>OZ024742.1:138930137-139014087 GCA_964016885.1 Eledone cirrhosa | reverse complement strand
AGTGTGGTAGTGTTGTGTGTAGTGTCTAGTGTGGTAGTGTTGTGTGTAGTGTCTAGTGTGGTAGTGTTGTGTGTAGTGTCTAGTGAGGTAGTGTTGTGTGTAGTGTCTAGTGAGGTAGTGTAGTGTCTAGTGAGGTAGTGTTGTGTGTAGTGTCTAGTGTGGTAGTGTAGTGTGTAGTGTCTAGTGTGGTAGTGTTGTGTGTAGTGTCTAGTGTGGTAGTGTTGTGTGTAGTGTCTAGTGAGGTAGTGTTGTGTGTAGTGTCTAGTGAGGTAGTGTTGTGTGTAGTGTCTAGTGTGGTAGTGTAGTGTCTAGTGTGGTAGTGTAGTGTCTAGTGTGGTAGTGTTGTGTGTAGTGTCTAGTGTGGTAGTGTTGTGTGTAGTGTCTAGTGAGGTAGTGTTGTGTGTAGTGTCTAGTGTGGTAGTGTTGTGTGTAGTGTCTAGTGAGGTAGTGTTGTGTGTAGTGTCTAGTGTGGTGGTGTTGTGTGTAGTGTCTAGTGTGGTAGTGTTGTGTGTAGTGTCTAGTGTTGTGTGTAGTGTCTAGTGTGGTAGTGTTGTGTGTAGTGTCTAGTGTGGTAGTGTTGTGTGTAGTGTCTAGTGAGGTAGTGTTGTGTGTAGTGTCTAGTGTGGTAGTGTTGTGTGTAGTGTCTAGTGTGGTAGTGTTGTGTGTAGTGTCTAGTGTGGTAGTGTTGTGTGTAGTGTCTAGTGTGGTAGTGTTGTGTGTAGTGTCTAGTGTGGTAGTGTTGTGTGTAGTGTCTAGTGTGGTAGTGTTGTGTGTAGTGTCTAGTGAGGTAGTGTTGTGTGTAGTGTCTAGTGTGGTAGTGTTGTGTGTAGTGTCTAGTGTGGTAGTGTTGTGTGTAGTGTCTAGTGTGGTAGTGTTGTGTGTAGTGTCTAGTGTGGTAGTGTTGTGTGTAGTGTCTAGTGTGGTAGTGTTGTGTGTAGTGTCTAGTGTGGTAGTGTTGTGTGTAGTGTCTAGTGAGGTAGTGTTGTGTGTAGTGTCTAGTGAGGTAGTGTAGTGTCTAGTGAGGTAGTGTTGTGTGTAGTGTCTAGTGTGGTAGTGTTGTGTGTAGTGTCTAGTGTGGTAGGGTTGTGTGTAGTGTCTAGTGTGGTAGTGTTGTGTGTAGTGTCTAGTGTGGTAGTGTTGTGTGTAGTGTCTAGTGTGGTAGTGTTGTGTGTAGTGTCTAGTGTGGTAGTGTTGTGTGTAGTGTCTAGTGTGGTAGTGTTGTGTGTAGTGTCTAGTGAGGTAGTGTTGTGTGTAGTGTCTAGTGAGGTAGTGTTGTGTGTAGTGTCTAGTGTGGTAGTGTTGTGTGTAGTGTCTAGTGTGGTAGTGTTGTGTGTAGTGTCTAGTGTGGTAGTGTTGTGTGTAGTGTGGTAGTGTTGTGTGTAGTGTCTAGTGTGGTAGTGTTGTGTGTAGTGTCTAGTGTGGTAGTGTTGTGTGTAGTGTCTAGTGAGGTAGTGTTGTGTGTAGTGTCTAGTGTGGTAGTGTTGTGTGTAGTGTCTAGTGTGGTAGTGTTGTGTGTAGTGTCTAGTGTGGTAGTGTTGTGTGTAGTGTCTAGTGTGGTAGTGTTGTGTGTAGTGTGGTAGTGTTGTGTGTAGTGTCTAGTGTGGTAGTGTTGTGTGTAGTGTCTAGTGTGGTAGTGTCTAGTGTGGTAGTGTTGTGTGTAGTGTCTAGTGTTGTGTGTAGTGTGGTAGTGTTGTGTGTAGTGTCTAGTGTGGTAGTGTTGTGTGTAGTGTCTAGTGAGGTAGTGTTGTGTGTAGTGTCTAGTGTGGTAGTGTTGTGTGTAGTGTCTAGTGAGGTAGTGTTGTGTGTAGTGTCTAGTGTGGTAGTGTTGTGTGTAGTGTCTAGTGTGGTAGTGTTGTGTGTAGTGTTGTGTGTAGTGTCTAGTGTGGTAGTGTTGTGTGTAGTGTCTAGTGTGGTAGTGTTGTGTGTAGTGTCTAGTGAGGTAGTGTTGTGTGGTAGTGTTGTGTGGTAGTGTCTAGTGAGGTAGTGTTGTGTGTAGTGTCTAGTGTGGTAGTGTAGTGTCTAGTGTGGTAGTGTTGTGTGTAGTGTCTAGTGTGGTAGTGTTGTGTGTAGTGTCTAGTGTGGTAGTGTTGTGTGTAGTGTGGTAGTGTTGTGTGTAGTGTCTAGTGTGGTAGTGTTGTGTGTAGTGTCTAGTGTGGTAGTGTTGTGTGTAGTGTCTAGTGTGGTAGTGTTGTGTGTAGTGTGGTAGTGTTGTGTGTAGTGTCTAGTGTGGTAGTGTTGTGTGTAGTGTCTAGTGAGGTAGTGTTGTGTGTAGTGTCTAGTGTGGTAGTGTTGTGTGTAGTGTCTAGTGAGGTAGTTGTAGTGTCTAGTGTGGTAGTGTTGTGTGTAGTGTCTAGTGTGGTAGGTGTTGTGTGTAGTGTCTAGTGAGGTAGTGTTGTGTGTAGTGTCTAGTGTGGTAGTGTAGTGTGTAGTGTCTAGTGTGGTAGTGTTGTGTGTAGTGTCTAGTGTGGTAGTGTTGTGTGTAGTGTCTAGTGTGGTAGTGTTGTGTGTAGTGTCTAGTGTGGTAGTGTTGTGTGTAGTGTCTAGTGTGGTAGTGTTGTGTGTAGTGTCTAGTGTGGTGGTGTTGTGTGTAGTGTCTAGTGAGGTAGTGTTGTGTGTAGTGTCTAGTGTGGTAGTGTTGTGTGTAGTGTCTAGTGTGGTAGTGTAGTGTGTAGTGTCTAGTGTGGTAGTGTAGTGTGTAGTGTCTAGTGTGGTAGTGTTGTGTGTAGTGTCTAGTGTGGTAGTGTTGTGTGTAGTGTCTAGTGTGGTAGTGTTGTGTGTAGTGTCTAGTGAGGTAGTGTAGTGTCTAGTGTGGTAGTGTTGTGTGTAGTGTCTAGTGAGGTAGTGTAGTGTGTAGTGTCTAGTGTGGTAGTGTTGTGTGTAGTGTCTAGTGTGGTAGTGTTGTGTGTAGTGTCTAGTGTGGTAGTGTTGTGTGTAGTGTCTAGTGAGGTAGTGTTGTGTGTAGTGTCTAGTGTGGTAGTGTTGTGTGTAGTGTCTAGTGTGGTAGTGTTGTGTGTAGTGTCTAGTGTGGTAGTGTTGTGTGTAGTGTCTAGTGTGGTAGTGTTGTGTGTAGTGTCTAGTGAGGTAGTGTTGTGTGTAGTGTCTAGTGAGGTAGTGTTGTGTGTAGTGTCTAGTGTGGTAGTGTTGTGTGTAGTGTCTAGTGTGGTAGTGTAGTGTGTAGTGTCTAGTGTGGTAGTGTTGTGTGTAGTGTCTAGTGTGGTAGTGTTGTGTGTAGTGTCTAGTGTGGTAGTGTTGTGTGTAGTGTCTAGTGAGGTAGTGTAGTGTCTAGTGTGGTAGTGTTGTGTGTAGTGTCTAGTGAGGTAGTGTTGTGTGTAGTGTCTAGTGTGGTAGTGTTGTGTGTAGTGTCTAGTGTGGTAGTGTTGTGTGTAGTGTCTAGTGTGGTAGTGTTGTGTGTAGTGTCTAGTGTGGTAGTGTTGTGTGTAGAGTCTAGTGTGGTAGTGTTGTGTGTAGTGTCTAGTGTGGTAGTGTTGTGTGTAGTGTCTAGTGAGGTAGTGTAGTGTGTAGTGTCTAGTGAGGTAGTGTAGTGTCTAGTGAGGTAGTGTTGTGTGTAGTGTCTAGTGTGGTAGTGTAGTGTGTAGTGTCTAGTGTGGTAGTGTTGTGTGTAGTGTCTAGTGTGGTAGTGTTGTGTGTAGTGTCTAGTGAGGTAGTGTTGTGTGTAGTGTCTAGTGAGGTAGTGTAGTGTCTAGTGAGGTAGTGTTGTGTGTAGTGTCTAGTGTGGTAGTGTAGTGTCTAGTGTGGTAGTGTAGTGTGTAGTGTCTAGTGTGGTAGTGTTGTGTGTAGTGTCTAGTGTGGTAGTGTTGTGTGTAGTGTCTAGTGAGGTAGTGTTGTGTGTAGTGTCTAGTGTGGTAGTGTTGTGTGTAGTGTCTAGTGAGGTAGTGTTGTGTGTAGTGTCTAGTGTGGTGGTGTTGTGTGTAGTGTCTAGTGTGGTAGTGTTGTGTGTAGTGTCTAGTGTGGTAGTGTTGTGTGTAGTGTCTAGTGTGGTAGTGTTGTGTGTAGTGTCTAGTGTGGTAGTGTTGTGTGTAGTGTCTAGTGAGGTAGTGTTGTGTGTAGTGTCTAGTGTGGTAGTGTTGTGTGTAGTGTCTAGTGTGGTAGTGTTGTGTGTAGTGTCTAGTGTGGTAGTGTTGTGTGTAGTGTCTAGTGAGGTAGTGTAGTGTGTAGTGTCTAGTGTGGTAGTGTTGTGTGTAGTGTCTATTGTGGTAGTGTTGTGTGTAGTGTCTAGTGTGGTAGTGTTGTGTGTAGTGTCTAGTGTGGTAGTGTTGTGTGTAGTGTCTAGTGTGGTAGTGTTGTGTGTAGTGTCTAGTGAGGTAGTGTAGTGTGTAGTGTCTAGTGAGGTAGTGTAGTGTCTAGTGAGGTAGTGTTGTGTGTAGTGTCTAGTGTGGTAGTGTAGTGTGTAGTGTCTAGTGTGGTAGTGTTGTGTGTAGTGTCTAGTGTGGTAGTGTTGTGTGTAGTGTCTAGTGAGGTAGTGTTGTGTGTAGTGTCTAGTGAGGTAGTGTAGTGTCTAGTGAGGTAGTGTTGTGTGTAGTGTCTAGTGTGGTAGTGTAGTGTCTAGTGTGGTAGTGTAGTGTGTAGTGTCTAGTGTGGTAGTGTTGTGTGTAGTGTCTAGTGTGGTAGTGTTGTGTGTAGTGTCTAGTGAGGTAGTGTTGTGTGTAGTGTCTAGTGTGGTAGTGTTGTGTGTAGTGTCTAGTGAGGTAGTGTTGTGTGTAGTGTCTAGTGTGGTGGTGTTGTGTGTAGTGTCTAGTGTGGTAGTGTTGTGTGTAGTGTCTAGTGTGGTAGTGTTGTGTGTAGTGTCTAGTGTGGTAGTGTTGTGTGTAGTATCTAGTGTGGTAGTGTTGTGTGTAGTGTCTAGTGAGGTAGTGTTGTGTGTAGTGTCTAGTGTGGTAGTGTTGTGTGTAGTGTCTAGTGTGGTAGTGTTGTGTGTAGTGTCTAGTGTGGTAGTGTTGTGTGTAGTGTCTAGTGTGGTAGTGTTGTGTGTAGTGTCTAGTGTGGTAGTGTTGTGTGTAGTGTCTAGTGAGGTAGTGTTGTGTGTAGTGTCTAGTGTGGTAGTGTTGTGTGTAGTGTCTAGTGTGGTAGTGTTGTGTGTAGTGTCTAGTGTGGTAGTGTTGTGTGTAGTGTCTAGTGTGGTAGTGTTGTGTGTAGTGTCTAGTGTGGTAGTGTTGTGTGTAGTGTCTAGTGAGGTAGTGTTGTGTGTAGTGTCTAGTGAGGTAGTGTAGTGTCTAGTGAGGTAGTGTTGTGTGTAGTGTCTAGTGTGGTAGTGTAGTGTGTAGTGTCTAGTGTGGTAGTGTAGTGTGTAGTGTCTAGTGTGGTAGTGTTGTGTGTAGTGTCTAGTGTGGTAGTGTTGTGTGTAGTGTCTAGTGAGGTAGTGTTGTGTGTAGTGTCTAGTGAGGTAGTGTTGTGTGTAGTGTCTAGTGTGGTAGTGTTGTGTGTAGTGTCTAGTGTGGTAGTGTTGTGTGTAGTGTGGTAGTGTTGTGTGTAGTGTCTAGTGTGGTAGTGTTGTGTGTAGTGTGGTAGTGTTGTGTGTAGTGTGTAGTGTGGTAGTGTTGTGTGTAGTGTCTAGTGTGGTAGTGTTGTGTGTAGTGTCTAGTGAGGTAGTGTTGTGTGTAGTGTGGTAGTGTTGTGTGTAGTGTCTAGTGTGGTAGTGTTGTGTGTAGTGTCTAGTGTGGTAGTGTTGTGTGTAGTGTCTAGTGAGGTAGTGTTGTGTGTAGTGTCTAGTGTGGTAGTGTTGTGTGTAGTGTCTAGTGTGGTAGTGTTGTGTGTAGTGTCTAGTGAGGTAGTGTTGTGTGTAGTGTCTAGTGTGGTAGTGTTGTGTGTAGTGTCTAGTGTGGTAGTGTTGTGTGTAGTGTGGTAGTGTTGTGTGTAGTGTCTAGTGTGGTAGTGTTGTGTGTAGTGTGGTAGTGTTGTGTGTAGTGTCTAGTGTGGTAGTGTTGTGTGTAGTGTCTAGTGTGGTAGTGTTGTGTGTAGTGTCTAGTGAGGTAGTGTTGTGTGTAGTGTCTAGTGTGGTAGTGTTGTGTGTAGTGTGTAGTGTCTAGTGAGGTAGTGGTGTGTGTAGTGTGTAGTGTCTAGTGAGGTAGTGGTGTGTGTAGTGTGTAGTGTCTAGTGAGGTAGTGGTGTGTGTAGTGTGTAGTGTCTAGTGAGGTAGTGGTGTGTGTAGTGTGTAGTGTCTAGTGAGGTAGTGGTGTGTGTAGTGTGTAGTGTCTAGTGAGGTAGTGGTGTGTGTAGTGTGTAGTGTCTAGTGTGGTAGTGTAGTGTGTAGTGTCTAGTATGTAGTGTCTAGTGAGGTAGTGTTGTGTCTAGTGTGGTAGTGTTGTGTGTAGTGTCTAGTGAGGTAGTGTTGTGTGTAGTGTCTAGTGTGGTAGTGTTGTGTGTAGTGTCTAGTGTGGTAGTGTTGTGTGTAGTGTCTAGTGTGGTAGTGTCTAGTGAGGTAGTGTTGTGTGTAGTGTCTAGTGTGGTAGTGTAGTGTCTAGTGTGGTAGTGTTGTGTGTAGTGTCTAGTGTGGTAGTGTGGTAGTGTAGTGTCTAGTGTGGTAGTGTCTAGTGAGGTAGTGTAGTGTCTAGTGAGGTAGTGTAGTGTCTAGTGTGGTAGTGTTGTGTGTAGTGTCTAGTGAGGTAGTGTTGTGTGTAGTGTCTAGTGTGGTAGTGTTGTGTGTAGTGTCTAGTGTGGTAGTGTTGTGTGTAGTGTCTAGTGTGGTAGTGTCTAGTGAGGTAGTGTTGTGTGTAGTGTCTAGTGTGGTAGTGTTGTGTGTAGTGTCTAGTGTGGTAGTGTTGTGTGTAGTGTCTAGTGTGGTAGTGTTGTGTGTAGTGTCTAGTGAGGTAGTGTTGTGTGTAGTGTCTAGTGTGGTAGTGTTGTGTGTAGTGTCTAGTGAGGTAGTGGTGTGTGTAGTGTGTAGTGTCTAGTGAGGTAGTGTTGTGTGTAGTGTCTAGTGTGGTAGTGTTGTGTGTAGTGTCTAGTGTAGTAGTGTTGTGTGTAGTGTCTAGTGTGGTAGTGTCTAGTGAGGTAGTGTTGTGTGTAGTGTCTAGTGTGGTAGTGTAGTGTCTAGTGTGGTAGTGTTGTGTGTAGTGTCTAGTGTGGTAGTGTGGTAGTGTAGTGTCTAGTGTGGTAGTGTCTAGTGAGGTAGTGTAGTGTCTAGTGAGGTAGTGTAGTGTCTAGTGTGGTAGTGTTGTGTGTAGTGTCTAGTGAGGTAGTGTTGTGTGTAGTGTCTAGTGTGGTAGTGTTGTGTGTAGTGTCTAGTGTGGTAGTGTTGTGTGTAGTGTCTAGTGTGGTAGTGTCTAGTGAGGTAGTGTTGTGTGTAGTGTCTAGTGTGGTAGTGTTGTGTGTAGTGTCTAGTGTGGTAGTGTTGTGTGTAGTGTCTAGTGTGGTAGTGTTGTGTGTAGTGTCTAGTGTGGTAGTGTCTAGTGAGGTAGTGTTGTGTGTAGTGTCTAGTGTGGTAGTGTTGTGTGTAGTGTGGTAGTGTTGTGTGTAGTGTCTAGTGTGGTAGTGTTGTGTGTAGTGTGGTAGTGTTGTGTGTAGTGTCTAGTGTGGTAGTGTTGTGTGTAGTGTCTAGTGAGGTAGTGTTGTGTGTAGTGTGGTAGTGTTGTGTGTAGTGTCTAGTGTGGTAGTGTTGTGTGTAGTGTCTAGTGTGGTAGTGTTGTGTGTAGTGTCTAGTGAGGTAGTGTTGTGTGTAGTGTCTAGTGTGGTAGTGTTGTGTGTAGTGTCTAGTGTGGTAGTGTTGTGTGTAGTGTGGTAGTGTTGTGTGTAGTGTCTAGTGTGGTAGTGTTGTGTGTAGTGTGGTAGTGTTGTGTGTAGTGTCTAGTGTGGTAGTGTTGTGTGTAGTGTCTAGTGAGGTAGTGTTGTGTGTAGTGTCTAGTGTGGTAGTGTTGTGTGTAGTGTGTAGTGTCTAGTGAGGTAGTGGTGTGTGTAGTGTGTAGTGTCTAGTGAGGTAGTGGTGTGTGTAGTGTGTAGTGTCTAGTGAGGTAGTGGTGTGTGTAGTGTGTAGTGTCTAGTGAGGTAGTGGTGTGTGTAGTGTGTAGTGTCTAGTGAGGTAGTGGTGTGTGTAGTGTGTAGTGTCTAGTGAGGTAGTGGTGTGTGTAGTGTGTAGTGTCTAGTGTGGTAGTGTAGTGTGTAGTGTCTAGTATGTAGTGTCTAGTGAGGTAGTGTTGTGTCTAGTGTGGTAGTGTTGTGTGTAGTGTCTAGTGAGGTAGTGTTGTGTGTAGTGTCTAGTGTGGTAGTGTTGTGTGTAGTGTCTAGTGTGGTAGTGTTGTGTGTAGTGTCTAGTGTGGTAGTGTCTAGTGAGGTAGTGTTGTGTGTAGTGTCTAGTGTGGTAGTGTAGTGTCTAGTGTGGTAGTGTTGTGTGTAGTGTCTAGTGAGGTAGTGTTGTGTGTAGTGTGGTAGTGTTGTGTGTAGTGTCTAGTGTGGTAGTGTTGTGTGTAGTGTCTAGTGTGGTAGTGTTGTGTGTAGTGTCTAGTGAGGTAGTGTTGTGTGTAGTGTCTAGTGTGGTAGTGTTGTGTGTAGTGTCTAGTGTGGTAGTGTTGTGTGTAGTGTGGTAGTGTTGTGTGTAGTGTCTAGTGTGGTAGTGTTGTGTGTAGTGTGGTAGTGTTGTGTGTAGTGTCTAGTGTGGTAGTGTTGTGTGTAGTGTCTAGTGTGGTAGTGTTGTGTGTAGTGTCTAGTGAGGTAGTGTTGTGTGTAGTGTCTAGTGTGGTAGTGTTGTGTGTAGTGTGTAGTGTCTAGTGAGGTAGTGGTGTGTGTAGTGTGTAGTGTCTAGTGAGGTAGTGGTGTGTGTAGTGTGTAGTGTCTAGTGAGGTAGTGGTGTGTGTAGTGTGTAGTGTCTAGTGAGGTAGTGGTGTGTGTAGTGTGTAGTGTCTAGTGAGGTAGTGGTGTGTGTAGTGTGTAGTGTCTAGTGAGGTAGTGGTGTGTGTAGTGTGTAGTGTCTAGTGTGGTAGTGTAGTGTGTAGTGTCTAGTATGTAGTGTCTAGTGAGGTAGTGTTGTGTCTAGTGTGGTAGTGTTGTGTGTAGTGTCTAGTGAGGTAGTGTTGTGTGTAGTGTCTAGTGTGGTAGTGTTGTGTGTAGTGTCTAGTGTGGTAGTGTTGTGTTTAGTGTCTAGTGTGGTAGTGTCTAGTGAGGTAGTGTTGTGTGTAGTGTCTAGTGTGGTAGTGTAGTGTCTAGTGTGGTAGTGTTGTGTGTAGTGTCTAGTGTGGTAGTGTGGTAGTGTAGTGTCTAGTGAGGTAGTGTAGTGTCTAGTGAGGTAGTGTTGTGTCTAGTGTGGTAGTGTTGTGTGTAGTGTCTAGTGAGGTAGTGTTGTGTGTAGTGTCTAGTGTGGTAGTGTTGTGTGTAGTGTCTAGTGTGGTAGTGTTGTGTGTAGTGTCTAGTGTGGTAGTGTCTAGTGAGGTAGTGTTGTGTGTAGTGTCTAGTGTGGTAGTGTTGTGTGTAGTGTCTAGTGTGGTAGTGTTGTGTGTAGTGTCTAGTGTGGTAGTGTTGTGTGTAGTGTCTAGTGTGGTAGTGTTGTGTGTAGTGTCTAGTGAGGTAGTGTTGTGTGTAGTGTCTAGTGTGGTAGTGTTGTGTGTAGTGTCTAGTGAGGTAGTGGTGTGTGTAGTGTCTAGTGAGGTAGTGTTGTGTGTAGTGTCTAGTGAGGTAGTGTTGTGTGTAGTGTCTAGTGTGGTAGTGTTGTGTGTAGTGTCTAGTGTAGTAGTGTTGTGTGTAGTGTCTAGTGTGGTAGTGTCTAGTGAGGTAGTGTTGTGTGTAGTGTCTAGTGTGGTAGTGTAGTGTCTAGTGTGGTAGTGTTGTGTGTAGTGTCTAGTGTGGTAGTGTGGTAGTGTAGTGTCTAGTGTGGTAGTGTCTAGTGAGGTAGTGTAGTGTCTAGTGTGGTAGTGTTGTGTGTAGTGTCTAGTGAGGTAGTGTTGTGTGTAGTGTCTAGTGTGGTAGTGTTGTGTGTAGTGTCTAGTGTGGTAGTGTTGTGTGTAGTGTCTAGTGTGGTAGTGTCTAGTGAGGTAGTGTTGTGTGTAGTGTCTAGTGTGGTAGTGTTGTGTGTAGTGTCTAGTGTGGTAGTGTTGTGTGTAGTGTCTAGTGTGGTAGTGTTGTGTGTAGTGTCTAGTGAGGTAGTGTTGTGTGTAGTGTCTAGTGTGGTAGTGTTGTGTGTAGTGTCTAGTGTGGTAGTGTTGTGTGTAGTGTCTAGTGTGGTAGTGTCTAGTGAGGTAGTGTTGTGAGTAGTGTCTAGTGTGGTAGTGTTGTGTGTAGTGTCTAGTGTGGTAGTGTTGTGTGTAGTGTCTAGTGAGGTAGTGGTGTGTGTAGTGTGTAGTGTCTAGTGAGGTAGTGTTGTGTGTAGTGTCTAGTGAGGTAGTGTTGTGTGTAGTGTCTAGTGTGGTAGTGTTGTGTGTAGTGTCTAGTGTAGTAGTGTTGTGTGTAGTGTCTAGTGTGGTAGTGTTGTGTGTAGTGTCTAGTGTGGTAGTGTTGTGTGTAGTGTCTAGTGTGGTAGTGTTGTGTGTCTAATTTGGTATTTATGTGTGTGTATAGTATGAAGTTGACCATTAATATCCAGAAGATTTAGATTCACTGTGTCAAAAAAAAAATGGTGTTGCACATGGTATGAATGTCTTTGATTTAAAGTCTCCTCTACACATGTACCATCCATACACCCAGCCACACACTCTATTAATTACAATAATACCTATTCACCTAAGTATTTTCCTGCCCTTTTTGTTCATTACAGAGACAATACAGGCAAATCCGCTCTTGAACTTGCAGATCGTAATACTACTCTATTGAACCTCTTGCAGAGTGCTCCAAATAAACATAATAAAAAGCTATTCCCAGAGTCTTTGAGTAAGTCTTCATGTGGTAATCTATATTTGTCTGTCGATCTGTCTCCCTATATATCTATCTATCTCTCTGTCTATTGTATTTACATTCACTCTCTCCTTCTCTTGTCTATATATACCTATTTATCTTTATTCTTTTCTTCTGTCTGTCTGCCTCTTTCTTTTTCTATTATTTAGCTAACTAGCCATTTGAACAAAAACATCAGATATTGATGAAAGAAGAATGTAAATAAAACAAAGAGATTAATACTCCAATCAACTTTTACCATTTTTAGTATTATAACTGTTTTTTTTTTTGTTTTTTTTAAGCTTTGTTGACTAAAACACGTAGTATACTTTAAAATAAACTGTATATCTCTGATGTCTTCAGTATATCTCTTATGTACAGAGGCATAACTAGAGAAAATAGTGCCTATGGTAAGCAGTGAAATTGTATTCCTGCCCAGACATCTTTCAGATAACCATAAAATTAGCTCTTTCAGATAGCCATAAAATTATCTAAATAATACTAATTACATTCATTAATCTGACAACCATAGTGTTTCTCACCCATGATAATCGAAGACAGATCATAAATCTGAAGAAGTTTTGTTTTTCACTCTTCGACAATAGCTTATCTAACTTTAATATAAAGTGCTCCTAGTCCAATTGGCACCCATGACACATGCCATGGGTGCCATACCTTAGTTACACACCAGCTGATGTTTGGTAGTATATATCTGATGTCTGCACAAAACATGATTCTTTTCATAATGGCTGAGCTCTACATTTCATTTTCTTGATGTAAAGTTAATGTGTATGTTTTTCCATGATGTTTAACCACTTTGATATCAACTTGCCTGATATCCCCTCTGGTTCTGTGATAAGACATGTTTTAAAGAGTTCATATCTAAATTAAAACCTTCCATCACAATTTTGTGTTCTTACACTAAATTAATGAAAAAATTATTTTACTAAGTCCCACCAAATACTTGATTATTTCCAAAATTGATTGAAGCATATTTAATATATTTCATGAGAAATATGGTCATGAAATAGGTCAAGTTAATAATTTCCCATTACTCTCTTTTTTCTTTTTGTTCAGCTGATGACTTTGCCATATCGGAATTAATCATTCAAAATAGTGAATACACTGCATCAGCAATCGATGAATTATTAACTGAATCTACCTTATTTGAAAGCCCTTCTGAGAAAATACCTGCCAAATCTACAGTATTCAAAGCACAAGAGGTACCTAACCAATTGGTAATATCATTTTGATAGTCAGTTCAAATAGATGGATATTTCTTTTTTTTTTTAAATATTTTATCTCAGTGCTCTGAATAAAACAAAGGTCCTGTGAAGTTAAAGTTTCAGAAAGGTGATCCTATGGGTATGGGTTCAAATTTTAACAATTTAGGGAATCTTTGAAATGTCAAATGGGTACCAACCTCTTTGAGCACTTGATACTTCTTTATACAACTGTCAACCTCCATATACATTACATACCTATATCAGCACGGTCTTCTTTCTTGCATACTGTATTTAATTCCTTTTACATCAAGTTTTTCTCTTAAATCATTTATACTTTATTATTCATGTACACTAACATTACACATCCAGCAGAGCAGGCTCACTTCATTTCTTTCTAGTATTCATAAATCCACTTCATTCAATGCTCTCTATTTTGCTACCTTGCAGTATCACATTTAATACACAAGCATCATACAATCTTCCCTTCACCCTGAGAGGGAGGCCCTTTGTTACCAGCATAGTTAACAGCTCTCTGAACTCTTTCCAATCTGTTCTTATTCTGGCTATTATGCTTCGAGAACACCCATATCTATAATTATTTAAGTGACCAAGGCAGAAAATGCTATCAACTACTTCTAACAAGCCTTCTGAGTATATATCATCAACATAATCATCATCATCATCATCGTTTTATTTTAGTTTAGTTTTACCTTACTTGCTTGGGTTGGATAGGTCTTTTCCAGCACAGCATCCCTCCATTCATTGCATTCTTTCATCATCATTATGAGCTTCTGTGATTCAGGATCAGCTGTTACCATCTCTGCCCAGGTCTTTCTTGGTCTTCCTTTACTGTACCTACCTTCCACTAAGATTTCCAGACATTTCTTTACCTAATAATGATCAAACACATGCATCACCAGCACAGTCTTTTCTTTTGCACACTACATCTGATTTATTTTATATTCAACCTTTCTCTGAGTTTATCCATACTTCAGTGCACACACATATTAACATTGCACTTCCATTGAAGCATACTTGCTCATTTCTCTCCAACCTTTGTATTTCCTCTGCATCCATTGCACATGTCTCATTACCCTGCAACATCACAATTCTCATGCAGGCATCATACAATCAGCCCTTTGTTCATAGAAAATCCTTTTGTTGTCAACAGAGGTAGTAGTAGATCCCTGAACTTTTTACATCTTGTTCTTATTCTAGGTACTATGTTTTCAGACCAACCCCTGCCTCAGCTAATTAAGTAATTAAGTGACCTAGGTAGCAGAACCCATCAACTTTATTTCGCTTATGTCCTTACTATATATATATATATATATATATATATATATATATCATCATTATCACCATTTAAAATCCATTTTCCAGCTAGCATATTATCTATATTAATAAAGCTGACGGCCGTATGTATGTAACAAACTTTTCGCCAAATGGCTGTACCAAACGGCACCAAATTTTCACCATAGATGTAACTTTTTGCAAGTAAGAAAGTGAGGGTATTTTTGTCTACTAAATTTCGTTAAAAGATGAAAGATATTTTATTGTTTATTTAAATATTCACTTCTTTAAAATTCTCAAATGTCAACACTTCTGGTTAGCGATCTCTCTCTTTCTTAGTCTGTCTTTTTAGATAGATACATAGCTATACTGTCGCGCCCTTATAATATATCTCTGTATATCTGGCTGTCTGCATTATGAAAACCATTCTGTACATTGACTTCGCTATCTGTGTATGTGTGTGTGTGTGTGTATATATGTATATATATATAGTGTGTATATATATATATATATATATTGGTGTTAGAAAGGGCATCCAGCTGTAGAAAACCCGCCAGACAGTCCTATGCGAGCAAGACAATCACTCTTGCCTCAAGTGGGAAAACCCCCGTCCAAACCCATGCAAGCGTGGAACACGGACGTTAAACGTTGATGATGATGATGATAGTGTTAGTATCATAAATAATTTGTACATTTTACTACAGCATTCCTTTATACGTATATATACATACATAAACATGTTATTTACAGTTGTATAAAAAAGAAGTATAATTGTTTCTGCTTTTGGCACAAGGCCAGCAATTATCCCAGTACATTACTGGTACTTTATTATATATAATACGACATTCCTCTCTCTTTCTTACTCTGTCTTTTTAGATAGATACATAGCTATAACGTTGCGCGCTTATAATATCTGTCTGTATGTCTGTCTATCTGCATTGACTTCGTTTCTAACAAACTTTTAATTATATATATATATATATATATATATATATATATATAAATGAATGAAATGAAATGATATATATATCATCATCATCATCATCATTTCATTTTACGTCCGCTTTTTCCCTGCTTGCAAGGGTGGGAAGGGAACTGATGCTGGCTTGATTTCTACAGCTGGATGCCCCTCCTAACACCAACCTCATTTACAGTGAGTGCTGGGTGCTTTTTTGCCGTGGCACCTCCACGACCACTTTGCAGTGGAATAATATGGACCCCAGTCCCTATCATCTCATCTCTATAGCTGAGTAAACTGGAGCAATGTGAAATAAAGTGTCTTGCTCAAGGAAACAACACATTACCCGGTCTGAGAATTGAACTCACAACCTTTCGATTGCAAGGCCAATGCTCTAACCACTAAGCCATGTGCCTCTCTCTCTCTCTCACTCTCACTCTCTCTCTCTCTCTCTCTCTCTCTCTCTCTCTCTCTCTCTCTATATATATATATTCGTGTACATATTTTCAACAGTAATACTATACTATATATTTTCAACAGTAATAGTGTAATATATATTTTCAACAGCAATACTATACTATATATTTTCAATAGTAATACTGTACTATACTATATATTTTCAATAGTAATACTGTACTATACTATATATTTTCAATAGTAATACTGTACTATACTATATATTTTCAATAGTAATACTGTACTATACCATATATTATCAATAGTAATACTGTACTATGCTATATATTTTCAACAGTAATACTGTACTATGCTATATATTTTCAACAGTAATACTGTACTATGCTATATATTTTCAACAGTAATACTATACTATATACTTTCAACAGTAATACTATACTACACAGATGGCTTATTGTCTGTTTATCCAAGCGAAGCTAAGTACGTCAGCTATATATATATATATATATCTGGATGTTGTAGAACACGCCAATGGTAGCCGGACGGGCCAGCTAGTATATGTATATATACGAGGGTTGGGTGAAAAGTTCATAGGCTGACCACGATACTCTTATGGAATGAGACCAATTGAGGTTTATTTTTCTTCTTCCATCGGTGTTACAGTGCTTGGATCCTGTTGGTGAAGAAGCTTTCATCCTGTTGGTTTAAAAAATCAGCAACAGCAGACATGACATCATCATCAACGTGATACTGGTTCTCAGCCAAGTGTTTTTTTCTTCATTTTGGGGAACAGGGGATAGTCAGATGGGGTCAAATCAGGAGAATAAGGAGGGTGATTAACCAGCTCAAATCCACAGTCATGCACAACAGACATTGAAACCTAAGACTTGTGTGCTGGAGCTTTATCCTGATGAAACAAGACCCATTTTGTCGGTTTTCCTGGGCGTTTGATCTTTCATGCTGCATGGGAACAGGAAGAAATCACATGGAAACCAGGCTGCAGCTGTAGGGTGGGTGTTGCACCACTTTTATTCCCCTGTTAATCATCCAGGTGTTCACCAGCATTGACTTGTGGCATGGGGTAATATCCTGGTGGGACCAACACTTTCCAGTGCTCCACTGCTGTGGCCTCCTCTCCCTCATCCTCTCCATGAACATTTTCAGAACTTCAATGTTATATGTCTTATTGATGGATTAGTCCCCAGGAACACATTTAACATGAATTAGCCTCTGGGAGTCGAAGAAAAGAATGATCATGGCCTTCTCTTGTGACCTGCTCATCTTTGCCTTCTTGGGCCTCAAGTAGGACATGCACTTCCATTTAGCACTCTAACGTTTGCTCTCAAGAGAATACCCAACTCTTCTCACAGGTCACAGGAAACCAGAATCAATCCTGTCATAACAAGAATGTCAGTGCAACATTCCACGCGAAACTGCCTCTGGTTGTCATAGAAAATACTTTGCTTGAACTTGGCACGGACTTTGTGAAGATCCACATCTTTGGTCAGAATTGTTTCCACTATGCCAATACTAATACCAACACTTTCAGATATCATCCTCACATTTACTCGATGATCTTGCATCTTCACACTTCCTAAGAGTTTTCCTCCTTTTGTGTGCTGTTCACAACGTTCATCCTCAACCTGTTCATTGGCTTCAGAAAATTGTTCAAATCATTGGTAGAAACTAGCTTTGCTAATCAATTAACCCACATAGGCTTTTTTTTTGGTTTTCTTACGTTTAACACAAAATTTGATGGTGTAGCATTGTTTGTTCGTCAGAGACATTAACCTCAGCTTGCTTTGGGAAACTCCAAATAACTAGGAAGGGATATGCCAGTTTGCCATGTGTTTAACATAATATTCAATAATTACCCTATTTTTACATATTGAGGGCCCATTCTTTAGTGATTATAATCCCTCACTCAGGCAGTAATATCTATCCATATATATTTATATGCTAGCATGGAAAATGGATATTAAACTGTGATGATGATTATATATATATATATATATATATATATATATATATATATAATAAAAAAGAAAACTGTTTTCGCTCTACATGGCTGAATACAATAAATGTAATCTGAGTTGTTCGAATATTAATAGTAACATTCGATTCGTTTGAAATTATGCAAACAAGCCTCAATTTTATAGCCATGTCAGTAGAATGAACCCTTCATTCTTGCTCTTGTGTTGGCATGTGAACAGAACTGCAGACACTAATGTTTCTGGGTATCACTCTTCATCAGTACAGCTCACTGTTCACCTGCCAAACTGTCAGAGCTAGTGAAAATATATGCTATTTTCAAAAATACATCAGTGGATTTTTCAAAAATACATCATTGGATCTGCTAATATGCAGATCTGACTGATCAGCCAGTCTGCTAATATGCAAATGAAGCTGATCAGTCACTGTGTATTTTTGAAAATAGCATATATTTTCACTAGCTCTGACAGTTTGGCAGGTGAACATATATATAAAATCAAGGAAACACAAAACAAATGCATTAACATAAAGTGTATTAATTCCACGCTTGGAGAAAGACAAATGAGTTAAATAGTTAATGCATCGGGCATTTGCCCTTCATCACAAATTATACAAAAAGAAAATAGCAAAGAAAATAGTGTTAAAGAATGAAAAATGCAAAAAAATAAAATTAAATAAAGGTAGTTGAAATAACGTTAGGAAGAAATTACAAAAATAAAAGAATATAAAGGAAGGATAGGGGGAGTGGTCCAGTGTCCTGGTGGGGGAGGCTGACGTGCAGTGGGGGTTTGTGTGTAGGTTGGGTACACATTATGGTGCATTTGGGTGTGTGGGTGTTACAGTACTCACTGTAAATGAGGTTGGCATTAGGAAGGGCATCCAACTGTAGAAACCAAGCCAAAATCAGCCTTTTATGAGGAAGACATGATCACCTGACCTAACATTGAACACAATGGTACAGCTCATCTATCCCATGCTAGCATGGAAAAATGGACATAAAATAGTGATGATGATGATAATGTTAAGTGTGTTGTTGGTAGATGTGTGTGTTCATACATATGTATGAGTATGTGTGTCCGAGGTGGGTATAATCCAGGAGTTCAAAAGTCACGAAGGCCAAGTTGAATGGAATAGATGTATCTGTGTAGAAAGACAAAGCTGTAGTGAAATGGCTTAGAGAAAAGAATTGTGGGTAGTTGCAGGGAGTGTGTGGGTATATGTGTGTGTGAGATGATGGTGGCAGAGTTCTAAGGAAGAACTAGGGGCATGGGTGTGTGTTATATTCCACGGTCGGAAAAAGTGTAGGGGACGGAGGTGGAAGGAGGAAGTCAGTGTGAATGTATAGTGGATGAGGGAGAAAGTCAGTGTGATGGGTCAAATTCATATGGAGGGGTTGGTAGCACCTGCGGAGGTGGAAATGGTGGTGCATGCATAGCAGTGTGGTGGTGGTAGTGCTGGTGATATGTGAAAAAACTAATTATATTTTCTTATTCTTTAGACCTTACTACAGAAAGAAGTAGAATTTCTGCCAGTGCTCCCAAAGAAAATTGTGACAGAGGAACAACTGTCTTTATTGTGGCCCAGACCACAGTCTCTTGTTCAGATGGAAGGAGGCCCGTTTGTCCCCAATGAAATTCTCCATATATATCTGTCCTCAGCTATGCCAGATATTAGTAAGTTCTTCAGTTTTTTTTTCAAATTTATTGCCATCATTGTTATCATTTGTCATTGGTTTTCATCATCACTTCTAGGATCGATAAAACACAGTACCAGGAATGTACTGCAGTCGATTTAATCCACATATTCCCTCCCTCAAAATTGTTATCTTTTTGCATATATTAGAAACATCATCACCATCATTGTTTAACATGCATTTTCCATGCTTGCATGGGTTAGATGGGTTGTCAACATTATGAGACAAGTCAGTTCAGGTGACCTATGTCTTGCTCATACGAATCTGTATTTTGGCATGATTTGTATGGCTGGATGGCCTTCCTAACAATGATCACATCACAGGTTGGAATTCTTTATTGTGACACCAAAATGACACCTCACAGGGGGACTGGGTGCTTATTCATTGTGTTACTAACATAACCTTCTTACATGGTGAATTGGGTGCTTTTGTAATCGTGTCACCAGCACAACCGCCTTACAGGGTGGACTGGATGCTTTTTTTTTGTGTCACCAGCATGACAACTGTATGGGTTGATTGGAAGCCTCTAGTGTCACTAGCATGACCCTCTTACAGGGTGGATTGGGTGGCTTCTGCCCCTTGTCATGTTACCAGCAAGACCACCTTAAAGGGTGGTCTAGGTGCTTTTGTTGTTGCGGCACCAGATCACCATACAAGGTGGACTTTCTGTCATGGCAGCAGCATTGCGAGTAAAATTTGGTAGATAGATACTGTGTGAAAGCCTGATGGAGGTATTCTTTATGTTTTTAAGTGTTAGACTTAATCTATTGTTCAGTTTAACTCTATGGAACTTTGGGTAATTGTTTTTTTAGAATAGCCATATGCTGACCACTGGTTTGTGATTAAAATTTGGTTGATTGAATCTGTATGCAAGCTCGTCATCATCCTATTTAACATCTGTTTTCCCTGTGTGTATATGTGCGTGTGTGAGGGAGAGAGACTGACTCTGTGTCTTTGCATTAACATTACTCATGCAGCTGATGACACTTGTTTTGCCCAACACTTGCTAGCAGTGAAAATGGATGTTACATGATAATGGTTATAAAACAATATGTCCCCTAGATTGTGGTATTGCTTGTGAAGATCAGTAAAATAATTAACAGTTGGCACCAGGAAATACATCTAGTCATAGAATACTGCTTCAGAATATCCCATCCAGCCCATGCTAGCATAGATTATCTGACACGATGATGAACATGACAGCTGCAGTGATGATGATGATGATGCAACAATTTTTAGATACTCAGATTGCACAAAACTTGTTGCAGTCTCACCCTTTGGGGACAGCTTGTGAGTCTCATGGGATCTGCCACTTTCTCCAAACAAAACCATTTAAAAACAATTCACCTTTAAATTAATTATTCCCTCCTTTTAATTTTTTACTGGCTGACTCTGTGGAAATTCGATGATGTAATTAAACATTGCCAAGTATTAAAGATCATATTTAATGTTAGATTTATAAGGAATTCGGTAATGTGATGATCATATACACAGTACTTAATTACATATATATACAACACAACAAAATAAATCAAATAAGTTTAACAAATGACTGAAACTACCAAAATATGTAATTTGCCAAAATCTTGCCCAAAGCCCAATCACCCTCCCCCTTCTCCTTTCTTCTGCCACACCTGGGCTCTTGCCATCCCCTCCCCTTCCCATGTTTTCTTTCTTTCTCTCTTTTTTCTCTATATTTCGCTATTCTTTTTTTTTGCCCCCCCCCCTCCCTTTTTTTTTATTATTGCCATCATTATAGTTGTCATGTTGGCAGTATCGGTAGAGGGTCGGATGCTATGCTTTGACGCATAGAGTTACAGCCCTTGCCATTCTGAGTTCAAATCCCGCCAAGGTTAACTTTGCCTTTCATCCTTACGGGGTCGATAAAATAAAGTACCAGTTATTAACTGGGAAATATATGGCCTTGTGCCAAAAGTAGAAACAATTATTATTATTGTTACTGTAAATAATATGTTTATACAGTTATCATTTGAGGCTAAACATTATTTTTCAAAAAATAATTTCTCCACTCTCTTTCTCTCCCTCTTTTACACTTTCTCTCTTCTCTGTCTTATACACACATATAGTCTTACCATCCCCTTCCCATAAAGACATGGGACCTCTCACCTAGACATGCATGCTCTTACTATCCCCTTTCTGTAAAGAAATGAAATCTCCAACACCACTACCACCACACTCTCTCACACACACTTTCACCATCTCCTTCCCATAAATAAATAGGAGCAGCACCACCACCACCATCAATCTCTCTCTTTCATCTAGACATCCCCTTTTCATAAAGAAATGAGTTCTCAAACACCACCACCACTAGTACCAATACCAAGACTAACAGAACTACCACCATCACTCTCTCTCTTTCACACACACACATAGACATACACTCTCTTATGGTTTCCTTCCTTGTGTGTCAAATTTTACAGGACAGAAACACTAACTTATATAATTGTTTCTACTAACTTATATAATAATAGATTTTTAACCCTTGTTTGTAACAGACATACACTCCATGGCTCAACTGTGGAACTATTGGAAGTTCATGTTTGCATCAATGGGTATTGATACAGTCATTGATCTACAGTCCCCAACATATGATCACATCTCTACCTGTATTGTATGTCATGTTAGCAGGCGACTGTGTGTGGAAAAAGCAAGTTACAAAATCATCGTCCAGACCTCTCAGGTAAGCATTTTTTTTATTGAATTGATTCAACATTTATTTGGGGTTCTTTACTGTTACTTTTAATTCAGCGACATGTTAGAATTGGGGGTTGATATTTTTGTCTGTAGCTGTGGTTGACATCTTTCTGTCTGTAGCTAGAGCTGACATCTTTCTGTCTGTAGCTAGAGTTGACATCTTTCTGTCTGTAGCTAGAGTTGACATCTTTCTGTCTGTAGCTAGAGTTGACATCTTTCTATCTGTAGCTAGAGCTGACATCTTTCTGTCTGTAGCTAGAGTTGACATCTTTCTGTCTGTAGCTAGAGTTGACATCTTTCTGTCTATAGATTTGACATCTTTCTGCCTGTAGCTGTGGTTGACATCTTACCGTCTGTAGCTACAGTTGACATCTTTCTGTCTGTATCTAGAGTCGCCGCTTTCTGTCTGTAACCAGAGTTATTAAAAGAGGGATATGAATTTATTGTGAAACAGAAGTATACAATAATGAAAATATTTTCCTCAACCTGACAATCAACCCAAAGCACTTTGCAGTGTGTATTGGATGCATTTTATAGTGGCACTAGAAAAGATGTCATGTCGTCTGTGAGGTTAGAGCATCTTCTCTCCTCCACATAGACTCCATGATCAGGGATGAGAAAGTAGAGAAGAAATTACCTTGAGGTGAGAAGAAGAGATACGCCAATCTGTCACATGATTATACCCTCCCCTCTCCCCACAGCTACAGTTGATAGTCATTTGCAGGAAAGTTGACTAGAGCAATGTGAAAAGAAGTGTTTTTGCTGAAGAACACAAGACTACCCACCATATGGCCCAAGAATCGATTCCACGACATTACAATGATTTTAAGTCCGACACCTTAGCCACTATGCCATGTTCCTTCACAAATGTTATGAACAACAGCACAAACTGAAGTTTAGCATTTGAAGACATTTTAGCAATATTTCTGAAATAGATATACTTCAATGAATTTTCAAATTTCTTTCTTTTGCAGGTCAAAATTATTGCTCATGATCTCCAGAGTCTTTCTTATGCAATCATTACATTAAGCCAATTGTTCAATTTATACAAATCAAAAACAGGCATCCATGTACCATTATTAGAAGTAAGTTCTCCTTAATTTTGTTTTATTCTAAATTTTTGGCAGATAAAATTTTATTTTATCTAACAGTAGTATGTGTGGAAATAGATAATGTTGTGTTTTGGGGATCAATTATGTTTGTTTGTTTTGCTAATTTACTAATTAATAAACATATCCACTTGTTTATTAACAATTAGTTGTTTAGGGTCAGCACAACTCTTCAGTTGTGTCAAACACATGACAAGCCTTCATCATGCTGATGTCATGATAAAACGCACCTGGTGCACTCCGTAGAGTGCAGGAACATATGTTAGTATGATATGGGTCCTCCTAGCCCATCTAAGAGGTCAGTAGCAATGACTCATCCAACCTTTTGCTAGCAGGGAGAATGATGGTGATGATGATGATTCGTCTTTTTTCACACCCAATGATCTGTTCACTAATCGCTGTTGTACTTCTGATATAGATTAAAATTAGAGAGTGCATGAAGAGGTGCCAAGTAGTCCCAGTGGAAGGAAGATGTAGGAGAGGAAGACCAAGGAAGACTTGGATGGTGAGGGTTGATCTCAGATTGCTAAAGCTCACAGAGGAGATGATGAAGGAATGCAAAAAGTGGAGGGATGCTGTACTGAGAAGGACCTGTCCAACCCATGTAAGCATGGAACAATGGACGTAAAATGATGGTGATGATGATCATCATGATGAGTGATAGTCACATAATTTATTAGTCATATTTTGATTTTAGTGGGATTCATCTCCAAATTAGATATCATTTGTGTCAAACATGTCAACCTCCATAATGCTGGTGCCATGATTGTATGACACCTTTCACTCTGTAGAATATGGGAACATATGTAAGCGAGATGGACCCCAGCCTGTCTGAGAATGAGCAGAGGCTCCGATTAAGTATGATTTGATTTATGATAACGTGGCAAATTCATGTTAGCAAGGAAAATGGATGATAATGATTTGAACCAGTGAAGTAGTTTTCATGCAGTTACTTGACCTGTTCAAAATTGCAGCCATATTTCTCAGAAATTACACCCTACAATCTTTAAAAAGAACACATTAGATGGTGTAATACTAGATACATACAATATCTTTATCAGATTTCAATCCCACAATGCAAGCCAACAAAATACTCCTCAGTTATGCTCTGTTTCCTCTGCTTGCTTACTTCATCATTGTACCTATATACAGTTATATAGCTTGACCAGAGGCACATTACAGCTCCAGTTATGGGAGAAATAAACCCTGATAGCCTAATGACTACTAGCTGTTAGCTGTAACATTTGTAAAGTATTTAAGCTTTATTGCAGAATAATATACCATATATACTTGAATATAAGCCAACCTCCTATTTTATGTCTTAGAAATGGGCAAAAATCCAAATCCTGTTTATAAGCCATGGCAGCTAATCAACACATTATATTTAGATGGCATAGCCTTGAGATTCTCACGAGTAGAAAATATATTTATGAAGTTTTAATATTTTGATATTTTAAATATTTTAAGGGTGACATATAGTGTATAGTTTTTGTTTCACAACTCCCTTATCTAATGTTTTTTTTACCAATTTCTGAAAGTTTTGAAGGCCATATTCATTCAAAACCTAAAAAACAATAAAAATGTCACCCCCAAAGTAATACCTGTGTAATATTCATTTCCAAAGCAAAAATATATTAGCACCTCATTTACGTAGAATGTTGGTCAAAATTGGCAAAATATTGACCTTGAATATAACTTCCCCGCGATTTTACCATCTAATTTTTTGTAATTTATTTCTCAGCTTATATACAAGTATATACAGTAATTTACTCATTACACCCATAGTTTGGTGCTGGTAAATTATATTTATTAAGATTTTTGTTGTTATTTTTACATCCATTTTTCTATGTTGCATGGGTAAGGTTTTTAAAAAAGACTTTGTTAGAGCAAATGCATTTACAACTGGGTTCCCTTACTACTGTTTGACATTCAACTGTGTGTGAAATAGGAACAGAATTCAGGAAAACTGAGTTATTTTCTAGTTAGCTTTTTACTGCTCCTTGTATTATATGTGTATATATATTTAGAATAGGCACACCACATCTTTGGATGTTGTGAGAAGTGACTAAAAGAGTTAGTGTCAAGAAGAGCATTTGGCTGTAAAACATTGCTTCAAAAAGTCCCATCCAACCCATGCTGACATGGAAAATTTGATGTGCAAACAATGATGATGTGATTTGACCATGAGAGAAAAGAAAGTTTTTATCTTATATTGACTGCAAAGTGGTGTTGGTAATAGGCAGGGCATAGAAAACTTGAAAAGCAAAGGGTAGAGAGCAATCTTCAGTTGTGTCAAGGACACGACAACCTACCCAGTGCTGTTGCATGGCACACTCTATAGGGTATGGAAACACATGTAAGCCAGACAAGGTCTCAGCGCATCTGAGAGACCAGTCTCTTTGATTAAGTACTGAGTTGATGTGTGATGACATGTCCAATCCTTGTTAGCAGGGAAAATGGGCATTAAATAATGATGGTGATAGTGATGGAGCTAATCAACAACATGAGACAGAAAAGAACAGTAAGTTTACTGTCCCAGACTTGCTGCTGATGATGTTTGATATCATTTTATATTGAAAACTTTGATTCATAATAGCAGTTAATCTATTTGTAGCAAAATATAAAAACAAAGCAAACATTGGCAGTGCTCCAGCAAGGCTTTATTTGTGATATGTAAAAGTTAAAAAAATTAAAGAAAGTATGTAATTTCCCTAAATGTTGTCATTTCATATTTTTATTTAGATTACAGATTCACCATCGCTGCCTTACAGAGGTGTTCTGCTTGATATTTCTAAAGGACGTGTACCTAGTTTAGTAAGTTTTATTTAATCTTCTTGTATATCTTTTATTGATTAATGATCATTTCTCCCACTGAATATATTTTTTGTTATTTTATGGCTTATTTAAAGGTGGAAGGGCAATGACATTGTTCACCTGCAACTAATGAGAGAGGCGGAAGAATCCTTTACTCTTGGTTGGAAACAGTGCACCAAAATATTTAGTTACCTCAGACTGGATACTTGGTCTAAAGGCTTAGAACAGAGTGGTCTCTGCTAAAGGCACCCAAGAGGCCGTTGGTTATGAAGTATCTGTCTACTAGCTGATAAATTAATTATCCATGTATAAAAATCCCTATAATAATAGGCAATGATATAAAAAAAAAGCAAAAAAAAGTGCAGACAAATATATAAACCCTCCCCACACACAAACACACACTCACCCCTAAAAAGAACAAGCTTACAAATGTGCACAATATAGAGAAATAGTGCACTACTCGGCATGGCACATATATTTTATAAACTGCTTTCAATGACATAAAAAAAAAATTTTTTAAATGTGATGTTGCATATACCCAAGGTATGAGAAATGCACTAAGCAATAAATATAATTCTTTCTAACATTTTTTTTGTGTGTTTGTGGAGGGAGTTGATTATAATAATCCTAGTACTTAATTAGTATTTTATTTTATCAATCCTAGAAGCATGAAAGACAAAGTGACTCCGGCAGGATTTGAACTCAGTATGTAAAGGGCTGTAACTATATGTCACAAACCAATACTGTCAATCTACTACCCTAAACTACTGAATAATAATAATAATAATAATAATAATGATAATAAAAAAGAGTAAAATTGATTTTTAAATCCAACCAGAATGTGAGAAATCTAGTCACTGCAATGAATATCTGGGCTTTCAAACATGTCTACCTCATGATTTCATTCGCTGAGGCCACTAGGCAGATAAAAACTGAAATTGAGCCTGAGGCTGACGACTGCCTTCAGGACTGCCACCAGGTACTGATGGTCAATCTTATTGAAAGCTTTCGATTGATCTAAATTGATCAAGGGCCTACCCGTGTCAAGTTCCTTAGCCACTCTGTTTATGATGTATTGCATAAGGTGGCGGTTGTCGTGGGTAGGTCTGTCCGGAATGTCTGTGCCTCCCCTACCAGACCACTGACGACAAACGCCAACCTAGTCGCTAACACCTTGGCCAGAATTTTAAACTATGCATTTAACAGTTATGGGCTTGAAATTATCTATATGGTCCCTCTTGTATGGTTCATTTCTCAGCACTGCCATCACCCTTCGGATCAGAGAAGTGGGAATTCTCTCCCGTTTTGTGGAGATATATGCTAAGATATTGTCTTACAAGTCTGTCTTATTTGCGTAAATCTTGTGGGGCTGGCCATCAAAACCAGGTGATTTGCTTCTCGCGTGGCTAACCTTTGCATCCCATATTTCATTAGCTGTTATTGGCCTTTCACAACACTCTGGATCCCTCACCGAGAGCCGTGGTAGGCTGTCAAGTTAGGCACTGAAATCCATCCCTTGATCCGGCCTGCCACTACCAATGATTTGAGTGAAGTATCTCTGAATTTGCTTCCTGGGGTGTAGCAAATAAAACATCTACCACCCCAAATAGTTTACCTTGAATGGTATGTGTTTTGTGAGACTCAACATTCTGAGACCAGTGGTCGTGGCAGTGACAAAAGTTGTGAGGTCTGGTCTGAGAATGCTGAGTCTCACAAGCTAAATGACAGATTAGGACAAATGGAGAAATGCTGTGTGGATACTAACCCATTCAATCCATTTCCCCATTGAAAAAACATGTGAAACTGACAAAGCATACAAGCAGGGCCTAGTCACCTGACCAGTCCGACCTCAGCACGTCACAGCCGACAAAGGCATGAAAGCATGGGTGATGATGATGATACAAAGCTAGTGGAATTGTAGAAAATTGGACATGATGCCTTGCGGTATTTGTTCTGAGTTCAAATCCCATTGAGACTTGGGTGGTAGACTTAATCTGTCACCTTGTTTAACACCACATCCTGGCCCTTGGTTGCCTGTAGCAGAGTTCATTCTGTTGTAAGCATTCAGACCAGTTTGTGGATACATATTTTTTCTATCACTACCTCCCTCCCACCAGTCTTTGAGGCCCTGACAAAGCAGTAAAAACAAAAGCAAGGCAATAGAAGGTCCTCTGTATATTGTACACAACTGTGTTTATTCTGTTAACATAAGCTTTTGTCTCTTGCAGGAAACTCTGAAACATATGCTTCACAGTCTCTCTTTCCTGAAGTTTAATCAGGTATGTCTTATTTTTCTTTTCTAATCTCTTGCTTCTTACTTCTGTTAATCTTGCCTGCCTAAATTTGCTGACATTATCTCAACCTTTAATTTATTTACATATGCTGGTTCCATGATAAAAAGTCCACCCTGTTAGGTGGTAGTGTTGGTGCCATGAAGTATTTGGCATTAAAAAGGGCATCCATCCATAAAAAAACATGCCAAAATGGAAGATATGAGTGAGAAGCAGTCATATGACCTATCCAGGCTCAGAACCTTTTTTGTGTCACCTGCACAACCACCTTACAGGGTGAACTGGTTCTTTTTTTGTGACCCCATTGGTTTTCTTTTCTGTGACACCAGTGCTACCAATTTACATTTCACACTGTTGAAATAATGGTGAAATAATTAACAGATGATTCTGCTCTTATAAAAGATTGGCCTTGTACCTAATCTGAAAAATAGAATTGGTTTGTTACTTCTATCTTTTCTTTTCTCTTTTTAGATACATTTGTACACTAGATTCCAGCATCAAACCAGTTCATCATGGCAGTTATGTTATAGCTGTAGGTATGTATATCACATAAACCTCTACAACCCAGCTCATATGCTTTTATTTACCAAATGCAATATTAACCAATATGGGTCATTCCAGCTACTTGAACAGCAGCCAAATCACCTTCATATCAACACATTGCTAACTTAAACCACCTTAAACAACTGGCTGTATTAAGGTCCCACACTCACTAAAGACTTCGGTCAAGAATGATCATGGGATTTGCACCTAGAAAGTTTCCCTTCTGAGGCACAAGTCCTGGCAAGGTGTTTTTGTGGAAGACTAGCAACACCCATGCATACTAGTCTCCCCTCTCTATGCCACTGATGTTGTCCAAGGGAAAGGCAATGGCTGATACACCTTGACACCAGTGATGTTACAACACATTAGTTCTAGCTGAGTGAACTGGAGCAACGTAAAATAGAGTGTCTTGTTCAAGAACACAATGTATCACCCAGTCTGGAAATCAAACTCACAGCATCACAATTGTGAATTCAATGCTCTCATGCCTAAGCCTCACTACAACCCAGTTAAATCTCCATCCACTGCCCCTGTGCAATCGTTACTGTGTCTCTACTACTCTATGCAGTACCCACCTATCTACTCATTCTGTCACTCTTTATCTGCTTTCACATTCATATCCAAGTTCATTTTCTCCTTGTGGGATGCAGTTATACACAATGAAAATAACATTGGTTGTTACTTATTTTTCAGTGAATTGTTAGAGATTGATAAGTTCTGTATGGATCGAGGTATGCAGTTGGTTCCTGCATTTGATGTCCATTCGTCTGTCCAGTTTGAAGACTTACCAGCACTTCAAACTGTATTTAATGACTACATCTCACATTTTACTCATTCAGAGTAAGTAGCCACATTTCATTTGACTTCTTAATTTATTTATTTACTTACTTTATATATATATATATATATATTTATATCATTTTATGTTTACAACTCTCTCTTGCTCTCAATTTCTAGTTACTATCAGTCTCTTGTTCTTTCTCTCTCAAGGTTAACTCTCGGAGTTAACTCTGAGTCCTTCTCACATCATTACATATCATGCTGTTTCTGAAGTTTCTGTTTCATCTTTGATTAGGGGAGGAACTATTATTAGATACTAATACAAAGCTGGTGGGATTGTTAGAACATTGGATGAGATGCCTTGTGGTTTATGTTCTGTCTGTTTGTGTTTTGAGTTCAAATCCTACTGTATTTGGTGTAGAAGATTCCACTCTGATGCAAAGATTTAGACGAGTTTGTGGATACTTTCTTTCTTTCTTCCATTCCAACTTCTTCTCCTGTTCCTGTTTTGGAGGCCCTGAAAATAGTCATACCCACTGTTTTTACTTTCTTGATTAAACAGTAAATAAAAAGAAAAACTTAGTTGAATTTTCTTCAACATGAAATATCTAAGAAATATCTCAGATTTGCACCAATTTCATTATATTTCTTCTTGTACATATTTTGTTACTATTTAAATTATTAATGGTGGTAAATCACATAGTAGGTACAAAAATGAACATCCTTGCCTGCTGTAATATAGTAGGCATTAGGAAGGGCTTCCATGCCAAAATAAAACATATGAGCAAGTCTCAGAATGTGACAATGTGTCCAACCCATGTCAGCTTGGAAAATGGACGTAAAACTATGATACTCTGTATACACAGTATAACCAGAAGGTGCCTATCCCTTGAAACAAGAGGCAGGGTTTTTAATACCTATGTTCAGTCTGTGTTGTTGTATGGTAGTGAGTGTTGCCCAATAGAAGTTTACCGTTTCTATAGATTAAGATAGTTGTCCTACCCTTGCAAGCAGGGAATAGTGGACGTAAAATGATGAAGATGATATAGGATAAAATCTCTCTTAATGCCGTGCGTACACGCCTGACTGGCTTGGCATCCTCAGGTCAGTCTGCCTTACCCCTTCCCGCTTGTGTTTCGGCCTGTTTGTCCCCACTCACCCCCCCGCTATGAAGGTTTTTGACTATGTACACAACACCCCAGATCACTGACCACTCCCCGTAACACACAAGAAAAACAACAAACTTTTAAGATTTTTTGCTTAGATCTTTTTTTCTTTTTTTGCTTTAACTCTATGCCCATATATGGACTGTACCCCTTGATAAGTTCAGCTAGATTCCCGCCGTTCTAATACTGGTGGCTTAGTTTGGATCTAGCTGTCGAAACAGCCGGAGCTCAGCCATCAGGGTCCTGACTCTTTTCCTATTACCCACTCTACTACCCTAAGTATTGAGTACTCTGGTGCGTTATGGTCCACCTGGTATCTTACCACACCCTCTTTGTGTATGTGTATGTATATATACATGGAGGCACATGGCTTAGTGGTTAGAGCATTGGCCTTGCAATCGAAAGGTTGTGAGTTCAATTCTCAGACCGGGTGATGTTGTTTCCTTGAGCAAGATACTTTATTTCACATTGCTCCAGTTTACTCAGCTGTAGAAATGAGATGATAGGGACTGGGGTCCATATCATTCCACTGCAAAGTGGTCGTGTGGGTGCCATGGCAAAAAAGCACCCAGCACTCACTGTAAATGAGGTTGGTGTTAGGAAGGGCATCCAGCTGTAGAAATCAAGCCAGAATCAGTTCCCGTCCCACCCTTGCAAGCAGGGAAAAGCGGACGTAAAATGATGATGGTATATATATATATATATATATATATATATAGAGAGAGAGAGAGAGAGAGAGAGAGAGAGAGAGAGAAAGAGAGATTAAGAAGAGTCGAAGTCAGTGTTGCAGCATAAGTACAAACTTTATTGACATATTATAATTGGAATACAACCCAAACGAGAGAGGCCACATAGCAGCATTGAGTGTTATGAACGGCATGTCACCTGTACCTGTAGCTACAGATCTAACTAACATATATATAATATTAATAATGATAACACTGTTGCTATTATTGGGTATAAACTTTACCAGGGGGTTTAAAGCTCAATGCAAAGAGGTTCACATCACACAGAGCTGATATATAAAGATTAAGAAGCACCAAAGATTCAATATGCTATTAACACATGTTTCCACTGGTAGAACTTCATCCCAAGGATGTGAAGTTACAAAATCATAAATTTTTAAAGAAAATTTTTTTCAAAAAAATTATTATCTAAATTTCCTTGTTTTTATACTGTGACCATCGGGAATAGGCTTAAAATTGAATGTGTTTTCTCAAAAAAAGTTTTCTGTTTCTTCCCCTTCTCACTCTCTAACTCCCTATTTCATCTTTTATTTATCGTTCTATCTCCAAAACATTAAGACACTTTTCATACTATATCAAGGATTAAACTAATAATTTTCTTCATTGTACTCTGTTGTTTGTTTTTTGGCTTCCACTTACATTTTGCATATATATATATATATATATACACAGAGAGAGAGAGTATGTGGTACTGAGACTGAGTAGACTATAAATATTAGGAGTACTCAATGCATGATGGGAATAAATATAGGTATCATCCTGATCTTGATTCCAAGCGGTTTTGGTTTGATACACAAGCCAAAACTGCTTGGCTTCTCGGTTTGGATTTATACCTCTCTCTCTCTCTCTCTCTCTCTCCATATATATATATATATATATATAGTATTTAAAAATGATACTGTCTCTAACAGATTGTTTGTAATCCTTATCTCATCTTCAGTTTTATTAACATAGGATCCCGTCTTACTAGTTTTCTCTTGGAATCTCCTGATGATGACACTTTGAGTATCACAGATGCTGCCAAATATCTTCCAATAAAAGACAAGACTTTGCTAATTTGTGGCTGTTCTATTCGTGATGTAAAACAGCACTTGGTACAACGACTACCACCCCACTTAATGTTTGCTGAATACGGAACACAGGTAAGATAGCTAGATGGATTATTTAGCCTTCATGGGGGCCCCTGAGGTGACATAAATAATAAAATGATGCCATTAATACCTCACATTATTTGTTCCCCTACATTTTCATTTCAAATCCTGCTATGGATCAATGTGTTCTTCCTTAAGTTAGAAAAGAACACAACAATCGTTCATTTTTGTTTTGAACCATTTTTGTTTTACATTTTATAGAGCCATTAAAGCCAAGAGTCAGGCACGGAAAGACTGGAAAAATGGGATAGCAGAGACCAGTACCAGGTAGCTAAGATAAAAACTAGACAATAGGTATACTCAGCTCAGAGAGAGGCTGCATAAAGAAAGTTTGCCAATGTCTTTAGGCATGAGGACCAGAGAATTAAAGTATTTTGCATTGGAGAGCAGTGTGCCAGTGTGAATCAAGTTGTTATTGGGAAAAAATGTGTTAGAAATGATGCTGGTGCAGTTAACACCACTGACGCCTAAAAGAAAGAAGCCTGGAGATGTTACTATGATAGACTGATGAATGTAGAGAATGTATGGGAGGAAGACAGACTACGCCCAACTTACCCAATTGAAGGACGAGCTATTGAAGTTGACAGTTATAGGGCCAAAGAAGCGAGCAAAGAGATGAAGAATGCTAAAGCTGCAGAATATTCAGAGATAGTTACTGAGATGCTAAAAGCATTGGGAGAAGTAGGAGTTGAACTAGTAACCTGCATAGTCAGTCAGGAAATAAAGGACAAAATGATACACAATGACTGACACAGTAGTACATTCATAAATTGCTACAATGGCAAAAGTGATGCTCTAGAAAGGAGCAACTATAAAGGAATAAAACTCTAGTTATGAATGTGATGGAAAGAGTTATAGTGCAATGTGATACTGCATATTAGTGAAATATGGGCAGTGACTGCAGAAGATATGTGTAGACTGGAGAGAAATAAAGCTTGACATGCTCCAGTGAATGTGCAATGTAAATGTGAGAAAAAGGCAGAGCCCGGATGAAATGGGGAAGAAACTGGGTTTAAGATGAATCTGAGGTGGTGTGCAGGAGAGTAGACTGCATTGGTATATGTGATGTTCATGGATGATGAATGAGTGAAGAAGTGCCAGGAAATGCCAGTGAAAGGAAGCTGCAGTAAAGGTAGACCAAGAAAGACCTGGGCAGTAGTGGGGTGAGCTAACCTCAAATCACTGAGACTGACAGAGGAGATGAAGAAAGAACACGGCCAGTGGAGTGATGCTGTGCTGAGAAGGACCTGCCCAACCCATGCAAGCGTGGATAAACAGACGTAAAAATGATGATGATGATGATGATAATTTGAATAAGGAAGAACACATCAATTGTTTGTTTTTGTTTTGAACCATCTTCGTTTTACATTTGAAAAGCACTGAAATATCATGTTGAAATATATTGAGTAAAACATTACATTGTTTTCTTTTATTTGTTATCTTTTGCTCTTTATATATTTCTATCGCATTGTACCGACTTTCTGAAACTTATCAGTCATGTATTACATATCTCATAAGGCTTTGTATTAACTATACTACCTTACATTAAAAATTGCCTCATCCTTAATGATGATGTTAAAGTTTCAAAACATTATAATTTTGTCTTCATAGAATTCAACAATATGAAAATTAATTTCTTTTTCATGAGAAAACATCTGTCAGCATCATCATCATTTAATATCTCTTCTTCCACAAGTGCATGGGTTGGACAGGTCCTTCTCAGTACATCATCTTTCCACTTGTTGTATTCCTTTATCATCTCCTCCATGACCTTTAGCGATCTATGATTGGCTCTCACCACATCCATCCAGGACTTCCGGTACTACAGCTTCCTTCCACTGGGATTATGTGGCACTTCTTCACACAGCGATCATCATCCATGCACATACCAATGCAGTCTCCTCTCCTGCACTACTTCTGATTCCTTTTATACCCAGTTTCTCTCTCAGTTCATCCATGTTTTGTCGTTTTCACACATTAACATTGCACTTCCATTAAAAAAAAAAACAATTCTTTCATTGAATGTGAATTTGTATTTTCTTCTTTTATAGGCCACTCATGATTTTGTGCCTCACTGCAAGCGCCACTCTGATAATGGGTAAGTTCTCTAATTATGTGATTCTTTCCATTGTTGTTTTGTGTGTATATACAGTTCAGATTAGGTACACCATATTCCTTCATGTAAGAAGCGATTAAAAGAATTGGCACATGGAAAGGCATCTGACCATAAACATTGCCTCATAAAGGACACAATGATGAGTACAAAGCCTGTTTTGGGGTTTTGGGGCTGCCTTTGACAGAATCACACACTCAGTAATTTGGTGGTGGCCTAGAAGCTAAGGATTGAGGAATGTCTTGAGAGTGTTGTACAAGCTGTACATAGTTAACGAGTGAAGAGTCACGTTGAGTGTGCAGGTGGGAATTCATCAAGGCTTAGTTATCAACCCCTTCCTGTTTATTATAGTCTTGCAGGCCATAACAGAAGAATTCATATCTGGTTATCTGTGGGAGTTCCTATATGCTGACAATTTAGCCTTCATAAATGTAGACAAAATCTGCACTTGAAGGGCCTCAAAATAAACTTAACAAAGACTAAAGGGGTTGGCACCAAGAAAAGCTACATTTCCTCAAAATAGACTCCACGATGAATATGAAGACTATTATGTGGTTTGCAAAGCTAACTCCTGTTGTAGCTGGGAAAATGGCCTTAAAAGGTTTCCTGCTGTAAATTTTTCATTTCCCATTTACAGTTAATTGAAGCCAAAATATTAAACACATGTATTTTTCTTTTCTTTAATGTTCTCTGCTTGATCTCATTATTTTCATTTACATATGTATTTGAATAAGAAATTTTGTTATTATTCATCATCATCTTTCGAACAGTTTGGGCAAAACACTCTTGACAATTCCTCTCCATACCATATGATGCAGCATTGCTGTCCCCAGTTCTCTGAGGTGGATTCCTGAATCTCGTGTTAGTCTCTGGATAAGTCTTTTTTTGACAATGGACTCTTACAGAGGGTTTCTGCTAGAGAAGCAATGAAATTACTTCTCTGTCCACCCTAAAACAATGGCCTGTGGACTGGAACCTTTTCTGTTTACGTCTGAGGGATATTAGACACAGACTTCGTAGATTGATTATCTTGTTGGATGTGACCACCAGCTCAGATTCAATGTGTGTGCTATGTAAGTGTTTTTTTCTGAGTGACCCGTCTGAGACCAGGTTTCTGAGCCACATTGAAGAATTAGATCAATTAATATCTGCAATATTTTAATAAGCTCTGTTATATCATTGAAGCTTTTGCTTCAAATGAACCATATTTCTGGCAACAACTTCTCTTAATTCCTCTTCAGACTTTCATTATTCTTCAGACAAGGAATTATATAATAGATATAGAATATTTATGTTGTTGATGGTGTTGATAGGGGTGGAAGTGCTGTTGCTGTTGATGGTGGTGTTGTTGCTGTTATTGTTGTGGTGGTAGTGTTGATGTTTGGATGATGGTGTTGCTGTAGTTGTGGTGGAGGTGCTGTTCTTGTTGGTGGTAGTGATGGTAGTGTTGTTGTGGTGGTAGTTGTATATGTGTGTTAGAATATAAAGAAATTGTTTCGAGTGAGAAGTGTTAACTACCTTCACTGCAGGATGTTGCTTTATTTGTTGAGTAACTTCAATCTGTTCTACTTTAACAGACTTGTGTGTATGTGTGTGTATGTATATTGTGAATGTGTATGTACACATGTGCATCTTAGTGTGCGAATGTTGTATATGCACTTGTGTGTGTGTGTGCATCTTAGTGTGAGAATGTATGTGTGCATGCACATCTTAGTGTGTGAATGTATGTGTGTACTTGGTGTTTATACACATTGATAATCATGCACAATTCTCGTTTGTCGTTTTTAGGTTTGGTTTCTATGTTTGTCCAGGCACGGCAGCTTGGAATAGTCTGGCTGGCTTTCCTGAAGCAGCTGTTGCCAATGTGTTTAATGCTGCCAAATGTGCCTCTAATCAATCAGGCCTTGGTCTATTGGTGTGCCATTGGAATGGCAGTCACTTTTTTACTCACCTACCATTTTGTTGGCCTGGTTTACTTATTGCTGCTGGCCTTGCCTGGAACAAGGACATACATAGGGTAAGTTATTTGTATTATAAATTGTATCTACCCCTTCCCTTGGACTTTAATTCCTGTTATCCACAACCCTAGGCTATAATAATGGCCCCTACATGATATTTTTTCATACTGTGCTCGCTTGTATTTAATTTGTTTTTGCTTTACTTTGTGGTGGTGGTGGTGGTGGTTGTATTTGTAGTGGTTTTGATTGTTGTGGTGGTGGTTGTGATTGTGGTGATGGTTGTTCGTGGCGGTGATTGGTGATTGTGGTGGTGGTGGTGATGGTGATTGTGGTGATGGTGATTGGTGATTGTGGTGGTGGTAGTGGTTACTGTTACTGTTCAGTAATACCTATTCTATATAAAACTCATTGCAGGAGTTTCTTCACAGCCATCTGGGGGAACTTATGAATAGACACATATTTGGTGATGATTCTTCTGTGTTTGGACAAGTAATCATTGAGCTGGGAAGAATTGAAACATATATCTTTCGATGTTCCCATAAGAAATCAGGTAAGAAGCTAATTCCTACCAGAGACAGAAGCAATGTTAATTTGTATTGGAGAATTTTCTTTTAATTTGTAATTTTGTATTTTTTCTTTTTACTTTTCGAAGAAGGTGAAAGTGACACATTGACAGTGTCTGGAATGAGATGTGCCTGGAAGAACTTCTGAGAATGGAGTAGCAAGCTAATGAGGAGGGTTGTGTCACTGAGACTGAAGAGAAAGGCCTATGCTAATGAGGAGGGTTGTGTCACTGAGACTGAAGAGAAAGGCCTATGCTAATGAGGAGGGTTGTGTCACTGAGACTGAAGAGAAAGGTCTATGCTAATGAGGAGGGTTGTGTCACTGAAACTGAAGAGAAATGTTTATGCTAATGAGGATGGGAATTTCACTGAAACTGAAGAGGGAGGTGTATGCTAATGAGGAGGGGAGTGTCATTTAAATTGAAAAGAAGTATGTATGTTAATGAGGAGGAGAGTGTTACTGAAACTGAAAAGTGTATGCTAATGAGGAAAGAAGTTTCACAGAAAAAAAAAGAGGAAGGTGTATGCTGCATGTTTGAGAAGTGCCAGGATTTATTGCCATGAAAGATGGGTGATGAATGTGGAGCAGCAGAAAAAGCTAGAAAAGAACAAAAATGAGAATGGTTCTGTGGAATGGCAGAGTATTACTCCGAGAAATGAAGACAAACAAGAAATTGCAGAAGATGATGGGAGTAGAGTCGCTGGTGAATGTCGTGAAGAAAAATGGAATGAGATGGTTGGGTCATATGTTGAGGAAAAATGAAAGTGACTGAGTATGAGGAGTGATGGAAATGAAAGCAGAAGTAAGGGAGGGGGAAACCAGTAAAGACATGGCTAAAGATGATGGAGGAGGAAATGAAAGCCAGAGAATTGGTGATGAGGGATGCAGACAATAGGGCAAAATGAAGAAGCTTGTCATAGAGCCTGCAAGGTTAACCCCTGCTTTGTTTGGAATGCCTTTTGTCTTTTACAGTTTTGCCCTGAAAGTATGAAAGACCTGAACTGTTACTTTATTTTAGCAACCCTGAAAGAATGAAAGTCAAAATTGATTTTGGCTGGGTTTGAACTCAAAGCATCAGAAAAAATACTGTAAAGTATTTGTTCTATTCTTTAACGATTCTGCCAGATCTGCTCAATTATGGCTGACCTAGGGCTGTCGTAGTGTATGAGAGGACAATAATGTCATTTTTAAGATACTTTGGCTTTTGTCTCTTTACTTTTCAGTATGTCTGGTTTGTTGCAATAATTATCTGTAATTCGTCTATGGATTCTCTTTCTGCTCTTACTTTCCTGACTGCTACAGTTTGCAAACATTCAAAAGCAACATCAATTATCATCTCTCTCCTTGAATTATGTTCTCTCTGTTTTTTTCTTTCTCCCTTCATAGTAACCCCTTGCATTTTAGTGGCTTTATTGCTTTGCTTGACTAAGCAGTAAAAGACTCCAGTTGCATTTTTACTTTCTTTTCCTTATATTTTTACCTGTGTTGGACAATATATATATATATAGCATATAATTATTTGCTTTCTGTCTTGTTCTTGTCCATTCTCAGTAACCCCTTGCATTTTTGTGGCTTTATTGCCTTGTTTGGTGTGGGCATTATAAAAAACGAAAGTCTGATTTCTTTTTTCTGATGTATCCCAAAGAAACATATCACTGCTTTGCTGTCCCTGTCCACAATTTATTCAATGGTTCATCCCAACTCATTTTCTTATACCCACTAAATACTCTTTTGATGACTTCTCCATCTCTTCTTTATTAGATGATGACCAAACTTCTCTCCCTTGTGAAAATGGTTCCACTCTTATCAATTTCCTTGTGCGGCCTGATGAAACGAGATTAGAAGACTTAACAGCTGATATTTTACAGGTAAGGATTGTTTTAAACTTTGTCTACTATCATGATCATCATCGTTTTACATCCACTTTCCATGGTGTATGGTGGTGATTTTAACAGACATGTTGGGCAACACTGATGGCTTACATGGGGTCCATGGTGGTTTTCAATTCAGTTCAAGAAATGAACTTCTGTGGTGCTAATTGTCTGAGTATCTGCAACACTAACTTCAGGAAACCACCCAGCCAGCTGAGCATTCTAGCCAGATAATCTTTTTCTCGCCAGAAGTTAAGATAGACTGAAGGTTTTAAACACAGTCTGTCCCTGGTGATGAATGAACCTCCTAAAATATGCTAGTAGTTACTGACTTTAAAATGAAGAGCTACACAAACTCAGAGACAGAAAGCAACTTGGATGAGAAGAACATGGAAGCTGATAGAGCCCTCCACTCATGACATATTTAGGGATGTCTTGCTTGACGCTTTTGACAATAAGGATAATGCGATACATACTTACAACATAGAAGAACAGTGGGGGTTTCTGAGAGATAACCTTCTGGAGGCCACAGACAAAATCAGTGTGGGAGTAATGATCAAGAAGACAAATGGTAACATGGTGGTGAATCAGTGAGGTGGATGAGGCAATTAAAGCTTCGAAATAGGCATGGAAGGACTGGCAAAAAGGGAGAAGCAGAAGATAATAAAAAGGGGCTAGAAGAGAAACTGAGCACCATGTACACTCTACAAAAAGTGAAGCAGAAAGTATAAAGTTTGCATATGTTTTCTGCTATGAGGACCAAAGGTGTGAGGTGTTCAAGATTGCAAGGTAGTGTGTTAGTGAAAATACATATGTTATTAGCAAGAAGTATGTCTGGAATGACAGTGGCATGCTTGCTCTCTCCAATCCAGAGAAGGAAAAATTATTGAAGTGCCATAATGAGAAATGAGTAGAATGCATTGGAGGAAAATAGTTTGCCTCAAGTAGAGGGACCAGCCATCCAAGTTAGTAACAATATAGTAAGTAAGCCAATTAGGGATATGAAGAAAAGGAAAGCAGATGAACCATCAGGAATAGTTGCAGAGATACTGAGAGCATCTGTGATGGTGGGCCACACATTAACTGTATGTATAGTAAAGTGGGTAATACAGAATGTTGTCATACCCAACGATTGGTGTAGCAGCATCATTGTCAACTACTACATAGGTTGCAGTAGTTGATGAAAGCTCTCATAGTAAGCCAGGCATCCCTCCCAATATACTGCCAGATACGACTCACTTTCTCCTAGGTCAGCTCCATGGCTCGACATTTCTTCTTTCATAGCAGTATGACTGCCCTCTCCCTCCTCCACTCCCATGAATGCCTCCTCAGTGATGCTGCTCTGATAAAAATGCACACAGCCCCCTCTGTAAAATCGTAGTGCTGGTACCATGAAGAAAAGCATCTAGTCCACACTGTAAAGCGGTAGTTAGTGCCAAAGTCATGATAAAATGTTCTGACCACATGCCGTAAAGTAGTTAGTGTTAGAAAAGGCCATCCATCTGTAGGAAATATGCTCCAAGTAAAGTAGTTGGTGTTAGGAAGGGCATCCAGTTGTAGAAATCAAGCCAAAAATGGAACATATAAGCAAGACCTGTTCACCTGACTAACCAATGCAAGCATGGAAAATAGATATTAAATGGTGATGATGATACAGACACAGACACACACACACACACACACACTCACACAGGGAGCAAATTGATATATGTGTGTTTGTGTGTGTGTGTGTGTGTGTGTAATAAATCCTGAGTCTTAGTTTGAAACTATTTCAGCTTACTGATTCAATTTGTTTTCTGATCATCTAATTTAAGAGAGCCAATCGTCACCTACGGAAGCATCAACATGATATAACAAGTGTCCATCTGAATTGTCCTCAAGCAAAAGAAATCATTTCTGAGGTACTTCTCACAACAGACATGATGATCCTGGCATTACGGCAAGTATTACAAGCAGTTACTTCAGCCAATCCTTTGATACTAAACAGACTTGTTTTTTTTTTATGAAATAAAACACGCCTCTTAAGATATTTATAGCCATATTAAAACTTTCCATCAAAATATTTCTAAAGAAAGTTTTGTTAAATAATATTCCAAAGATCAGCTTAATAATGATTTTTAATCTAGGCACAAAGCCAGCAATTTGTGAGGAGCGAAAAATTGATACATGGATCTTACTATGTGGGTGGTACTTTATTTTTAGAAACCTGAAAAGATGAAACGCAAAGATAACCTTGGAGGCATTTGAACTCAAAATGTAAAGGGTTGTAACTAAATTCACTGCCTTTACATGAGCTTAATAATGAAAAGATTAATTATTTTCTTAAATTCCTCCAAATATTTAATGATTTTCAAAATTAATTGAAACACTTAGGTAGTACATTTCATTAGAAGTACAGTAACAAAAGGGTTAATGGAAATTATAGTGCCATTATAATTAAGGACTGTGGCTTAGTAAGTCAGTTATGTCCTGGCCTAACAGCCAAAGTGTCTTTGGTTTGTATACCATCATAAGCATTGCTTTGTGCTCCCTGTCAAAAGTAGTTAATCCTTTAATTTTGTTGTTAATAATTTATGAAAAGAAAATAAGAAAATTGAAGCTTGAACAAGTTGTAAGGTTACTTCATGTTTGAACAAAATTATTGTATACAAACATTTATAATATCTGGTGATTGTTGCAGAATTATTTGCCTTTCATCATTTTAGGATTGAATTAGCAGAATTGTTAGGACATTGGATAGACGGCTTTATGGTGTTCTTTTTGGCTTTCTGCTCTCTGAGGTCAACTTTGCTTTTCATCCTTTTGCAGTTGATAAAAAAGTACCAGTCTAGTACTGGGGTCGATTCTTCTATGTCTCTTTCTCACTTTCTATGCTTCTCTGGAAGCAATCTGCTGTGTTCAGACATGGATAGGAATGGGCTTTACCAGGCTTAAAATGTCCAAGAAATGCCATATGTCACCCCTACAATGCCACCAGGAGTTACAGGACCATACCATACTAAAATAAAGTAGCAGTCCAAAGGTAGTCGTTTAGCAGAATTGTTAGTGTTAGATGAGATGCCTTTCAGTATTTGTTCCAGCTCTTTTCAAATTTGATTATGACCTACTTAGGTGGGTGTTTTAACTCTTAACATCCTGAATGATTTAGTAAAATATATCTAAAATTGGGTTTTTAATTCAGATGTTTATAGTATCTTTACTTGGATTGATTGCTGCAAAAATTTGTCGTATTAGATAAATTAAGGACTTTAATTTTTGAATGTGATGTAGTCATAGTGCTGCTTTGTACTTTTTAAGAATGTCTTGCTAATGAGGTTTCATGTGGTACGGGATGTTAAGAGTTAACCCATCAACTGGTTTAATATTACCACATGGCTCTTGGATGATTTTACCAGAGTCAACTGTGTTGTAAGAATGCAGGTTAGGCCTCCATCTCTAGCACACCTCACTCTCTCTCATAGTCCTTGGAAAGGAGCATGGACATGACTGAACAATAAATATGTGTGTGTAAGAAAATGTATTTGTTTATATCAAATACATTCATCATCATTTATATGCCTGCTTTCCATACTAGCATGAGTTGGAGGTGCTATCATAGTTTGAGACAAGATCTCATCTTTTTGGAAGTAATATTCTACAGCTGGATACACTTCTTGATGTCAATACTTCTTGTTCTTTGATACTAGATTTTGCATTTAGAAATGCGGGACATACTCATCATTGTGGTTATGGTCATTGTCATTACATCCACCATTTTTATGTCAGCTTTTTTATGCTGGCATGGGTTGGATGGGACTTTTTGAGGCAATGTTTTACAGATAAATGCCCTTCCGAATATCAACCCTTTTAGTCACTTCTTATGATAAGCATTGATATGGTGTACCTTTTCTGAACCAGATACATATAAGATATAAACAAATGCCAGTGGTTACCCAAGTGAAAACACACACACACACACATCGCTGGTGAACCTAGCTCTTCAATGTTACTCAGGCTTAGTACAAATTTTAAGAAAATTTAGTAAACATCATTTAGTATCATATTTAATGGAAAAATTTAAGTATCTCATGACAATTTAATCAAACTACAAGTGAAGAAACCTGTGTGCACATGCCACATTTACTTACTAACCAGCTAATGTATGTAGATTGACAAGTTTATGTATCTTTATCAGTAGAATTTTTTAAAATAAAGCAGACACTCTAGAGCTTGGCAGATTGACAACCCATCTGGCCCATATTTTAACCTGTTCATTATCATTGTCATCAGCACTGTTTGACCTCTATTTTCTATGGTTGCATTGGTTAGATGACTGTAGTGTGCCCAGACTGCTCATATATTTTGTTTTGGTTTGGATTCTATGGCTGGATGCCCTTCCTAATGCCAAACATTTTACAGCATGTACTGGGAGCATGGTTTCTATGGCTGGATGCCCTCCTTACACTAACTATTTTACAGAGTGTACTGGGAGCATTTTATCATGACTCTGACACAAAAAGCTTACACAGTAGACTGGGTGCTTTTATAGTAGCACCAGCACTACTTCATTAGAGCACTAAGGTGCTTAGTGTACAGGCTGAGGTCCATCATTTCATTGCTGGTGAAGTGGAGGTTATGTTGGTGACCAAAAAAAGGGGCATTTGTACGCAGTATGGGGCATGTGGTTGGGTTGTGTCCATCACCTTGGGGTGTGCCAGGCTTTCCTGGGTTGAGAAAGTGTTATAAGTGCAAGGGTTCAACAGTGAAGGTGAATCAGTCAAATTTCCTCTTAGATTTCCATGCTAGTATGGGTGGGTGAAGAAGTCAGGAGTATATTGGCCGGTGAGGACCTGCGAGTTTTTCCATCTCTCTGCTTCTTCGAGTTTAACGAGGAGTATACTGGTGGGTGGGAGATGAGAGCTGAGTGTTGTAACACCTCTGTGTTTGTTCGAGTTTAGGGTGGAGGGAGGTAATTGGGTTAGCCATCTTACTTCTGTTGCATTAATTCCACTTGCATGTGAAGGTGAGTTCCTCATATTGCGAGATATCTCCAGTTTTCTCGGTCCTGGGTCATCTCCTTTGGAAGGTTTAGCTGCATGAGGTCAGCTCTTACTCTGTTATGGCCTGAAAGACAATAAGAAACAGGAGGAGCCTGATGACAGAGCCCTGGTGGACCCTGCCTGAAAACTAAATTCATCACTATATTAATTGTTGACTCTAACCTTACTTACTGCACCTCTGTACATGGCTTGGACAACTCTTACCAGTCATTCCTATACCCCTGGTTTTCTAAGAGCCCACCAGATTATGGAGTGGCAAACCTTGTCAAAAGCTTTTTCCAGATCAACAAATGCTTGGTAGAGGGGCTTACTCTTAGTTAGGTACTTCTCCTGCAGCTGTCTCATAGAGTATCTGTGATACCTTTACCTGACATAAAGCCATTCATCTGTGTTAATTCTATCCTGAATTAGTTATGCACTTACCTATTTTCTATGGACAATCTCCACCACCCTAATTTGAATGAGACATTAAATGAAACAAAAATGAGTGAATCTGCTCATACAAAGTAAAGTTAATTTTTTTATTAATTTTTTTTCAAAAGACATCTTCTCTTGCAGAACCCCAGAATTCTTTTTGCACAACCCATTTTGGAAACATTGACTTTATGTATCTTCCCCTATAAGATGGCAGGGTATGGTTTAGGAGAAATTTGTTTGTTGTTTTTTTTTAACATTTTTTAGCAAATTGAGTAAGGTATGACATTTATGACAGATGTTTGTGTTATTTCCCTATCTTCTGAAAATCTTGTATATAATATTGATAGTGAAGGTTTTATTGTCAAAGCAAATATTTTGTAATGATCTAAGTTGATTGGTAGTCATTCTGAATAGCCTTGGGAACAAGTTGCTATGATTACTGATTTACATTGATTATTCTAATGTTTTATTGGCTCTGATGGGTTATAACACTCACAGATGCACTATATATATATGCTTATATATATGCTTACGTATATATAGTAAGTTTGGAACGGTAACACACATGCACAAAAACACAGATAAATGCAATATACACACAGACACATGAACTCACAGTATTGCACATAGTATACACTACACACATATGCAAATAAACACACGTTATAGACATCACATCAATGTTACTTGCTTAGTGATAACAGATCGCAGGCAGTTATAACCAAGTTTTGAACTTTTTTACTTGAGGCTGTTTTTGAATATACAGTTTGTTAATTTCACTCTGCTGAAATTTGGGAGTTGAGATTGGGGTGGGGTGCACATAAATTTTATTCATATAGCATTATAAAGTTAAACAAAGCTAAATTTTCTTTGGACTCATAGTGAAATAAACCAATCAGGATTATTTTATTTTTGATAGTTCAGGTGGGAATTTGTCAGCTTGTGTCTGAGCAAATATTACAAGTCAAGAATAAATATCATATTCTGAGGTATTTTTGTGTGCTTGAAATTGATAGATTTGACTGATGGGCTACTCAGGTTTAGCCCAAGTGCTGTAGTTACCATAGATATATTTACAAGTATCTGACCCATGCAAGTGTCTAACTCATGTAAGCTGTCTAATCCATACAAGCTGTCTAATCCATTCAAGCTGTCTATTCCATACAAGCTGTCTAACCCATACAAGCTGTCTAACCCATACAAGCTGTCTAACCCATACAAGCTGTCTAACACATGTAAGCTGTCTAACCCATACAAGCTGTCTAACACATGTAAGCTGTCTAACACATGTAAGCTGTCTAACACATGCAAGCATGGAAAATAACAATAAATGGTGATCATGATTTTATACACATATGACAGGCTTTATCTTTCCCAAATTCATTCACAAGACATGTGTCAGCTTGAAGCTATGGTGTAATAGATACTATATATAGTGGAATTGTACCCAAAATCTCATGGTTGCAAAGCAAACTTCTTAACCACAACACTATGTCTTCACCACTGTAGAACATAATATACTATTGAAGGTTGCACATCAGGTCAAAAGTAAGATTTCTGTCAAAAAGATATAATTAATTGATATGCTGTTTTGATATCTTACACTATTTTTAATAATACCTTCTGGTGTTGTGTAATTTTATTTTTTTTATTTTTCTTGTCCTGTGATAAGTTGGATTAGGGATGTTTTATTTATTTTTCTATTTAATTTTTAGGTTTCTTATATTTGCATATGAAAAAAATAAGCTATAAAATAAAAATTGAAATATGATACTAACTAAACTTCTAAAATGTAAACTGGAATTTCACTCTTTTATTTTCACCTCATTATTGCTATCTACTAATCTGAAAAGGCTGTGAGCACTGCCAACACCAAACCCGTCCCTCACAGAATAACTGATAAAAGAAAATATATTAGTTAGTACAAAAGATAAAATGTAAAGTTAACTGTAGTAGTATTTGAGCTCAGATGTTCAGTAAGATACAAGTTTAATTAGCATAAATGGAGTCAGCGCTGGCAGCATTTGAGCTGAGATGTTCAGTAAGGTCCTGGTTCAATAAGCATAAATTGAGTCAGCCCTGGCAGTATTTGAGCTGAGAAGTTCAGTGCGGTACAATTTCAATTAGCATAAAGCAACTAGTTCAATTCTCTAATGAGGGATCCTTTATGATTCATTGATGAACATTCTGTGACTGAGTATTCCATAGACAAGGGTACATTTATTTCTTAATATTTGTTGACCACATAAAGCCATGTTAGCAAAACATTCTGGAAAAGTACAAAACAATATTATGACTGTTTTGCTAAAAACGAAAATCTTTACTTTAGTGTACTGAAATTTTTCACTATGATCTGTCCTTTATTAAAAATCTAGAAACATTTGAATTTATAAACCTGATAAATGACTACATGATGTTAAAATGTTGAAAGTCTGTCTCGAGCCTGGAGACTAATCAAGCCAGTGCTTATGCTGGTTTCTGTGGCATGAAGTAACTGAGAGTACAAGGCTCCCCCAGTATTGCATAGTACTGTGCAGTGTTGTTTAGTATTGTATTGTGTTATGTAGTACTGTATTGTGTTGTTTAGTATTGAACTGTTATGTATTGTGTTGTTTAGTACTGTACTGTATCCACGCTGTAATGTGGCCTTGTAGGTAACACAGTAAAAACCTCCCAGCCCACACTGTAAATGTGGTTGGTGTTAGGAAGGGCATCCAGCCGTAGAAAACCCGCCAGACAGTCCTATACGAGCAAGACAACCAATCTTGCCTCAAGTGGGAAAATTCCCGTCCAAACCCATGCAAGTGTGGAAGATGGACGTTAAACGATGATGATGATGGTGGTGATGATGATGATGTATTGTGTTGTTTAGTATTGAACTGTTATGTATTGTGTTGTTTAGTATTGAACTGTTATGTATTGTGTTGTTTAGTACTGTACTGTGTTATTTAGTACTGTATTGTGTTGTTTAGTATTGTACTGTGTTATGTAGTTCTGTATTGTGTTGTTTAGTATTTTACTGTGTTATGTAGTACTGTACTGTGTTGTATTATGTAGTACTTTGCCATGTTGTGTTGTACTATGTTGTATTATGTAGTACTCTGCCATGTTTTGTAGTATAATTCTGGGCTATATTATATAGTATTGTGTATTGCAATACTGTGTTTATAGTATTTTGGCTGTGTTATATTTTACTTTATTAATATATTATACTGTACTGCATCACATATATATTGCTCTTAATTTCTGATTCCTTAAACCATAACAGGATTGGACGTGCTATGGTCACTGCTGGTCGCAACCCTGATCCCTTAGCTGGTCTGCGTATAGTAAACCTCGGAATCACAAACTTGACTGCTACTGGAAAAACAGATCTTGCTAACAGGTTCTTACACAGTTTTATATATACTTTATTGTAGAGAAAGTTTGCTAAATTTTGTTGTTGCTAATATTTTAAGAGTAATAGTGACAGAATCAATTTAGATGAGATGCAGTTTGGATTTACGTCAAGTAGGGGTATTAATGATGCCCTCTTTCTGGTGAGACAACTATAGGAGAAGTACATTTCATTGCCATGGAATAATTGTTTTTCTTTAAAAGTGTTGTAGATCAAGAGGTTAGTTTCCAATATACCAGATCCTTGGCATATTATAAATTCTTGCTTAAGACCTTTTCACTTATGCCAGTAAGGATCTTTAGGAAAGCAAGAATGGCATAACTCTGTAAGTCACTATACTCTACTGAAATGCAGGAGAGTTGTCGGCATTATCGTCATCATTATATGCCTGCTTTTCATGCTGGTGTGGATTGGATGGGTTTGAACCAGTTCTTATTGGGTGTTTCTGCTCTCCTAGACATGTCAGAGGACCATGAATCACTCAATCTATTTTTGACAGGACTTCTGTACCTGAATGTCCTTCTAAATACCAACCTCTTTGCAGATTATACTGAGTGTATTTTATTGTGGCACCAGTACTAGAGCAGTTGTTATGACCCAACCTGATTAAAAGGACCTCTCAACCTTACATTGTCTCCACTCATTTACCAACTACATAACAGAACATATTGGATGTATTTAATCATGGCACCTGCACTAAAAAGGTTGTTCAGTAAGACTTAAGATTATTCACTCCTTTACATTTTCTCCTCACATATAAGGCAGCTTGACCAAGAGAGTTGTGCCTAGCTAAAAAGATATCAGAGATTCTATTTCAGTATCTCAGGGCCATTTACACAAGGGATGGAATGCAGGAGGCTGAATTAAATGCAATAATTGCTGGAGCTGGTACAGTAATGTGCTACAGGAATAGCCACTGCTTCCCTGAATTGAGAAGTCATAGCTCAAATACTATGGACATGTGATTAGGGTGTCTAAGAAAAGAATTGCTGGATAGATTTTACAGGTAAAACATTGACCATAAGGTTAACCATGAGCAAGATAGTTGGATAACATCCATAAGCTTGGGGATCCAGCTGGATCAATTGTAAATGGTTGTTTCTGACAGGACCCTCTGGAAAATATGTCTGAGGATTCTACCTACATGACCCTCACAGGAATACATGAGTGAAGAAGAAAATTACCCAGACATATAAATGAGACTGTCATTTGTTTGCCTTGTGTTTGTAAGTCTAGTGGCCATATCTTTGTAGTCTGACCATTAACATTTTTACAGTAAGAAACAATATTATCTCTATTAATTTCCTTTATCTTTTCAGACTTCTGGAGCTAATTGAGAGCTTCAGACTGACCTGGAAACAAAGGTACCTTCCAAAATTTGGCTTACTTGAAGCAAAGAAATCCTTGCAAAATGTATTGACACAGTTAGTGCCAGATGAAGATGCAGAAAAATTTTCTTTTTCTATGACAGTGTAAGATTTAATTATTGAGAAGACACTTCATTACTTCAGGGACCTACACTTTATATTTCTGTCCTCCCCATCCCTTCATTTTTATCTAACTTCTCGCAGTAATAACATGGGGACTATAATTCTGTCATTTTTGCCTTTCTAACTAAACTATATTTTTATCAGAATAGTCATTAGAACAAGTGGCTACATTGGCATGAACTGAATTGGAAAAGTCTATGTTAATGTTTGGTTCAAAACGTCTAAAGTCTATCTCGAGTTTCGAGGCTCATCAGGTCGGTGCTTATCCTGATTTCTGTAGCATGAAGTAACAGAGTACAAGACTCCTCCTTGGATAGTACGGCAGTCCATTGCAAGGTTAAAACCCATCTATTACTGGTACTCATTTTCAGCTGAGTATACTGGAACAATGTGAAATGAAGTGTTTTGCTCAAGAACGCAACACACAACTCAGTCCAGGAATCGAACCCATGACATGATTGTAAGTTCAACATCCTTACCACTAGTTCATGTACCTCCACATGTTTGGTGAGATAAAGTAAAGATCAACAATTCTATATTGACTAAAAAAATGAGGTGTGTATTGGAATCTGACCAGCAACATATACTTTTTTATTTCCTATATGTTCTTGGTCAGTTTATCTATTGATCAACAAGATATTCTTGTGATCTGAAAATAGATTGTATGAAATATTCAATCCAATTCAGTCCAGAGCCTTCTCACTCCTTTTGGAGGAACCCATCCTTGGATGACTACCACTTTCTGTTTTGGTCATGTCTTCAGATGTGAAGCCGTAGTCACCAAGCTTGGCCAAATGCGAGTTGATGAGGCTATTTATCTAATAGTTGGGGTGGATAGCCGTTGACCCTGAGGAATTTGTCCCCCCCCCCCCCTTAAAAACTCTTGTTTTTTTGTGCTGCTGGGGTTCCAGTTACCCAAGAGCCAGTTTAGTTGCTGACCACTCAACAATGAATCTGGTTGTACTGGCTTACATGGTGCCAGTAGCAGGCAGACACCTGACCTGTATGAAATATAGCACAGATTAAAACTCAAAAGAAAAGAGAGGGAAATTAATAGCTCTATGCTATTCTCAATATAATAGTTCATTTAAAAAGGGACTATGTTAGTTTTTCTATGTGATTTATCAATTGAGTTTCATCAGAGAAATTGTCTTTTGCAGAGATTTATTCTTAATTTTTATTTATATTTTGGGTGATAATTTCAGGATATTTTGTTGGGAGTTTTTCTCATTGTTTTTATTTAAAGTTTATTTATTTTTGTGATATATTCTTGTTATTGTATGTCTATAATCACAAGTTTTATTTGACTATTTTTGCTGCTCATTTATATGTTTCTGTGATCTATTGTTTTACTCAGTTGGTTAAAAAAAAAGAAGATATATTTATTTTTTTAATTATATATTTGTTATGGTTTAAATCATTTGGACACTGCATTTTTTGTTTTGGGTGTAAATATTGGTGACATGGTGTGTAGACCCTGGTGACTTGGCATGTTTAGCCTTGTACCTATAAAACACATGTAGACCCTTGTGACATCTAATGGACGCTGGTGCCTCTGTAATACAGTCCTGATGATATGGTGTGTACAGCCTTGTACCTCTGTAACATGTAGTCCTGATGATATGGTGTGTACAGCCTTGTACCTCTGTAACATGTAGTCCTGGTGATATGGTGCATACAGCTTTGTACTTCTGTAACACATGTAGACCCTGTTGACATCTAGTGGACACTGGTACCTCTCTAATATATGTAGACTCTGGTGACATCTAATGGACACTGATACTTAACACATGTAGACTCTGATGACATCTAATGGATGCTGGTGCCTCTCTAACACATGTAGATCCTGGACTGACATGATATGTAATTAGTGCTGACATGTAGTGATGTAACAGTTGATATGCTATTATGGGCACTGTTATGACAACAAATAGTTGTTACCATAGTGACATGATGTGTAAACAGTGTTACAGATTAAAAAACTAGTCATAATACTTTCTACAGGCAGTAAAATTTGTTTGTAGAGATATCTACATATGCACTACTGGTAGTACTATGTGATATACTGTGTAGGGATTTTTACATTTGTAATACAGGCAGTACTGTGTGATGCTGTGTAAAAATCTCTACATTTTTAATACAAGAAGTACTATGTGATATATTTAAATTTGTAATACGGGCAATACTATGTTATATACGGTGTAGATTCTCTACATTTGTAGTACAAGCAGGACTATGTGATATGAAGTGTAAACATTTCTACATTTGTAATATGGGCAATACTATATGATATAAAGTGTAGGATCTCTGCATTTGTAATACAGACAATAGTGTTTGATTTACAGAGTAGATATCTACATTTGTAATATAGACTGTACTATGTGATACCTCTACATTTGTAATACAGGCAATACTCCATGATATACATTTGTGATAATAAGCATTGCTGGGTTGTCTTCTTTGCAAAAGATTGGTACAGTTGTAATAAAAAACAAACCAACATTGTGTAGTGGTGTTGGATGATCTCATTGTGGTTTGTAATACATGTAACATTGGACAATACACTTCGAAGAGGTCACTACAGCTGGGGTTCAAGCAACATTGAAGAGCTTACTTTACAGAAAGATTGCTAGAATCTGCGATAAATGTAAAACATCAATCTGCTTTATAGAAAGGCCATTGTGTATATAGACATGCTAGAAGATACACTACATAAGCACTGCCAAAAATAGAGACAATATTGTGGGTAATGCCTTTTCTTTATCTTATTTCCTTTTCTAAAATACCCCTCCCCCCCAAGAAAAAAAATGGAGGAAATAAATAAAACACATTTACATGTAAAACATGTTTGTTTAGTATAATTTCTTATTCCTTTTTCCAAACCATCATAGTTACCAACTAGGGTGTTGGATAGATATTTATAGGTAAAGACACAAGTTCTTTACTTTATTTATGTGTATTTTGGGTGTTTTTGAGGAATTCTCTTATGGAGTAATAATATGTTTAATTTGTACTTATTTTTGTATCAATTGGGGAAGGGGAGACTTTTTTCTCTTAACCTTACACTAGTCTCTTGTCCTGTATAATAGTGGTTTCTTATATAGGCACAAGGCCACCAATTTTGGGGGAGGGGAAAGTCGATTAAATTGACCCCAGTGCGTGACTGGTACTTTATTTTATCGACCCCGTAAGGATGAAAGGCAAAGTTAACCTCAGCGGGATTTGAACTCAGATCATAAAGGGCCGTAACTCTATGCGTCAAAGCATGGCGTCCGACCCTCTACCGATACTGCCAATCCACCACCAACTACACAGACGGTGGCTATACCTCATGGCTATTAAGAAAATCTTGTCCTCTTGGTGATGAATATCAAGGATGCTGTCCTCTTGATGGTGAACACCTGTACATGATGTATTTAATGCAGAATAGGATGTTGAACACTAGCTATCATGGTTTCATAACTCGTGAGTAATAGGGGCACTGTATTTACAAACCAGGTGGAGCCCGTCTCCTTTCTAGGTCTGAATATAGCAGATTTCTTCCAGAGAAGGATAAATATTGAGAGAATGGAAGTGTGTAAGAAATATAGAGGAAGAATCGACCACAGTACTTGACTGGTACTTTTTTTATCAACCTCAAATGGAGGAAAGACAAAGTTATCGTTGGTGGTCAGTCCACACTGTAAACGTGGTTGGTGTTAGGAAGGGCATCCAGCCGTAGAAAACCCGCCAGACAGTCCTATACGAGCAGGACAACTAATCTTGCCTCAAGTGGGAAAACTCCCGTCCAAACCCATGCAAGCGTGGAAGATGGACATTAAACGATGATGATGATGTTGATGATGATGAGAGCCAGAATGAAAACCACTAAGTATTCCATCCAACATTCTAACAACTTTGCCAATTCATCACCTAGAACACAAGCTATATCACACAACAAATTTAGATCAGAACCCAGTAGCAACATGGGTCAGAGAAACTGAATTCTGAAGTGGGGATGTTTTCTCCAGAGCCACAAGAACCATTATACTTCACATTCAGATAAAATTTGTTCAATCCAATCCAAACACAACTCATCATTGTACATTGCAAGGTCACCAGAAGTGCATGGTTCTTACATTAGATGGAATCACAATAGCTGTTCTATAGTTTGTGTTTATGGGCCACATTGGTACTTGATGTCATTAAGGGAGCTGTCTGTTCCAGTTTTCAGTTAATTAAAGCATTTCCACTTTGCTTAGCTTGTATCCCTACCAGGTGGTAGTTGTGTACTTGCTGCCATTTTCCTTTATAACCAAGGGTGGTTCTTGAAGATATCCTGCTGAATTTGTCACCGATCTAGACTTTACTGATGATCTGTCTCTCCCCTCAAACTCAGTAGCAAATTCCCAATCGCTCCTTCATGTGCTGGAATTAGCTGTTGGTCATGTTAGACTCTACTGCAATGACTAAAAAACTAAGTTTATCTCAACAGAATTGGGAGGTTAGCATAGTCACAGTAAACAGGAAACCCTTAAAGTGAGTAGAAGACAGTAAGTACCTTGGTTCCTTCATAATGAACTCGGAAAAAATTTCCAAAAACGTAGTCCTGGCATGGAATGCATTACATTAATTAGCTAAAATTTGGAAATCCAATATACCAAACAAATTTAAAATCAACCTGTTTAGAACAACAGTAGAGCCTATGGTTCTGAGACTTGAAACTTGGAATCCTATCTACAGAGCCATTTATATGGATGTTACACTACCCTTCAGAGGAAGACTCAAAATCCCTTGGCAGACCCATCCCATGCTTAATCAGATGTACAGAAAATCCTCAAAGCAAGAAGTGCACAACTGACTGAAGGTCATGCAAGGCTTGCTGGTCACTGCCTCCATGCAAAAGATGAGGTGGTTTCAGACCTTTTATGTGGAAGACTTCCTCTACCAGAAATTCCAAATGACAGGATACCATAGCAAGAGACACTCTAATTAATAAGACCTACAAACCATGAAGGGAGACAGATTGTTGGCATGAAGTTATGCTTGCTGTCTTGTCTAAGGGCAATAGATAAGATAATAGTGGTCAATTTTATAGTACTGCTACTACTGTTTTCAGTTAGATGGACAGGGAAACATGAGAGATAATTATTTTGGCTGTGAACTCAGCCTAATGCTAGTAATAGGATGTGAACAGCTAATCTCTCATCTAGTTCTTAATTACACTGTCTAATTGACATTACTCTCTCTCACACACCATTACAAACAGTTCTTATTATCATTCACACAAATCTTATCAATAAAATAATTCACTTTCCGTCCAGACATCTTTCAGTTTGTAAAATGCGTGTGCAGAAGTATAGCCAGTATCATCAGAAACGGGGTCAAATAATTGACTGGGTGATCACCATCTATGAATCTATTTCTGTTTGAAATTTTTGGCTATTTTCAGTATATTATCACCATTATTTTACATCCATATTCCCATGCTGGCACGGGTTAGGAAATAAATATGCGTAATGCTCCCTCATTCTTTTACCTTCTTTTTTCATGCAACCACTTCAATCTTTTCTTATGAAAGACTAGGACATTCTTTTTCCAACAAGTGTTAAACTAATAATATTTTGTGTAATTTTTCTCTGTGTTTGTCATTTTTTTTGCACCTTCATACATATATGTAAATATATCGTGGTTTTTATAATAGGTACACCATATCACTGCATATCATAAAAGGCGACTAAAAGAGTTTTTGTCAGAGTATTAGGGCTTAAAATACTACCTAAAAAAGACTTGTCCAGATCATGTCAGCATAGAACAGTTGCTGTGGGAATAATAATTAGGATATATATATATATATATATGTCATCATCATCATCATCATCATTAACATCCACTTTCATTGGCAGCAAGGGTTGGACAGGTCCACATAAACCAAGTCAGTACTGAAGTGGCACCTCATACATTCCTGACAGACTGAGGGTCTGTATCTTATTTACATACAGTTTAACTTTCTACCAAGTGCACCATAACTCGAGTCCTTCCAACCCTTTGTTTGGCATGCATTCTAAGGCTGGATGACATACATATATGTATGTATATGTAAACATCATCATCATTGTTTAACGTCCACTTAAATGCTAGTATGTGTTAGACGGAAATATATATATATATATATATATATATTATCATCATCATCGTTTAACGTCCATCTTCCTTTACTAGCATGGGTTTGTCCCCATTTAGAGGCAAGTTGGGTTGGGTGCCCGTGTCTTGCTCATATAGGACAGTTTTGGGCTGGTTTTCTATATCTGGATGCCCTTCTTAACGCCAACTACATTTACAGTGTATGCTGGGTGCATTTTACCGTGTCTCCTACACGACCACTTTACAGTGTGGACTGGGTACGTTTTGTTGTGACTCCTACCCGACCAGTTTACAGTGTGGGCTGGATGTTTTGTGGTACCAACATAACTTTACATAGTCAGGGTGGTGTATGAAGTGTGGTGGTGTAGGATGTATATTGAATTAAAAGGTGCCTATGCTGATTACTACTATCCCAGTCTGTTGTCCCAGTTTTCAAAAAGGGAAACAAGTCCCTTGCTGTGAATTACTCTCCGATCTCACTCACCTCTCATATCATTAAGGTATTTGAGAGGGTGATGAGATTATGAATAACTCACTTTCTTGAAAGCAACAATCTGCTGAACTCCAACCAACATGGGTTCGGTAATGGAAGGGATTGCCTAAGGCAGCTACTTCATCACTTTGATGACATTTTGAGAGGTTTGGGAGAGGGCTCTAACACTGATGTCATCTACCTTGATTTCAGCAAGGCCTTTGACAGGGTTGATCACAAGATTCTACTTTGGTGTCTCTTGAAAGTTATTGCAGTGGATCAAGTGTTTCCTGACAGACAGAGACCAACATGTAGTTGAAAGAGTAAAATTCAGCCCAGCCAAAGTCAGTAGTGGTGTCCCACAAGGCATTGTGTTGGCCTACTTCTTTTCATCTTCTATATAAATGACATTACTGACATCATCAAGCACAGCAACATAAGAATCTTTTCAGAAGATTCTAAGTTCCTGAAAGTCATCAATGGAGTGGGTGACCGGACAACACTTTAATCCTATCTACTGGCTGTTATACAATGGCCGGAAAAGCACAATATGCAGCTGAATGAGGATAAATTTGAATTAATCCACTTTAGAAAAGAGGATGCCCTGAAAATCCTAAACTCCCTTCCTTCAGGTGAAATTCTCATGGCACCCATCAACATCAATGACTTGGGAGTAATTGTGGACAACATAAGCTGGGCCACTCATATAAACAGCAAAGTTGACATGGCTTGCAGAATGTGTTCCTGGATTCTCAGAACCGTCCAGTTGGAAGATATCCACACTATTCTCCTTCTCTTCTCCACTTTTGCTTGACCCCCACCTTGAATACTGTTGTCCACTGTGGTCTCCCCACACAAAACAAGGTATGAAAGTTGAAGCACTTCAAAGGTCAATCACAAAAAAGATAGATGGTATGTCAAATCTTGACTATTGGGGTCGACTAGAAAAACTCAAACTTTATTCTCACCAACGCCGCCGTGAGCACTACATCATCTGCATGATGTGGAAAATATTCCATCAGCATTGCCCAAATGATGTTGGCATCACCTTTAAGGTACACCCAAGGCTTGGGCCCCATGGTATCCGCCCACAACAGAAATGAAACTCGCATCTCATAACAACAATACATATATATATATATATCATCATCACCGTTTTACGTCCGTTCTTCCACGCAAGCATGGGTTAGACGGGTTGTCCTGTTGTGGGCAGTGTCTGGTCGGCTGACCTTGTCTTGCTCATACGGGAACTGATTCTGGCTTATATATATATATATATATATATATATATTTGAATGTATATGTGTGTGTGTATATATATATATGTGAATGTATATTGTATATGTATGTATATACAGTATATATATATATAAATATTTGTATGTATGTACAAGTAGCGAGACACTAAAAAATACGTGTGGTGAGAGATAGGAGGCTACAATGTTTGGCAATCGAATGGAGATAATATTGTGCTTAAGGGAACGCTTTCGTCTGGCTTAGCATATGACAACCTCTTTAGTACTAGTGCCATGATAAAATGTACTCAGTACATCATGTAAATTGTTAGTGTTGGTGCATCAATAGAATATAGCTACTCAACTGTGTAAAGTGGTGTTATCGCAAAATCAATGCACCCAGTAAACACCCTAAATTGGTTACATTGGGAAGGGCATTCAGTCAGAAACCATGAAAATATGTAATGTATAATCAAGATGAGGTCACTCCGATATGTGTGGTCTTGGACTATGACAACCTATCCAACACATGCTAATGGGGAAATTGGACATAAAATGAGGATGGTTAGATTTTTTTAAATTTAATACGTGTATGTATAACTTACAATTCTATTTACTTGCGTCAAGCCAACTTGGATATGTAAAATTGGGTGTTTGCTGTGTATTTTAATTTTTTGTGTATGTGTGACCCCCAAAGCTGAAGTGCCCCGGGCCGCCCAAGATTGAAATCCGACCCTGATTATGGAAGGGAGGAGAGCAGATTTGGAGTGTATCCATTTTTACCATGTTTGTACGCATGTGTTGAACAGGACAGGAGTGAGGAAGGTGGAGATGGGAGGGAGTAAGCAAGATGAACATTGATGAAGTGAGCAGGATATTAAGACAAGCAGGGGTAGGGGGACGATCGAAGCAGGCTAGTGTCCTCTACATGTTTGTTTTATTGTGTACATATGGGAAGGCAGGTTTTCTGCAGTACATCATAATGCCAGAGATTGCGATCCTGTGCCATCTTAGGGAGATCTAATTGTGCAAGGTCATCCAAGTTTTCTCCGGTCTTCCTTTTCCATAGCTTTCATTTACTTTGAAAGTCCTGCACCTTTTTATACAGCTTCTAATTGTTGATTGAGCTGGAGGAGTGTTGTAGTGATTTATAATGTGACTGGGGCATATAAATCTGGCAAACTCATCTATTTCCACGTCTGAATACAGCCGATTTCTTCCAGAAAATGGAGAATGTATGAGAGAGAAGGTGGGGGTGAAAAAGAGATATAGAGGAAGAACCCAGAATTGGACTGGTACATTATTTTTAGGCCTAGAAAGGATGAAAGATAGTTTGACCTCGGTGGGATTTGGACATTTATCAACATACAGCGTTTATCAGAATAACACCTTTAGTAATATACAACATTTATCCATGGAATATATTCGCTTTGATAAACAAAGTAATAAACAAGATGACTGTTATAAAAATAGAACTGGCTTGGTGGTGTGAGCTTCCATCTCTGTCAAAGAAAGAAAATATATTATTAAAAGAAACTGTTGGCGAGAAGGTCAATGAAACAAATACTATTAAATTACTGAGGTCTAGAGGGTCAGACGCCATGCTTTGCAGCATAGAGTTACGGCCCTTTATGATCTGAGCTCAAATCCCGCCGAGGTTAACTTTGCCTTTTATCCTTATGGGGTCGATAAAATAAAGTACCAGTCACGCACTGGCATTGATTTAATCGACTTTCCCCTCCCTCCAAATTACTGGCCTTGTGTCTATATAAGAAACCATTAAATTACTATGGTGAATTGGCAGTATCGGTAGAGGGTTTACAGTCTGAGTTCAAATCCCGCCGAGGTTAACTTTGCCTTTCATCCTTATGGGGTCGATAAAATAAAGTACCAGTAATGTACTGGATAATTTGCTGGCCTTGTGCCTAAAGTAGAAACAATTAAATTACTGAGGTCAAGTATATTTATCGGACTAATAGAAATATGCGAGAGCGAAAACTATAAATAGTAGTTTTAGTAAACTACTGCGGAGGTCCATGATCTAGTAGTAAGGGTATTGAACTTACAATCATAACATTGTAAGTTCGATTCCTCGACTGGGTTGTGCGTTGTGTTCTTGAGCAAAACACTTCATTTCACGCTGCTCCAGTATACTCAAAATGAGTATCTGCAGTAGCTGGGGATTTAATCCTGTGATAGAATGACATCCTGTCTTATACTCCCAGTCGCTTAAGGCCACAGAAACCGGGAAAGCACCGACCTGATGAGCTTCCGGACTCAAGGCAGACTTTAGACTTTTCGGAAGATACTCAAGAAACCAAACCTCATAAAAGAGACGTTGACTGGGAACTAGCTGTTCTACAAAAGACTCGCTCATTAATACTAGCTCTGCCAAATGAGATAGTGCTGATGTTAGGATAAAACTGTCAAGTTGTAGTGTTGGGGCCAAAATAAAAGGCACCCAATCTATTCTGTAAGGTGGTAGTACTGTGCTATGATAAAAAGCACCCAGTCCATCCTGTAGGGTGTTAGGGCTGGTGCCATGATGAAAGGCACCCAGTTTAACTCGTAAGATGATAGTGCTGGTACTACAATAAGAAGCACCGAATTCAACTTGGAAGATGGTAGTGCTAGAGTTATGATAAAATGTTCATAGTTCATCCATCTATCGCTCTAGTACCATCTGAATTCAAATTCTTTCGACAGTCAAGTAATGAAACCGATTTAATTGGCTCCCTCACTTAAAATTAGATGACATTGTATCATCACTACCAGCATTTAACTCCGTTTCCCCTTGTTAGCAAGGGTTGGACAGGACTTGATTGGTCAAGTCAGTACTTAATCTCTACTACTGACCTCTCAGATGGACCAAGGAGTAAGTACATCTTGCTCTCATACATACCCACCATCTACAAAATGTACCTCGGAAATCATTATTAGCCACTGTGTCTATATTTTAAAACTAATTGAAACAATTAGTTTTAAAACTAAAACTGAATTTAAAATCGATGTGTTGAATAATCCAATTCTATCTTCTTGCTTCAGGACATGAATGATTGAGGGTTTTAACATTCATTCCTTTCTCATGAACCGCACTTTTATCGTAAAATTAATTTACTCGGAGCTTTCTATCAACTGCAGTTCGTTACTTGCTATTTAAAAAAAAACAAAAAAAAACAGAATAAAAACAAAACAAAAGAAGCTTACCTAATCCTACTTTGGATGCGGTAGATATGTCCCGAACTTTCCCGACTAAATAGACCAGAAATCGACAGTATGTACAGCTCTCCTGAAAAATGAGATGGAAAAATCAGTATGTAAAGCTCTCCTGAAAATGGAATGGAAAATTCAGAATGTAGAGTCCTTTTGAAAATAAGACGGAATAGTCAATAAGTAAAACTCGCATGAAAATGAGACGGAAGAGATACAGAAGCAGTAAAAAGTTTTTGTTGTTTAGCAGTAGATCAGCACAACATGAGCAGACTTATGATCAAAGGTTTTCAGTTTTTAACCAACTGGCATTGTATTCAGGGATAGTGTTTTAAGACTACATTACATAATGCGTTCTTCATTTTTCATGAAGGTAGAATATGAATTGAGATATATTTTGCTGTTATTTCTAGTAAGTCAAGAAACCATGCTCCGTCAGTAAGTAATTCAAAAAGGATTCCAAAAGATTTAATATGAGTTTCAACATCAATTTCTGAGTGGCTAAAACGTTCTCTTCAGGATTAATAGCTTTTGGGATTAACCATACTGCCTGCTACCATAGCCTAGAGTTGACGCAGAGTTTAATGTTTTCATATAAAAATTAATGTATTAAGTTAACAAGAGTTTTGCAATAAGTTTCAATGTCTTATTTCTTCACACACTTATTCCTGGGAGTGTCGCAGGGGAAGAATCCTCACACACTCCTTCCAGCGGGTCCTGTCAGAAACAACCGACTCCAATTGGTCCAGCTGGATCCCCAAGCGAGACCAGTTGAACTCATGGATGTTATCCAACCATCTTGCTCGGGGTCTAGTCTTGAGTCTCCTGTCGGTTGGATTCGCCCGTAAAAGCACTCCAGCGATTTTCCCTGAGATATTCTAACCTCATGAATGTAATATTGGAGCTGTGATTTCTCAATTCGGGTAAGTAGCGGCTCTAGCCGAGCTACAAGAGCGACGGGTAGGAGAAGGGGACGAGAAGGAAAGAAGAAGCAAGAAAGAAACATTGCTTGTCACTTCCACTTGCTATCAGATCCGTTGCTCTAGGCCTTGCTGCCCTTTCTAGCGGCGATTCCTATCCTTTGAGGTAAGATTTTACCAGACGCCATCGTTGATGGCGTTTGCTGCTTTGGTAGCCATCCTTGCATTGAATTTTTCTCATTATTCCACACACACACACACACACACACACACACACACACACACACACACACACACACACACACACACACACACACACACACACACACATATATATATATACTCATATATATATATATATGAGAGAGAGAGGTGACAATCTCTGTCAAACAAATTTCACTCTAATCAAAGTTATGGTAGAGGACACTTGACCATAGGATCAAACAGTTGGATTGAACTCAAAATCTCGTAGCTGCAAACCGAACTGATTAACACCACGACTATGAACTAATGCACGGTGCAGTCTAAAGTATTTATGTAAATTTTAGAACTGCACAAATATTTGACACAGGTGCCATGAACCAGTGTTTAATATTCTCTGAATTTCAGAAGCATTTGTAATGACTATTTTTAGCATTTTATCAATGTTTTATATTTGTTAACAATCATTTACCATGTAAGTGCACGTAGAATTTGACACAAAATGTAAACGTAAAGCTCACAATTAGATTTAGAACTACACTAATATAGATTTAGAATTAGACAAACATCGGTCAATAGTATGTTAAAATAATCAGTCACACACTCATTTTTCCGTCTGTTTAAAAATGGGAAGAATTTTGTAGACTATCAAAATGGAAATTTCAATTATTTCCGATAGAATTACCCTCAGTATCCTCTCCAAATGACACAAGGTACTGTTGTCTCTGTGGTCCAGTGTTGTTAGATTCACACATGATATTTTTACAATAGAAAAGCTGCTTTTCTGTCCAGTGGCCAGTGACTTCTTCATCTAACAGAAACAGATCCCTGTAAAGAAAATATATAAAGGTATATACTGTTCTCTGAACTCCTTCAAACACCAGTAACATTCAACTATATTTCTCCCTTCATCAGAGATATCTATCTCACTTCACCCAGCTCTCTCATTGTTTTCTTCTACTCATCTCATTCCATAATTATACACTTGATGGAGAAACCAAATCTTTCACAATCCTCAATTTCCTATATAAACTATTGTTCCACACGACCCTGAGCAACTCTAAGGCACTCCAAACACAGCATCTATCAAAACGTTACTGTCTCTACATATATCAGGTAATTGAAAAAAATGCCTCGACGATTACACACAACACACCACCATACTACGTAACACTTTCCAGCTGAGATTGTGTGTATGCAAGGAGGATGAACCTTTTGTTCAGTGTCTCCATCGTTGGAGCTGAGTTTGACTGCTTATATAATGTCACAGCATAATCTGATTTAGGAATTTAATACATTTGATTAAAATATAATCATTATCACTAAATTTACTATCGTCTCCGACTTCAACATACCGTTGACAACTCAGGCAAACACTTCCACTGCGGAATGAAAAATGAACATACGACGGCATCTTTGCAGTTTCCCTCTAACAAACCTCTCTCACAAAGCAATTATTATCTCAAGACGAGGTTTACCCTATGCGCTATGTCGCTGCTAACTACGTGGTTGCAAATCGATCTACAAAGCTACTCAACCATGTGTATGTGTGTTTCATTATATATAAGTATAATTACAACGAAGTAACACATGGTAATAAAATAATTACAAATATCTTCCCGCCCACTTCTTCCTGAGAGGGTTGGGGGGCGGAGTCCTCAAACACTCCCTCCAGCGGGTCCTGTCAGAAATAACCGTCACCAACTGATCCGGCTAGATCCCCAAGCGTGACCAGCCAAGCTCATGGAAGTTATCCAACCATCTTGCTCGGAGACTACCACGGGGTCTCTTGCCGGTTTGTTTTGCACGTAAAATCTGTCTAGTGATTCTTTCAGCATTCAGTAGTTACAAATATGAAATTTGAAAGGCGTGTGTTCCAACGCAAACAATCATTACAAGGGGTCGACATTTATCATGGTAGTTTGGGTTCGATGTTCAAATTTTCCCATACCTCTTATTTCAAACTACAGGTTTAAATCCAAAATGATAGAGTTGGTGGCCAGCGACTCGTTAGCATAGTGGTTAACTTATTTGTGGAGGCGCATGGACTAGTGGTAAGGGTGTTGGACTTATGGTCATAGTATCGTGCGTTCGATTCCTGGACTGGGTTGTATGTTGTGTTCTTAAGCAAAGCACTTCATTTCACATTGGTCCAGTATACTCAGCTGAAAATGAGTACCGGCAATAGCTGGAGATTTAACCCTGCGATGAACTGGCGTCCTGTCTAGGGGAAGTCTTGTACTCTCAGTCACTTCACGCCTCGGACACCGAGATAATAACTGGCCCGATGAGACTCCGGGCTCGAGACAGAACTTAACTTGTTTGTGGTAGTTGAGCATTCATCAAAACTTATGATCATGTTATACCTCATTGGTGGAATAACAAAGAGCGTCGTAAGACAACCTTACTGTTTATGTAGACCCCGGAATTAAAACCTAATATATACAAAAACAGCTGAAACCCGAAGAACACAAACACACTCAGTATTTTTGAAAAATCCTAGCCAATCCAGGACCTTCACAATCCTATTGGATAAACTCATCCCTGGCTGACCTCCGCCCCTTACTGTTTGGTTTTGGTCTTGTGGGGTGTAGCCATACTCAACACACTTGACCAATTGCGGGCTAGTGAGGCTATTTAACTCATAGTTAGGGTGGATGGCCTTTGATTCTGAGTTCATACACCCTTCTTAAAAGCTCTTGTTTTTGTGCTGTTGGGGTTCCACTTACCCTCTTCACCAGGCCAGGGTCTAGTAGAGGAGCCGGGTTAGTCACTGACCACTCGACCATGAAGCAGATTGTACTGGGTTACATGGTAAGTAGTGGTGAAGTTACAGAAATCTATATATCTAAAACAGAGAATGTCTTTCTGTCTGTCTAAAACTCGAGAACCACCCAACCAACTTTTTTCAAACTTTACACATGTAATACTTATGGTCGTGTGAGTGTTTGGAGCAAAATATATTTCAAATTTTCAATGCCCTAGAGACCGCATTAGGTGCCGGTTAGCAATCTCTCTGACTTTCTTAGCCCGTCTTTTTAGATAGATACATAGCTATAATGTCGCGCCCTGTCTGTATATCTGTCTATGTCTGGCTGTCTGCATTACGACATTGACTCCGCTATCTGTGTGTGTATATATATATATATATATATATATATATAGTGTGTGTGTAACGTTTTTCGAAATATTTACTTCTGCGTTCACAGATTGATTTTTTTTAGTTTCAGAAGATGCCATTAAGGCTGAACGCAGCGATTCTTTGCTTAAACTTTAATCTAACATTGTGTACAAGGAGGTGCTACAATCATTTTTTAGGTAGACGAGGCAGAAGGGGATATACACGATTGGCTGAAGAAGGACGAGACTGTGTTAGTAGTACGACCAACGGCTGCTATCACACCAACAGCATTAAAAAAGAAAGGGAACGCAATTACATGCTTTTGAAAAATCGTAATGGAAAATTATTTGCCTATTCACCCAAGGCGACTTTAATTTTTATTAGGACTTCTGCATCAATTGCTGAACAGACAACGAAACATTGAAAGGAGTAAGACTACACTACTCTCCACTACTGCAGTCTCACATGCTTACTGCTCTGTAACTATTGCTTTCATTGTACCATAGCACAACAAATACATGTCGGTTTGTCGAATGCCTTTTTACTTAACCCTAACATCTTGGCTTTCGTGGGTTGAACATTTTACTTTCAGGCACCCAATTAAGTTAAACCCCTGGTAATCTACGACGAATTATTTTTATAAGCACAAAATATAGACACCATCCCCAAGCCGAGGAATTCCGTACTTCTCTGTACTGTTTCAGAAAGGAAGGATAAACATGCCAATCTATGTTTAGGATCCCGAGCAACGCCGGGCCATTCTGCTAGTTATCACTAAAAATAGAATTTACAGTGACTTATTGCTGAAAAATTTGAATTACGGTCTAAAACTCCTAGCACTTAATTGTCATGACGAATATGATCAAACGTTTACAATCTGCTATATTTTAGTGATCAAAAGTTTAAAGAATTTGAATCGAGAGACCTAGATTTCCCTGGTTAAGCATTCCTCAGACTAGTGTTACTTCCTATCAGCGTTTCCTTTAATGTAGGTTTGGTGTTTGTCTGCGAGATGAGATAGAAGTTTTGTATTAGATGCCCTGGAGAGAGAGTGTGTGTGTGTGTGTGTGTGTGAGAGAGCAGATGTAGATATTAGCAACATATACCATTATGCTTCATTCTGCTGTAATTCATTTTTTTTTTTTTTTTAAATTCAATAAGAAGAAAATACCTACAGACTGAGAAAATCGCCAAAAACATATTTTCCATTTAAGTACGGCATTTTGTTCCCTCTATATACGTAACCACCAATAACAACTTTACGATTAAAGCTATGTTTGTAGGTGTGTATCGGGAAGATTTCATTTCCTGCGAATGAAAAGAAAGAAAAAAATCTACTCAATGTAAATACATCAGATGTCTTACAGAGCAGGAATATAAAGTACAGAACAACCAAATCTATGTTTAATACTTTTTATTGCTGACAATCGTTTCTTGCAAACAACCGTTTGGAATCATCGGAGCATTGGCAAAGTTTAAACATATAATTAACTTCCTATTCTACAGAACAATCATAAAGATATGTTGATATTATTGTTGCTATTAATAGTGTCATATTCAAAGAGAGTGAAGATGTTGTGTTCAGTAGCAATGGGTATAATAAAGATTATAAAAGAATTCTAAAAGAAAGTTACTCGCAAAGGAGGACATTAGTGGTACATAGTCATATAGACAGTAAGAATGCAGAGGTATTAGGTATGTACAGAATAATAGGGTAAAGAAAGCAAGGGTATTAAGCATACATAGGATAATATGGCAAAGAATATCACAAAATATAGGTGTAATAGGATATTAAGCAGTCAGGAATGTATGGGTAGATTATAAGGTGAAAATTGTGAAGCAACTTGTGTAGTATACATATACAAAGTTTCGTTGATGCATGCGTTGAGTGTGCATCAGATAAATAATTAAGTGAAAAATCTAAGCAGAAGTAAAGCTGTTGTGTAGTTTAAAAAATGTTATGTAGTATTAAGATATGTATATGTAGTGAGATAATTATATTTAAAACAGTTGCTATGTGAGTTTATGGTGGATGTAATGTGATAAATGTTCTGGTAATGTTTAAATGTATATGTTGTGAGTATTAATATTGAGGTCTCCCTTTCCATTTTATTGGTTATATTTAAGAAATGTTTTAAAATAATATTTAAATAGATACAATTATGGATTGTATATTGCCCTTATTATAATCTGATTAAGGATTAGAGTTGTTCTGGAGTGATCTCTTTTTAGTCAGATGTTAATTTTTCGAGTTGGTGTGGTTATGTCTAACGGTTTAAATTCAAGGAAGTGATTGGAGATCTTCACTAAAGGGGGCTAATGGGAAAGGGGAGGTAATTGAAGATTTATTTATGTATAACAGAAAAATTATATGTTTAAACTTTGCCAATGCTCCGATGAATCCAAACGGCTGTTTGGAAGAAACGATTGTCAGCAATAAAATGTATTAAACATAGATTTGATTGTTCTGTACTTTATATATATATATATATATATATATATATATATATATATATATATACGAATATATTTATTGAAAATGTATAAAATTACACCTTTTTAATTACGTGTTCACGTAGTTAATATGGTAGGCTCATGTTCGTAAGGTCATGGTTTGATTCCAAGACTAGGTGTTGCGTTCTGTCTTTGAGGAAGACTAAGCTACTGGATTTCATGTTGGGCCAGTTCATCTCGTTGAAAAATGAATACCAGCAACAGTGGCTGGGTGGGATTACAATCTTGTAATCTCAACCGCTTAAGCTCATATAAAACCGGAGTAAAATCTGCTCTTATCTGCTTTTGGGCTGGGGTAAAATTTAACTTTAATAGGTCTTAGTATTGCTCACGGACACACTCAATTCCAACATCTCAAACATAGGCGCTTTCATGACATACAAACGTGTCTTAGATATTTTAAACTCCGTGAAACCCATCCTTCTCCAAGTATTAACACAACTAATTTCATTCAGAGTAGGAGAGAGAGAGAGATAGATAGATAGAGAGAGGAAATGAGAAAGGGATATTAAGGAAAGTCTGAAAAGCAAATTTGACCTCGGCAGGATTTGATCTCAAAGGGCAGAGCGCCGGTACAAATACTGCACAGCATTCTATCCAACGTTCAAACGACTCTGTCAATTCGCTGAATCATCTCAACGTTACGGCATTTAAATATTTGTATAGGCTGCGTTAGGCGTTAACACATTACACACCTCGTCAAATAAGGAATGGCGTTTGTACTTCAATACTTCTATTTACCAAATAGAAAAGCCACAGTCAGATTTGGTGGGTTTAATTATTTGGAAATCAACTGATGTCTACGATAGGTTGGTCGAAGAGAAAGCGAAAACATTTTGTTGACCCATGACGAAATTCATGAAGCGAAATGGTTTATACAATGCTGCAATTTCTAACACCTGGTTTTAAGACAGTCTTATTTGTAAATATATTTTTATGGATTTTGTTTTGACAGTTGGTATATTTGTTTCTGTGTTCTTAGAGAAGGAAGAGAAAGAGAATATATGTTAGAGTAAGGGTGAAAATAAGACAGAAACAGATAGAGAGACAAAGATAGCTAAAGAAATTGACAGGTGTCATCTTGCCTCTCTAGCAGACTGACTATTTTCAATAAGAATATTTGAAAATCAGATGTTATAAACATCAAGACTGTGTAAGCAATTTCGCTTCATGAATTTCGTCATGGTGCAATTTGTTTTTCACTTACAGTTCAAACCAAACAGTCATAGTCATAAGGGTGAATTCTTGGGAATGAAAAATAAAGTAAAATTGGTGGAGCTAATGCATGCATGGTCCCATAACTCCCGAGGGAATCGTAGGGGTGCAATATTGACATACGGGGTTTCTAAACCTATCGAAACCCATCTCCTCTCCAGGTTTGACTACAGTAGATTTCTTGCAGAGAAGGCTAGAGAGTGAGATAATTGAAGCGAGAAAGAGATATAAAGGAAGAATCGACCCCAGTACTAGATCGGTGCTTTTTTTTATCGACCCCGAATTGATGAAAGGCAATGTTGACCTCAGCGGGATTTGAACTGAGAGAACAGAGAGCCGAAACGAATACCACAAAACACTCTATCCGACGTTCTAACGACTCTGCCATTTCGCCGCCTTGGTGGAGGTAAGAGGGGCAATAACATTCCAAATATCTCGCTGTTCCTGAGTATTTCGTTCAATAATATACATCAGTGCAAATTTAATTGGCATCAATTTTCATTTTCTCTTTCTGGATTTCTATATATAAGTATTAACGATACTCAATGTCGGATTAAGTCCTTTTGAGATCTTAAGCACTTAAAAGAGCACCCCCCCCCCACCATATTTTAAAGCATGCAATATATATATTTTTTAGGCGGGGAGGGGGGGGTTTGACAAATACATTTAATTTGAAAATGGTGCCCCTCTTCCCTTGATGCCAAAAATATGTACTTATTTTGCTTAATAGTTAACCCAACTCTTATGATAACCTAGCCTTCTATTTAATCCATAGTATACGCCAAAGCAAAAACATTAGTCTTATACTTATTTAAAAGAAAATATTATATTTATAGAGTGGTTAGGGGTAGAATTGGTAGAGGGATGTATAAAATACCTTCAAATATTTAATATTATTCAGAGTTCAGCTGGTTGACGTTTCCTTAGATGTTTCAGTGAAAACGAAATGAAAAATCAATCAAGTACTGTAGTCGATGTAATCGACTATAAAATGTTGCCTTGTCTCAAAGCTAGAAATCAATATTGGTATTATGAATAAGCTTCTGGACAGCAGAATCAATGGAGCTATAGTTACAATGTTTTATGATACTTTGTTACTTTTATCTATTTTCGAATTTTTTAATCCTGTCGGGGTCAACTTTACCATCTTGGGTGAATGAAATAAGTATCAGTTAAATAGTAAATAAATTGAACTAACTCCTCATTCCCAACCAATTTGTAGCCTTATGTATATTCTGAATATCCCTATTATCTTTATGTCACGGTCTTTTCGAGTGGTACGATTTTAACAGCCGTAACTATGGAATGAAATCGAAGACATAATCAAAATACTTAGCATAATAAAAAAAATGCTGTGAAGGTTTATGCATCAAACTAGAAATATAAACCGTGGAATTTCCACGGGTCACACAAATATTTCTAAACACAAAAATCACTTGAGCGTAAACTACAGACATTTAAGAGTCACTATCCGGTTTTGATTCATTGCTGGTACACGTGCACACCTTCTTAAATGCTTACAGTCCTAAGAAAACCATGAATGCCACAATATCTGACTTTCCAACAAAGTTTTTTTTTTTTGTCAAGTAATAAAAAAAATCATACATTGCTCTGCAATGTAAATAATAAACTTTGAGCTTGCCGAGCCTGAGAAACGGTTTCGATTTCTCGTCGAAGTCTTTGAAAATAATATTAAAATCTCCTACATTTTTATGTATTGCTTCTATGAATCGCATATTTTATAACAAAGTACCGTGTTTCCTTTGTTATAAGACTTACTCCAAAAATAAGGTCTAGCTTGATTTTTATGCTGCTATCTATAATATTATAAAGCTGAGCGTCGTATGTATGTATAATGTATGTATGTATCCTACACACCTCCTTATAGTTTCTTAGCTTTACTCTCTCCGCCGCTCTTCCCTCTCTCTATAATAGATCATTGCTCCTCTATAATTTAACTGCTTTACTCTCTGTCGCCCTTCACTCACTATATAACAACACTGTTTTAGTTTTCGTATCTCCCTTCAATATATACAGAGAGAGAGAGAGAGAGAGAAAGTTTGATTTCGAGAAAGATTTGGAAAACTACACACACACATCTACAGAGAGAGACAGAAAAACAGAGGGAGGGGAAAAGAGAGAGATAGCCCGTTAGACAGAGAGAGATACAATTAAAGTGTTAGTTATTCAGAGAGAGAGAGAGAGAGAGAGAGAGAGTCGGAAGGACAATGCAACACGGGAGGGTGTGTGGTATCTTTGCAGTGGATGGGTGGGGGCAGGTATACCTAGCCGTGCGCCAGCCGGACGGGCCAGCTAGTCCAATATAAAGCCTACCCCGTAAATAAGCCACATCACTTATAAAACACAGATTTCTAGGGTCTTGCTGATTACTAATATAAGTAATCTTTTAATGATAATGTTTTTAATTCTATAATAGGGGAGGCTGGTATGTATGTGTGACTGCTGTTCTTCCGCAAACAACCTTGTCCGGACTTGTGCCTCGAAGGGGAACTTTCTAGGTACAAATCCCATGGTCATTACTGACTGAAAATAATCCATAAATCCTTTTTTATGGAAAAATAATATAAGAAACAGTAAAAAATTATGACTCTACTCACGAAATTGTTGCTTGGTTACAAATACGGTTTAGTCGACATTGACGCCCTTCTCGTAAGTTCCATCCGTAATTACCTTCTTTATATATAATATTGATTTCTTCAAACATTTGATCACCGACGTCTCCACAGAAGATACGGCCACGGCCTGCTCCTGAAATAATAGCAATTAGTGCTTTTTACAATGCTTAAGAACACTTTCATCGATATTTTAATGTTGTTCGGTAAATTCCTCACTGTAAACTCGTCATCTAAAATTTCTTCATCTGGTAATGTTATCACTGTAATTACATTACGAGCCAAAATCGTTGGTAAATTCATCGCCATACAAAATACATTGTCGGTAAATATATTGTCATGCTTTTTATCCATGTGGTCCAGCACGTCAAAAGTTTGAGAATCTCTGCTTTAATCGAACAACTGGAACAGTTACGGGGATTCAGAGTAATACAGTGTGCTATGAAGCTGGCCCTTTAAATCACAGGTATTGTCCACCCAACGCACTTCAGAACAGTTTCCATTTTCACCCTATTTCACTTACAATGTATGGGTCTCTCAAGACTTTGGTAAATTACACTTGCCTAAGATACCATGCAGAGGGATCGAAACCGGGAACTATTAACCATACTAGGTCAATGTTTGAGATTACAAGATTTCTAAAAATTGATTTTTGCCTGTGAAATTCCTTTTCATTGGCAGTATCGGTAGAGGGTTGGACGCCATGCTTTCTAGCATAGTTACGTCCCTTTACAGTCTCAGTTCAAATCCCGCCGAGGTTAACTTTGCCTTTCATCATTACGGGGTCGATAAAATAAAGTCCCAGTAATGTACTGGGTAATTGCTGGCCTTGTGCCTAAAGTAGAAACAATTATTAATGAAATGTATAGAGCGGTGGATTGGCAGTATCGGTAGAGGGTCGGACGCCATGCTTTGTAGTATAGAGTTACGTCCCTTTATGATCTGAGTTCAAATCCAGCCTTTCATCCTTACGAAGTCGATAAAATAAAGTACCAGTCACGCACTGCGGTCGATTTAATCGACTTTCCTCTCCCCACCAAATTGATGGCCTTGTGCCTATATGAGAAACCATTATTAATGAAAAGTATAAGGGCAGCGGATTGGCAGTATCAGTAGGGCGTCGGACAGCATGCTTTGCAGCATAGAGTTACGCCCCTTTATGATCTGAGTTCAAATCCCACCGAGGTTAATTTTGTCTTTCATCCTTACGCGGTCGATAAAATAAAGTACCAGTCACGCACTGGGGTCGATTTAATCGACTTTCCCCTCCCCCAAAATTGCTGGCCTTGTGCCTATATAAGAAACCATTATTAATGAAATATATAGGACAGTAGATTGGTAGAATCGATAGAGCGTCGGAGAAAACGTTTTGCGACATATAGTTATAGTTCTTTACATTCTGAGTTCGAATTCCACCATAGTGGCTTTGCCTTTCATCCTTACAATGTTGATACAAATGAAGCACCAGTAACGCACTGGAATCGATCTAATTGATTTTCCTTTTCCATTCAAATTGCTGGCCTTGTGCCAAAGGTAGAATCAATGATTGATAAAATGTATGTAATATTTATTCTGCGAATAACTTAAAATTATATTTAGAAATGTATTTATTCTGTCTATGAAAAAAACAACATGATTTGAACTCAGATCGTAAAGGGACGTAACCCTATGCCATAAAACAGGTTGTCCGACGCCCTACCGATACTGCTAATCCACCAGGAATTTCACAGAAAAAAAAATCAATTTTTAGAATCCTGTAAATGGAACTGTAGTGGAACTACGTCATACCTCGCAATAGCAACATTTTCATATGCAATAAGGTTAAAAAGACATGGTAAATTGCGTATGAATACATGGTCACTCTCTCCCTGGTGAAAAGCCACAGTACACGGAAGACAAGGAGATGACTACGGAAGTGTGAAGAATTATTACAGAATGACTCCTACTATATTCCTTTCGACAATAAAAAAATATATTTATAGAGGATTGAGCGTTAAAGAGATATTTATTTATATCCTGGAAGTCAGAAGCTACCAATAAGAAGCAACCAACTCATCGACTAAGGTATTTCTCTTATATCGTTTGTAAAAAAACAAGATCCTTAGAAGATTTTAACTTGCAGTTATAAAAAGATATAGGTAACATTTAACTTCTCATCCTTTCTATAGAACTATCAAGAATCGAGTACCCTCTTATAGGAACACAACTAAATTTTGGTATGTGAGGTTTCAAGGCGATTAAATTCCCTTTATTCTTTCATCCAATTAGGATAAAGAGTAATGTTGACTCTGAAAGAACACAAAGCAATAACTCTTTGTGAAGGCACGTAGGTTAGGAGATTCTATCCCCGGACCGGGTGCCACGTTGTGTCATTGAGCATGACACGTTGCCGGAGTCCACTCAACTGGCAAAAAAAGTTCTCATGTCACACTGAATCACCCTGATGACTAAGTTGAGAGTATATCAGTCTGTGAAATGCTCATCCACTTGCAGGTTAATTGATCGAATCAACTGGGACACAGCTAAAGGTAATACTAATGAATTCATCTCATTTACATGACTCGGGAACTTCTCTGCAAATATCAGTCTATGAGCAATTGCTGAAAGACAAAGACAGTTCTGCCGAGGTTTTCACTGAGAATCAAGAGTCAAATGTATATAGTGTAGAATACTTAGCACAGATTTCTTTTATTTCAATTATGCTTTGCTTTGTTTTAATTAACAAAAGACTTCTGTTGCTAACAAATAGCCGACACTTACCAGTTAGCGGATCACCTTGGTCGACGCTACACCTCCAGGCATTTTTAATCCCAAGAGCATAGATCTCTGGTTTTGCATCACTTGTGTTGACGAAAGGGTTAGCCGTGGGTATACTGTAGAGCTGATCAGTTGATGAGACATTTGCATTTATACGAAGCATTTTTCCGATGAACGAGCTCCTTAGAATGAAAAAAAAAGTGAAAAAGTGAAAACATTTGCTATTTTAGCCGTGTTGCAAACTGATATTATTTTGTGCTATGTTTTTTGTTATTATTTGTTTAATGGCTTAGTAAAATGCATGTTATTTGGGTCGTGTCTCTATTCTATCGTCCAAATGTAACACGGCTGCTATTTCTTTCGTCTTTTTGTTGATGCTATCGTATGTATTTGGCTTGGCTTTCTTGTAATTACTGGTAATGTTATTTATGAGCAATTGGTCGTAGGTGCTTCTGTCTACCTGGTATATGTTTTTGTTTTGTCAGAGAATAATAGAGCCTTACCTGGTGTTTTTACGCTGTGGATATCATTTTTAGTGCGTTTTGAAAATCATTAAATAACTTACTGAATTTTAGTTTTGCTATATATGCAGTAGGTTTGTTCCAATTTTTTTTCCAGTAGAATAATGAATGTAAACCCTACGTCAATGGTTCTGTGGTGCGGACTCTGCAACACCGCGGGATGGCTTATATGAACAAATTCACTGGACGCAAACTCATACCTTAAGACGAAGAACGATATATCTAAGCCATGCCCGCATAGAACAAAATATATTCTTCGGTTGTGGTCATCAAATATCCAGACAGCCACCAGTCCGCACGGAGAGCATAATCCAAGACCTCTGGGCAACCATCATAACTCTTTCGGAAACTGAATAACGAAATATTCCAAATTAGAAAGACTGTCAGAATATTGTACCTTTCCTGTGCCGATTAACAAGACATATATTTGTGTGTGTGTGAGTGTGAGTGTGTGTGTGTGTTCGTTCATACTTGTAATTATATGTGTGTGTGCTTGTGTATGTATATTTTATATGTATCCCGAAGCATGTTTTTTCAGAGGAACTTTATTGAAATATCACCGGCTGTGAATATCTGAAGTCTGACGAACGCAGTAAAATCAACTTGCTACGGGAGACTCGAAGTACCTAGGAAGGTATACGCCAATTTGCCATATATATATATATATATATATATATATATATATATATAATAAATGTAATCTGAGTTTTTCGAATATTAATAATAATATTCGATTCATTTGAAATTATGCAAACAGACACTTTTTTAAAGCCATGTCAGTAGAATGAGCTCCTCGTTCTTGCTCTTGTGTTGGCATGTAAATAGAACTGGAGAGTGTTAGTTTTTACAGGTCACAATACTACCTCTCACCAAGCATGGACAGTACGACTGACCATCAATTCCCAAGAGAAAATATATTTAATTCTAGGTATCATGGTTTTACATTGGAAGTTATGAGTGAGAGTTGGAAATAAAAATTAAAATCCTAAATCAAAAATCAGAAATTATAAATTAAACAATTAAAAAATTAACAATTAGAAATTAAAAAAAATTTCAAGTGAGAATCCGAATTGAGGTGAGTAAAAAACATATAGATTGAAGTGAGTAAATAATATGGAGAGAGATGTTTAAGTAAGAAGTTCTGAGAGGGGTTCCAATGTCCCTGTTACACTATCCACATATTGAACGATATTAGAACGGAGGGTAAACTACAGTAAATTCAATCTATACATTAACAAATTGACAATCATATGGATCATTTTGCATATATGTACTCTGTGTTTTTGCATTTATTCATTATTGGTTCTTTTCTTTTGTGTACTTTATATCTGTTTTTCTTTGGTTTTGTTCCATGTGATGGAAATTATGACTGTGTACCAGATTGACTACTGCCTTGTATACTGTAGTTTACCCACCGTTCTAATGTACTATAATATCACAGCATTATTATTAAAGGACTTGAACATCTGAAACTACTTCGCTTTTACTTATTCGATATTTACTCCGTCACTCCTATGTGGAAAAAGTACGTTGAGTGCTTGAATTGAATTGCATCAATATTTACCCTAAGTATATATATATATATATATATATATATATATATTAAGAAAGTAAAACAAAGAAGCCTTCAATACATCAAAAGTCTTTATTAGCCGACAATGTTTCGTCCTATTAAGGACTCATCAGGGCAATTAAAACAACAAGAAGTAATATCGGCAGATACAAGCCGGAAGCTCCGAAGAATATGGAGTGTACATACACTAAAGTATTGCAAGATTATGGGTAAAAATATATAATAAAAATAATAAAAATATATAATAAAAATTACTAAGGATGTATATAACATTAAGAACCATATTACAAATATAGTCCAAAGCAAAAGAAACCTAGAGCTAAACAAAGGTGGTTATATAGAGCAGGAATTATATATAATACAATGTAATATAATATAATATACCTTTACCAATATTAAAATTACAATAAAAATCAAAAGGTACAATATGCATATGTATATATGTACGCACACGTACACACACATACACATACAACAATACACACATCCATCTTCAACTGCACAAATTAAACCTTATTAAGAGTTTGAATATAAAAATAAGCATGATAGGAATGAAAATAATAATAATACTAATACATCTACCCAATATACATGAGGTAATAATATGATATAATTATAAGTAGCACATATAATAAATAATAAACAATACAATTATATACTATATAATATAATTGTTTCTACTTTAGGCACAAGGCCAGCAATTATCCAGTGCATTACTGGTACTTTATTTTATCGACCCCGTAAGGATGAAAGGCAAAGTCAACCTCGGCGGGATTTGAACTCAGATCGTAAAGGGACGTAACTATGCTGGAAAGCATGGCGTCCGACGCTCTACCGATACTGCCAATCCACCGCCCTATATAATATAATATAATAGAATAGTTTATTATTTATTATATGTGCTACTTATAATTATATCATATTATTACCTCATGTATATTGGGTAGATGTATTAGTATTATTATTATTATTATTTTCATTCCTATCATGCTTATTTTTATATTCAAACTCTTAATAAGGTTTAATTTGTGCAGTTGAATATGGATATGTGTATTGTTGTATGTGTATGTATGTGTACGTGTGCGTACATATATACATATGCATATTGTACCTTTTGATTTTTATTGTAATTTTAATATTGGTAAAGGTATATTATATTATATTACATTGTATTATATATAATTCCTGCTCTATATAACCACCTTTGTTTAGCTCTAGGTTTCTTTTGCTTTGGACTATATTTGTAATATGGTTCTTAATGTTATATACATCCTTAGTAATTTTTATTATATATTTTTATTATTTTTATTATATATTTTTACCCATAATCTTGCAATACTTTAGTGTATGTACACTCCATATTCTTCGGAGCTTCCGGCTTGTATCTGCCGATATTACTTCTTGTTGTTTTAATTGCCCTGATGAGTCCTTAATAGGACGAAACATTGTCGGCTTTTGATGTATTGAAGGCTTCTTTGTTTTACTTTCTTAATTTTTCGGCTCTGTTTAACTACATTGAGCTATACCTTTTACTGTCATTTCTATAATACGAAGAGGGTGTTTAACTCCAACACGCTCCAGTATTTTAACCCTTATATATATATATATATATATATATATATATATATATATATATATATATATATATATATATATATATGCCATGTCGTTCCCGAACCGCATGGTGTCAACGTGTTGCATCACTGAATTACTATGTGAATATTTCCCACTCAATGTATTAGGACAATACGACGGGCCCATAATGTTGCTGGAAATAGCAGCCAAAACCGTTTAAATCTGCTCAACAATGATAGAGCAGTTGATATTAATTTTTAAAGTTAGCTGTCTCTAATACGTAGACATCTTAATGAAAGGATAAAATATATTAATAAATTATCTACTAGAAGTAATAAAATATATTAAACTTAAGCCAAAATCTCAGTTTGGGAGGATATAAGCTAGACCGACTAAAATAAATCGGATCTACTTTTACAATTTCCCGATCATGGTTTCTGGAACACAAAAGGCAACATTAACCATTCCAAGACTTTGGAATAACGAATGTTGGAAGAATTACAGTTCCTTCATCGGGGGAGGAATTCTTTGGAATAAGGGGATAAGTTGAATACATATATATCCCATGTCGTTGCCGAACCCCATGGTGTCAATGTGTTGCTTCGCTGAATTACTAAATGAATATATCCCCATTTTTTTTAGCAGATTTCGGTGATTTTGGCTCCTATTTCCTGAGACAACTTGAGTGGGATACATTCATATAGTAATTCAGTGACGCAACACGTTAACACCATGCGATCTAACAACGACATGCTATATATATGATATGTATTCAACTTCTCCCCCTTATTCCGAAGAATTCTCCTCCCGATGAAGGAACTGTAATTCTTCCAATATTGGTTATTCCAATGTCTTAGAATGATTAATGTTATTTCTTGAGTTCCAGAAACCATGGTCAGGGAACTGTATAAGTAGAACCAACTTATTTCAGTTGGTCTAGCTTATATCTTCCCAAATTGAGATTTTGGCTTAAGTTTAATATATATATCGAAACGGCTAGAGCTCTGCCGTCGGGGTCATACTTTTTCCTATTTCCCACTCTACTACCGTAAGTATTGAGTACTCTGGTGCGTTATGGTCCATCTACCACAATTCCTTTGTTATATATATAAATATATATATATATATACGTGTGTATAATGGTAGCTATGGTGCTTCCATAGGCGGTATACCAAAATTAGCACTCAATATTCTTACAGAGCAGAGTGTGAATAGTATAAAAAAATAGTATATATATATATATATATATATATATATATTAGAAAAGGGAAGTAAGGTTCTATACAAAACAGTGGATATAGAGAAAAGGTGAGATTGGAAATAGCACGGAAAATATATCTAAGGGTCTGTTTTTCTTTTTTTATCCTTTCTTTGATTCGCCAAAGTGACATTATTGAAAAGATAACATTTTGAAACACACACACACACACACACACAGACATATATATATATATAATTTGTAATCATCAATAAAACATAATCGTGTATAATTATTTAAAATTTTTTTAGAGAAGGGCATCAAATTTCATATAGCTTGGAGCTTCAGCTGGTGATAGAACAGATTCCGTCTACCAAATTTCATTCAGTTGATCTGAGGTGCTGCATATTGGAATGGGGTGGAGGTGGGGGCAAACTTCAAACCACCCAGTTATCGAACTTTTAACCATGCCGCCACAAATACTATTGCTGATAATGTTTCATCTATGTTAGTGTTGATGTATCCTAATTGAGAGATCGCAGCTCCGCTATTACGGGTATATGATGATTAGAATGTTTTAGGAAAGAATCTCTGGACAGATTTTACGGACAAAACCAAACTGCAAGAGATCCATGAGTAAACCCCGAGCAACATGGTTAGATAACATCCATGAACTCGGCTAGTCTCGCTTAGGGATGCAGACAAATCAATTAGAAACGATTGCTTCTGACCGGCCGCACCGGAAGGAGTGTTTGAAGACTCTTCCCCCAGGACCCTCCCAGGAATTATCGGCGAAGAAGATATCTGCGAAGAAGAAAATGAAAGTGAAAACTGGTTGACATTAGCGAAACTTACATGTTCTGAGCTAAATTTGTCCAGTAACCAAAGCCTGCTCCTACTGATATATATAACAAACCATCTGTACCAAATAAAATCTGAAATAAAAATAGTAGAATCATTTGGGAAATTTAACATCCTTGTCATTATGTATTGATTATACACAGGGCCGAACTTTCAACTACTGATGCTCTAATCTATATGAAATTTGAGGCCCTTCTCAAAAATATTATTTATATATTAATTGTTTCTACTTTTGGCACAAGGCCAGCAATTATCCAGTACATTACTGGTACTTTATTTTATTGACCCGTAAGGATGAAAGGCAAAGTTAACCTCGACGTTAATGTTAATGATAAAGAATAAATTATTTATATATATATTATAAAGAGTAGGAACCCTGATGGCCCAGCTCTTGCCGTTTCAACAGCCAGTTCCATTTTTTTTATGCTTAAAAACTAATGATGAAATAATATACTTTAAAAGAACGAGCTCAACGAGGATTTGCGCCCTAAGGATAGCTTATTCCACTTATATAAATCCAGCACTGATTAAACAGAGAGCAAACAGTGGAAGTCTAGGTTATATATATTAGATCTAAACGACAGGTATCATATAAAGTTTGAAGACTTATTAAGAAATTAGGATTGAGTTGCGTGATTCTGTGGTGAATCACGTATAAAATGTCCTTATAGGGATAAATGTTTAACAAGGTGCGTTATGAGTTGGCACCTACATCGTAAATACTCATTCAGAAAGAAAAAGAAAATGCCCATCTTTTATCCCATTCTATCTAGAAATTTGAAATAGCATGGATTTGATACTTAAGTAAATTGGTTATGTAACTAATCGTAACGATGTTCCACTTGTCATTCCGAGAGACATAGCATCTTTAATATGATATGAGATGCTCAACAAAACAGAAAAGTTGACGTTAAAATATGGTCTCAAAAACAAACATATTAAAAGTCCTTTGCAACTATATATACTAAAGAAAATTTCCACCAGGCAAAATGTAGTCAAACTGATAAAAACGATGGATAAAAATTACTGTAATACTATCACAACAGAAATATACTTCTGCATCAAGGAATTAGTCAAGAAATAAAGAAAGAAAAGCAGAAGACTGGCAAATATTTGTATTTTTTCTTTCCTTTTCCTCCCTCCCCCCGTAACTCCTGGTAGAGTCGTAGGGGCGCCGTATTTTAAGCCTGACGGAGCCCATCCCTCTCCAGCAGATTTCTTCCAGAGAATGATAGAAAGTGAGAGAGAGAGAGAGAGCGAGAGGAAGAGAGGAAATAAGGAAAAGATCTAGAGGAAAGATCGACCCCAGTACTAGAGTGGTATTTTTTATCGACCTCGAAAGGATGAAAGGCAAAGTTAACCTCGGCAGGATTTGAACTCCAAGAGCAGAGAGCCGGAACGAATACCGCAAAGCATTCTATCCGACATTCTAACGATTCTGCCAATTCACCGCCTATATTTGTATCTAACAAACCACAAAGCAAGCAGTAAATGACTATGACAACTTCAGGTAACACACTTTCAGAAGCAAACTCCCTAATTAAACCTTTTTACAAAGTCAGTTACCAAATTTGCTCAAAGGAAACAGAAGCGGAAAATGCTGGATGGATGTCTACCATCAAATATATGACACCTTCCTTGTACCAAAATCTTGGGACCTGACAAAATTACGAACATACACCTAAAAGTCTTGCAAATATACCGATAACAGCACATGGGATATTTCATACTGTCAGCAGTTAAGTGGTTGTACGAGGTTTGGATGGTCTGTCCTACAAAGTATACATAACAGACTTGTTCATCGTCTCTACGCAACTTGTGACACAACAGGAGAATCATTAGTCATGCAAGCTGGAGAGTGTTAGCGATACGTAGGAAGGAGAAATATTATTGATAATTTTCAGTCCACCATTGTTAAATGAAAAGTTTAAGATTTTGGCCAAGATGTTAACAAAGAGATTGACAGTTGTGTAGTCTGGAAAGTACAAATCTGTGCGATACCAGGCAGATATTTCCCCGACAACTTCCGTCACATGCGATACATTGTAGAGAAGGTAGGAAACAAACCTGTCTTTGATAAATTTATGATTAATTTAGATGAATCGAAAATTTCCAATCGGTCAACTATGGTTACTTGGCAACTATTATCATTGCGGCCAGTTGCCGTCTCGTTTTCAGGGGTTAGGTTATTTTACGATACAGTGTCACCTGCTTAGTGGCAATAAGATTCTTCGTGCGTATGGTCAAAAGTTGGGCAAAGGCTGTTGTCGGTTCCATTCACATGATTTATTCCCGAAGAGTGTCATTTAATTTCTTATTGTGCAGGTCATCTCAACAGTCTTGGGACGCTTGAGTGAGTGCTGGACTTATCTATAAGCTGAATATGATATAGCTTAGGGTCACACACCCTCGAGGGCTTAATTTTTCAAAATATATTTTTATTTTATCATTAGATTTTATTCTTTAGTAATAAATCATCAATGTATATATATATATATATATATATATATATATATATATATATATATATATATACATTGATGATTTATTGCTAAATGTATATATATATATATATATCCGGCATCTCATCGCACACTCCTCGGAACTACCTTAGGAACTTACCCACGGACATACACTCACAATTTTTTTTCGAACCACACCACCTACATCCACACCACGTATAAACACCAACACACACGTGCGTACCCCCACATATACACACTCAGCCTCCGGAATCCCCCCTCTCTCCGCTCTGACCCCTCCCTATCCACACGCACGCACACACCGACCTACACTCCACCCCCCATACACACCTTTTCCTGAACATGGAACCTCGTTCTTCCCCCAACTCTCACATTCACACACAAACACACACACGTACACCTACACACATACACAAACACCACCTTCAGCCTTTCCCGCTCGGACCCCCCGCCTCTCTCTCCCTACTCCACCCGCCACCACCCTTACACGCCCCACAACCTTCCACCACTTGTTTATCTTTATGTTTATTTTTATTTGTACCTCTTGCACCGTTTTTCTTCCCTTTTCTCTCCCCGCTTTTTTCTAAATGTCTCTCCCCCACTCCCCCACACACCCTCGGAACTCTCTTCCCACTCACTTTTCTTCTGAAGAAGGGCTTATGCCCGAAACGTCCCCCCACTCTCAAGAGCATGAAACTAATAAACCATTGTTTGGACTGCCTCTCTGTTTTTGTTCCCGTTCCAGTTTTCACTATATATGAACTCCGGCTGCTTCGAAAGCTAGGGGTCCTGACTCTTTTTCTATTACCCACTCTACTACCCTAACTTTTTAGTACTCTGGTGCCTTATGGTCCACCTGGTATCTTACTACACCCTCTTTGTTGTTATATATATATATATATATATGGGGGGGGGGGGAGCCGTGTGAGTGCGTGTGTGTGTGCGTATATATATATTAGAGCGAGTCAGGGCCCGACAGTTGAGCTCTTGCCGTTTCGACAGCTAATATATATATATATATTGGAAAAAATGAAACGAAATTTCATTTCTCACTCTTAGTAGGGCTGTTACTTAAATATAAGTGTGTATACGTACATACATATATGTATACAGACGTACAGTAGTATGTATATATATATATACATACTACTGTACGTCTGTATACATATATGTATGTACGTATACATACTTATATATATATATTCTTTATCATTAACATATAAAAAATAATTCGAAAAATAATAATTATATTTTTTCAGAGAAAGGCCAACATAGGCCCTCAACAGGTGAAATTCTGGCCCTGGCCGGAGTGCCATGTTGGCATATGTAAACAACGTTACTGTAGTGGCTTTCAGTTACCATGGAGTTTGAGATGACCAACACCATGCTTGAGGTAGTAATATGAGCTCAATTCAACTCGGACAAGTCAGTAGACTCACATTCCGGCACTTAGAGCGGTTAGGCGGATGTCACCAACCAGCATTGGGCTCTGAACTGATGGACTGCTTATGTTATTAAGGTCTGGTTTGAGCCTATAGAAACTAGAATGAGGTTACGAGCAGAGTTGTCAGTATCATTCACAGCTAAGAAGAATCTATCTCTGAAATGTCAGGCAGTGGTGGTGAATACGTTCCTCTTCTCTGTCTTATATTATGGCCTGACTCTTGTGATTGTTCTGTTTTCTTCAGACCAAACCGGAGCGTCTGCTTCTTTGCTTCTTGTAGAAGTAACACATTCCATTTGTTAGGTGTTACATCTTGTATCTTATCCTCAAATGGTATGCAGTGGCTGATGATGTGACATCTTCTAAGGGGCCTCAACAATCAGCAAATCTGGTCGCCATTTCTCAGGCACATTTCCCATAGCTCATCTCTTTGACGGAACAGCATTCCTGGGTCAAGTGAAAACCAATACACATGGAATATTGTATGGTACCAAAATGTCTATATTAATTGGTTGGTAGAATTCCTACGTTATCTTTCTGTATAGAACTAGTATTGGGTAAGAGTGTATATATCCCCGGGAAAGATCTGAAAGTCGACGAGAATCAACTAGTTGGTCTGTTCTTGATGACCTTTAACCCGAAAATATCGAATATCTTACAAAAATTCATTACCTGACTTTACTAATGTTGGTATATTGTCGATTCGAAATGAATTCTAAAGGTACGAAAGGACCATCAGCCAGTTCTATCAGAGATGTGCGTTATATGACGAAACCCCCTATACGCACATGTTCAGTATCCATCCACTGCTAATGTGTGGAGATTTATCAAACAGTTGTTGTCGTCTGCAGCATGAATCGTGCTATCGACCAAGTCCACCGTGAATATCCCCGCACCATCGTCATTTGACCAGCGAATGCGGGTACGTTTTCTTCTGTCTGTCGGCTATGTTGATAAATGTTGTATAGCGGACACAACGGAAGCGACACATAACAGACACTGTTCTGTTTACTCAAACTGTCACCGATTTTTTAAAGTTTCAGTTGGAAAGAAAAATGGAGGTAGTGAGAAAGGAGAGGGTGGAGTTGTAGATGAAGAAGAAGGCGGGGATAGAAAGTAATGTGAGTGTGGAGGTAAAGGTGAAGGTGGAAATGGTGGGGAAGGTAGGCGTAGGGTGGAGTCATGCGGTGCTCCCTTCCAGTAAAATTGTTGAAAGGTGGGTTAGAGTGCTAAGCATGACCCTAATAAATAGCCCTTTACTCAGCAAGCGCCAGTAGGTGAGGGAATACAGCTGGAAGAGAGATCTTGGTCTTTAGAATAATTTTGGATCTGTGGAGTTCGT
>OZ024742.1:138877637-138925137 GCA_964016885.1 Eledone cirrhosa | reverse complement strand
TCTTTATTAGCCACAGGGGCACAAAAGAAGGGGACAAATACAAAGGGGGAAGTTTACATACAATAAAAACGTGTAAAATGTTATCACAGATGGAATTTAAAAGTTAGTCGATTTTCCCCAATAGAGGGAGACAGTTTATATGGGTAACACATACCCCCGAAAAAAAATGTGCAACCCTCATCTCCAGGAGTACGAAGAGCTTGTACTCCTTTCCTCTCCTCCTCCTTTTCCTCAACCCACAGGCTGATATAGAGAGAAGGCCCATTCACTCGGGCCATTCTCGCCACTTTCACCCACCTTTCATAAAACTTGCTGGGGTACAGCACCTCTCTCTCCATCCTGATTCTTCTTCCAAAGTGGTATTTGAAAAAAAGAATCAGTTGTTGGCCGGAGAGAAAGTTGTCTGACCTCAGCCCTTTCAACCTTGTCCACCATACAACCTCTTTCGCCATAGCTATCACACAAAGGAAAACCCCTCTCCTTCGTTTTTGAAGGAGGGTGGCGGTTTGATCATGACAATGGACTCGGTGGTAAACTGGATTGGTCCCACCCGCGACAATAGATAGATAGATAGATAGATAGATAGATAGATAGATTTCTTTATTTACCATAAAGGCATAAAAAGAAGGGACAAATACAAAGGGGGAGTTTACATAAAACCGAGTAAAAAGGGTATAAAATGAAAATAATCAAAAACAACCTCAAAAGGGAGGGGACGTGATGGGGGTTGCACACCCCCCCCGAAAAAGTGTGCAATCCTTTGCCCGGGGAGCACATGGAGAAGGTGCTCCCTTCTCCTTCACTTCTTTACCTACAGGATGGTATACAGAGAAGGCCCATTTACACGAGCCATTCTCGCCACTATCACCCACCTTTCATAAAACTGCCTGTGGCCAAGCACCTCTCTCTCCATTCTTATCCTACTTCCGAAGTGATATCGGAAGAAGTAGACCAGACTATGGCCAGAGAGGAAGTCGCCTGACCTCAGACCTTTCAATCGTGTCCACCAAACAACCTCTTTCAGCATGGCTATTACGCACAGAAAAACCGCCTTTGCTTCCTTTGTGAAGAGGGGAGGCGGCTTGATTGTCATCACAGACTCGGCGGTCAATCGAATCGGCGCCACCCGCGACAGCAGTCGTTCGGCGTAGCCCCACAGATCAGCCACGCCCGGACATTGCACCAATGCGTGCGCAACGGTTTCTTCGTGACGCACGCATCTAGGGCAAATCTTTTTCGAGGGATCCCTGCCCGGGCGCCCGTGTCTGTAGAGCTTTTCTCGAACGGGTAGAGCCCCCGGTAGCACTGCCAGGCCAGTGACTTCTGGAAGTTGTCAATTGGTCCCGGGCCGAAAGTCCTACCGAACAGGCTGGCCAGTTCGTCCTCTTCCATGTCCAGCGACTCTCCAAGGGTGTCATCGCCCCTGCTAGCCACCAGCCCTCTATAGAATGACGAGGTGGATATTCTCCACCGATGGCCGGGTCCGCTTGCCAGAGAGCCCTGAGCGCCTGGGCACACTCAGTGTGCCAGTCGCCCAGTTTTCCGGATCTTTGCTTGACCCAGGACTGCAGCTCGGTGAGCAAGACGAGTCTCGGAAAGGCTCGTCTCACGAACGGAGCCCACACCGGTTGACCAGTGAGGAATACCTGTAGGTGCCGTAGCCTTAATGCGTGCCTACGCATCATCAACCACGGCATCCCCAGCCCTCCTTTCGAAGGTTGTTAGCAACAGATGGATCTTCTCACCATAGGAGGGCGCTTTTTCCAAAGAAATTGAAAGAGCATGCGTTCCATGGTGGTGAGTGTTTCCTTAGGGCAAGGCACGACAGTCAGGCGGTAGTAGGTGACGGACGCTATGTAAATGTTCGCCACCTCCGCCCGACCTTTCAGGGACAGCTTACACTTGGCCCATTTCTGGGTCAGTGCAAACACCTTGCTCGTAGCCTCGCCCCAGTTCTTTTCCACCTGGAGGTCCGGTCCAAACCAGACCCCAAGCAACTTCACCGGGCTCTCCGTCCAGTGTCCGACGACACCATCGGGAGGCATCGGTCTGCCTCTCCACGTTCCGAGTTGCAGCCCGATGGATTTTTCCCGGTTCAGTTTCGCTCCTGACAACCTTTCGTATTCCTCCAGTAAGGTGCCGATCGCCTCGATCTCCGAGTCGGTCGATACCATTACTGTTACGTCATCGGCGTAGGCCGACACCGCTTTGCTCAATCCTGGTTCCAGGGGGATACCCTGCAACAACTCCAACTTCCTCAGTAAAGGCTCGAGAGTCAATACGTACAGAAGGGAGGAGAGAGGGCACCCCTGTCGAATGGATCGTGTGATTTCGAACGGCTTCGAAAGGTAGCCGTTCACCTTGATCGTAGAACAGATGTGGTTGCTATGTAAGGCAGTGATCCAGCCTCTGAAAACAGGACCGAACCCAGCCGCCGCTAGCACCGCATCCAGGTAACCATGGTCGACCCTATCGAACGCCTTAGACTGATCCAAGTTGATCAGGGCCCCACCGAAACCGGGTTTGTTGCCAACCCTCTCTATGATGTATCGCATGAGGTGGAGGCTGACGTGAATGGACCTGGATGGGATAGCACATGTCTGCGCATCTCCCACCAGGCTACCCACGACAAGCGCCAACCTCTTTGCTAACACCTTGGCCAAAATCTTTAACTCTGTGTTTAGCAGGGTTATGGGCTGAAAATTATTTATACTATCCCCCTTGTTTTCATCCTTCCTCATCAGCGAGACTACGCCCTTGGCTACAGAACAAGGAATTCTCCCGTTCTGCTGCCAATTGCAGTAGACTGCTTCGAGGAGTTCGGAGAAGAAGACCGGCATTGCCAAATAAAGTTCGTAAGGTATACTATCGAGACCTGGAGATTTGCGTCTGCTGCATTGGCTCAGCGCATCCCCGATCTCATCAGCCGAGATTGGTCCCTCGAAGGACTCTGCCTCTTCGCTCGAGAGACGCGGCAGGCCGTCGAGGTATGGACCGAAATCCACGTCCCCGCCCGGACCCCCGCCTCCCCCGAACAATCGGGCAAAGTGCCTTTGAAAGGCCTCGCACATCTGCTTAGGATCCCGGATCACCCGTCCATCCTCGTCTTGCAAAGACCGGATGGTGGATCGATTTCCACTCTTAGCTTCTGTCACGCGGGCCCAGCCAACAGCTTTGGCCCCCTCATTACCTAGAGCACGTATTTTACTTCGAATGACGCAGCCTTCATGCTTTGCATCGAAAAACTGGCCCAAGGCCGTCCTCGATGCCAGCACTCTGGCCACATCTTCGCTCTTGATTGCCTCTTCTAATTTACCTGTTAATTCTTTCTCGTTCCTATTCCTATCGTCAGCTAACATCTTGCTATAACTTATTGATTCTGTTCTAATCTCTCTTTTGAGAAATGCCCACCATCGGCTGTTGACGATTGCACCCGTCAACCTCTCCTTAACTAATCTGCTAATTCGGTCTCTGTAAGCCTCTTTTGCTGGTAAAGACAAATTAAGTTTCCAGTAACCGGGACCGTGTCTATGTGTTCTCTCAAGGTTGACTACGCAGGTCACTAATTTGTGATCTGTATAGCCAACCGTGAACATTTCTGGACAGCTTAATATGTCCCTATCCTTACTTCTAACTAAGAATCTATCTAAGTACGATCTAGATTGACCACTATGGTTCGTCCAAGTCCAGGTTGGCACAGTTGGAAAATCTAGTCGATATCTATCGACCAAGTTAAAATGGTCGAGTAACCCCTTGAGGCTTTTACACCTCCCTCTATTAGGACATGCTCCTGCATAGTCCCAACGTGCATCTAGGATGTCATTCCAGTCCCCCGCTAGAAGCAGGGAACGCGACGTTCCCAGAAAAGTCTCCAGAGGCTGGAAGAAGTCGGGTCGTTCAGCTCGGGAAGGGGAGTAGACGGCGACCAGTCTCAAGGCCGCACCTCCACTATTGCCAACGTCTAGCACCAACAAACGACCTTCCGGGTCCGAGTGAACAACCTGTACGGCGAGACCCAGGTGGTTTTCCAGCAGTACGACAACCCCACCCCCACCTCCAGGTTGACAGAGAGATGCGTGCACCTCAAAGTCATCGAAGGTAGGGGCCAGCTGCCGCACGACGCTGATCCGAGTCTCACAGATAACCATTACATTTATACCACGTGACCTGAGGTCATTTAGAAGCTTTGCTTGCTTCCAAGTTGAGCCCAGGCCACGTGCATTCAAACATCCTACTCTTAACACATCCATGTGGGCGGCAAAGCCAAAGGAGAGTGTAGAGATCTACCTTTCTGCTTCCCGGGGTTCGGGTCGCACGACTTCCATGGGGTCGGGGGTGTTGGATGAAGGGGTGTCTTGTGGTGGTGTGGGGTCATCAGTGTGTGGTGGGGTTGGGGTGTTTGGAGTTGTGTTGGGGAGGGGAAGGGGAGGGAGAAAGCTTTTTAGGAGGACGCGGTTTATGGGTTTGACAGAGGGTGGTCCTACGTCCTCCTTAAAATCCTTTTTTAGTTTTTGGTAGAGGTTCATTGGGATCTTTATTAATTTTAAATGTGGGTAGCTTTCTGAAGAAACAAAGTTTACACCTTCGGTTTGTACCGAAGGATTATTGTTTATGAGTTCATTTAATTTATTATTGTTTCTGTTGATGTAAGTATAGTGTAATGTCTTTTTTTCGGATGGTGTGAGTGTTTCGAAGAGGGGAGGGGCAGGTTTGGTTTTGTATGTTGCTGGAGGGGGGTTTTGTGTTTTGTTGGATTGTGTTGACATTTGGGTAGGGGCTGTTTGGCCTTGTGTGTTTTGCACATGTTTTCTTTTTTTCCTTTTAATCTGTCTGAAGGATTCCGTTTCTTCCTCCGAATTCGTTCGGTTATCTTCAGTGTTGGAGGAAAGAGGTATGTTTGCTGGTAATGTTTCCGTGTTAGTTTTCTTTGTGGGGGAGATGGATGTCACTATGTTAGACTGTGTTGTGTGTTGTGGCTGCGGTGGTTGTGTTGTTTTATTGAGTGAGGGGTTGGGAGGGGCGAACATGAGCTGACCCACCGCCTGACAGTTCAGACGGGGGGGGTCAAGCTACACAATAGTATCAAAATTAAAATTAAACTTACAAAATTTCCGCAATAAATTGGAACAAAACTTCTGCGCGAAGTGAATTACGTCTACGCTATCGAACAGACGACAGCTAGATTATGTAAATAGATAGATAGATAGATAGATAGATTTATAGATAGAAAGATAGGTTGACTAAGATATCTTTCTTTATTAGGTTGACTAAGATATATTTATTTATTTGCCACAAGGGCGCACAAGAAAAGGGGACAAAACAAAGACACATGCCGGGGATTTTACATACAGTCGTGTAAAAATATTGAAACAAACAATTATAACAATCGAAATCCCCAATAGGGGGGAGGCACCACAAATGGGTTGTTTAATACCCCGTCGATAGAACAACCCTCAACTCCAGGAGCATGTTGTGCAAGTGCCCCTTTCTTTCCTTTGCTCTTTTCTTTAACCTACAGGCTTATAAACAGAGAAGGGCCAATCACTCGGGCCATTTTCGCTTCATTCACCCACTTTTCAGTAAATTTACTGGGGTGCAGTGCCTCTCTCTCCACTCTGATTCTCCTTCTAAAGTGATACTTAAAGAAGGAATAACTAGATAGAGAGAGAGAGAGAGTTTGAGAGAAAGAGGGTGGAGGAAATGAAGGAATTAAATAAAGGTGGGCGATTTTATGGTTGTTACGTTATATGTTGGTAGGTGTGGGGGTAGTGGTGCTGCGTTGTCATTAGCAGTTGTGGTTTTGGCATTAGGAGTCGTTATTGTTGTGGAAACTGCTGCTGTTTCTATTGTATATGCGCTATTGTTGATACTTTGTTGTTGCTGTTGTTGTTGCTATTGTTGTTGATGCTGCTGTTGTTGATACTGCTGGTGTTCCTGTTGCTATTGTTGTTGTTGCTATTGTTGTTGATGTTGTTGTTGCTGTTGCTATTGTTGTTGTTGCTGCTGTTGTTGATGCTGCTGTTGTTGATACTGCTGTTGTTGCTGTTGTTGTTGTTGCTGTTGTTGATACTTTGTTGTTGCTGTTGTTGTTGCTATTGTTGTTGAGGCTGCTGTTGTTGATACTGCTGTTGTTCCTGTTGCTATTTTTGTTGTTGCTGTTGCTATTGTTGTTGTTGCTGCTGCTGTTGTTGATGCTGCTGTTGTTGCTGTTGTTGTTGTTGTTGTTGCTGTTGTTGATGCTTTGTTGTTGCTGTTGTTGCTATTGTTGTTGATGCTACTGTTGTTGCTGTTGTTGTTGTTGTTGTTGTTGTTGTTGCTGCTGTTGATGCTGCTGTTGTTGTTGTCGTCGTCGTCGTCGTCGTCGTTGTTGTTGTTGCTGTTGTTGTTGTTGCTGTTGTTGATACTTTGTTGTTGCTGTTGTTGTTGCTATTGTTGTTGATACTGCTGTTGCTGCTGTTGTTGTTGTTGTTGCTGCTGCTGTTGTTGTTGTTGTTGTTATGGCTGCTGTTGTTGCTATTCTTGCTATTGTTGTTGCCACTTTTGTTGCTACTGTTGCTATTGTTGCTGCTGTTGTTGATATTGTTGTTGTTGCTGTTGCTGTTGTTGTTGTTATTGTTGTTGTTGTTGCTGCCGTTGTTGATACTTTGTTGTTGTTGCTGTTGTTGCTATGGCCGTTGTTGTTGCTGTTGTTGTTGCTGCTGTTGTTTTTGCTGTTGTTGTTGTTGATGTTGTTGCTATTGTTGTTGTTGTTGCTGTTGTTGTTGCTGTTGTTGCTATTGTTGTTGTTGCTGTTGTTGTTGCTATTGTTGTTGTTGCTGCTGTTGTTGCTATTGTTGTTGTTGCTATTGTTGCTATTGTTGTTGCTGTTGTTGCTGTTGTTGTTGTTGCTATTGTTGTTGATGCTTCTGTTGTTGCTATTGTTGTTGTTACTTTGTTGTTGTTGTTGTTGCAGCCGTTGTTGCTATTGTTGTTGTTGTTGCTGCTATTGTTGCTATTGTTGCTATTGTTGTTCTTGCTGCTATTGTTGTTATTGTTGATGCTATTGCTGTTGTTGTTATTGTTGTTGCTATTGTTGTTAATGCAGTTTTTGATGCTGTTGTTGTTATTGTTGTTTTTATTGTTGTTGATGCTGTTGTGGATGCTGCTGTTGGTACAGCTGTTGTTACTAATGTTATTGATGCTGTTGTTTTTGCTATTGTTGTAATTATTGTTGATGCTATTGATTTTACAGTTGTTGATGCTATTGCTGTTGTTGTTATTGTTGTTGCTATTGTTGTTGATGTTGCTGTTGTTTTTGCTATTGTTGTTTTTGTTGTTGTTGCTAATGTTGTTGATGCTATTGTTTTTTTAGGTGATGGGTGTAGTGGCAGTAGTGTTGTAACGTATTGCCAATAGTGGCAGTAGTGTTGTAACGTATTGCCAATAGTGGCAGTAGTGTTGTAACGTATTGCCAATAGTGGCAGTTGTGTTGTAACGTATTGCCAATAGTGGCAGTTGTGTTGTAACGTATTGCCAATAGTGGCAGTTGTGTTGTAACGTATTGCCAATAGTGGCAGTTGTGTTGTAACGTATTGCCAATAGTGGCAGTAGTGTTGTAACGTATTGCCAATAGTGGCAGTTGTGTTGTAACGTATTGCCAATAGTGGCAGTTGTGTTGTAACGTATTGCCAATAGTGACAGTAGTGTTGTAACGTATTGCCAATAGTGGCAGTAGTGTTGTAACGTATTGCCAATAGTGGCAGTAGTGTTGTAACGTATTGCCAATAGTGGCAGTTGTGTTGTAACGTATTGCCAATAGTGGCAGTTGTGTTGTAACGTATTGCCAATAGTGGCAGTTGTTGTGACTTTGATATTACGTGTTGTTATATTATTAAAGTCATCAAGGGGCGGTGGATTGGCAGTATAAGTAGAGGGTCGGACGCCATGCTTTTCAGTATAGGGTTACGGCCCTTTATTATCTGAGCTCAAATCCCGCCGCAGTTAACTTTACCTTTCATCCTTACGGGGTGGATAAAATAAAGTACCAGTCACGCACTGGGGTCGATTTAATCCACTTTCCCCTCTCCCTAAATTACTGGCCTTGTACCTATACTAGAAATCGTTATATTATTAAAGTCATCCGGCTGTGACCATACCGTATCTTTTGTTGGAGCACATTATATTGGTTTTTGATTTAGGCACAGTGCCAACAATTTTGGCGAAGAAGGAAACCATTAAATCAGCTCCAGTGTATTACTGGTACTATATTTTATCGATCCCGTAAGGATGAAAGGCAAAGCTAACATCGGCGGGATTTTATCGATTTCAACGTAAAGGCACGTGACAATATGCTGCAAAGCATGTTGTCCGGCGCTCTACCGATATTGCCAATTTGTCGCTCTTGAAGCATATTATATCGAATCATACATTATCTAACGTATTCTTCCGTTTTTTCAAAGACACGAGGTTTGATATGAGGGTGATTTGACTCCTATTTCTTGAAAATTGGGTGATTTCGTAGAAGTGATGGTGGTGATCATGATGGTGGTGGCGGCAAATATAATAGGTGTAGGAGTTGTAGTAGTAGTAGCAGTAGCAGCAGCAGTAGTAATAGCAGTAGTAGTAGCAGCCGTAGTAGTAGCAGTAGTAGCAACAGCAGTAGTAGTAGTAATAGCAGCAGCAGTAGTAGTAGCAGTAGTAGCAGTAGTAGCAGCAGCAGTAGTAGTAGTAGTAGTAGTAGTAGCAGCAGTAGTAGTAGTAGCAGTAGTAGCAGCAGCAGTAGTAGTAGCAGTAGTAGTAGTATCAGCTGTAGTTATAGTACTAGTAGTAATGGTAGTAGTAGTAGTAGTAGTAGTAGTAGTAGTTATTGTTGTAGTAGCAGTAACAGGAGCAGTAGTAGTAGCAGTAGTAGCAGCAACCGTAGAAGTAGCAGTAGCAGCAGCAGCAGCAGTAGTAGTAGTAATAGCAGCAGCAGTAGTAGCAGTAGTAACAGTAGTAGCAGCAGTAGTAGTAGTAGTAGTAGCAGCAGTAGTAGTAGTAGCCACAGCAGTAGTAGTAGTATCAGCTGTCGTTATAGTACTAGTAGTAATGGTAGTAGTAGTAGTAGTAGTAGTAGTAGTAGTAGTAGTAGTAGTAGTAGATGCAACAGCAGCTGTAGTAGTAGTAGTAGTAGTAGTAGTAGTAGTAGTAGTAGATGCAACAGCAGCAACAGCAGCAGCAGTAGTAGCAGTAGTAGCAGCAGCAGTAGTAGTAGTAGTAGTAGTAGTAGTAGCAGCAGTAGTAGTAGTAGCAGTAGTAGCAGCAGTAGTAGTAGTATCAGATGTAGTTATAGTACTAGTAGTAATGGTAGTAGTAGTAGTAGTAGTAGTAGAGGCAGTAGTAGTAGTAGTAGCAGCAGCAGCAGTAGTAGTAGCAGTAGTAGTAGTAGTAATAGTAGCAGCAGTAGTAGTAGTAGCAACAGCAGCAACAGCAGTAATAGCAGTAGCAGTAGTAGTAGCAGCAGTAGTAGTAGTAGCAGTAGTAGTAGTAGTAGTAGTAGCAGTAGTAGTAGTAGTAGTAGCAGTAGTAGTAGTAGTAGCAACAGCCACAGCAGCAGTAGCAACAGCAACAACAGCAGCAATAGCAGTAGCAGTAGCAGTAGCAGCAGTAGTAGTAGTAGTAGTAGTAGTAGTAGTAGCAACAGCCGCAGCAGCAGTAGCAACAGCAGCAACAGCAGTAATAGCAGTAGCAGTAGCAGTAGTAGTAGCAGTAGTAGTAGTAGTAGCAGTAGTAGTAGTAGTAGCAACAGCCGCAGCAGCAGTAGCAACAGCAGCAACAGCAGTAGCAGTAGTAGTAGCAGCAGTAGCAGTAGCAGTAGTAGTAGCAGTAGTAGTAGCAGCAGCAGTAGTAGTAGCAGTAGTAGTAGTAGTAGCAACAGCCGCAGCAGCAGTAGCAACAGCAATAACAGCAGCAATAGCAGTAGCAGTAGCAGTAGTATATGTGCCAGCTAAAATAATTGTTTCTACTTTAGGCACAAGGCCAGCAAATACCCAGTGTATTACTGGTACTTTATTTTATCGACCCCGTAAGGATGAAAGGCAAAGTTAACCTCGGCGGGATTTGAACTCAGATGAATTAATAATAGTATTACTGTTGCATGATGATTGATAACTAGCATTCTCAAATCCCGCTGAGGTTAACTTTGCCTTTCATCCTTACGGGGTCGATAAAATAAAGTACCAGTAATACACTTGTCAAACACTGTATCACCGTGAATCTCCATGAGAATTCCTTCATGTGTACTAGTGTATGTGGAATGCCCGACCACATACATGTTAATTTCATGAGCTAACTGTTTTCGTTGATCGAATAACTAGAGCAGCTCCTCGTCGAAACCGACGGAAGTTCATTCTTTCTCCCATTTCTTCAGGTCAACGTGTCAAAAATGACTCTTTCCCACGATGGGTTGGTGATCTGGCATGTTTTTTTTTATTTTGCTTTCGTGTGTGGAAAATAAGAGTCTAATAATTGCACAAGGCCAGCAATAACCCTCAGTGTATTACTGGTACTTTATTTTATCGACCCCGTAAGGATGCTAGTTATCAATCATCATGCAACAGTAATACTATTATTAATTCATCTGAGTTCAAATCCCGCCGAGGTTAACTTTGCCTTTCATCCTTACGGGGTCGATAAAATAAAGTACCAGTAATGCACTGGATAATTGCTGGCCTTGTGCCTAAAGTAGAAACAATTATTAATTCCATGTTGAATTAATATGAACCTCACTAATAATTGTTTCTACTTTAGGCACGTAGTTGTTGTAGTGGTAGTGGTAGCAGAGCCGTCTTAACGCGTAGGTACGCTGGGCAGTTGCCCGGGGGCCCCACGAGGATAGGGGGCCATTTGTATTTTTATTTCCCTGAGTGGTTGTGTAGGAAGGGGCCCCAGTGCTCTGCTTTGCCCGGGGGCCTATAATGCTGTTAAGACGTCCCTGAGTGGTAGTATAGAGGTATTAGGTTGTTATAGTTGTTGTAGTGGTAGTGGTAGTATAGTGGTATTAGGTTGTAGCTGTTGTTGTAGTGGTAGTGGTAGTATAATGGTATTAGGCTGTAGCTGTTGTTGTAGTGGTAGTGGTAGTATAGAGGTATTAGGTTGTTATAGTTGTTGTAGTGGTAGTGGTAGTATAGAGGTATTAGGTTGTTATAGTTGTTGTAGTGGTAGTGGTAGTATAGTGGTATTAGGTTGTAGCTGTTGTTGTAGTGGTAGTGGTAGTATAGTGGTATTAGGTTGTAGCTGTTGTTATAGTGGTAGTGGTAGTATAGAGGTATTAGGTTGTAGCTGTTGTTGTAGTGGTAGTGGTAGTATAGTGGTATTAGGTTGTAGCTGTTGTTGTAGTGGTAGTGGTAGTATAGTGGTATTAGGTTGTAGCTGTTGTTATAGTGGTAGTGGTAGTATAGAGATATTAGGTTGTAGCTGTTGTTGTAGTGGTAGTGGTAGTATAGTGGTATTAGGTTGTAGCTGTTGTTGTAGTGGTAGTGGTAGTATAGTGGTATTAGGTTGTAGCTGTTGTTGTAGTGGTAGTGGTAGTATAGAGGTATTAGGTTGTAGCTGTTGTTGTAGTGGTAGTGGTAGTATAGTGGTATTAGGTTGTAGCTGTTGTTGTAGTGGTAGTGGTAGTATAGAGGTATTAGGTTGTAGCTGTTGTTGTAGTGGTAGTGGTAGTATAGAGGTATTAGGTTGTAGCTGTTGTAGTGGTAGTGGTAGTATAGAGGTATTAGGTTGTTATAGTTGTTGTAGTGGTAGTGGTAGTATAGTGGTATTAGGTTGTTAGAGTTGTTGTAGTGGTAGTGGTAGTATAATGGTATTAGGTTGTAGCTGTTGTTGTAGTGGTAGTGGTAGTATAGTGGTATTAGGTTGTAGCTGTTGTTGTAGTGGTAGTGGTAGTATAGTGGTATTAGGTTGTAGCTGTTGTTGTAGTGGTAGTGGTAGTATAGTGGTATTAGGTTGTAGCTGTTGTTGTAGTGGTAGTGGTAGTATAGTGGTATTAGGTTGTAGCTGTTGTTGTAGTGGTAGTGGTAGTATAGAGGTATTAGGTTGTTATAGTTGTTGTAGTGGTAGTGGTAGTATAGTGGTATTAGGTTGTAGCTGTTGTTGTAGTGGTAGTGGTAGTATAGAGGTATTAGGTTGTTATAGTTGTTGTAGTGGTAGTGGTAGTATAGTGGTATTAGGTTGTAGCTGTTGTTGTAGTGGTAGTGGTAGTATAGTGGTATTAGGTTGTAGCTGTTGTTGTAGTGGTAGTGGTAGTATAGAGGTATTAGGTTGTTATAGTTGTTGTAGTGATAGTGGTAGTATAGTGGTATTAGGTTGTAGCTGTTGTTGTAGTGGTAGTGGTAGTATAGTGTTATTAGGTTGTAGCTGTTGTTGTAGTGGTAGTGGTAGTATAGAGGTATTAGGTTGTTATAGTTGTTGTAGTGGTAGTGGTAGTATAGAGGTATTAGGTTGTTATAGTTGTTGTAGTGGTAGTGGTAGTATAGTGGTATTAGGTTGTTAGAGTTGTTGTAGTGGTAGTGGTAGTATAGTGGTATTAGGTTGTTATAGTTGTTGTAGTGGTAGTGGTAGTATAGAGGTATTAGGTTGTTATAGTTGTTGTAGTGGTAGTGGTAGTATAATGGTATTAGGTTGTTATAGTTATTGTAGTGGTAGTGGTAGTGTAGTGGTATTAGGTTGTAGCTGTTGTTGTAGTGGTAGTGGTAGTATAGTGGTATTAGGTTGTAGCTGTTCTTGTAGTGGTAGTGGTAGTATAATGGTATTAGGTTGTTAGAGTTGTTGTAGTGGTAGTGGTAGTATAGAGGTATTAGGTTGTTATAGTTGTTTTAGTGGTACTGGTAGTATAATGGTATTAGGTTGTAGCTGTTGTTGTAGTGGTAGTGGTAGTATAGTGGTATTAGGTTGTAGCTGTTGTTGTAGTGGTAGTGGTAGTATAATGGTATTAGGTTGTTATAGTTTTAGTGGTAGTGGTAGTATAGTGGTATTAGGTTGTTATAGTTGTTGTAGTGGTAGTGGTAGTATAGAGGTATTAGGTTGTTATAGTTGTTGTAGTGGTAGTGGTAGTATAGTGGTATTAGGTTGTAGCTGTTGTTGTAGTGGTAGTGGTAGTATAGTGGTATTAGGTTGTTATAGTTGTTGTAGTGGTAGTGGTAGTATAGTGGTATTAGGTTGTAGCTGTTGTTGTAGTGGTAGTGGTAGTATAATGGTATTAGGTTGTTATAGTTGTTGTAGTGGTAGTGGTAGTATAGTGGTATTAGGTTGTAGCTGTTGTTGTAGTGGTAGTGGTAGTATAGTGGTATTAGGTTGTTATAGTTGTTGTAGTGGTAGTGGTAGTATAGTGGTATTAGGTTGTAGCTGTTGTTGTAGTGGTAGTGGTAGTATAATGGTATTAGGTTGTTATAGTTGTTGTAGTGGTAGTGGTAGTATAGTGGTATTTGGTTGTAGCTGTTGTTGTAGTGGTAGTGGTAGTATAGTGGCATTAGGTTGTAGCTGTTGTTGTAGTGGTAGTGGTAGTATAGAGGTATTAGGTTGTTATAGTTGTTGTAGTGGTAGTGGTAGTATAATGGTATTAGGTTGTAGCTGTTGTTGTAGTGGTAGTGGTAGTATAGTGGTATTAGGTTCTAGCTGTTGTTGTAGTGGTAGTGGTTGTATAGTGGTATTAGGTTGTTATAGTTGTTGTAGTGGTAGTGGTAGTATAATGGTATTAGGTTGTTATAGTTTTAGTGGTAGTGGTAGTATAGTGGTATTAGGTTGTTATAGTTGTTGTAGTGGTAGTGGTAGTATAGAGGTATTAGGTTGTTATAGTTGTTGTAGTGGTAGTGGTAGTATAGTGGTATTAGGTTGTTATAGTTGTTGTAGTGGTAGTGGTAGTATAGTGGTATTAGGTTGTTATAGTTGTTGTAGTGGTAGTGGTAGTATAGTGGTATTAGGTTGTAGCTGTTGTTGTAGTGGTAGTGGTAGTATAATGGTATTAGGTTGTTACAGTTGTGGTAGTGGTAGTATAGTGGTATTAGGTTGTAGCTGTTGTTGTAGTGGTAGTGGTAGTATAGTGGTATTAGGTTGTTATAGTTGTTGTAGTGGTAGTGGTAGTATAGTGGTATTAGGTTGTAGCTGTTGTTGTAGTGGTAGTGGTAGTATAATGGTATTAGGTTGTTATAGTTGTTGTAGTGGTAGTGGTAGTATAGTGGTATTTGGTTGTAGCTGTTGTTGTAGTGGTAGTGGTAGTATAGTGGCATTAGGTTGGAGCTGTTGTTGTAGTGGTAGTGGTAGTATAGAGGTATTAGGTTGTTATAGTTGTTGTAGTGGTAGTGGTAGTATAATGGTATTAGGTTGTAGCTGTTGTTGTAGTGGTAGTGGTAGTATAGTGGTATTAGGTTCTAGCTGTTGTTGTAGTGGTAGTGGTAGTATAGTGGTATTAGGTTGTTATAGTTGTTGTAGTGTTAGTAGTAGTATAATGGTATTAGATTGTAGCTGTTGTTGTAGTGGTAGTGGTAGTATAGAGGTATTAGGTTGTAGCTGTTGTTGTAGTGGTAGTGGTAGTATAGTGGTATTAGGTTGTAGCTGTTGTTGTAGTGGTAGTGGTAGTATAGTGGTATTAGGTTCTAGCTGTAGTGGTAGTGGTAATATAGTGGTATTAGGTTGTAGCTGTTGTTGTAGTGGTAGTGGTAGTATAGAGGTATTAGGTTGTTATAGTTGTTGTAGTGGTAGTGGTAGTATAGTGGTATTAGGTTGTAGCTGTTGTTGTAGTGGTAGTGGTAGTATAGAGGTATTAGGTTGTTATAGTTGTTGTAGTGGTAGTGGTAGTATAGTGGTATTAGGTTGTAGCTGTTGTTGTAGTGGTAGTGGTAGTATAGTGGTATTAGGTTGTAGCTGTTGTTGTAGTGGTAGTGGTAGTATAGAGGTATTAGGTTGTTATAGTTGTTGTAGTGATAGTGGTAGTATAGTGGTATTAGGTTGTAGCTGTTGTTGTAGTGGTAGTGGTAGTATAGTGTTATTAGGTTGTAGCTGTTGTTGTAGTGGTAGTGGTAGTATAGAGGTATTAGGTTGTTATAGTTGTTGTAGTGGTAGTGGTAGTATAGAGGTATTAGGTTGTTATAGTTGTTGTAGTGGTAGTGGTAGTATAGTGGTATTAGGTTGTTAGAGTTGTTGTAGTGGTAGTGGTAGTATAGTGGTATTAGGTTGTTATAGTTATTGTAGTGGTAGTGGTAGTGTAGTGGTATTAGGTTGTAGCTGTTGTTGTAGTGGTAGTGGTAGTATAGTGGTATTAGGTTGTAGCTGTTCTTGTAGTGGTAGTGGTAGTATAATGGTATTAGGTTGTTAGAGTTGTTGTAGTGGTAGTGGTAGTATAATGGTATTAGGTTGTAGCTGTTGTTGTAGTGGTAGTGGTAGTATAGAGGTATTAAGTTGTTATAGTTGTTGTAGTGGTAGTGGTAGTATAGAGGTATTAGGTTGTTATAGTTGTTTTAGTGGTAGTGGTAGTATAGTGGTATTAGGTTGTAGCTGTTGTTGTAGTGGTAGTGGTAGTATAGTGGTATTAGGTTGTAGCTGTTGTTGTAGTGGTAGTGGTAGTATAGTGGTATTAGGTTGTTATAGTTGTTGTAGTGGTAGTGGTAGTATAGTGGTATTAGGTTGTAGCTGTTGTTGTAGTGGTAGTGGTAGTATAATGGTATTAGGTTGTTATAGTTGTTGTAGTGGTAGTGGTAGTATAGTGGTATTAGGTTGTAGCTGTTGTTGTAGTGGTAGTGGTAGTATAGTGGTATTAGGTTGTTATAGTTGTTGTAGTGGTAGTGGTAGTATAGTGGTATTAGGTTGTAGCTGTTGTTGTAGTGGTAGTGGTAGTATAATGGTATTAGGTTGTTATAGTTGTTGTAGTGGTAGTGGTAGTATAGTGGTATTAGGTTGTAGCTGTTGTTGTAGTGGTAGTGGTAGTATAGTGGTATTAGGTTGTTATAGTTGTTGTAGTGGTAGTGGTAGTATAGTGGTATTAGGTTGTAGCTGTTGTTGTAGTGGTAGTGGTAGTATAATGGTATTAGGTTGTTATAGTTGTTGTAGTGGTAGTGGTAGTATAGTGGTATTTGGTTGTAGCTGTTGTTGTAGTGGTAGTGGTAGTATAGTGGTATTAGGTTGTTATAGTTGTTGTAGTGGTAGTGGTAGTATAGTGGCATTAGGTTGGAGCTGTTGTTGTAGTGGTAGTGGTAGTATAGTGTTATTAGGTTGTAGCTGTTGTTGTAGTGGTAGTGGTAGTATAGTGGTATTAGGTTCTAGCTGTTGTTGTAGTGGTAGTGGTAGTATAGTGGTATTAGGTTGTTATAGTTGTTGTAGTGTTAGTAGTAGTATAATGGTATTAGGTTGTAGCTGTTGTTGTAGTGGTAGTGGTAGTATAGTGGTATTAGGTTGTAGCTGTTGTTGTAGTGGTAGTGGTAGTATAGTGGTATTAGGTTGTAGCTGTTGTTGTAGTGGTAGTGGTAGTATAGTGGTATTAGGTTCTAGCTGTTGTTGTAGTGGTAGTGGTAATATAGTGGTATTAGGTTGTAGCTGTTGTTGTAGTGGTAGTGGTAGTATAGTGGTATTAGGTTGTTATAGTTGTTGTAGTGTTAGTAGTAGTATAATGGTATTAGGTTGTAGCTGTTGTTGTAGTGGTAGTATAGAGGTATTAGGTTGTAGCTGTTGTTGTAGTGGTAGTGGTAGTATAGTGGCATTAGGTTGTAGCTGTTGTTGTAGTGGTAGTGGTAGTATAGAGGTATTAGGTTGTTATAGTTGTTGTAGTGGTAGTGGTAGTATAGTGGTATTAGGTTGTAGCTGTTGTTGTAGTGGTAGTGGTAGTATAGTGGTATTAGGTTCTAGCTGTTGTTGTAGTGGTAGTGGTTGTATAGTGGTATTAGGTTGTAGCTGTTGTTGTAGTGGTAGTGGTAGTATAGTGGTATCAGGTTGTAGCTGTTGTTGTAGTGGTAGTGGTAGTATAGTGGTATTAGGTTCTAGCTGTTATTGTAGTGGTAGTGGTTGTATAGTGGTATTAGGTTGTTATAGTTGTTGTAGTGGTAGTGGTAGTATAATGGTATTAGGTTGTTATAGTTTTAGTGGTAGTGGTAGTATAGTGGTATTAGGTTGTTATAGTTGTTGTAGTGGTAGTGGTAGTATAGAGGTATTAGGTTGTTATAGTTGTTGTAGTGGTAGTGGTAGTATAGTGGTATTAGGTTGTTATAGTTGTTGTAGTGGTAGTGGTAGTATAGTGGTATTAGGTTGTTATAGTTGTTGTAGTGGTAGTGGTAGTATAGTGGTATTAGGTTGTAGCTGTTGTTGTAGTGGTAGTGGTAGTATAATGGTATTAGGTTGTTACAGTTGTTGTAGTGGTAGTGGTAGTATAGTGGTATTAGGTTGTAGCTGTTGTTGTAGTGGTAGTGGTAGTATAGTGGTATTAGGTTGTTATAGTTGTTGTAGTGGTAGTGGTAGTATAGTGGTATTAGGTTGTAGCTGTTGTTGTAGTGGTAGTGGTAGTATAATGGTATTAGGTTGTTATAGTTGTTGTAGTGGTAGTGGTAGTATAGTGGTATTTGGTTGTAGCTGTTGTTGTAGTGGTAGTGGTAGTATAGTGGTATTAGGTTGTTATAGTTGTTGTAGTGGTAGTGGTAGTATAGTGGCATTAGGTTGGAGCTGTTGTTGTAGTGGTAGTGGTAGTATAGTGTTATTAGGTTGTAGCTGTTGTTGTAGTGGTAGTGGTAGTATAGTGGTATTAGGTTCTAGCTGTTGTTGTAGTGGTAGTGGTAGTATAGTGGTATTAGGTTGTTATAGTTGTTGTAGTGTTAGTAGTAGTATAATGGTATTAGGTTGTAGCTGTTGTTGTAGTGGTAGTGGTAGTATAGTGGTATTAGGTTGTAGCTGTTGTTGTAGTGGTAGTGGTAGTATAGTGGTATTAGGTTGTAGCTGTTGTTGTAGTGGTAGTGGTAGTATAGTGGTATTAGGTTCTAGCTGTTGTTGTAGTGGTAGTGGTAATATAGTGGTATTAGGTTGTAGCTGTTGTTGTAGTGGTAGTGGTAGTATAGTGGTATTAGGTTGTTATAGTTGTTGTAGTGTTAGTAGTAGTATAATGGTATTAGGTTGTAGCTGTTGTTGTAGTGGTAGTATAGAGGTATTAGGTTGTAGCTGTTGTTGTAGTGGTAGTGGTAGTATAGTGGTATTAGGTTGTAGCTGTTGTTGTAGTGGTAGTGGTAGTATAGTGGTATTAGGTTCTAGCTGTTGTTGTAGTGGTAGTGGTAATATAGTGGTATTAGGTTGTAGCTGTTGTTGTAGTGGTAGTGGTAGTATAGAGGTATTAGGTTGTTATAGTTGTTGTAGTGGTAGTGGTAGTATAATGGTATTAGGTTGTAGCTGTTGTTGTAGTGGTAGTGGTAGTATAGTGGTATTAGGTTCTAGCTGTTGTTGTAGTGGTAGTGGTAGTATAGTGGTATTAGGTTGTTATAGTTGTTGTAGTGGTAGTGGTAGTATAATGGTATTAGGTTGTTATAGTTGTTGTAGTGGTAGTAGTAGTATAATGGTATTAGGTTGTAGCTGTTCTTGTAGTGGTACTGGTAGTATAGAGGTATTAGGTTGTAGCTGTTGTTGTAGTGGTAGTGGTAGTATAGTGGTATTAGGTTGTAGCTGTTGTTGTAGTGGTAGTGGTAGTATATTGGTATTAGGTTCTAGCTGTTGTTGTAGTGGTAGTGGTAGTATAGTGGTATTAGGTTGTAGCTGTTGTTGTAGTGGTAGTGGTAGTATAGTGGTATTAGGTTGTAGCTGTTGTTGTAGTGGTAGTGGTAGTATAGAGGTATTAGGTTGTTATAGTTGTTGTAGTGGTAGTGGTAGTATAGTGGTATTAGGTTGTAGCTCTTGTTGTAGTGGTAGTGGTAGCATAATGGTATTAGGTTGTAGCTGTTGTTGTAATGGTGGTAGTAGCATACAGATTTTCGGTTGTAGTGGTTATTGTAGTGGTGGTGGTAGTATAGAGGTATTTGGGTCTTTTGTTGTTGTATTGGTGGTAGTAGTATAGTGGTATTGGATTGTAGCGGTGGTGGTAGTATAGTGGTATTAGGTTGTAGTTGTAGTTGTTGTAGTGGTGGTGGTAGTATACAGATATTCGGTTGAAGTGGTGGTAGTAATATAGAAGTATTCGGTTGTAGTTGTTGTAGTTGTTGTAGTGGTGGTATTAGGTTGTATTGGTTGTTGTAGTGATGGTAGTATAGAGGTATTAGGTTGTGGTTGTAGTTGTAGTGTTAGTGGTAGTATAGTGGTATTAGGTTTATTTTCTGTTTTAGTGATAGTTGTAGTATAGTGGTATTAGGTTTTATTTTCTGTTGTAGTGATAGTGGTAGTATAGTGGTATTAGGTTGTAGTGGTGTTGTAGTGGTAGTGGTAGTATAGTGGTATTAGGTTGTAGTGGTGTTGTAAGGGCGGTGGATTGGCAGTATCGGTAGAGGGTCGGACGCCATGCTTTGACGCATAGAGTTACGGCCCTTGCCATTCTGAGTTCAAATCCCGCCGAAGTTAACTTTGCTTTTCATCCTTACGGGGTCGATAAAATAAAGTACCAGTAATGCACTGGGTAATTGCTGGCCTTGTGCCAAACGTAGAAACAATTATGTTGTAGTGGTGTTGGTATAGTGGTATTAGATTGTAGTTCTTATTGAACAGGTTGTAGTATAGAGGTATTATGTTGTAGTGTTAGTGGTAGTAGCGAGGTATGTCCTGGTTGTCTTTCGTCTTTATTTTTTGTCTTTTATGTTTTATTATGTAGGCTCACTTTGGGTGTACATTTATAATTTTGTTTGGTGCAGGGCCTTTTGGGTTTTTAGTTTTCCCTATTGCCTTATGTATGTTTATTGGAAGAATGGGATCAAGATCGTTACTTAAGTTGAAGGTGTATATATTTTCTTTTTAGTTCCTGTTTTCCTGGGATGGGGTAGCGAGCTGATTTCGAGATATTTCTAATAATTGTTTCTACTATTGGCAAAAGGCCATCAATTATCTCAGTACCTTACTGGTACTTTATTTTATCGACCCCCGTAAGGATGAAAGGCTAAGTTAATCGTGGCGGGATTCGAACTCAGGCCATAAAGGGAGGTAACTCTATGCTGTAAAGCATGGCGTTCGATCCTCTACCGATACTGCAAGCCACTCTAATAATTGTTTCTACTTTTGGCACAAGGACAACAGTTACCCAGTAGATTACTGGTACTTTATTTTATCGACCCCGTAAGGATGAAAGGCAAAGTTAACCTCGGCGGGATTTGAACTCAGAATGGCAAGGGCCGTAACTCTATGCGTCAAAGCATGGCGTCCGACCCTCTACCGATACTGCAATCCACTCTAATAATGATCATCTACAATATTTGAACCTCTGGCGGTGCATTAAAATTTCCCTCTATTATTGTGTTTATAAAGGCGCGTGGCTTGGTGGTTAGAGAATACGATTAGCAATCGTGAGGTTGCGAGTTCGATTCGTTATATCCTTGAGCAAGACACTTTATATACCGGGATTATATAACTGCAATCTCAGCTCTCTGAATCCATTGTTTGTTTTTTCACGTATCTTTGTTAACAGCTCCTCTAATTTAGGCCGTCGAATGGTGGGCACAGAGCAACGAACCAACTTGAAGTTTCTGGTCCAACTGAGGAAACACACCAGAACACACGGAATACTGCAGCAAGTGTACGGATATGAGACGATGTCGCGCTCACGGGTTTTCGAGTGTCAGAAATGGTTCAAAGAGGGACGCGAGGAAAACCAGAGACCAACAGGTGTGTGTGTTTTTATTGGCAGCATGACCCTCCCAAAGTATAACAATATACATACATACACTCATACATACACACACACACACACACACACATATATATATATATATATATATACTGGGACATGTATGTTTCTAAGGGCTTCACAAGCAATAAAGAAATAACTCACTATTAAGTTCAGTTTCAGCAGAAAGTGATCGATGTTCTTGAGATTAAACATACTCTCCCACTTGTTTTTCTTTCTATTTTGTCAAGTGAAGATTTATTAACAATTGATAGCATAACAGCTGCCATTTTTCTCACTAGCGAGAAAGACAGAAAAACACAATAGAATAAAATAACTAACTGTTATGCCGTTAGTTTAGCAAGGTGGTATTGTATATATATATATATATATATATATACACACACATATATATATATTATATATATAAGTGTTTTCACATCTCCGTTAGGCCACAAGCAAATAAATATGCTGGATGAGCTCTCTGACAAGTAGAAAAAGTCCCATTAATTTCGTATTCACTTACTGGTTATTTTCCCCTTATATTCCTTTTAATATTTTTTTGCATTAATCTATTTTGCTCAAACGTTTTCACACCGTCCCATATTTTCGAGAGCCAGGTAGAGCGATCCACTGCAAGTCTTTCCAGATTTTTGGATTGATTCCTACATTCTTCAAGTTCTCCTTCAATGCATCCTTGAACCTCTTCTTTTGCTTGCTCCGTTTCCGTTTTCCCTGAGCAAGTTCCCCCCATAAAATAGTTGCTTGAGGATACGTTCGGTAGCCATACGGACAATATGTCCAGACCACCGCAGTTGGTTTTTCAGAATTATTGCTTTGATGGAACAAATACCAGATGTAGCTAAAGCATCAGAGTCAGGAGTGAATGTATTCAATTTTATTTTTAGAATATGACGTAAGCATTTTTGGTGGAATCGCTCCAGGAATCTGATGTGATATCTGTAATATATCCAAATTTCAGATGAGTACAGAAGGAAGGATAACACAAAAGCTCTATAAACAGAAATTTTTGTTTCGATCTAGATATGTCTTTGTGGCCAAACCCGAAACTCTAAATTACCAAAAGATTTTGCTGCCTTTTGAATCCTTAGAGGTACTTCTGGATCCAATGTTCCATCTTTACTGATTGTGCTTCCAGGATATATGAACGATTCAACAACCTTAAGAAGTTTACCCCTCACATATATTTTCGGTTGGTGCACAACTTGACCAGGGGCAGGTTGACATAAAACTACCGTTTTCTTTAATTTTAGGGTCAAACCAAATATATCACATGCCGAAACAAATGCAGAGATCAACAGTGCAAACCATGCTCAGTATGACTGACAAGGTCACAGTCATCAGCATACAGAAGATCTCTTATTAGTGAAGCGAACACTTTAGTGTTAAATTTCATTCGTGCTAAATTGAAGACATTTCCTGTTGTACGATATCTTACATGTACCCCTTCATTGTTTTGGAAAGCGTGAGAGAGCATGCCAGCAAAATATATCGCAAAGAGAGCAGGAGCATCAAGGTCTCACTGTTTCACACCATTTTCCGCTGCAAAAGGCTCAGAGAGTGTTCTTCCAAAGTTAACTCTGGCTTTCATGTCTTTGTGGAGAACTTTCAATAAATTTACAAACCTTTGAGGGTATCCAAATTTCGACAGAACCAACCACAGCGCATTCCTATTAACGATATGGAACGCCTTACTGAGATCAACAAAACAAGGTTATGTTCAATACATTTTTCTTGCAGTTATCTGACTGTGAAAATCATATCATTAGTGCCACTTTTTGCACGAAAACCACATTCTGACTCTGATATAACTCTTGGCACCATGAACTTATTAAGCTGTTTCAAAATGATCCGACAACAGACAATAGGAAAATGCCCCTAACATTACCGCATTGGTCTTTGGCACCAGATTTGAAAAGGGTGACCAGTATAGCATCAATCTTGTCTTGTGGTGCTTGCTCCTTCCTCCAACAATGAAGTATTACAATGTATAAATGTTCCACCATTTTCTCACCTCTATGCTTGAGAACCTCAGGATTAATACCATCCAGGCCAGGAGATTTATAGTTGTTTAATTTCTGTACAGCAGAAGCAATGTCATTTCTATTTGGATCTGATGCCATTTCATTTACAATTGGGTAGCTTTTCATTGATTCAATAAAGTTTATGCTAACATTAGAGGGCCTGTTAAGAAGTTCAGAGAAGTGTTCTACCCAGTGATCATCTGCAGTTCTTACAGGTGCTACTGAGGAGGATTGTGGACCATAGACTTCTTTAATGAAGGAGAAAAATGCATTTGTGTCCTTGCGATCTATTGCTTTTTGTGTTTGTTTGACTTTGTTGTGCTACCACTGATGCTTAATACTTCCCAGAGCATTTTGTACTTTTCTTGTTAGTTGCTTATAAGAGATATATCACAATTAGGACTGATTGATTGAGAGAGAAGTTTTTGACAAAGATTGTGTTTGTCCCGAAGTAAATCATATATTTCAGAGTTGCTCTCTATAAACCGTACATACATACCTACATATATATTATATATATTTATTATTATTATTATTGGTCTGTTCGGACGTATTTTTTGCTCGCTCTCAGTAAGTCGCTTTATTTACCTGTTATAATTATTTGTTGTTAAATTGTTCTTGTTGTGTAAGGGATATAAGTGAAGGGGAAAGTATAATATTTGGGCCCTTTGGCCCAAATATTTGAACAATATTTGAACATTATACTTTTGAAAATTAAAAAAACAAAAAGAAATGGCTGAGTCACGCCCCACCCCCAACCCCACCCCAGCAATATGTCTGCTGTCGTGTGACAACGGCGTAAAAGTTGAGAGGAGGGTTAGTGAAATTCATACAACAAACACCACTACAAACAACGTGAGACAACAACACTGAGAACACTAATTTTAAAAAAATTACCACACCAACTACAACAATAACAGCGTCAACCAAATTACAGACAACAGAAAAAAATGACAACAAATACAACAACGATATTAACAGCACTAACAAGAAAATAAACAACGACAACACCAACAGCAACAATACAAGTTGCACCGAAAACAACAACAACGGGGGCACCAAAAACACAACCGACTACAACAGTGATAATAGCAACAACACCAACAACACCGTTTGTAACAGTAGCAACAGCACCAACAACAAGACCAGTAGCAGCAGTAGCGGCAGCAATAATGATGCGGCTGAAAAAGGGGCCACTTCTTTCGCAGGTGTGGCCCGTAATATAGAGACAGTGCTAGTCAACGAGGAGGAGATGGCAGTCGCAAGAGCCATGGTGTCAAGGAATGAAAATAGAGTTTCCCTGAAACCTCCACCCGATTTCTTCAAACACCAGTAGTTGCGCACGGGGACATACCGCACCGTAAGCAAAATGTCACATCGGGTGGAGAGCGCCATGGAGGCTCAAATCCCAAAAGCCTTAGGGTGCGTCTGGGCGCGCAAAACCCACATCACCCGAGGCAAAAAGTACGCCACAGTAGACGTACTTTTTGCCAACCCCCAAGAGGCGAAGTCTCACCCTTTGGAAACCCTAAAGAGCGAGGAGATAGTCTTGGTACCCTCCTACTGTGGGCAGACAATTGTGAGGGTCAAAGTGACCCAGATCCCGCCCGACGTGCCCATACATTGGCTGGCCGCGTCTGTACTTGCTGGAATCGGGGACAGGACCACCGTACTGCAAATACAGAGAATGGGAAGAGAGAACTGGTCAGGTATAGGCATGCAAATGCTAATACAAACTGACCAGGAGTGCATCGAGGCCATCCCATATATCATAGACCTCGAGGAAGGTCTCTAACTCCCTATAAGCGGGGAAGGAAGGCGCCCAAAGTGCTATCTCTGTGAGCAAAATGGTCACCTCAGGGCTTTCTTCCCACAGAAGACAGCCAAGAAGAGAGCCCCCCTCCTTCCGACGCCTGATACGCTGCTAACAAGAGCAGGGCAGACAACAGAAGCAGAAGACCTTTCCATGGTGAGTAGGAGGGCAACGTCCGTGGCACCCATACCAAGGCCACGGACAACTAAAACAGCAGCAGCAGTGGCGGCATCACCAACAGTCTCAATAGCTTCACAGGCGTTAAAATCGCTGGAGCGGGCTCCACTACCACCATCAGCAGCAGTGGAGCTCATACCCCTCCTAGACGGTACGGAATCCGACATGGAGTATGAGGCGGGAGGGAAGTGGCAAACGGTCTGCCACAAAAAAACAAAAAAGTAAAAACCCCTTAGCTTCACCCTCCAAAAGCAAAGGCAAACAAAGAGGAGTAAAGGCTGCAAGGAGATTTGCAGCAACACCACCACCATCACCATCACCACCACAAGCATTACCACCAACAACAACCACACCACCACCAGCATCACCAAAAACATCAACATGGCAAACACAACAAAACACACACACCCAACAGCAACAACATTCCCCCTTCCCCCCAAAAGTACACAGCCATAAACATCGCAAATAAAGAACTCTTACAACATATAAAGCCGCACACAGACATCACAGAAAAAAACTGCTACACCCACCAACACCAAGAACTCCCCCGAAAAACATAAACATAATTGAAATCAAAATAGAACATTACAAACTGTTAAAAGAAAAATTCCCCAACGTATTTGGAGAGTTCAGAGGATCGGTTACCAAGAGGATATATACCGACATCCTCTTGGAAACACCCATGACCAGCCAAAGGGACGGATCTACTGTCCCTTCACCACACGATCAAGGTAAGTAATCCTTTTTCACCCCGTTTCTCATCCAACATGGCCGTACTTAGAATAGGCAGTATAAATGTACGTGGCCTGGGGTCATCTTGGAAGCAGGGTCACCTGCTCAACAACCTCAGGTCACTAAACAGATGTGGTGGCCATCAGCGAGACCAGAATCTCCGAAGCACGAGCCTTCGCACCGATCTTCGGCGGCTACGATGTATACGCATCTCCCAGCCGTCCAGGATCGGGGGGAAGCGTTGCCGTGCTTTTTCGGAGAGGCTTGGATCTCGCCATACGGGCCATCTTCCTGGACCCGGAAGGAAAGTCGGTGGTGCTGGACGTGACCGGCAGCGAAGGCAATGCTTTCAGGCTAGTAGCCGTCTACGCCCCAACAGGAGCAGGACGGCCAGATTTCTTCAGACGACTAGAGACCTTTCTTGGAACGTCCCGCTCTTTAGAGTTAGTGGGTGACTGGAACGGTATCTTAGATGCACGCTGGGATTATGTGGGGCTAGTAGACAGTGCAGGAGGGTGTAAAAGCCTCAACAACCTGCACAGACGTTTTGAAGTGTCTGATAGCTATAGATTGGATTATCCGAATGTGCCAATGTGGACATGGACAAAACGCATCGGGTCATCCAGATCGTATTTAGATAGGGTATTCTGTAGGGAAACAGATAAGGCTAGTGTAGGTTGTCCACAATTTAAAGTAGTCGACTACACGGAGCACAAATTTGTGATCTGTGAAGTTGACTTAGATAGACTCCATAGGCAAGGGCCCGGCTACTGGAAGCTGAACGCGTCGTTCCCGGCGCGCAAAGCTTACAGATACCGGATTAGCGAATTAGTTAAGCGTGCGTTGACGGTTGCGATCGTCAACAACAGGTGGTGGTTTACCCTGAAAAGGGCTATTAAAGTAGAATCGATAAGGTTTAGCAAAGGAGTAGTGATAGAGGAAAATAGAGTAGAGGGAGAGTTAGTTAGAAAGGTAGAAGAGGCGTTTAGGACAGGCATCGCAACCGACGTGCTTGCGGCGAGATTTGCACTAGACCAATTCTTCAACGCAAAGCATGAAGGCTGCGTTGTCAGAGCTAGACCGCGTGCTCTAAGACACGAGGGGACGAAAGCCATTCAATGGGCCTGGGTGGTTGAGGCGTGACGTGGCAACAAGTCCACAATTCGGTCTTTGCCTGATCAAAACGGGCGCATGATGCTCGAACCCGAGCAGATGTGTACGGCTTTTCAACAGCACTTTGCTGAACTGTTCGGGAGCGGTGGCGGGCCGGTTCGGAGTATGGAAGTCGGTGCATATCTCGACGGACTGCCGCGGCTCTCGACGACCGCAGCGCAGTGAGGCGAAAAGCCGATAATAGCAGGTGAAATACGGGAAGCGATGTCTGACTGCACGAGGGGTAAATTGCCCGGTTTGGATGGTCTGCCCTACGAACCTTATGCGTATATGCCAGACTTGTTCGGCGACCTCTTGGCAGATGTCTACTGCAACTGGCAACAGAACGGGAGCATTCCTAGTTTTGTGAGCCGGGGAGCGGTGGCGCTGCTGAGAAAAGACCCGAACAAGGGGGACGTTATAAACAACATCAGGCCCATAACTCTGCTAAGTGCAGAGTTTAAGATTTTGGCCAAGGTGTTAGCAAAGAGATTGGCGCTTGTCGTCGGTGATCTGGTGGGAGAGGCGCAGACATGCGCCATCCCGGACAGATCCATCCACGACAACCTCCATCTCATGCGATACATCATAGAGAGGGTGGTTAAGGAACCTGGCACGGGTGGGGCCCTGATCAACTTGGATCAATCTAAAGCATTTGATATGGTCTACCATCGGTATCTGGTTGCGGTCCTCGAGGGGGCCGGCTTCGGGCCCGTTTTGAGGGGCTGGATCGATTGTGAGGGTGAATGGTCACCTGTCGCAGCCTTTCAGCATCATGCGCTCGGTCCGCCAGGGTTTCCCCCTCTCGTCCCTCTTGTACGTACTGGCCCTCGATTCGTTACTGCACAAATTGGAGACGATGAGGGGGGTCCCACGCGAACTGGGATGCGGGAGATCCGTGTCAGCTTACGCCGACGACGTCACCGTGATGGTGTCGAGTATCAAACACGTCCAGATTCTCGGCACCGCTCTCAAGGTATACGAAGCGGTGACAGGAGCAAATATAAACCAGGAAAAGTCGGTGGGCTTGCAACTCGGCACCTGGAGAGGCAAGTCCATGCCGTCCGAGCGTCGTGGGGCGCTGGATGGAAGGACCGGTTAAATTGCTCGGAGTCTGGTTCGGTCCGGACCTCCAGATGGAGAAAAACTGGAGCGAGGTGACGAGCAGGGTGGCTTCTCTCATTCAGAAATGGGCCGAGAGGAGGCTGTCTCTGAAAGGTCGGGTGGAGGTGGCGAATGCGTACATAACGTCAGTCATCTGCTACCGCCTGACCGTCGAACCATGCCCCCGCCCAACTCTGACTAAAATGGAGCGCCTTCTCTTCCGCTTTTTGTGGAAGGGACGTGCTCCCATGGTCAGACGATCCATTTGCTGTCAACACCCGTTGCGTAGAGGACTAGGCATGCCGTGGCTGATGATGCGCAAACATGCGCTGAGGCTGCGACATCTCGGCTGCTTCCTTGACGGTGAACAGGTGTGGTCGCCGTTTGCCAGACGCGATTTTCCCCAGCTCGTCTCCTTGACGGAGCTGCAGTCCTGGATCAGGAAAAGACCGAGGGATAGCGCTTGGAAGCTGGAATGTCTCCAAGCGCTCATCGCCCTCTACCAGCTGGGAACTAGTAACGGTGGAACATCCACCTCGGCGTATAGAGGGCTAGTGGAGGGAAAGAGCGACGACGTTCTCGGGGAGACCCTGGGTGTCGAAGAAGATCAGCTGTTCGCTCTCTTCAAGAGAACTTTCAGACCGGGGCCTATGGACAACTTCCAGAAATCCCTGGCCTGGCAGTGCTACCAGGAGCGTTGCCTGTTCGGGATTAGCTCTACAGGCACGGAGGTGATGTCAGCCGAGACTGTCCGAGATGCGCGCAGGGCGACGCCACCGTCCTGCACGCACTCGTTCAGTACCCTAGGATTGCTGACTTGTGGAGCTATGTCGAACAGCTGCTGTCGCGTGTAGGACGGATCCGGTTATCGACTGAGTCCATTGTGAAGATAGCCCCGCCATCCTCCTTTAAAGAGGAGGAATGGCAGGCAGTTTTCACCTGTCTAGTGGCCATAGAGAAAGAGATTGTGTGGTGGACAATGCTGAAAGGGTGAAGACGGACACTTTCATCTTCGGCCAATCCCTGATTAACTTTTTCAAGTTTCACTTGAAGAGGAAAATCAGGGTGGAGAGGCAAGTGCTGTCTTCTAGTAAGTTTGTTGAAAGGTGGGTGAAAGTGGTGAGTCTGGTCCGAGTGAACGGGCCTGCTCTAAGTATACGCCTGTAGACTGAGGAGTGGGAAAAGTGAGAGAGGGCGCTTGCCCTGGTGGTCAGGGTGGCCGTGGTCTTTTGTGTGGTTTTCACCACGAGTGACCCTCGGAGGTTTCCTCCTTCTTGGGGAATTTTTGTTGTTTGAATTTTTTGAATGAAAGACTAGCCCGAAACGTAAAGCCTCTTCCTACTATATCAAATGTAAAACTAATATATTTCTTCATTGTCCTGTGTTGTTTCCGTTTACCTTTTGCATATGGTGGAGTCTCCCAGCGTGCCCGGTTTCCTCGCCACCCCACACTGAATGACATCATCACAAGAAAACCTTAACGCGGCTGATTTCTTATCACAACTGGTGTGTGATTGCATTGACCGTGGTGATGGCAAGCGTCCAGACGTGATAAACCTTTTTCAGTTAGGGTGGGTTAAATCTCTAAGTCAGTGCACTGCCGTCCGCAAAACAGAAGAGAGGAAGATATCCATATACCAGGACTTTCAACCACATTCTTTTCTTGCTGTTGCCGTCGAAACCACAGAATTGGGAGGAATATATCCTGCCTGAGGAAGGAACCCAACAAGGTGAAGAAACTGATGTAGTAGGTGTCACAAGATCTTCTCTGCAGCAATTCATTGGATATTTTGTTCGCAGGGCACAATTCAGATATACTGCATATACTGGAGTGTTAAGTCTATTGCTCTTCTCCTTTCCCTTGGGCGTTTTGAATCTGGTAGAAAGCATCGGATTTTTTCCACTGAAGGCGAGAGGAAATGAGAGGCGGGAGAGAAAAAGAGATATAGATGAAGAAACGAACACAGTACATAAATTGGTTCTTTTTTATCGACATTGAGAATATGAAAGGCAAATTCGACCTCAGTGGGATTTGAACTCAAAGAAACATTCTAACTGACGTTCTAAAAACTCAATTTGCCACACAACATATCTATTATGTATTTCTAAATGTTAATCCCCGTCTCTGTTTTATCTATGCCTTGAATTCTCAAATAAAACAATTGAAGACCTAGTTATCTCAGTAGATCAACGTGTTGTGCTATTAACCAGAACGTCGTCCTTTCAATCATCCTACTGGACAACTTTGAATTTTTTTCCTAAAACTTTTTCTTCATTGACTCTGAACACACATTCATGTTATGTGTTCGACTCTGAACACACATTCATGTTATGTGTTCCACTCTGAACACACATTCATGTTATGTGTTCGACTCTGAACGCACATTCATGTTATGTGTTCGACTCTGAACACACATTCATGTTATGTGTTCCACTCTGAACACACATTCATGTTATGTGTTCCACTCTGAACGCACATTCATGTTATGTGTTCCACTCTGAACACACATTCATGTTATGTGTTCTACTCTGAACACACATTCATGTTATGTGTTCCACTCTGAACACACATTCATGTTATGTGTTCGACTCTGAACACACATTCATGTTATGTGTTCCACTCTGAACACACATTCATGTTATGTGTTCCACTCTGAACGCACATTCATGTTATGTGTTCCACTCTGAACACACATTCATGTTATGTGTTCTACTCTGAACACACATTCATGTTATGTGTTCCACTCTGAACACACATTCATGTTATGTGTTCCACTCTGAACACACATTCATGTTATGTGTTCTACTCTGAACACACATTCATGTTATGTGTTCTACTCTGAACACACATTCATGTTATGTGTTCCACTCTGAACGCACATTCATGTTATGTGTTCCACTCTGAACGCACATTCATGTTATGTGTTCTACTCTGAACACACATTCATGTTATGTGTTCTACTCTGAACACACATTCATGTTATGTGTTCCGCTCTGAACGCACATTCATGTTATGTGTTCCGCTCTGAACACACATTCATGTTATGTGTTCCACTCTAAACACACATTCATGTTATGTGTTCGACTCTGAACACACATTCATGTTATGTGTTCCACTCTAAACACACATTCATGTTATGTGTTCGACTCTGAACACACATTCATGTTATGTGTTCCACTCTGAACGCACATTCATGTTATGTGTTCCACTCTAAACACACATTCATATTATGTGTTCCACTCTAACAGGGATCGACTTTCTATTGAAAGTTAAATTTCATCAATTACTCTGTAACTTTAAAGTGCTTTTTTATTAATGGTTTTTCCAGAAATAATTGTTTCTAATTTTGACTCAGAGTCAGGAATTTGAATGGAAAGAGAACCACGATTAAATAGAGTCCAGTGTGCTGCTGGTACTTTATTTTATCGACCCCATACAGATTAAAGGCAAAGCTAACCTCGGTGGGATTTGAAATCAGAAGGTAAAGGGCCGTTACTCTATGCCACAAGCATATTGTCCGATGCTCTACCAATTCTACCAGCTATTTCCCTTTTATTTCCATAAATAATGGTTTCTGATTTAGGCACAAGGGGAACAATTTTGGTGAAAGGAAAAGTCGATTAAATTGAATACAGTGCGTTACTGGTACATTATTTTATCGACCCCGCACGGATGAAAGGCACCGTTAACCTCAGCGGGATTTAAACTAAGGACATAAAGCGCTGTAACTCTCTGTCGCAAAGCCTGTTTTTCAACGCTCTACTGCCATATTTTCCCCATAGATAATAAGAGATGATCTTTACTTCCAACGTCCTCTGCCGCGTAACAGACGCTAGCTTTGCGTGCAGCTGACACAGAAGAGCAGTAATCCAGCTTTGGTCTTGAAGAGCCTGAAATCTCGCTATCCATGTCCCTTACTAGTAAAACCAAAAGCATTTTGCATTATTATGTGAATACTGGTGAGTTTAATCCGTGAGAATACTTTTACAAATTTAACTGCAATACTTGGAGGTCATCGAATGACCAACAGTAGAATAACAGCCGTTGTCTCATTAACTGGTTTAATAAAAACGACTCCGAAATTTACTCAATTCAATATTGTTGTATTCTATTCTTCTATTGCTACTCATCGTGGAGGCGCTTGACCTAGTGGTGAGAGTATTGTATTTACGATAAAAACGTCAAGGGTTCGATTCCTAGACTCGGTTGTGTTCCTGAAGAAAACACTTCATTTTCATTTTACGTTGCTTCAATATACTCAGTTGAAAATAAATACAAGAAATAGCAGTGGGCTTAAACCTGCGGTGGACTGGCGTCCTGTCTAGGAGCGAGTCTTGTACTCTCAGTCACTTAACGCCACGGAAACCGAGATAAGCACTGGCGCTCAAGACAGAGTTTAGACTTTTATCTTTACTCCTCAGCGCCCACAAATTCGTTCAGATATGAAACAATATAGATGATGCACGCTAGAAAATTTCTGATCTTTTATCAATATTCTGCATGGGTTAACAGTGCTGATATGTTTATTCAATGTCAACTTAAAGTCGTTACACTAAGCAAGAATATAAGATCTTGTTGGCTTGTGTGTCTTATATAAGCTCTGTACTATTTCACAAAACTGTTTATACAAAAACAAAACACGCTATAAAGAGAACAAAAAAGGAAATGAAAAGAAGAAAAAGAAAAAGAATTAAACATTTAAAAAAGGGAGAAGGTGAGGGGCAGCACTACACCCCAGTCTGAGGGGGTGTTTCAGCTGCACCATGCGGACAAACTAACAAAGCTATTACCACGGAGAATTACCAGAGACACCGATTGCAAAGCCATCCCAACTCACGGAGTACCTTCCTCAAGCGGGCTGCTGTCTCTGATTTTACATAGATAGAAATGGTGGCATGGCTATATTCCAACTCGCAAAATGATTCATTTAGAAAAATAAAACATAACATCTTTAAAAAAGTTCCACATAAAAAAGCTACCAAAGGCTAACTTAAAGTCTAATCTAAAAGTCTGTCATATGCCAGACGGCTCATTACGCCGGTGTTTTTCCCAGTTTCATGGCATAAAGCGATTGAGAATACAAGACTACGCGTTGGACAGGACGCTAGTCCATCGTAGGGTTAACCCCCCAACTATAGCTGGTACTCATTTTCAGCTGAGTATACTGGAGCAACGTGAAATGAAGTGTTTTGCTTAAGAACACAACTGGCAACCCAGTCAAGGAATCGAACGCCGACATTATGATGGTAAGTCCAACAACCTTACCACTAGGCCACGCGCCACCACAACACTAACCTAAGTATCATAATTTTTTTTAATGTTTTATTCAACTTGGCTACAGAGAAGTTAATGCAACATTCACTTACAGGAATATACACACACACCAACTTAGCCACAGGCAAGCTAATGCAGCATCTACATATAGGAATACACACACACACACACCATCGCACATGACTTTTCAAATACCAGTGGAAGAATCTCCTGCTTGCCATCAAATAAAGAAATCTTTACCGATTCTAAGATAAGGCTACACATATGTTTAACACCTCACACTACGATTTAGTAGTACGTAGAAACACCACAGCCGCGTCTGGTTCACACTATTTTCCCTGATAATAATAATAATAATTGTTTCTACTATTGGCACAAGGCCAGAAATTACCCAGTACATTACTGGTACTTTATTTTATCGACCCCGTAAGGATGAAAGGCAAAGTTAACCTCGGCGGGATTTGAACTCAGAATGGCAAGGGCCGTAACACTATGCGTCAAAGCATGGCGTCCGACCCTCTACCGATACTGCCAATCCACCGCCCTAATAATAATAATAATAATGATTTCATTTATTGGCCACAAGGGCCGACATATAGGGGACAATACAAAAGACTGGGACAGTGGGGTTTTACAGAAAAATCGAATAAACAACATGAATAACAATAAAGTAACAATAAAATTACAAGAAGAAAAAATTCCCCAATAGGGAGGATGACTCACACGGGCCATTCTTGCCGCTTTCACCCACCGTTCAGCAAATGTACTGGGGGGGGGGGGGAAGCACTTCTCTCTCCACCCTCACCTTCCTTTCCAAGTGAAACTTGAAAAAGTTGATGAGGGATTGGCCGAAGAGAAAAGTGTCTGTCTTCAGTCCTTTCAACCTCGTCCACCATACAACCTCTTTCGCTACTGCCACCAGACAGAGGAAAATTGCCTGCCCTTCCTGGCCAAAAGAAGGCGGCGGGTCGATCTTCACTATGGACTCGGCCGATAGCCGGATCCGTTCTACACGAGACAACAGCTGTTAAACATAACTCCACAAGTCAGTAATACACGGACACTGGACGGTGCGTGCAGAACGGTTTCGGCGCTCTGCGCGCATCTCGGGCAGGTCCGTCTGACAGCACTTCCGCGCCTGTAGAATTTATCTCGAACCGGCAGTGCCCCCCCCCCCCCCCCCGCCGGTAGCACTGCCAAGCGAGGGATTTTTGGAAATTATTCATCGTCCCCGGCTCGAAAGTCCTCCGGTACAGACTGGTTAGTTCGACTTCGTTGACACCCAGAGCCTCTCCGACTGCCTCGTCGCACTTGCACACCACTAATCCTCGAAAAAACTCGAGAGTGGAAGTTCCACTGACCGCATTGCCCTCCTGGTAGAGGGCAGTGAGTGCCTGGCAACATTCCAGATGCCAGTCACCCAGTCTCGGTCTCTTCTTGACCCAGGACTGCAGCTCAGTCAAAGAAACGAGCTGCGGAACGGCCCGTCTGACAAACGGCGACCACACCTGTTCACCGTTTAGGCAGAATATCTGGAGATGCCGCAGCCTCAGCGCGTGCCTGCGCATCATTAGCCACGGCATGCCCAGCCCTCCACGAAGAGGGTGCTGGCAGCAGATGGACCGCCTCACCAGCGGAACCTGACCCCTCCACAAGAATTTGAAGAGGAGCCGCTCCAGGATGGGGAGGCGCAAACGGGGGCTAGGGACGACGGTCAGACGGTAGTAGATGACGGACGCCCGACCTTTCAGTGATAGCTTCATCCCAGCCCATTTCTGCGTGAGACTGGCTACCCTGCCCATCACCTCGTCCCAATTCTTATCCACCTGGAGGTCTGGCCCGAACCAAACCCCTAGCAACTTTACCGGTCCGTCCGTCCAGCGCCTAACGACGCTGTTGGACGGCATGGACTTGCCTCTCCAGGTGCCGAGATGCAAGCCCACCGACTTTTCCGGGTTAAGTTTTGCTCCCGTCAACCTTTCATATTCCTCCAATAAGTTGCCGACCACCTCGATTTCTGAGGTGTCCGACACCATCACGGTGATGTCTTCCGCATAAGCTGACACAGCCTTTCCGCGTCCCGGTTCGAGCGGGATGCCCTGCAACAGCTCCAGCTTCCGCAGTAAAGGCTCGAGAGTCAATACGTACAGAAGGGAGGAGAGAGGGCACGCTTGACGGACCGATCGGGAAACCTGAAACGGTTCCGAGAAGTGGCCATTAATTTTGACCATCGAGCAGGTGCCGCTGTGCATTGCAGCGATCCAGACTCTGAAGACGGGGCCGAAGCCAGCCGCCTTGAGGACAGCCTCCAGGTACCGATGGTCGACCCTATCGAATGCTTTCGATTGATCTAAATTGATCAGAGCCCCACCGAAGCCAGGTTCACACCCTACCCTCTCTATGATGTATCGCATTAGGTGGAGGTTGTCGTGTATGGACCTGGTTGGGATTGCACAAGTTTGCGCCCCCTGAACCAAATCCCCGACGACAAGCGCCAGCCTCTTCGCTAACACCCTGGCCAAAATCTTAAACTCTGTGTTGAGCAGAGTTATGGGCCTGAAATTGTCTAATGTGTCCCTCTTATTCTCAACTTTACTTATCAGCGTCACTACGCCCCGGCTCACAGAACTGGAAATACTCTCGTTTTGCTGCCAGTTGCAGTAGAGGGTTTCGAGGAGATGGGAGAACAAGTCTAGCATATTTACGTAAAGCTCGTAGGGCAGACCATCCAAACCGGGTGACTTGCGCCTCATGCAGCCGACAAGGGCATCCTGAATCTCGGCTGAAGTAATTGGCCTTTCGCAGCGCCCAGCGTCTGCCGTCGAGAGTTGCGGCAAGCCATCGAGGTAGGGACTGAAGTCCACCACCATCTCTGACCCGCCACTTCCCCCGAACAACCGAGCAAAATGTTGGCGAAAGGCCTCACACATCCTCTTGGAATCGTTCAGCTCGTGCCCGTCTCGGTCCGTCAAAGACCGAATCGTGGTTTTATTACCACGCTGCGCCTCTGCCACGCGGGCCCATCGAACAGCTTTGGTTCCCTCGTTTCTCAGAGCACGCGCCTTAGCTCTGACAATGCAACCTTCGTGTTTCGCATTGAAGAAATGGTCTAATGCCATTCTCGCCGCTAGCACGTCAGTTGCAATGCCACTACCAATAGCCTCGTCTAACTTATCTACCAACTCCCCCTCCTTTCTATTTTTCTCTAACGCTACTTCTTTGCTAAACTCTATCGACATTACTCTAATCTCTCTTTTGAGAGCCCCCCACCATCTATTGTTGACGACTCCCCAGTCAACTTTTTCTTAACTAAATTGTTGACCTGGTCCCTGTAAGCCTTACGTGCCGGAAATGATATGTTTAGCTTCCAGTAACCAGGTCCTAACCTACGCGTCTTATCTAGGTCGACCAGACAGATCACAAACTTGTGATCTGAATAGGCGACCGTTTCAAAACGTGGACAGCTTACACTATTTCTGTCTATTTTCCTAATGAAGATCCTGTCTATATACGATCTAGATGACCCTATGCGGTTAGCCCAGGTCCACACTGGCGCATTAGGGAAATCTAGTCGGTACCTGTCAGACAGTTGGAACTGGCTGATCAGGTTCTTGAGGCTTTTGCACCCCCCGCTCCTATAGGATACTCCCACACAGTCCCAGCGTGCATCTAAGATGCCGTTCCAGACCCCCGCTAACAGTAAAAGGCGAGACGTACCCAGAAAGGCTTCCAGGCGTCTAAAGAAGTCCGGCCGTCCTGCCCCAGTAGGAGCATAGACGGCCACCAGTCTAAAGGCACCACCTTCGTTATTGTTCACGTCTAGGACCACCAACTTCCCGTCCGGGTCCCGGAAGATCGACCTTACCTCGAGATCCAGGCTTTTCCTAAACAGCACTTCCACCCCGCCTCCCATTCCCGGCCGGCTAACATGCAAAGATCTGATAGACGTCGAAAATGGGGGCTAGTGCGCCTGTGTCGGAAATCCTGGTCTCGCTGACTTCAATTACATCCATTAGACCTGAGGTCGTTGAGCAGGTGACCCTGCTTTCAGGACGATCCCAGGCCTCGAACATTTAAACATCCTACTCTTAATACGGCCATGTTGGCAGGTTAAACAGAGAGAGAGGAATGTTTACTTACATTCCGGGCTCTTGTGAAGGTTGGGTTGTTCGACCTCCATAGTTGGTGGGGTTTCTTTTGGGAACCCCTTTAAAGTCTTGAAGTGGGTTTTACGTTCGAGGTTCCCACGTCCCGAGGAAAGCTGTCTCGTATTTCTTTGAATATGTCGAGCGACATTCACACCAGAACCAAATCTTCCGGCACGCGAAATGTGCTCGATTTAAAACTTTCCCCCTCTTTTTGTATATTTTCACTTCGTGCTACAAGGGCCATCAGTTCATTGTTGGCCCTCCTGACGAGCACGAAGTTTTGTATGTTTTGTTGGTGTGATTTTATTTGTTTGCATGGCTGTAGTGGTGATGGTTTGGTGGTGTTGTTTCGGTTGTATCTGTGTTTGTTGTGAGTGCGGTGTCTGTGGTTTCAGATGTTTGTATGTATATTTGTTCTTGCGTCTGTTTCGGTTGTTTGCGTTTGGGGGATTCTGGTGATGGTGATGGTGGTGTTGATGTTGGTGTTATTGGAGAGATGTTTGCGTGGGTGGTGTCTGCGTTTTTTATTGTGGGTGGTGTCTGCGTTTTTTATTGTGGGTGCTTTTGTGCTTTGTTGAGTTTTTTTTTTCTTTTTGTGTTTCCTTTTTTGTATTTTGGGGCATTTTGGTTTTCCCTCATTTTCACTACTGGTAGATGAGGGGTCTATGTCTGTAAGTGTGTCTGTATGTATGTTTATGGTTTTATTGGTGTGTGTATTGGGGGGGGGGGGAGGGGGAATTTGACAGCTTTCCTCGTTTCCCCCCTGGGTGGTCAATGTTGGTGGTGGTCTTTCTATTGGTGTTGTTGTTGGTGGTTTTGCCGGTGCTGGTGTTGGTTGTGGTCCTCGCACCGGCGTCGGCAGCAGTGGAGCCTTTCGACCCCTTGCCTCTTTCAGTAGTTGAGGGCAGAAGGCTCGCAAATGGGTTTTTCCCCACAAACAAAACACTGCGGCCTTTTGCCTTCGGTCATAATGTGAATGACCGTCCCATTCTGAAGGCGGATGTGGTCCGGAATTGTCTTCACATTCTCGGGCCTGATCTGGAGAAAGATCTCCAGGTCAACCCCGGACCAGTCCTCTCTGGCCGTTCTGGTCACTTCTATAGGGACGGTATCCGTCCCCTCCACAATCACACATCCCAGAAGCCACCACATGTCAAGTGCTGGTGGGATTCTGGGAATGCGGAGACGGGCCGTTCTTTTTCCCATGTGGGAGGGGTACATTATGACCTTGCTGGTTTTGCAAGGAGTCATAGCGTGTTTCATAGCGAGGGCTTCTGACTTGAACAACACCGAAATGGTGCCGTACTGTCTGCCCCTCTCTATGTACTGGGTGTCTTCTCTGATGCACCTCAGCGCGACTTCGACATCTTCTTGTGGGATTAGAGCTGCCCTTTTGGTTTGTGCTGAGATGCATCTATAATGCACCGTTCTGCGCTCCACTGCCTCAATAGCTTCTACCGGGACAGTTAAGTTGGCCCAGGTTTGCTTTTGCTTGATGAGCTTCCATGCCCGGGCCAACATTACATCTTTGTTTGAGAGGTCCATGTTGAAGCATGGCCTCTTTTTTGCTGCTGCCGCAGCGAAAGTGTTCTTCTTGTTTTCGTTGGGGGTATTGTTGTCGTTGTTCTTGTTGGTGTTGTTGTTAGCACTGTCGCTGTTATCATTGTTGTCTTTGTTGCCACCGTTGTTCTCGGTGCAGTTGGTATTGTTGCTGTTGGTGTTGTCGCTATTTGTTTTCATGTTAGTGGTGTTGATATTGTTGTTGTATTTGTTTTTTTTTTTTTGTTATCTGTATTTTCGTTGTCATTTTTTTCAAAATTAGAGTTCTTATTGGTATCATTAGTGTCTTTGTTTACCTTGTTTGTGGGGGTGTTTGTGTTATCAATGTGTGTTAATTTCGCTGTAGCGCTCCTCTCAAATTCTACGTCGTTGTCGCACGACAGCCGACATATCGCTGGGGGGCGTGGCTCAGTCATGTTTTTTTTTCTTCGTAAATTTTTTAACATGTAAAAAAAGTTCAAATATTTGGGCCAAAAGGCCCAAATATTATACGTTCCCCTTCACGGGGCAAAGTCTAAGGGCTTATATCCCTTACACAACAAGAATTATTTAACAACAAATAATTTTAACAGGCAAATAAAGCGACTTACTGTGAGCGAGCAAAATACGTCCGCTTAGACCAATAATAATAATAATAATAATAATAATTGTTTCTACTTTTAGCACAAGGCCAGCAATTACCCAGTGTATTACTGGTACTTTATTTAATAATAATAATAATAATAATAATAATATATATATATATATATATATATATATATATATATATATATATATATATATATATATATATAGAATATAAAACGTCCCTTACGATTTGAACACATATATCTATATATCTGTGTTCGTTTTTCTTTTCTATTCTATTATAATATACGGCTCAGAAATATCTCTTTCTTAGAGTTATTTTGTTGTAAGAGACTATTTTGAGTTCCTAACTCAATATATACATTTAATATATACATTTAATATATATATATATATATATATATATATATATATATATATATATATATATATATATATTCACCACTGGATAGAAATGGTTATTCCGTATAGATAATCGTGATGCGACTGTAGGAAAAGCACTTAACGTAACTCAACCATCTTTGGTATAAGATTCTGTTGGTGGTGCGTGAACGGAGTTAAATATTAAAATATTATTGAATAAAGTCACAGTAAACCATGATGAAATAGCAGGAAAAGCAATGAACCTGATATATATATATATATATATATATATATATATATATATATATATATATATATATATATATATATATATATATAAATATGTAGGGTAGTACTAAGTACTAGCCAGTTACCGGTATGACAAAAGACTCAATCCAAATTTTCAAGTGTTTTATAGAGCCGAGATACAAAGTGTTAAAACGATCAAATTTTAGTTTAGAACATTTATTAGCTGACAATTGTTTCTTCCAGAGGGAAGTCTGGAATCATCGGAGCATAAGGAATGTCGAAAACGTGTAACTAGAATCCCAGCCATTTAGAACATTTAGGGTACATAGTTGTTATTAGTGTCAAAGGCATCATGTGGAGATTCAGGAGTTAAAAAGATGTTCCGCTTGAAATAACACAATTACAGGCAGCACTGGTTGGAAGTGTAATAGGTATAAGTAAAAGTAAAAAGCACAATAAAAAAATCACAAGCAAAAAAACACAGGGAAAGAAGTTATAAACAAGGACAATTCGTGCACAATGCAGGAGTCAATACAGTCAATAATGCATGTATGAGGAAAGAGTTATAATGCAGTTGAAATAAACATATCTTGTGTGGGGTGTTAAATCATGTTATATTTGTTATAAACATTTAAGATAGTGTGCAATTTGTTAGAGAAGCATGTGGTGATAATGTAGGTATTTGTTATGTAAGGTGTAATGTAAAGCACTAGATAGAGTTCGGTATGTGATTTTCATTTAAGTGTTTTTGTGTTGTACTTCGTATTTATGTGCATGTGTTGTTTGTTACTCACAGCTATTAACCATGGGATTATTTTGAGTCGTTTATAGTCAATCGGTCTTTGTTTGTTAAATGTAAATTCCTCCGAATTACTGGCCATGTTGTTATTCTAGGTATATTATCTTATGCATTTTTTATCAGTAAATTATCTTTTCTAGGCATGTATTAACCGTTATTAAGCTGTTGGTAAACCGTTAGGTTACTTAATTTTAAGTTTCTAATTGGCATTACTAGCAGACAATTATTTACTAGCAGAAATTATACATCGCAGGAAGTGGAAGTGGCTGCAAAGCAATTCAATAATGGGATGTCACCAGAGATGGTTGGTAAGCTGGTAATTTGTGCTGAGATACTGAAATGTAGAAATGAAAACATTATTCGACTTTTTACAAACCCGATACGTTCCCCGAAGACTGGAAAGACGCATTGATGGTGGTACTTTATAAAGGAAAAGTGTAAAGAATGATTGTGTTAATTATCGTGGGATAACCCTTATGTCAGTTGTGGAAAGTGTTGTGTAGGATCATGCTGGACAGATTGCTTGATAAAAGCACTATCAATGTTCTTCCTGTGTCGCAGTGTGACTTTAGAAGTGGCTGAATGACAACAGACATGATCATCTCTGCGAGTAAACTACAGATGTGCATTGAACAGGGACTGAATTTGTATCCTGCCTTTGTTGACTTGACAAAGGCTCTTAATACGTTGAATAGGACTGTCATACGGAATATTCTATCCCAGCTCGGTTGTCCTGACAAACCTGTATCAATTCTGAGAGGTTTCCATGATGGTATGCAAACTTGCGTAAATATAGGTGGACATAAGTCAGATTAAATGTTTGTTGAAACTAGAATAAAGCAAGGGGATATATCAGCACCTACGCTGCTTACATTGTATTTCTTTATGGCATTTGAGGACTGCACACATAGAAGTTATATCAATTATCGTTCGACGATTAAGTTGTTTAATATCAAACTGTTTACTGCTAAAACCCCCAAAAGTGTTCACTTCTTTAAAACATTTTATATGTCGATGATTGCAATCGTGTTGCTCACTCTGATGCAGGACCTGATGGATTCTTTTTCGGAAGCATGCAACGCATTGGTCTGACAATCAGTCACGCGACTACATTTGTCACGTAGGAATCTGCTCTGAGCAAGGATTTCACTGAGCCTAGCATTTATGTGCATCGCAAATCATTGAAGGTTGTGGATAAATTTGTGTATTTAGGCAGGGGATTTACCCTTTAGCATTTACATTACTCTATATATACTATTATATTTTCATGATAAAGGCTTTACTACACATAATCATCTCACATAATATCGAATCTATGAGATTTTGATATTATTTATTTTGAGAACAATACGTTAACATCGATATGAGCGGCCATTTACACCTGGTTTGAACAGAAAGAGGTGAGAGAATTCTGGCCGGATACGGCCGGTTTAAATGCTAAACACCCTTAATGATGAAATATTTTAACGACTAAAGAAGGTAAGTGATTATTTGGTAAATCTCTGATGTCGACGTGGGGTTTTAATTGATACAAAGTTAACGATGTAAAGAACATGAATATTGCCTTCGTTGTTGTATGCATGTGAAACTTGGATCACTTTCCACAGAAATATAAAAAGGCTTGAACATTTCCATCAACAGTGTCTTTGCTGAATACAGCATCCAATGGTAATCCTATATGTTTGATGTTGAGGTCCTGGAACAAAGTCATTTTGAAAGTATTCAATATAGATTGCACCGAAGCGGCCGTGTCGTAAGAATACCAAATTCTTGTATTCCTAAGCAGTTTCTGAACGGGAAGTTATTTAAAGGCATAAACCAAAATTCAGGTATAAAGACCACATGAAAAGAGCTTTGATAAAGTAAAAAATCAGAACACATTACTTCGCTCATCTTGGAGGAAAACAGTGTTTCATGGAAAACAGGAAATGAAAAATCTCGTGTGGAGCATGAAAAATTATTGAAGGGTCTGGTTAAGGGTCTGCACAATATTACTTTAATGGGATTTTCAGATGCTCAAAATAACTTTATGTGCAATACGTGTAGTCAGATTTGTCTCAGTGATCTTAGACGTCGTCATAGAAGCGACGTATACAATGTTGTTGTTTATGGTCTCTTTGGCCTTTCAACCTGTTGAAAGTGTGCAAATCAGTGTGCCTTACCCGGTGGATCCCAACGTAATATGAAAGCTCACCAAAACAATGTAGGGAATCAAAGTGGAAATAATTTTCATCACTGCAGCATATGCAAAAAGGAATGTAAGTCATTGGAAGGGCTAAAGAGTCATGTTTGTGCCACCCATGCTTGAGATGGGGATCATGTGGTGGCAATTCTTGAAATCGAGATGCAGCATCATATATATAACTTTAAGCACATACGTGCATGTGTTTAGGCGTGTGTGCGATTAATTTGTGATGTACTGTTATTACACATCACCTCATCTTCTCTCCCTTCACAAACATCATTAGTTAGGCATAAAATACGACCAACTAGAAATAGAACAAGGAATTCAAGCATTGACTAGCCCTGTTTAACACGCCACTTTCATTTTACTCTCTTGTCGCCGTTCGTCTCACTTCCATTAGAGTTATATTTTCACAACGCATCGCATTGTTTCAAAGAAAAAACAAGTTCTTGTGTGTTGGGTTTATAAATATATATATATATATATATGTTTGTTTACACAAACACACACACGCACGCACGCACACGCACCACACACCGCCACATATATACACAAACACACATAGTCTTATGTATACATACACACACACACACGTTATATATATATATATATATATATATATATCTGAGTTTTTCGAATATTAATAATAATATTCGATTCGTTTGCAGTTATGTGAGTAGAATGACGATGTCATTCTACTCACACAGCTTAAGAGGCTGTTTGTATAACTGCAAACGAATCGAATATTATTAATATTATAGAACGATAAAACTATTTGTTATATATATATATATAATATATTTATTTAGGTTTGTTGGTTCACCACTGGATAGAACTGGTCATTCCGTATGGTCATCCTCGATGTAATATTATGGAGAGTACTCAACGTAATGCAACTGACCCGTCTTCATTTGTGTAGTTGGTGGTGCGAGTACGGAGTTAATTATTATGAAATAACAGGAGGCTGGACTGGTGTAAATCCTTGAAAGGTTTATTATACTATGATCATTTCAATGACCGGGTTCAGTATGAATCCGGTGACATCATCAGGTATTCAAAATATAACAAAGGAATATAACAGATAAAATCCATGGGGCTGAAATTAGAGACAAGAGGACGACCGACTATTTGGCAGCTTCTACCTCGGTCGGCCGCCCTCAAGTGTTGATTATTAAATCTGCTTATGACCATCTGGTGAGGGGGCGCAAGCTTATAATGTGTCAAAGAAAAATGTCAGCGTTGAGGTCATGCCTCAATCAAGCTGATCCTGCGTGCTAGAAATTGCCGCGAAGAATGTTTTTTCAAAGAACATATATCTTCAACAGACATATATAGTGGCCGTCTGTATGGTATAATGTGTGAACAGAAATTTCGGTTAACAATTAGAAACGTTAAACTTATGTTTAGAGTTAGAAGATGAAATTAGAAAAATAAGGTTTAAGATTTGGGTTGTGAGATTTAGTTAAAGAATTTACAGAAGGAGGCTTTTATGAAAAAGTTTAAGTGTATTATGGATAGTCTCCATAAGTTTTCAGGGTAGGATATAGAGTAAAGATTAAGCCCTTGCTTAGCGGTCAATAACCAGCGACGACTGCAGACCCCCGGTCAGCCCTGCCCTAACTACGTGCCAATGTTCCGTGTAATATCGTCTAGCGAAAGAGTTGGAAATTAATTTTTCCGAGCACTCCAGGAATGTAACTGTCTTAGGCGTCGGGTGTGTAAGCGGGAAGTCTGCCACCGCCAGCTGGCTGGCCATCGTATATACCAAACGATTACTATTAATTCACACAGGAAGGCGATTTAGTTAAGTGCTAGCAGAAGGAGGCATGATACAGCTAATAGTTATGATTAAGGCTAGAATCTAAAGGTACTATTTGGCGGTCAAAGCTGGCGGCGCGGCGGGTTCCAAGTCTGACAGGGCCCCAGGGCGAAGCAACCGTTCCGAGTAATTTCGTTTACCGAAAGAAGGGGAAATTTATTTTTCCAAGCACTCAAGGAAGGCTGATCTACCCGAGCGCCCGGCGTGCAGTCGGGAAAGCGGCCACATCCGTCAGATCATCACGTGTTACCAAACGATTATTATATATTCACACCCGTGATGTGAGGTTGAAAGTGGTAAAATCCGAGGAAATGCGCAAATATACTATATTTAGTCCCAGGTTAGTCCGGGTTATATGTAGTGTGGTTCTTGGGTGGGCAGGGGGAGTGAATAAAGATAAACAGATATAAGGGTACAGAAAGTAATATTCTAGGGTCGTGTGCACAATAAGTATATAATGAGAGTAAAGCGAGTAAATAAATGCATAAATAAAAGGAATAATAAGCAAAATACATAAATAAAATGCAGTCATAACTAGGGTGGTGATGCATGGAGTAAAAAAGGAAGTATATAAGAACATATCGAAGAAATCAAAACAGGGGAATACAATATAGATCAAGGTGCAGTTGGATAATACAAGGTTATACATATAGATATAAAGGATGGAAGAGATGGAATGTTATCAGGTGATACCTACTCTATGTTCGAGTCTTAATATTCAATGTGAATCACAAAGGCCCTGAAGTACAGGATAGGGAATTCAGTCAATACAATACAAGTTATAGTAGAATATGTTGATTCTTTGAAGAATCTATGAGGTCTGTCGGAGTCTGAATATTCCCGACAGGGAAGCAGCAGTGGTCCAGATGGGAGGTAGACAAAGCTCAAAGCAGCCAAAATCCGAATGGTGTGTAGTTAGTCCCATGCTGGCGATAGCTGTACACTGGAGTCAGTGCCGCTGTTCATTATTACATCTGAAAGTGCTCGACATTTCCTGGAGGTTTATTTATTTAGTTTTGTTGGTTCACCACTGGATAGAACTGGTCATTCCTTATGGTCAACCTTGATGTAATATTATAGAGAGCACTCGACGTAATGCAACTCACCCGTCTTCGTTTGTGTAGTTGGTGGTGCGAGTACGGAGTTAATTATTATAAAATAACAGGAGGCTGGACTGGGGTAATTCCTTGAAAGGTTTATTATACTATGATCATTTCAATGACCGGGTTCAGTATGAATCCGGTGACATCATCAGGTATTCAAAATATAACAAAGGAATATAATAGAGAAAATCCATGGGGCTGAAAATCAGAGACAAGAGGGCGACCGACTATTTAGCAGCTTCTTCCTCGGTCGGCCGCCCTCAAGTGTGGATTACCTCACATCACATCACGGGTGTGAATAAATAATAATCGTTTGGTAACACGCGATGATCCGAAGGATGTGGTGGATTTCCCGACAGCACGCCGGGCGCTCGGGTAGATCAGCCTTCCTTGAGTGCTTGGAAAAATAAATTTCCCCTTCTTTCGGTAAACGAAATTACGCGGAACGGCTGCTTCGCCCTGGGGCCCTCTCAGACTTGGAACCCGCCACACCATCGGCTTTGACCGACAAATAGTACCTTTAGATTCTAGCCTTAATCATAACTATTAGCTGTATCATGCCTCCTTCTGCTAGCACTTAACTAAATCGCCTTCCTGTGTGATTTACTAGTAACCGTTTGGTATATACGATGGCCAGCCAGCTGGCGGTGGCAGACTTCCCGCTTACACACCCGACGCCTAAGTCAGTTACATTCCTGGAGTGCTCGGAAAAATTAATTTCCAACTCTTTCGCTAGACGATATTATACGGAACGGTTGGCACGTAGTTAGGGCAGGGCTGACCGGGGGTCTGCAGTCGTCGCTGGTTATTGACCGCTAAGCAAGGGCTTAATCTTTACTCTATATCCTACCCTGAAAACTTATCGAGACTATCCATAATGCACTTAAACTTTTTCATAAAAGCCTCCTTCTGTAAATTCTTTAACTAAATCTCACAACCCAAATCTTAAACCTTATTTTTCTAATTTCATCTTCTAACTCTAAACATAAGTTTAACGTTTCTAATTGTTAACCGAAATTTCTGTTCACACATTATACCATACAGACGGCCACTATATATGTCTGTTGAAGATATATGTTCTTTGAAAAAACATTCTTCGCGGCAATTTCTAGCACGCAGGATCAGCTTGATTGAGGCATGACCTCAACGCTGACATTTTTCTTTGACACATTATAAGCTTGCGCCCCCTCACCAGATGGTCATAAGCAGATTTAATAATCAACACTTGAGGGCGGCCGACCGAGGTAGAAGCTGCCAAATAGTCGGTCGTCCTCTTGTCTCTAATTTCAGCCCCATGGATTTTATCTGTTATATTCCTTTGTTATATTTTGAATACCTGATGATGTCACCGGACTCATACTGAACCCGTTCATTGAAATGATCATAGTATAATAAACCTTTCAAGGATTTACGCCAGTCCAGCCTCCTATTATTTTATAATTATATATATGTATATATATATATATTAGTGAAGTTTTGATAGCCGTGAAAGTGATTATTCAATACCGATGTTTTCTTTTCTTCATAGAGGAGAACATTTTAAATATTGTATGTATGTATATATGTATGTATGTATGTATGTATGTATGTATGTATGTATGTATGAATA
>OZ024742.1:138812637-138872637 GCA_964016885.1 Eledone cirrhosa | reverse complement strand
AGGCCAACTCGTAATTATTTGTGCCAAAAATTTCCTGCTTCTATGAAAAAAGATCGATAAAACTAAATACATGCTGTAACTAAATACATACTGTAACCGTCTGATGTCCGTCTCGGGTTTTGCCCGCCCATTATTACGTCCCCTATGTTGCCTCTATCTATATGTCTTCTGTGGGCGTCTTGGTTATGCCTTTCACTTACTAAGGTATTCCGTTTTGTATCGTCGGCCCCACTGTTAGTCTCTGTAATGCTATGTGTTGTTGTTGTCGGGGCTATACCACTGCTACCAGGTCGGGTGTTCCCTCTAGTTGGTGCCACGGTCGTACTTGTCGTTATCCTGTCCCAAGTTCTAGTTACCGCGACGCATGTGGTGTTCGTGTCGGGCTTTTGCCTACGTGTACTGGGTGGTCTAGCGCCCGTGTGTGTCTTCGTCTGTCCTATTGTCGGTCCTATATATTTAAGGTGAACTGTGTTGCTACTCGTGTTCTTGGAGGCGAGTACCGGGTCATTTATTCTACCTATGGAAGTGCCACAGCTATTGCCGTATCCGCATGCCTCGGCGCTAGGCTCTTCCCTGTCTGTGGTATACACTATGCTATCTGTGTAACTGGCCCTGCGCGGTGCCTCATTATAATAGTCGGTGTGCTGTTTGAACACCTCTGCGTTGGCCGACAGGGTGGATACGCGTTTAGATACCCTTTAACTATTGCTTCTATGACTGACTTGGGGTGGTTCGATTGCCTGTTCACATATTGCAGGTTCTCCTTGGGCTTGTGATAAGGTCGGTGGATGCCCGTATTCATTTCCAGGGTAACGTCCAGGAAATTCACCGTCTTAGTGCTAGGATCTATCGTCACGGATAAGCCGTGTTGCTTAAAAAAATGCGATATGCGCTTCCTTATACGCTCCATCTGGCTGGGGTTTAGGGAACGGAAGGTAAAAAGTGCGTCGTCTCTGTATATTCCACCGCCGCTCCCTGGGATCTCCTCCGCTAACCTATGGAGGTGATGGATCCCCACCAGATCGGTCACCTGCGCCGAGTCGCTCGACCCCATGGTGATATCGAAACTGTCGGGTCTGTCCCTCCTCTCCCATAACTTGTCTTCGAATCTAATTAGCGTCTTTCTAGCTGCTACTATGAGGCTAGCCTCCTCCCTAGTGAGGTTGGACTTGGCCATGGCGCTCATGAGGGCCTTGTTCACTATTACAGGGGATACTGACGCGTAGTAATTATCTATGTCTAATTGAATAAAATTTACCTGCTTTTTGCTATCTATTAGCGAGAACGAGTCAATTACCTCCTTGGTGGAGGTCCATAAACTAAGCCTAGTTTTGTTCCTAAGTACCGGTAGTATCCTGTCTATGATATTCTTGCTGGTCCTACCTATGTCGGATTTGGAGGGTGCTATTAACCTAACCGGTAGGTTAGTTCTAATGTCTAATTTATGATCCTTAAGAGATATCCGAGGTTTTCTAGGTACATATAATTCGGTCCTATCATCTATCCCTAGCCCGGTCATTATATTTTTGGTCGTGGCGTTAATGTTATCTAAGTTGTCCTGTCCTGTGGTCCTGTAATTTTTCCTAATCTCTTTCCCGATGCAGTCGTTGTATGTAAAACGGTCAAGCATGTATACATTACCAGTTTTGTCCGAGGGCACAAGTAAATCCTGGCATTCTTTCATGCTTTTGATTGAAGAGCTTAAACTCTGGAGGTAATCCGTATGTCCTGTATTATTTCTTCGGAACTTGATGTTTCGGACGATGTTGATAATACGATTCTCAAATTCTTCCAGCTGTGCGTTATGTGGTGGGTGTCGTCTAGATTTGAAGATCCGCTTTAGGCGGTCCTGAGGATTATCGGGTGCGTGTTGTTGTGTCCTTCTGTCGTGGTGAAATATATATATATATATATATATATATATATATATATATATATATATATATATATATATATATATATATATATTTCTCTTTTTTAAAAGAATTGTCTCTCTCATTTTTTCAATAATGTCACTTTGACGAATCAAAGAAAGGAAAAAAAGGAAAAGAAAAACAGACCCTTAAATATATTTAAGCGCCTGTGTTTTCCTTTCTTTGATTCGTCAAAGTGACATTATTGAAAAAATGAGAGGGACAATTCTTTTAAAAAAGTGTTTTATAATGTACTAGCAGAATGGCCCGGCGTTGCTCGGGATTCTAAACATAGATTGGCATATTTATCCCTCTTTTCTGAAACAGTACAGAGAAGTACGGAATACCTCGGCCTTGCGACCGCCGAATAGCAGATTCCACTGACGTTTCGTTTGCCCACCTTGTTCTTTTTCTTGTCACTTTCGCAGTATTTCGACCAATGGAGTATCTCTTCTTTCAAGGCATGACCTAAAAGCAGGACGAAGTACACTAAGACTAACTGGTAGAGTAAGGAGTAAACTCGTCAGTGATGCATGTGATTTCCGAACCGTTGACTATGTAATTGCTAAGCCACGAGTGCCGTCTTAACTGGGGCGCGATGTTATAGCTATGTATCTATCTGCATTACGACATTATGAAAACATTGACTTCGCTATCTGTGTTTGTGTGTGTATATATATATATATATATATATATATATATATATATATATATAGTGTTAGTCGAACCAAAGAGAGCTCGATAAGGATAACTATATATCAAATATATAAGAACCCTAGAACGAACAAATGTTGTTTTCATTGCTGACGTATTATCTCCGCTTTTTTCCCGTTCATTGCCAGGGAACGTCTTCACGAACAAAATTATCATCATCTTGTTTTCCTTCGGTTGCAACGTTTTTCGAAATATGTACTTCTGCGTTTTATGTTTTCATAATTTCGTAATGCAGACAGCCAGACATACAGACAGATATTATAAGGGGGCAACGTTATAGCTATGCATCTATCTATAAAGACAGACTAAGAATGGGAGGGAGAGATCGGTAACTGGCTCCTAATGCGGTCCCTAGGGCATTGAAAATTTGAAATATTTTTTGCTCAAAACACTCACACGACCATAAGTATTACATGTGTAAAGTTTGAAAAAATCGGTTGGGTGGTTCTCGTTAACGGATTTGAAGTGTACTCATTCCGAACGCGGGGTCTCGACAGAGATTTTTCGTCACTACCTCCCCGTGCCGGGAGTTGGTAATTTGCGCGCCTGCTGCCTTACTTGGATGTGGTAGCCGTTTCGCATGCTCCCTCTCCGGAATCGAACCCTGATTTCCCGTTACCCTTTGCCACCACGGTCGGCGCTTACCGGGCCGTCGACAGTTGATAGGGCGGACTCGCAGGTGACCCGTCGCGCGAAGGCCAGAAGCGATTCTAAGCCCGTGCGATCGTACTGACAGTTATCCAGAGTCACCAAAGTCGAATTGATGCACGATGCCGACCGCAGGCAGCCAACTGCGAACGGCGCCGGCTCTGACGCGTCGTCAGTCTCAGTCTAATATTTGCGTCGCGACCAATGAGAAGGCCGACCGTATCGACGCGGTCTGTTAGGACCGCGCTGGAAGACGGAACGACGACGACCGCGCGTTTTGTAACCCGACTCCCGGGTGCAACCTGCGATCGCGGCCTCAGTTGCATGTATTAGCTCTAGAATTGCCACAGTTATCCACTCTCCTCGCGGTGAGGAATATCGTCTCGAGAATTAGGTCCGGTTCCTGAACCATTCGTGGTTTCACCATTCGTTTACGGCATGAACTTACACTTGCATGGCTTAAGCTTTGAGACAAGCATATGACTACTGGCAGGATCAACCAGGTGAACGACCGAGCGGAAACGCGGCGCGGCGTGCGAAGGCGTAGGCGGAATCGAAAGAATGAGAAAAGGTGGAACGTCGGCAACCCGTCTACGAGCTGGGAGAAACGAAGGAGAAGAAGAAGGAAAAGGACACGGCGCGGCGCGGTCGGCGGCATTACGCGCGCGTAACGAGACGGTCTCCTCTCTCCCGGCGACGTCGACGAAGAAACGGACGAAAACGAAATCAATCGCCCGCCGACTGCCGGCCAATCGTTTTCTCCTCCTCCTCGTCGTCTTCTTCTTCTTGTTACTGAAGGAGGCGATGAAGGAGAAAAACGAAAACGAGCTCGCAAGACGGTTTATAATCCGATGGCATCGCACGAAGCCGCTTTCGAAAGCGTTTCCCGCAGCATAAGTGCAAGCCGTGGCGTGATATATATATATATACTTATATATATATATATATATATATATATATATATATATATATATATATAAATATATATGTATGTATGTATGTATGTATGTATGTATGTATGTATAATCATGAAGTAAAAGTCAACAGGTTAGAAATCACGTCATTAATTCATAATCGCTAATATATATATTTCGGTGGCAACCGTTATGCAACAGTTATGAACTCATCAGACAGTTAGAAGTTGAACAGAACCCCCCCCCCCGAAAAACACGAAGAAGAAATAAAAATTACTCCTGTTGTTTCGATCCATTGATATTCCCGGTGCATATCAATAAATCGAAACAACAGGAATAATTTTTATTTCTTCTTAATGATTTCTGTCTTTTCTGTTCACCTTCTAGAATCAATATTTAATACATTATTTAATTGATTTAGGCGGTGGATTGGCAGTATCGGTAGAGGGTCGGACGCCATGCTTTCCAGCATAGCTACGTCCCTTTATGATCTGAGTTCAAATCCCGCCGAGGTTGACTTTGCCTTTCATCCTTACGGGGTCGATAAAATAAAGTACCAGTAATGCACTGGGTGATTGCTGGCCTTGTGCCTAAAGTAGAAACAATTATTTAATTGATTTACATACGTTTCTTTCAAATATAGAAGGAAGAAGCATTTTATTCTTCTTTATTGAATTCCGAATGTCTTCAAACACAAATGTCCTCAAACACGAAAACATTTACGTTTTCCAATTCTTTGGTGTTTGGAGACATTCAGACATGCAATTGGTAAAAGAAAACTATCTTTTTTGTATTATTTAATTTTTCTGAGAAATAAAATATTACTTCCTTCTGTATTTGAAAGAAACGTGCGTAAATAAATTAAATGTATTAAACCCTGGTAAATTATTTGTCCACCATTTTATATATGGTCTATGACTGGGAATTTACAAATTGGATTAAACTCTGAATTGTATTTTGCCAGTCTTACTGTGGACAATAAAATCACATTGGTGATTTGGATATCTCTCAGCCTTATATAGTTGTATTTTCAACTCCTCTAATCTACCTTATATATATATATATATATATATATATAGTAATAATAATAAATATATATATATATATATATATATATATATATATATATATATAATTGTTTCTAATGAAGGAAGTGTGGTAAGGAACCAGGTGGACCGTAACGCACCAGAGTACTCGATACTTTGGGTAGTAGAGTGGGTAATAGGAAAGGTCAGGACCCCGACGGCAGAGCTCAAGCCGTTTTGACGGTTATTTCTGGACTAAAATTTAGTCCAGATTTAGCCGTCGAAATGGCTTGAGCTCTGCCGTCGGGGTCCTGAATCCATTCCTATATATATATATATATATATATATATATATGTATATATATACACACACATATATATGCATGTTTGTTTGTGTGTGTGCTATATATACATATATATATATATATATATATATATATATATATATATAGATAGATATATATATATATACGGGATGAAAGCTGCTGTTCTATCTAATATGTGGTGGGGGACGTGGTCAGATATATACATATGTGTGTGTGTAAAGAAGACCTTTGACTAAATCTAGTAGTGGCAATGCCACCCTTTTAGATAGAGTTAATTCATCCCAGTCTACAATATTTTAAACATCACTTCGTTCTTAAAGGTGGTAATTTGTAATTCAAGCGAATTTTGGATGCTCTTCCGTGCAGGTCAGATTATCATACAGAGCCCTTCGCATTATTTCGTATCACATATATTACATATAGGGGGCATCATATAAAGAGATCGTAGACAATTTTGATATTAATTAAGGGGATATACGTATTAACAGATAAAGACTGTATAATAGAAAATACAAACAATTTGAGCTTAAAGAAATAGTTGAATGGAAGGAGAGAAACAAATTTACATATTCAAATTTATGTGCAACAAAAATAATTTACATTTCTCACAAATAAAAACAGATGAACGTATGAAATCAAATTTAAATATTTTCAATCCGCAAATAAATATTTCACGTGAACGGATAAATATTTGAAACCAAATCATTCAGTTTTCTTTCATTTATTGTTAATTATAATTTCCTTTTCATGATTCATATTGACGATTTTTGTATTTATTTACATATTTATTTATTTATTTTTTTAATTCATTTATTTATTTATTTTGTTTTATCTGAGATATTCATCAAGTGTACATTTTAATGTCATTTTTAAAGCGTTATCTTCGACAAATGCACAAGTTATTGTATGAAATGGGTTTCTTTTCTTCTCTTTTATTGTTTTTTTTTTTCCAGAAAATTAGTTACATACTTGAGACAGAATAGACAACAGCGAAGAAGTTATTTTTTTGATTCAATCCAAGCCTTATAATTTATGAGGCAGCTGAATACGATCTAAGATTATGTCAAAAGAAATAGCATATAGATAGAAGCAAATAGGTGAAGGCAATACATTCTTTTAAATATAGTATCGATTTTTCAAGGAACTGTAACCATTGCTTTCATTTCTTTTTAATTTACAATTTCTTTTGATTAAAAGTCAGTTTATGATTATGTTTAGTTAACCTATAATTTCGCCTTTCGCTATAACGGAGATTCGAATCGACTTCGGTTTATTTAAAGAGTCATTTACTGAAGAATTAATCGGGTAATGCTGGTGTGACATAGTAAATTCATCCCCGATAGAAGCCACACTATTTCGACAAAAGAAACCGCGAATCGTATATTTAAATTGTGAGTTTCCATATGCATATAAACAGGGGTTGATGAACGAATTGGCGTGACTGAGAAGAATTGCTGCAAGCAAAACACTGCGAGGCAGTAAGTTTTTGGGTCCTCTCAACAAAATAATACAATTTGATATGTGAATGGGGAACCAGCAGACGACAAATATACAGATTATTATCACAAGGCTTTTAGCAGCTTTTATCTCTTTATACAATTTTCTTCGAGCAAATTTTTTTCTGCTGTCGCCACCGATATTGGGCTGCAACGCTGATATTTGTTTCAGCTGCGTCATGACTATTTTGAAGATGTGTACATAGATTGCCAGCATGACAACCAAAGGGAATAAAACACAGCCGAAAAAGTTGAAGTAAACCATATACTGTAGGTCAATGACACGCATAAAATTGCAAGACTTTTCTTTGGTCGGACCCTTATTCCAACCCATGATTGGTACGAGTCCGATAATCAAAGCTACAGTCCAACTAATGATAATCACCACAAGAGAAAATTTAATTGTGAAATATTTCTCATAAGTAAACGGATAATTAATGGCAATAAAGCGATCTATTGCGATGACAAGGAGTCCATTTATGGAGCACTGAGTTAACAAAACAATACAGGAGTTTACAAGTACACAGCCACTAAAATCACGTGGTAAACCCTTATAACTGAGAACTGCCAGAGGTGCCGCCAGAAAACCTACGAGTAAGTCAGCGACAGCAAGACTTCCAATAAAGCAGTTAGTTGTAGTCTGCAGTTTCTGATTGCGACGAATTGCTAACAATACGAGAAAGTTACCAACTATGGACATTACAGCAATCACTGTTTCACATGTGATATACACTATAGATCCTGTGTCCATTATCGCTGTTTGCTCAAAGATGTTGCTGTGATATGTATTTCATGACGAATAAAAAGTCAACTATCTAGAACGACACATTAAAGAAACTCCATTATTTAAAAATATCATTACAGTTTCAATACAATAAGAAGACATTTATGTAATAAGTACGAAATATTAGATAAAGTGTATCTATGCATTTACATCAATATTCTCTTTAGAATATGTGCTGAAATATTGGCAAGAATAACTTTCAATTATTCATTGTAGATGTTTCATTTGGGAATAAAATAACTACACAATGTCTTTATGTATAGTCTGTTGTCCATTGTTTTTGTGTCTGTATATGTGTAACTGTGAGAATAGTCAGGTCTGTAAGGGTATGTGTTTGTGTATTTATGTTCTTTTTTATCTCGAGAACTTCAAAACATATCATTTTTCTTTCCTCCACCGAAGTATGAATAACACTGGTTATAATCCGTAATTAGCATCGTAATTAGAGAAATTATTTAATTATTTACATATATATATACCAAATACTGTAAAGTGTTGTATATGGTAGCATGTAAAATTTCTGGTGTTAAATTCTACGTAATGTTTGTTAACCAGACAAGAGGGCACAGTTAGTATCGACAAAAAGATAATTCTTTCAATTAAAAATTAAAAGAAAAAGTTTTGCAAGAATAATTATAAAAGAGGAAGTAAAATATAATCACAATTAATCCTTTCTCCAAAACCAGAGACAGTTTCGAACACTGGTGGGGAGCAAGTAAGTAAAGTAAAACAAAAAGAAAAGAAAGAAAAGAATAAAAGAAAGACAGAAAGACAGAAAGAAAGAAAAGATGAAAACAGTCAAATTTAGGAAAATCAAAAGGAAAAATAATATTGGTAACTATTCCAAATCATATGTTCCTTATGGATGAGAACACATAAAAGCGCAGTGTATGTTCGAAAAAATTAGTTTTACAATTGTTGTTCATAAAAATCTCAACGAATAAATTAGAATACTTAGACCTGTTTTTAATATTTTTTCAGTATATTTATTATAATATATATATATATATATATATATATATATATATATATATATATATATATATATATATATATATAATATATTATATATATTATATTATATATAATATATGTATATCATATATATCATATTGTATATATAATATATGTATATATTATATATGTATATATTATATATATGTATATGAATATATATCATATATATTATATATGTATATATTATATATATGTATATGAATATATATCATATATATAATATATGTATATTATATATATATGTATGTGTATATGTATATATATATAAATATATATATATATATATATATATATATATATATATATATATATGTGTATATATATATATATATATATATATATGTGTATATATATATATATATATATATGTGTGTATATATATATATATATATATATATATATATATATATGTGTATATATATATATATATATATATATGTGTGTATATATATATATGTGTATATATATATATATATATATATATGTGTGTATATATATATATGTGTATATATATATATATATATATATATATATATATATATAATATATATATGTATATATATATATATATATATATATATATATATATATATATAATATATATATGTATATATATATATATATGGGTTTATATGTATGTATGTGTGAGTATGTAGGTCTGTGCAGTTAAAAAGTTCACTTCGCAACTATGTGGTTCTAGGCTGGATGTTACTCCAAAGTAAAAATACCTTATGGGTGGAATTTGGTAGATGATTACAACGTATATATCCGTGTCTATGGTTGTGTTTATCGGTGTAAAAAATCGTGATTCAGTGGTTCAATACATTGCCATTGCCAGGCTGAAATAAGTCCTGTGGTGTCAACATGATCGATTAAATCCCTTCAGGTTTTTTCTGGCATCATAACCGCAGTCCAATGACTGAAACCGATAAAAAGAAAGAAAAAAGAATATATATATATTGCATATTTTTTCTGGTATTATTTTATAGGCTGGTAAAATATCGACCCTGCTGCATTTGAAGACGGAGAATATACATACATATGTGTGTGTGTGTGTATTTATGTAAGTGTGCATGCATATATATATATATATATATATATATATATATATGTATATGTAAATATGTATGTATATGTATATGTATATATAAATGTATATATATATATGTGTGTGTGAATGTATGTATGCCTGTATGTATGTATGTATGTATGTATGTATGTATGTATGTATGAATGTATGTCTCTATGTATTGTATTATTGATGTCCTCTCAATCAATTATCCTTTGGTTATCAAATGAAGAACAATTTCTTCTCTATTTTTACACATGTCCAATATTGCTATTAGTCAATCTAAATTTCACTTCGCCAAGCCAACAGCTCCACTGCTGTTGATATTTCTCAAGCCGTACCAAACAACATAATAGATCATGGTGTTTTTGATTTGTTAATATTTAAGAGAGAAAAAATAAAACAACCAAAAAAAAAAGAGAAAGAGAGAGAGAGTGAGTGAAAGAGAGAGAGTGAGAGAGAAACAGAATGAGATTGACTTAGATTTTATATCTTACTTCTACGGATATTATATGCATATATGCACATGTGTATGTATGTATGTATGTATGTATGTATGTATGTATGTATGTATGTATGTATGTATGTATGTATGTATGTATGTACGCATGCATGTATGTATGCATGCATGTATTATGTATGTATATACATATATATATATATATATATATATATATATATATATATATATATATATATATAAATATAAGTATGTATACGTACATACATATATGTATACAGACGTACAGTAGTATGTATATATACATACATGCACACATATATACATATATGTACGTATGGGTTTACAGAACATTCATTATAATATTCGGTTTGTTTGTAAACAAACAGCCCGAATTAAGCCGTACAGTATTCGACAACCATCGTCGCCCTTTTGTTCAACACTGACAAAGGAACGTTCCTTTTTCAGTGTTGAACAAAAGGGCAACGATGGTCGCCGAACACTGTTCGGTGAATCCATACGTACATATATATATGTGTGCATGTATGTATATATATATACATACTACTGTACGTCTGTATACATATATGTATGTACGTATACATACTTATATTTAAGTATCAGCCGTACTAAGAGTGAGAAACGAAATTTCATTTCATTCTTTTCCACATATATATATATATATATATATATATATATATATATATATATATATATATATATATATATATATATATATATATATATATACATATATATGTATATATACGTACGCACACACACACATATGTATAGATTCATATATATATATATTTATACATATGCATACACACAAACACACATACATACATATATAATATAGAAATGGATTCTATAGGACTAGAAATGTTTCATTCGGAGGATTTCATCAGGTAATGATGAAGGCTTTCCTGATGATTCCCTTCGAATGAAACAATTCTAGTCTTCTAGAAGCTACTTCTACATTAAATATTGGACATACTCTACTATGTATTGAGTACTTTACTTACTGTGGTTACCCTGATTAAACTGGGATACACATAAATACGCACACACAAACACACACACACACACACACACAAACACACACACACACACACACACACACACACACACACACACACACACACACACACACACACACACACACACACACACACACACACACACACACACACACACACACACACACACACACACACACACACACATATCTATCTATCTATCTATCTATTATAGAGAGGGTTGGGTGTAAACCAGGTTTCAGTGGGGCCCTGATCAACTTGGATCAGTCTAAGGCTTTCGATGGGTTTGACCATCGTTACCTGGATGCGGTGCTTGAGGCGGCAGGCTTGAGACCCGTGTTAAGGGGCTGGATTGCTGCAATGCACAACAGCAACATCTGCTCAAGGGTCAAGGTGAACGGCTACCTCTCGGAGCCGTTCCATATCACGCGATCCGTTCAGTAGGGATGCCCTCTCTCCTCCCTTCTGTACGTACTGACTCTCGAGCCACTACTGCAGCAGTTGGAGCTATTGCAGGGCACCCCTCTGGAACCGCGAGATGCAAACCGGTGCCTTCCGATGGCGTCGTCGGACGCTGGATGGGAGGACCGGTAAAGCTGTTCGGGGTCTGGTTTGGTCCGGACCTCCAGGTGGAGAAGAACTGGAACGAGGTGACGCCCAAGGTGTTTGCACTCACCCAGAAGTTGGCCGAGTGCAAACTATCCTTGAAAGGTCGAGCCGAGGTGGCGAACACTTTCATAGCGTCCGTCATCTACTACCGCTTGTCCGTCGTGCCTTGTCCAGCCAAAACGCTCACCAAAATGGAGGGTGCGCTCTTCCAATTCCTTTGGAAGAAGCGGGCTCCTTTGGTGAGAAGATCCATCTGCTGCAAACACCCTTCCAACGGAGGGCTGGGGATGCCGTGGCTGACGATGCGCAAACACGCGCTCAGGTTGCGGCATCTCTACGTATTCCTCACCGGACAACCGGTGTGGGCCCCATCGTGAGGCGAGCCTTCCCACGACTCGTCTCGCTGACCGAGCTGCCGTCCTGGGTCAAGCAAAGACCGAGGAAAATGGGCGACTGGCACATCGAATGTGCTCAGGCGCTCACTGCCCTCTGGCAGGCGAACCCGGCGATCAGTGGAGACTCCACTTCGTCATTCTATAGAGGGTTGATCCGCAGCAAGTGCGCCGACGCGCTTGGACAAAATCTAGGCGTAGAGGAAGACGAACTGGCCAGTCTGTTCGGTAGGACCTTCCGCCCGGGACCGATGGACAACTCCCAAAAGTCCCTGGCCTGGCAGTGCTACCGACGAGCTCTACCGACGACGTGACAGTAATGGTGTCGAGCCCCTCGCAAATCGAGGAAGTCCGCACCTTACTGAAGGAATACGAAAGGTTCACAGGAGCGAAGCTGAACCGGGAGAAGTCCATCGGTTTGCAACTCGGATCGTGGAGAGGCAGACCGATGCCTTCCGATGGCGTCGTCGGACGCTGGACGGAAGGACCAGTAAAGCTGCTCGGGGTCTGGTTTGGTCCGGACCTCCAGGTGGAGAAGAACTGGAACGAGGTGACGGCCAAGGTGTTTGCACTCACCCAGAAGTGGGCCGAGTGCAAACTATCCTTGAAAGGTCGAGCCGAGGTGGCGAACACTTTTATAGCGTCCGTCATCTGCCGTGGCTGACGATGCGCAACTGGCCAGTCTGTTCGGCCAGTCTGTTCGGTAGGACCTTCCGCCCGGGACTGATGGACAACTTCCAAAAGTCCCTGGCCTGGCAGTCCTACCGAGGAGCTCTACCAGTTCGAGACTAGCTCTACAGACATGGGCGCCCGGGCAGGGACCCTGCAAAAAAGATCTGTCCGAAGTGCGTGCGAGACGAAGAAACCGTCGCGCACGCATTCATACACTGCCCGGGCGTCACCGACCTGTGGGGCTATGTAGAACGACTATTGTCGCGGGTGGGACCAATCCAGTTGAACACCGAGTCCATTGTCATGATCAAACCGCCACCCTCCTTCAAAAACGAAGGAGAGGCGGTTTTCCTTTGTGTGATAGCTATGGCGAAAGAGGTTGTATGGTGGACAAGGTTGAAAGGGCTGAGGTCAGACACCTTTCTTTCCGGCCAACAACTGATTCTTTTTTTCAAATACTACTTTGGAAGAAGAATCATGATGGAGAGAGAGAGGTGCTGTACCCCAGCAAGTTTTATGAAAGGTGGGTGAAAGTGGCGAGAATGGCCCGAGTGAATGGGCCTTCTCTCTATATCAGCCTGTAGGTTGAGGAAAAAGAGGAGGAGAGGAAAGGAGTACAAACTCTTTGTACTCCTGGAGATGAGGGTTGCACATTTATTTTCGGGGGTATGTGTTCCCCATACGTAATGTCTCCCACTTTTGGGGAAAATCGATTAATTTTTAAATTGCATTTGTGATATTATTTTAAACGTTTTTATTGTATGTAAACTTCCCCCTTTGTATTTGTCCCCTTCTTTTGTGCCCCTGTAGCCAATAAAGAAACATCTCTCTCTCTCTCTCTTTCTCTCTCTCTCTCTCTCTCTCTCTCTATATATATATATATATATATATATATGTAGAACAACTGATGTTATTACATTGAGCTATTTATCTTACTGGTAATATGGTAGTAATAAATTACTGACCTTCACTGTTTATGGTTTAACATATACATAACTATAAAAAGTTTTAATATATACATAACCATAAATAGTATCCTTAATATTATATATATATATATATATATATATATATATATATATATATATATACTTAATACATTAACAGAGAAAGCTTTAAGCAATACTCCGACCGACATCCATCTCACTCAACAAACATTAGGATATACCTGTGTATAATCCTAATTATTTGTTTGGGGTGCTAACTATATTGTATTTTACAGATAGCCGGTTGTATTATTTTATATGGGACATAATTAAATACATCTCTCCTTCCAAACGATCGTTTCGTTATATGTTTTCTACAAATTGGGAAAATAATGTCCAGATTATGTAGAAGCCTGCATATAGTCCATAGGTATACATGCAGGTGGGCACTTATAACTCATCAGTGGATGCCCAGCAATATCAATTCAGCGATGGTCCCCATATATATATAATCTCTCTCTCTCTCTCTCTCTCTCTCTCTCTCTCTCTCTCTCTCTATATATATATATATATATATATATATATATATATATATATATATTGACTGATGAATAGCTTTTGTTAATTTTAAAACCATTCTGTTGAGAACTTAATTCGTTTTGTGATACTTTGCAATTTTGCAATAATAACACACATACTGAATTCATCCGCCAAAACTAAGGGTTGCCCCCCCCCCCCCCCTTGTCGAGCCCCACGTGGGTTTTGATAACGGTCAGTCCTTCACTTTGCACTTGAACTAAAAACCTGTTGAGAAAGTGACTTCCTTGTTCAATCATCTTACCAAAAGCTTAACATTATTTGTCTAAGCGAACAGTACTTGATTTAGGAGTTGCAGAAACTCAAATGCTGGATATTTTACCAACCTTCCAGGGGTCCGAATATAATTTTTCAATCATATTTTATTTGTTTGACCCGAATTACTTGGTCGTTTCTATTTTCTATGGGTGTGCGGATAATGGTTAAACCATCGTCTCAGTGTGTTTGGCCTTTTAACTTATGTTGTAGCTGTAGTTCATTAGCTTCTATGGAGCGCTTGCCACACATCTCGGAAGTTGTTTTTCGCTAATTTCCAATAGCGGAAATACGATTCTCGGTAATTTATATTTATATATATATATATATATATATATATATATATATATCACATAAGAAACGGAGAATCAGTATTGCGACGAATACAATTTATTGGACATTTATTGGACAACGTTTCAGAAAACACACCCTCAAAATACCTTAAAAAACACACATTTCAAAAAGATAAACCCTGTAAAAAGAACGTTTTTAAAAGAATGCTTGAAATAGCCTTTCAAAAAAGTTAATTCAAAGGTATTTTTGATAAATATACACATATCTACACACACACACACTGTACTCAGGAAAGCGTATATAGTCTTTTTACAGGGTTTTTCTTTTTGAAATGTGTGTTCTATAAGGTATTTTGAGGGTGTGTTTTTCTGAAACGTTCTGTTAAATGTATTTCCATTTTTTTAAAAATTCTTTCTAAGTATTCGCTTCTCATTCAATATCTACTGTGATTGTCGCATATAATACAGTTGCGGGTGTGTACGTGATCGCTGTGGGTGTATAAGTGCCCGTGTGTATCACGCCTGCGCGAAACATGGACATGGTGAGGGCGCCTACAAGTTGAGAGGGCGACGACAGGGCGCGAGCGGTTCAATCATACAACCCTTACCTCCTATAATAGTAATTCCGATTTAACAAACAACTTTCATTGACATGTGGCGAATGAAAGGAACCAAATATAGGATGGCTATGAGTGGCCAAAAATACCGATGACGTGTACAATTCTTGACCACTCATAGAATGACAGACAACAACAGGATCTAAGCTGTCGAGTGAAGTCCGCGGGTGTAACTGGACATTTGGAAACTCAGCTTCGTAGAATCGAGACATATCTGAGGACCTTGCGATTTCAGAGTCAGGTTCGATCATTACATCGATCGTGCCTCGAGCTGGTCGCCAGAGAAACGATTGTAATATGTCTAATAAATTTTATTCGTCGCAAAACTGATTCTCCGTTTCTTATGTGATATCATACTCTGCTCTGTAAGAGCAACGAGTGTTCAAATGGCCCACCGCTTACGGACGCTTTAAGCATCCCACACCAATTATATATATATATATATATATATATATATATATATATATATATATATAAACAATGAGTTACATGGTTTGTTGATTATTCAACAAAGTTAATTTTACAACAGATTAGAAGCACTCTACAAGTTTTATCTGGAGTATCATTAATATTAACAATATTGATAAAAAATACACACAACATCGAAACACACATATATATATATATATATATATATATATATATATATATATATATATATATATATCGTTAAAAGAATAGAGGTGTAACACACAAGTTATTATATATTGGTAAACGGAATAGAAAATGCTGACAAATTGTTCGCAGTTAAAAAATAGTTTAATTAGGAATAAAAGAGTATTAGTGATTGTATGGGTTAGTATTCAGTTGTGGTTTTAAGTTTTTAAGTTTTTACCGGTTGCGCATTTCTAAATGCTTTTCAAAAATAATTTTGAGATAGAGTGTCCGTGTTGTTTGCTCTGTATGTTTATGAGTGAGTGTATGTTTATGAGTGTGTGTATGTTTATGAGTGAGTGTATGTTTATGAGTGTGTGTATGTTTATGAGTGAGTTATGTTTATGAGTGTGTGTATGTTTATGAGTGAGTGTATGTTTATGAGTGAGTGTATGTTTATGAGTGAGTGTATGTTTATGAGTGAGTGTATGTTTATGAGTGTGTGTATGTTTATGAGTGAGTGTATGTTTATGAGTGAGTGTATGTATACATTTTTGAATTGACAGATGTGTGTGTATATAGGTCGGGTATGCACAGACGTTTTTGTATATATGAGTGTATGTGTGTATATTTATATCTTTGTATGTAAATAAATGTATGTGTGTGTGTTTATATATATGTTTGTATTTGCATACGCGTGCCTGTATGATGTGTGTGTATGTATTTATTTCGGTATTTTTTTTTGTGTGTAGGTATTCTTGTATGTACATACGCTTGCGTGTGGTTGTGTGTCTGTGTGTGTGTTTGTATGTATGTTTGTCTGTTTATGCATGCATGTACATACGTAGGCGTGTGTTTGTAATTATATGTACACACGTGTGTAAATAGGTGTGTGTGCATGTGTATGTATTCTTTTGCGTATTGCATCGTTCTACTTATATACATGTGTGTATATATGTGTGTATGCTTGTATGTATGCTTGTATATGAGGGAGCTTATAGATAGGACAACACACGCTGTCTTTTCGTGGGGTAAGTTTTTAATTAATTTTTGTATTCTGAAACATCAAAATACAACAAATTTTTTGGTCACTGGACTCGGGAATGTCACGATAGAAGTTTGTGGAAGTTACACAAATATTTTAGTATATTTTAGCAGAGCAATCCTTATTTATATCTTACATTTTACATTTACTTACATCTCAATATAACATGGCTAAAATTCAAATTTTGCTAAGAGAAGAAAACGGCCAAATGAACTAGATACATCTCACTGTCCCCACCACCACAATAACGTCTACACTCTCTCCCCACCATCACATGTCATTACATACCATACCCTATCTAGACTAAAGTCATCGACTTGTCAAACTCTCTACTCTCTGTTGAATGTGTATATATATATATATATATATATGTGTGTATATGTATATGTGTGTATATACATCACTCAGTCAAACGACCAGATTTCAACCCCAACATCTACAACAACAACAACACCGGCACTAATGTTTACAGCAACAACAGCTTCAGAATGAACTGAGATGAACATTTACAATGAACAACAACAGCGGCATCAAAACATAAAAAAAGGAAAGGAAAAGAAAAGAAAAGAAAAGAAAAGAGAAAAAAAAAGGGAGAAAAAACCCCCCAAAAAATCAAAATAACAAAACACACACACACACGCACACAACACAACAACAACATCAACTGCCACCACCGCCACCACCGCCACCGCCGCCGCCATCACCATCACCAGCGACCGGGCCTTAAGAAAACAACTTTAATAATAATTTTTCTGCTTTTGGCACGGATCCAGCGACTGGCCAGCGCATCACTGGTACTCTCTTTTGTTGACTCCGTGGGGATGAAGGGCAAGGTTGATCTCGGCGGGATTTGAGCTCAGAGCGTGGAGAGCCATAACTCTATGCTGTAAAGCAATTTACTGGACTGTAATACGAACGGCTTCAACTATACAAACTCTTGAAAGTCAACAGTTGACATAATCTTGTAATCTTGTATCAGTAATGACGGTAATATATATATATATATATGTGTGTGTGTGTGTGTAAGTGAGTAGAGTAGCGTGTGTGTGTTTGTATGTATGTGTTGCTGTGTGCGCGCATATGTATGCGTGTGTGTGTATGTCGTACGTATAAGTGTCAATAAGTGAGTTTTTTTTTTTTTTGCGCGCGCGGGGACATAGAAATAATCGGGCTGGATGCCCGATCGCGCAGTTAAACCACTGGGAGTGAAGGACCCCTAGCCCTTGTCAGGGCATTCTTCTAGGAGAAGGCATCCCAGGGAACTGGGTTAACTCCGATATAAAACCTGCGGCTCAGTAGTTACCGATGATGTTGATCTTTTCTTCTTTTCGGGTTATAGCTACTGTCGCTCAGAGAGTGGGATTGGCTCAGTGCACAGTCTTTCCTCACTTTAAAAATATTCGTCACGCACAGGCATTGCACGAGTGCATTAATAATTATTAATAGTGTACTATTATTATTATTATTATTATTATTATTATTATTATTATTATTATTATTATTATTATTACTATTATTATTATTCGTGGATTGGCAGTATCGGTAGAGGGTCGGACGCCATGCTTTCCAGCATAGTTACGTCCCTTTACGATCTGAGTTCAAATCCCGCCGAGGTTGACTTTGCCTTTCATCCTTACGGGGTCGATCAAATAAAGTACCAGTAATGAACTGGTGATTGCTGGCCTTGTGCCTAAAGTAGAAACAATTATTATTATTATTATTACTTATTTATTTATTTATTTTTTTTCCAATACAATGATGTTCCAGAACAATGTAAAAGAGATAATTGGCAATTTAGGTTCTGGAACAAAAAAGATCATTGGCAATAAGGGCAGGGGCCCCAAGTTATCACAGCCTGGGCCCGCTCGTCATCGTGCCATTGTAATAGAGCCAAACAAGGCATTTAGTCTTAGCTGCTGGAACGTACGGACGCTGCTTGACAGGGATTCCTTGGAGCGTCCTGAACGAAGGACCGCTCTTGTTGCAAAGGAGCTTCGACGTTACGATCTTGACATCGTGGCTTTATCTGAGACGAGGTTAGCTGGGGATGGTCATCTTACGGAATTTTGTGGAGAATATACATTCTTCTGGAAAAGAAGAGATGAAGGAACCAGAAGAGAGGCTGGGGTAGGATTTGCTGTTAAGACTGTACTTGTGAATAAATTAGAAGAATTCCCAGTAGGGATTAGTGAGCGTCTTATGTCCATGAGAGTTCTGCTGGACAAAGGAAGATATGCTACCCTGGTGAGTGTGTATGCTCCAACTATGAATTCTGTCGATGAAGAAAAACTGTCCTTTTACCATGCCTTGAAAGGTGTTCTAAGAAATATCCCTCAGGCAGACAAAGTCATCGTGCTTGGTGACTTTAATGCTAGAGTGGGTAGGGATTTTAACACATGGAATGTAATCGGAAGGCATGGGGTGGGAAAGTGTAACGGCAATGGTATGCTCCTGCTGCAGATGTGTGAGGAGCTGGATCTGTGTGTTACCAACACCATGTTCCAACAAAAGAACAAATTCAAGACCACATGGATGCATCCTGCATCTAAGGAATGGCATCTTTTGGACTACGTCCTAGTCAGGATGCGTGACAGACAGGATGTGCAGTGTGTTCGTGTTCTTCGTGGAGCTGAGTGCTGGACGGACCACCGCCTGGTACGCGCAAAAGTGAAACTAATCACCAAACGTAAAATCCGGGCTCCTGGTGTTACCCTGCCCAAAAGATTGAATGCTGCTCGTCTTAAGGATAAAAATGTGAAGAGGACATTGGAAGAAGAGATGCAGGCTGCAGATCTTGGTGAGGATTGGCCGACCCTTAAAAAGTCGGTTTATGATGTGGGCAGGCGTGTTCTGGGATTGGTGCAGAGAAAACATCAGGACTGGTTTAATGAGAATGATGTACATATAGAAGACTTGTTGGCTGATAAGAGGCGTGCTCTGTCACGCTACTTGACGGCAAAACCACAGGAGAGGAATACGTTGCATGAGGAGCTCAGGGATGTAAAATCACGTGTTAGGCGGAGTCTTTCTCAGATGAAGGATCAGTGGTGGAGTGAGAAGGCTGGTGAGATACAAACTGCGTCTGATTCCAATAACACAAAGCTGTTGTACAGTCTCTTGCGTGAGGTTTATGGACCGTCTTCTTCTCTGGTGACACCGCTTCGCAGCAAGGATGGCAAAGAACTTCTTCGTGACTCACAAGGAATTCTACGAAGGTGGCGAGAGCACTTTGATGATTTTTTTAATCAGCCGTCTGTCATCAGTGAAGATTTCCTCAATCTCATTCCAGAAAGTCCTGTGAAAGTAGCTCTCGCAGAACCTCCGACGCTTGTGGAGGTTGCAGTGGCTATTTCGAAGCTGAACAGTGGAAGATCTCCAGGTATGGATGGCATACATGCTGAGCTCCTACAATATGGTGGTGAGAGACTCCTGCAACATCTGCACTCTTTGTTTGGAAGGATATGGGCTAATGAATCCGTACCTGAGGACTGGAGAGATGCAGTAATGGTGGTCTTGTAGAAGGGAAAGGGTAACAGGAATGATTGTGGGAACTACAGAGGTATATCATTGCTTTCTGTCGTAGGGAAAGTTTTATGTAGGGTGCTTCTGGACCGTCTGCTGACACACATTGCAGATTGTGTTCTTCCTGAAAGTCAATCTGGTTTTCGTGCTGGACGCGGCACTACTGATATGATCTTCTCAGCTAGACAGCTCCAGGAGAAGTGCATTGAACAAGGCTTGGATCTGTATCAGGTTTTTGTCGAACTGACAAAGGCTTTCGATACTGTCAACAGAGATGCATTATGGAAGGTTCTCCAGAAACTTGGTTGCCCTGATAAGTTACTTGCTTTAGTTAGGTCTTTCCATGACGACATGAAGGCTTGGGTTAATGTCGGAGGTAACATGTCGGAGCCTATCTCAGTAAAAAATGGAGTGAAACAGGGGGATATTCCAGCACCGACCCTGTTTGCCATATACTTTGCAATGGTTTTCTGTATTGCATTCAGGAATTGCGAGCATGGTGTTTACATCCGATATCGACCCTCAGGCAGCATATTTAACATCAGGCGCTTTACTGCGAAGACAAAAGTATTTACATCAATCATAAGAGACCTCTTGTATGCAGATGATTGCGATCTTGTAGCGCACACAGAGAGTGATATGCAGCACATTTTGAATGCATTTTCTGACGCTTGCACTGCCCTGGGTTTGACTGTCAGTCTCAAGAAAACCGTCGTCATGTACCAACCTGCCCCTAGTAAGCAGTACACTGAACCAAACATCTATGTGTATGGCAAACGACTTGGAGTGGTTGATCAGTTTGTCTACCTGGGAAGCACTGCCAATCGATACGGCAACCTTGACAGTGAAATCTCACTTAGGATTAGGAAAGCAAGTGATGCTTTCGGAAAGCTAGAAAGGCGACTCTGGGGACGGCGAGACATATGCAGGAGGACAAAGGTAAAGGTGTACAGGGCATGTGTACTCTCTTGTCTTCTTTATGTCTGCGAGACCTGGGTCACATATCGACACCACCTTAAGCAATAGGAGCGTTTCCATCAGATGTGTCTCAGACGGATCCATGGCGTTCACTGGAGGGACCACATCAGTGATGTCGAGATTTTGGAAAGCTCTATGTGTGACAGTATAGAAGCTCTTGTGCTTAAGCAACGACTCCGTTGGAGTGGTCACCTTGCCAGGATGAAGGATTCTAGAATACCAAAACAACTCTTCTATGGAGAGTTGGTTAAAGGAAAACGACCGCCACATAAACCAAAAAAGAGGTATAAGGATTCCTTGAAAGCCTCTCTGAAAGACGCTAACATCTCTGCTGTCATAAAGTAAGACCAGTGGTTGACTACCAGGCTGCTGTTGGAGATGCTACTCATCAAGCTTGCCAAACATGTGGTAGAGAATGTAAATCAGCAGGAGGGCTCAAGCGACATGCAAAAGTACACGAACTCCAACCACAGCCGACTATTCCCAGTGAATGTTTTGGTTGCCGACTCTGTGCAAGACATTTTAGAATTACATATGTATGTGTGTATGTATGTATGTATGCTTTTATTTGCATATGCATGTGTGTATGTATGTATGTATGTATTTACATATGTGTGTGTGTGTATGGATGCTTGTATTTACATATGCATGTGTGTGTGTGTGTGTGTGTGTGTGTGTGTGTGTGTGTGTGTGTGTATGTGTATGCTTGTATTCACATATGTATGTATGTGTGTGAGTATGTATGCTTGTATTTACATACATATGTGTATGTGTGTCTCTATGTATGCTTGTATTCAAATATGTATGTATGTGTGTGTGTATGTATGCTTGTATTTACATATGTATGTGTGTGTGTATGCATGCTTGTATTTACATATGTATGTGTGTGTGTGTGTGTATGTATGTATGCTTTTATTTACATATGTATGTGTGTGTATATGTGCGTGTGTGTGTATGCTTGTATTTACATATGTATGTATGTGTGCGTGTATGTATGTATGCTTTTATTTACATATGTATGTGTGTGTATATGTGCGTGTGTGTGTATGCTTGTATTTACATATGTATGTGTGTGTATGTGTGTGTATATATGTGTGTGTGTGTATGTATGCTTGTATACCTTCATCATTTACATATGTATGTGTGTGAGTGTGTGTATACGTATGTATGTATGTATGCTTGTATTTATATATGTATGTGTGTGTGTATGTGTGTCTGTGTATGTATGTGTGTGTGATTAATGTTTGTATGACATTCGTGTGTGTATGTGTGTATATGTATGTGTGTATGTATGTGTGTGTGTATGTATGTGTGTGTATGTGTGTGTGTGAGTAACTGTGTGTTTGTGAGTTTGTATATGTATGTATATATGTGTGTATGTATGTGTGTGTCTATGTGTGTCTGTGTGTGTGAGTTTGTGTATGTATGTGTGTGTGAGTATGTGTGTGTATGTTATTTTCACACAGCTGTTATTTTGCGATGGTTCACAACACGCTACATCAATGAGATATTGCGATAGTTAACAACACGCTATATCAATGTGATATTGCGATGGTTCACAACACGCTACAACAATGAGATATTTTGATAGTTCACAACACGCTACATCAATATGATATTGCGATACTTCACAACACGCTACATCAATCTGATATTGCGATAGTTCACAACACGATACATCAATGAGATATTGCGATAGTTCACAACACACTACATCAATGTCATATTGCGATAGTTCACAACACACTGCATCAATGATATATTGTGACAGTTTACAACACACTACATCAATGACATATTGTGATAGTTCACAACACACTACATCAATGTCATATTGCGATATTTCACAACACACTACATCAATCAGATAGTGCTAGTTCACAACACGCTACATCAATGACATATTGTGATAATTCTCAACACACTAGATCAATCAGATATTGCGATAGTTCACAACACGCTACATCAATGTGATATTGCGATAGTTCAAAACACGCTACATCAATGAGATATTGCGATAGTTCACAACACACTACATCAATGTCATATTGCGATACTTCACAACACGATACATCAATCAGATATTGCGCTAGTTCACAACACGCTACATCAATGACATATTGTGATAGTTCTCAACACACTACATCAATCAGATATTGCGATAGTTCACAACACGCTACATCAATGTGATATTGCGATAGTTCAAAACACGCTACATCAATGAGATATTGCGATAGTTCACAACACACTACATCAATGAGATATTGCGATAGTTCACAACACACTACATCAATGAGATATTGCGATAGTTCACAACACGCTACATTAATGTGATATTGCGATAGTTCACAGCACGCCACATCCATGACATATTATGATAGTTCACAACACACTACATCAATGAGATATTGCGATAGTTCACAACACGCTATATCAATGAGATATTGCGATAATTCACTACACACTACATCAATGTGATATTGCGATGGTTCACAATACGCTACATCAATGTGATATTGTGATGGTTCACAACACAATACATCAATGTGATATTGCGATGGTTCACGACACGCTACATCAATATGATATTGTGATAGTTCACAACACGTTATATCATTGAGATATTGTGATAGTTCACAACACACTACATCCATCTGATATTGCGATAATTCACAACACACTACATCAATGAGATATTGCGATACTTCGATAGTTCACAACACACTACATGAATGACATATTGTTATAGTTCACAACACGCTACATCAATGAGATATTGAGTTAGTTCATAACACATACATCAATGAGATATTGCGATAGTTCACAACACACTACATAAATGTGATATTGCGCTGGTTCACAATACGCTACATCAATGTGATATTGCGATAGTTCGCAACGTGCTCCATCAATGAGATATTGCCATAGTTCATAACACGATAATCAATGACATATTGTGATAGTTCACAACACGCTACATCAATGTGATATTGCGCTAGTTCACATCACGCTAAATCAATGAGATATTGAGATAGTTCACAACACGCTACATCAATGTGATATTGCGATAGTTCATAACACGCTACATCAATGAGATATTGAGTTAGTTCATAACACATACATCAATGAGATATTGCGATAGTTCACAACACACTACATAAATGTGATATTGCGCTGGTTCACAATACGCTACATCAATGTGATATTGCGATAGTTCGCAACGTGCTCCATCAATGAGATATTGCCATAGTTCATAACACGATAATCAATGACATATTGTGATAGTTCACAACACGCTACATCAATGTGATATTGCGCTAGTTCACATCACGCTAAATCAATGAGATATTGAGATAGTTCACAACACGCTACATCAATGTGATATTGCGATAGTTCACAACACGCTACATCAATGTGATATTGCGCTAGTTCACATCACGCTAAATCAATGAGATATTGAGATAGTTCACAACACGCTACATCAATGTGATATTGCGATTGTTCACAACACACTACTTCAATGTGATATTGCGCTAGTTCACATCACGCTAAATCAATGAGATATTGAGATAGTTCACAACACGCTACATCAATGTGATATTGCGATAGTTCACAACACGCTACATCAATGTGATATTGAGATAGTTCACAACACGCTACATCAATGTGATATTGTGGTAATTCACAACACACTATATCAATGACATATTGTGATAGTTCACAACACGCTACATCAATGTGATATTGCGATAGTTCACAACACACTACATCAATGAGATATTGTGATAGTTCACAACACACTACATCAATGTGATATTGCGATACTTCACAACACGATACATCAATGTGATGTGGCGATAGTTCACAATACGCTACATCAATGTGATATTGCGATGGTTCACAACACGCTACATCAATGTGATATTGTGATAGTTCACAACACACTATATCAATCTGATATTGCGATAGTTTACAACACGCTACATCAATGTGATATTGTGATAGTTCACAACACGCTACATCAATGAGATATTGTGATAGTTCACAACACATTATATCAATCTGATATTGCGATAGTTCACAACACACTATATCAATCTGATATTGTGATAGTTCACAGCACGCTAGATCAATGAGATATTGTGATAGTTCACAACACACTACATCAATGTGATATTGCGATAGTTCATAACACGCTATATCAATGTGATATTGCGATAGTTCACAATACACTACATCCATCTGATATTGTGATGGTTCACAACACACTACATCAATGTGATATTGCGATAGTTCACAACACACTATATCAATGAGATATTGCGATAGTTCATAACCAACTCCATCAATGTGATATTGCCATAGTTCACAACACGCCACATCAATGTGATATTGAGATAATTTACAACACGCTACATCAACGTTATATTGCGATAGGTCACAACACACTACATCAATGTGATATTGTGATAGTTCACAGCACGCTACATGAATGTGATATTGTGATAGTTCACAACACGCTATATCTATGAAATTTTGTGATAGTTCACAACACGCTACATCAATGTGATATTTCGATAGTTCACCACACGCTACATCAATGTGATATTGTGATAGTTCACAACACGCTACATCAATGTGATATTGTGATAGTTCACAACACGCTACATCAATGTGCTATTGCGATAGTTAACAACACACTATATCAATCTGATATTGCGATAATTCACAACACACTACATCAATGTATATTGTGATAGTTCACAACACGCTACATCAATGTGATATTGTGATAGTTCACAACACACTACATCAATGAGATAGTGTGATATTTCACAACACGCTACATCAATGACATATTGTGATAGTTCACAACACACTATATCAATCTGATATTGCGATAGTTTACAACACGCTACATCAATGAGATATTGTGATAGTTCACAACATGCTACATCAATGTGATATTGCGATAGTTCACAACACGCTACATCAATGAGATATTGCGATAGTTCACAACACGCTACAACAATGAGATATTGCGATAGTTCACAACACGCTACTTCAATGAGATATTGTGATAGTTCACAACACGCTACATCAATGTGATATTATCATAGTTCACAACACGCTACATCAATGTGATATTGTGATAGTTCACAACACGCTACATCAATGAGATATTGTAATAGTTCACAACACGCTACATCAATGAGATATTGTAATAGTTCACAACACGCTACATCAATGAGATATTGCGCTAGTTCACAACACGCTACATCAATGACATATTGTGATAATTCTCAACACACTAGATCAATCAGATATTGCGATAGTTCACAACACGCTACATCAATGTGATATTGCGATAGTTCAAAACACGCTACATCAATGTGATATTGCGATAGTTCACAACACACTACATCAATGTCATATTGCGATACTTCACAACACGATACATCAATCAGATATTGCGCTAGTTCACAACACGCTACATCAATGACATATTGTGATAATTCTCAACACACTACATCAATCAGATATTGCGATAGTTCACAACACGCTACATCAATGTGATATTGCGATAGTTCAAAACACGCTACATCAATGAGATATTGCGATAGTTCACAACACACTACATCAATGAGATATTGCGATAGTTCACAACACACTACATCAATGAGATATTGCGATAGTTCACAACACGCTACATTAATGTGATATTGCGATAGTTCACAGCACGCCACATCCATGACATATTATGATAGTTCACAACACACTACATCAATGAGATATTGCGATAGTTCACAACACGCTATATCAATGAGATATTGCGATAATTCACTACACACTACATCAATGTGATATTGCGATGGTTCACAATACGCTACATCAATGTGATATTGTGATGGTTCACAACACAATACATCAATGTGATATTGCGATGGTTCACGACACGCTACATCAATATGATATTGTGATAGTTCACAACACGTTATATCATTGAGATATTGTGATAGTTCACAACACACTACATCCATCTGATATTGCGATAATTCACAACACACTACATCAATGAGATATTGCGATACTTCGATAGTTCACAACACACTACATGAATGACATATTGTTATAGTTCACAACACGCTACATCAATGAGATATTGAGTTAGTTCATAACACATACATCAATGAGATATTGCGATAGTTCACAACACACTACATAAATGTGATATTGTGCTGGTTCACAATACGCTACATCAATATGATATTGCGATAGTTCGCAACGTGCTCCATCAATGAGATATTGCCATAGTTCATAACACGATAATCAATGACATATTGTGATAGTTCACAACACGCTACATCAATGTGATATTGCGCTAGTTCACATCACGCTAAATCAATGAGATATTGAGATAGTTCACAACACGCTACATCAATGTGATATTGCGATAGTTCACAACACGCTACATCAATGTGATATTGCGCTAGTTCACATCACGCTAAATCAATGAGATATTGAGATAGTTCACAACACGCTACATCAATGTGATATTGCGATAGTTCACAACACACTACTTCAATGTGATATTGCGCTAGTTCACATCACGCTAAATCAATGAAATATTGAGATAGTTCACAACACGCTACATCAATGTGATATTGCGATAGTTCACAACACGCTACATCAATGTGATATTGCGATAGTTCACAACACGCTACATCAATGTGATATTGTGGTAATTCACAACACACTATATCAATGACATATTGTGATAGTTCGCAACACGTTACATCAATGTGATATTGCGATAGTTCACAACACACTACATCAATGAGATATTGTGATAGTTCACAACACACTACATCAATGTGATATTGCGATACTTCACAACACGATACATCAATGTGATGTGGCGATAGTTTACAACACGCTACATCAATGTGATATTGCGATGGTTCACAACACGCTACATCAATGTGATATTGTGATAGTTCACAACACACTATATCAATCTGATATTGCGATAGTTTACAACACGCTACATCAATGTGATATTGTGATAGTAAACAACACGCTACATCAATGAGATATTGTGATAGTTCACAACACACTATATCAATCTGATATTGCGATAGTTCACAACACACTATATCAATGAGATAGTGTGATAGTTCACAACACGCTACAGCAATGTGCTATTGCGATAGTTAACAACACACTATATCAATCTGATATTGCGATAATTCACAACACACTACATCAATGTATATTGTGATAGTTCACAACACGCTACATCAATGTGATATTGTGATAGTTCACAACACACTACATCAATGAGATAGTGTGATATTTCACAACACTCTACATCAATGACATATTGCGATAGTTCACAACACACTATATCAATCTGATATTGCGATAATTCACAACACGCTACATCAATGAGATATTGCGATATTTCACAACACGCTACATCAATGTGATATTGTGATAGTTCACAACACGCTACATCAATGAGATATTGTGATAGTTCACAACACGCTACATCAATGACATATTGTGATAGTTCACAACACACTATATCAATCTGATATTGCGATAGTTTACAACACGCTACATCAATGTGATATTGTGATAGTTCACAACACGCTACATCAATGAGATATTGCGATAGTTCACAACACGCTACATCAATGAGATATTGTGATAGTTCACAACACGCTACATCAATGTGATATTATCATAGTTCACAACACGCTACATCAATGAGATATTGTGATAGTTCACAACACGCTACATCAATGAGATATTGTAATAGTTCACAACACGCTACATCAATGAGATATTGTAATAGTTCACAACACGCTACATCAATGAGATATTGCGCTAGTTCACAACACGCTACATCAATGACATATTGTGATAATTCTCAACACACTAGATCAATCAGATATTGCGATAGTTCACAACACGCTACATCAATGTGATATTGCGATAGTTCAAAACACGCTACATCAATGTGATATTGCGATAGTTCACAACACACTACATCAATGTCATATTGCGATACTTCACAACACGATACATCAATCAGATATTGCGCTAGTTCACAACACGCTACATCAATGACATATTGTGATAATTCTCAACACACTACATCAATCAGATATTGCGATAGTTCACAACACGCTACATCAATGTGATATTGCGATAGTTCAAAACACGCTACATCAATGAGATATTGCGATAGTTCACAACACACTACATCAATGAGATATTGCGATAGTTCACAACACACTACATCAATGAGATATTGCGATAGTTCACAACACGCTACATTAATGTGATATTGCGATAGTTCACAGCACGCCACATCCATGACATATTATGATAGTTCACAACACACTACATCAATGAGATATTGCGATAGTTCACAACACGCTATATCAATGAGATATTGCGATAATTCACTACACACTACATCAATGTGATATTGCGATGGTTCACAATACGCTACATCAATGTGATATTGTGATGGTTCACAACACAATACATCAATGTGATATTGCGATGGTTCACGACACGCTACATCAATATGATATTGTGATAGTTCACAACACGTTATATCATTGAGATATTGTGATAGTTCACAACACACTACATCCATCTGATATTGCGATAATTCACAACACACTACATCAATGAGATATTGCGATACTTCGATAGTTCACAACACACTACATGAATGACATATTGTTATAGTTCACAACACGCTACATCAATGAGATATTGAGTTAGTTCATAACACATACATCAATGAGATATTGCGATAGTTCACAACACACTACATAAATGTGATATTGTGCTGGTTCACAATACGCTACATCAATATGATATTGCGATAGTTCGCAACGTGCTCCATCAATGAGATATTGCCATAGTTCATAACACGATAATCAATGACATATTGTGATAGTTCACAACACGCTACATCAATGTGATATTGCGCTAGTTCACATCACGCTAAATCAATGAGATATTGAGATAGTTCACAACACGCTACATCAATGTGATATTGCGATAGTTCACAACACGCTACATCAATGTGATATTGCGCTAGTTCACATCACGCTAAATCAATGAGATATTGAGATAGTTCACAACACGCTACATCAATGTGATATTGCGATAGTTCACAACACACTACTTCAATGTGATATTGCGCTAGTTCACATCACGCTAAATCAATGAAATATTGAGATAGTTCACAACACGCTACATCAATGTGATATTGCGATAGTTCACAACACGCTACATCAATGTGATATTGCGATAGTTCACAACACGCTACATCAATGTGATATTGTGGTAATTCACAACACACTATATCAATGACATATTGTGATAGTTCGCAACACGTTACATCAATGTGATATTGCGATAGTTCACAACACACTACATCAATGAGATATTGTGATAGTTCACAACACACTACATCAATGTGATATTGCGATACTTCACAACACGATACATCAATGTGATGTGGCGATAGTTTACAACACGCTACATCAATGTGATATTGCGATGGTTCACAACACGCTACATCAATGTGATATTGTGATAGTTCACAACACACTATATCAATCTGATATTGCGATAGTTTACAACACGCTACATCAATGTGATATTGTGATAGTAAACAACACGCTACATCAATGAGATATTGTGATAGTTCACAACACACTATATCAATCTGATATTGCGATAGTTCACAACACACTATATCAATGAGATAGTGTGATAGTTCACAACACGCTACATCAATGTGCTATTGCGATAGTTAACAACACACTATATCAATCTGATATTGCGATAATTCACAACACACTACATCAATGTATATTGTGATAGTTCACAACACGCTACATCAATGTGATATTGTGATAGTTCACAACACACTACATCAATGAGATAGTGTGATATTTCACAACACTCTACATCAATGACATATTGCGATAGTTCACAACACACTATTTCAATCTGATATTGCGATAATTCACAACACGCTACATCAATGAGATATTGCGATATTTCACAACACGCTACATCAATGTGATATTGTGATAGTTCACAACACGCTACATCAATGAGATATTGTGATAGTTCACAACACGCTACATCAATGACATATTGTGAATGTTCACAACACACTATATCAATCTGATATTGCGATAGTTTACAACACGCTACATCAATGTGATATTGTGATAGTTCACAACACGCTACATCAATGAGATATTGCGATAGTTCACAACACGCTACATCAATGAGATATTGTGATAGTTCACAACACGCTACATCAATGTGATATTATCATAGTTCACAACACGCTACATCAATGAGATATTGTAATAGTTCACAACACGCTACATCAATGAGATATTGTGATAGTTCACAACACGCTACATCAATGTGATATTGCGATAGTTCACAACACGCTACATCAATGAGATATTCGATCCGCCACATCAAGAATCTTTCATTTTTTTTTCTTAGTTCATTTTTCTGTGTTTATATTTCCGGTATATTTCCTTTCCTTTTATTTTTATTTTCTTTTATCAGTTATTCCGTCATTAAACCCGTAGCTCAACAGACAACCTCCACGGAAATCAATATATTGTTTCACAGTTCTCGTTTACCACAACTACCTCCGACCATGCACCCCCCCACCATTTTCGTCCCACAGCCATTGTGCTTTAATTTATAATCCCTTTCTTCTTCTTCTTCTTCTTCTTCTTCTTCTTCTTCTTCTTCTTCTTCTTCTTCTTCTTCTTCTTCTTCTTCTTCTTCTTCTTCTTCTTCTTCTTCTTCTTCTTCTTCTTCTTCTTCTTCTTCTTCTTCTACTTCTTCTTCTTCTTCTTCTTTATTACTATTTTTATTACAAGGGAGACACCACAATTCTTTCTCTCCGGCCAAGACTTCATAAACTTCTTCAAGTTCTACTTAAAGAGGAAAGTGAAGGCAAGAGAGTAAACTGGGGTTTTGTGAGGGGATTCTTCATCGAATTACCCTTAAGTGTGGGAAGACAGCATATCCTTGTTAACATTTATTGTTTTCTATTGTTATATATATTTATTACAATTTCTATTATTGTTATTTATAATGTTTTCTCTGGTGAGGTTCCCTTTCCTATAATTGATGCAAACACTGCACTTGTGTCCTATAAAAGAAATTATCGTCTTCATCATCATCGTCATCGTAATCATTATAATTAATCCTTACGGGGTCGATAAAATAAAGTACCAGTAATGCACTGTGGTAATTGCTGGCCTTATGCCAAAAGTAGAAACAATTATTATTATTATCATTATTATTGTGTTATTTTGTTTAGCTCAGTTCTGTTTCTCTATTGCCGGTTTCAGGTCTTGAACCTAGGGCAATAAATGATTTCATTGTAGAGAGAGAACTCGTATGAGAATGTGTGCTGTTTTTAGGAGCCCGATCTTCTGTAGCTCATATTTGCAGATCTTGCAGGGAAGGACGCTAAGATGCAGGTCTGATGATTTGGATATCAATCCTAATGCTCCTATTATTACAGTGATAGTGTTTGTGGTCATTTTCCACATGCGGTTGATCTTTATTTCCAGGTCTTTGTATTTTGACTGTTTTTTCATTATTTTTATAGATGTATTCTTGTCAGCTGGTACGGAAATATCTATAAGGCTACATGTCCGATCTGTTTTTTTAATGATGATATCTGGTCTGTTGGCAGCGATTTCTCGGTCGGTTATCACAGCATATCGTACAAGATGGATATGTTGCCCTTTTACATGACTGCTTTTGGTTGATGTTCATATTTGTTAGAAGTTTGGATGTCATGAGAGCGGTAGTGAATCCAGCGCACATATTTAGCTATGCGATTGTGTCTTTCGAAATAGTCAGGTTTTGCCATCTCTGGACACCAGGAGATAACATAACCTACCCTTTTCACATGTAAGAAAGTACCGTTGCTCTGGTACCGTAAATTTGGATGGAGAATGCAAGCTCTATTATTCAGGCCTGAGGCCAGAAAAGAAAATTCCAAGTCGGGACTGGGGATACTAATAAGTCTCCGGTTGTAGGAATGTGTTAGGGAATGGATACCTTTGGAAAGGACGATTTGCTTCCTGTATCCTAGGTCGAAAGATATGTGTGGATGGTGCAAGTTTATGCATCAGAGAGTCCGAATACGGATCCTTCCTTTAAGTCACTGCAGCGTTAGATATAGTTACAATTGAGTCCTATATCCTATTGGGAGATTTCAATGCAGATGTCGGCACCAATCATCTGACATAGAGAGGAGTGATTAGGAGGAACAGTGACAGTGATCTAAATCCGAACGGAGAAGCATTGTTCTAATAATGGTCTCTCTATTATGAACACCTTCTTCCAGCACAAAGAAATCCATAAATATACATGATATAATGGAAATTAGAGGCAGCGATCAGTAATTGGTTTGCTTAATTGTCTCTGATCCCATCGATTTTATGCTAGACTTTCATGGTAAAGGCTGAGGTGTCAACCGATTAACATCTGGTTATCTGCAGACTAAGACTAACTAAAGTCAAGAAAACCCACAATTATTATTATTATGCTTTGCAGCATAGAGTTATAGCCCTTTACGTTCTGTATTCAAATCCCGCCGAGGTTAGCTTTGCCTTTCATCCTTAGGGTGTAGATGAAATAAAGTACCAGTAATGCACTGGGGTCGATTTGATCGACTTTCCAATCCCCTTTAAATTGTTGACTTTGTGCCTAAAGTAGAAACAATTATTGTTATAATTATTAAGGGCGGCGGATTAGAAGTATCGGTAGAGCTTTGAGGCATATAGTTACGTCCCTTTACGTTTGAAGTTCAAATCCTGCCGGGATTAACTTCGATTTTCATCTTTCCGGCGTCAATAAAATAAAGTTCAATAATGTACTGGGATTGACTAATCGACTTTCTCTTTCCCCCAACATTGTTGGTCTGGAGACTAAATCAGAAACCATTATTGGATCGCTTTGAGGCATAGAGTTAAAGCCCTTTACGGTCTGAGTTCAAATCCTGCCGAGGTCAACTTTCCCTTTCATCCTTACGGGGTCGATAAAATAAAGTACCAGTAATGCACTGACATAATTGCTGATCTTGTGCCAAAAGTAGAAACAATTATTACTATGATGAGGAGGAGATATGTTATTTTTATTTTTTCCAATCATCCATCTCCATTTAAACCACGACATTCTATGTAACCTATTCTTGTGATGTTCCTATCATCAGGTGCCCTTGTGGCAAATACATGAAATTCGGTGGACTGGCCGAATCATTAGAGCGTCAGACTAAAATGTTTTGCGGGAATGATTTACGACTGAGTTTTACGTTTTGAGTTACTTTCTTAGGTTAACCTATTGGGTTGATAAAATAAAGTACCAGTAATGCATTGGCTTGCTTTAATCGACTTTTCCTTTCCATTCAAATTGATGGCCTTGTGGCTAAAGTAGAAACAATTGTTATTTAACTTAATGTTTTTGTCTTTTTTTTCTTGCTGTTTTCTACTTATGTAGTGTTGTGTGTCACAATTAATATAGGTCGCTCACGTCATCAATGTCTTGGTCGTCGTTGTTGTTGGTCTTGGGACAAATAAAACAAGATGACAGTAAATCGTTACCTTCTGCGATACATTATTGCTTGGGTGTAATTATCTGAGGGCGACCTGACGATGTAGATGACGATGGCGATGATGATGATAAAGAAGAAGAAGAAGAAGAAGAAGAAGAAGAAGAAGAAGAAGAAGAAGAAGAAGAAGAATATAGTGGTGGTGGATTGAAAGTTGAAGCGCAAGCGGGTGGTATGAGGAAGTTGCAGGCGCTATGTTATTCCCATACTGATTCTAAGCAAGATCTCCCCCCCCCCACCCAAACAATGCATTTATTGTTACTCTAGCAGTAGGTGGAACATGTGAATATACTGAAACATGCATACGTATATGCATATATATATATATATATATATATATATATATATATATATATATATATATATATATATATATGTATGTGTATATATATATACAGTATATATATATATATATATATATATATATATATATATATATATATATGTATATATATATATGTATATATATATATATACATACATATATATGTATATATATATATGTATATATATATACATACATACATATATATATATATATATATATATATATATTTTTAAAATTATTTATATATATGTATATGCATATATATATATGTATATGTATATATGTATATGATATATATATATATATATATATATATATATATATATATATATATATATATATATATATATATATGACTGGGGTTCTATATTAAATCATATACGAAATGTTCATATAAATAAACTTCGTCTCATATATGTGTGTGTTTATATATATATATATGTATATATATATATATATATATATATATATATATAAATATATATATATATATAATTTACATGTGTGTTTGTTAACGTGAGTTTCATTGGAGCTGTTGTTGTTTGTGACTAGAGTATGAGAATATACGTGTATGAATGATTGAGTGTATGAAAGTGAGTGTGATAGCAAGTTCACTGTTCTAAAACAAATAAACTCTAGAACTGATATTGAAATACAAACGATGTGATTTATATGACCACAGGACTGGTGTAAATATCAGATTATTTGGAAACTTTGGGGAGATTGTTACAATAATAGTAGTAGTAGTAGTAGTAGTAGTAGTAGTAGTAGTAGGGTGGCGATTGGCAAAATCGTTTAAACGTCTGACAATATTTTACAGCATTAGTTATAGCCCTTTACCTTCTGATTTCAAGCCCCGCCGAGGTCACCTTTGCCTTTCAATCTCCCTTGATCGATAAAATAAATTACCAGTCGGATTTACTCAAATTTGCGTTTTCCTCCAAATTTACTGACCTCGTAGCTAAATTAGTAATTAATGGTACTAGTAGCAGTAGACTAGCAGCAGTAGTTGTTGTGAGGAGGCAAATTCGGAAAGTCGTTAGAATGTTGTATACAAAAATTGTTTCTACTTTTGGCACAAGGCCATCAATTACCCAGTAGATTACTGGTACTTTATTTTATCGACCCCGTAAGGATGAAAGGCAAAGTTAACCTCGACGGGATTTGAACTCAGACCGTAAAGGGACGTAACTATGCTGGAAAGCATGGCGTCCAGCATAGTTACGTTGTATACAATAATTTTCGATATTCGTTCCTGCTCTTTGCGCTCTCCCAGTTCAAATTCCGTCGAGGTCAACTTTTCCTTTCATCCTTTCGAGATCGAGAAACCCCCCCAAACCCCACCCCCAGATGCATCACTGTTATACTAGGATCGATTCTTTGTATATTTCTTCTCACTGTCTCTCTAGCATTCTTTTTTCTTCTCGGCTGTTTAAGCTGAAGAGGAACGGATTGCCACAGGTTTAAATACCCCCAAAACGAGCCCCTACGACTCTATCACGAGTTACAGGTCCACACATACAGAAGTAGTATTAGTAGTAGTTGTTGCAGCAGCAGCAGTAGTAGCAGCAGCAGCAGTAGTAGTAGTAGTAGTAGTAGTAGTAGTAGTAGTAGTGGTGGTTGTGGTGGTGGTAATGGTGGTGGTTGTGGTGGTTATAAGCTGGTCATGTTGGTGATTTTTGTGGCTGAAGATGTTCGTGCTGCTTAGTCCCCGGCTTGCCCTAACCGAACACACCTATGATTATTAGAAACGTATATCAGAGATAATATTGTCGACGTGTCCTACCTCTTTTAAAACGATAGGGTATGATTTGTGGGAGATACAGCTGCTATATCTAGCAGAATGATCAACCACATGGAGAACCCTTCATTGACCTTGTGTCGCTGTAGCTACTGTTGTTCTTGCTTCTGCTGTTCTTATTGTTGTTGCACTCGTTGTTGCTGCTGCTGCTGCTGCTGCTCTTGTTGCTCCTGTTGTTGTTGTTGCTGCTGTTATTGTTGTTGCTGTTGTTGTTGCTGTTGTTGTTGCTGCTGCTGCTGCTGTCACTGTTGCTCTGACACACATTCTCCTGTGGTTTCTGAGAATGTTTAGTAATTTGATTAAGCAATACTAAACAACGGTTTTATCAAAACAAAATGGTGGAATATATCAGATGCTACTTACAATATACTATGTACTTCGACAGAATTCTAATGACTCTAGGTTTGCAAAACACAGCAATCAAATTAGTCCAAGCAGAGAGAGGGTAGCAGTAAGAGAGTGAGACTAAACAACAACTACGAGGTACTATTCAGAATTCGAAGAAATTAAATAAAAAGCCTTTGTCTATCATGTTAGATATTCTTTGCTCTCATCAGCAACCAGTCAAACCTATCGACACCTATAAACACACATTAGATATTGATACATATACGGTTTGGTGGATAGAGTTTGAACTCATAATTATGTGGTCATAGGTACGATTTCCGGACTGGGCAGTGGGTTGCGGTCTTGAGCAAGGTATAAAGCTCATAGTTACGATGACATCCGTCCCAAGCGGTATTGAATTTATCCTCTTCTTGGGTAACATCGGTGGTTTGGAGAGTTGAGAATAACGTGCCTGGATGACTGCTGATTCTCCATAAAAACACCTTGCCTGGGCTTGTACCTCGGAGGTACAAGCCCAGGCAAGGTGTTTTTATGGAGAATCAGCAGTACAATGTTCTAGGTGTAAACCCGTTGTCAACCATGACAGAAAGGACCCTTATCCTCATACCGTTTAGCGTTTCATTCCTTGACTTAAAATCTCATCACCAACTACCGATAACTATTATTTTATGTGAGTTGATAACTTATGTAGAAGTAACATGAGTAACATAAGCCAATAAGCATAGAACATTCTCGTAACTACATGAATGATAGGACGTTTTTTTTTTTTTCATTTTTTATTGTTATTTTTTGTCGACGTGCAAGGGCCTATATTTTCAAAGGAAAGGAAACGAGATATTTTGGCATTTAGGGCTGCCCCATGGCCATTATATTTTTGTACGTAAATGAAGTAACGTGACTTAAACTAGGGATAGAAGATCCCTTTGAATTACCATTCAATTGATAGTTTCACATATTTGGTGCATTCTTTTTATTGGCGTTGTTAAGAAAGTCGTAAAAATGTCTGGATTTCGATTTTGCACCGAAATAATTTCAAATTTTATATATTCATCAGGATATCCTACATAGAAACGGATTATTTATTGATTTATTTGCTTGATCAGTTGTTAGAATATGTTACATAGAAACAACGTAGCTATTATCTTAGTAATTGTTGGTCCTCCGTCGATTCCGATGATGAGTGTTATAGTTATTTGAATAATGGAACAGCCTGCTCTTGAAATTAAATGATGACTGAGTATTCTACCCACATGTGTACTCTTAATGTAGTTCTCAGGGAGATTCAGTGGGATACACGTTGCGGCAAAGCTGGACCTTTGTGTGTTAGAGGTACAAATCATTTTTGCCAGCTGAGTTGTCTGAAGCAACCTGAAATAAAGTGTTTTGCTCAAGGACACAACGCGTTACCAGAACTGGGAATCGAACTCACAACCTAATGATCACGTGTGCCACACCCTTGTCACTGGACCATGCAACTCCATTTATTAGAGATTACTACATAGAAAGAAACTACTTATTGTCTTATCCATTCGTTAGAGTATCTTATATAGAAAGGCAATATTTATTAATTTCTTTGCTTGTTCTCTTGTTAGAATGTCCAGCATAGGGACAATCTATTTTTTTTTATCCTTTGTTAGACAAAAAACAATCTATTTTCTTATTCATTCATTAGAGGAAACTACATAGAAACAATTTATTTTCTTTCAACTAAATGCATATAAAGTCATTTACAACAAAATATATTAGAAAATAGAATGTAACAACATCAAATGGATTACTACATCTCATGAAAAACAACAAACTTTAATCAGTAGACCACCCATTAAGGAACAGAAATATAATTTTATATCACTTTCCCCCCTCCTCACTTTCACTCTCTTCCACACATCCCATCTCCTTTTTACTTAGCACGTGTGCGTTCATGCAAAACTATACGCACAAGCACACGCTCTCTTTCTCATTATATAAGGCAACGTATTTATACCGTGTGTATCTGTCATGGTGTCGATATCTCGTTATCGATAATCTCTCTATTGTATATACATGTTTGATTCTTGTTTATTGGGAAAGTTATCATATATTAGTCCATCCATCGGTCCCTCAGTCCATAGAGACAATCCTGAAAAATATACCACAATAAAATACAAACATTATTATATAGACGGGCGGTGGATTGGCAGTATCGGTAGAGGGTTGGACGCCATGCTTTCTAGCATAGTTACGTCCCTTTACAGTCTGATTTCAAATCCCGCCGAGGTTAACTTTGCCTTTCATCCTTACGGGGTCGATAAAATAAAGTACCAGTAATGTACTGGGTTATTGCTGGCCTGGTGCCTAAAGTAGAAACAATTATATAGATTGGCAGTATTGGTAGAGCGTCAGATGCTATGGTTTGCAGCATAGAATTATGGCCCTTTATGTTCTGAGTTCAAATCCCGCCGAGATTAACTTTGCCTTTCATCCTTACGGGGTCGATAAAATAAAGTACCAGTCACGCGATGGGGTCGATTTAATCGACTTTACCCTCCCTCAAAACTACTGGCCTTGTGACTATATGAGAAACCATTATTATTATTATTATTATTATTATAACAACCGACAACGTGAAATACACAGGGGTCTCCCAATGAAGCTCCCCCCCCCTCTATCTCTTCTTCTCTAAACGCAAACACGCACATAAATACACGCCCTAACTCAAACACACTCTCAGCTAAATCAGAGACACAATCCACAGACACCGGTGCCTCCTCATTTTGAAGTAAAATAAGATGGAAATCCCATACCCCACAAACAAAAAAGGAAACATACAAACAAAATAATCTTGCCTCACATCAACACACACTAGAAGATGTAGAAAACACACCCAAAACAAATACAGACATATCTAAAACAACACCAAACCTACCAATAAAACAACCGTCAATGCAACCAACTCTACCACCAACATTACCACAACAACAACCACAACTACAACCACATCTACAACTAACACGACAGATGCCAAATTTGGTGCTAGTGAAGAGGGCTAACAAATAATTGCAGGCCATCCTATCACTAAGTAAAGATATCGAGAAAGACGGGGAGATTTTCGGGACAAACACTTGTGCCAGAAAATTAAATGATACTTCGAATGTCCCTTGGAACCTACAAAGACATTAGGCAGAGCTTCCCATGGGACGTGAGAAGCCCTAATGTAAAATCCATAAGTAAGCTTTTAAAGGAGTTCCCAATGTAACACCAACCAGATATGGAGATCAAACTATCCGATCTCCAAAAGCACACGGAGAGTAAGTAGCGCCGCCATCCATTATTTCTCTTATCCAGCAAACATGGCAATTCAAAGAGTATGGTGTATAAATGTACATGACCTGGGCTTGTCTTGAGAGCAAGGTTACTTGCTCAAAATCTTCACACAGTGAAGTATATCACACACGCCTCCACACAGTGAAGTATACCATGAAGCCGTATCTACTTACAGCACGAGCCGGTGAAAGATGGGGCCTTTACGAGGTTACAAAGCCTGCTAAAAATAGAAAGAGAGGGCATATCTCTTCCAAAATCGGTTCTGGAAGGGGAAGAAGAGAGAGTTATAGGGAGCTGAGAGGGAGAAGCTAGAATATAATAAAATGCAACAAACGAAATAAAACTTTAAAAAAAACGGTATACGTTTTGTGTTTATTGTTGGTTTAGGTGAAGGTAGAGGTGTAGAAAGATAAGTGTGTAAGTGTTAATGTTAGAATTAAAACTAGTGTTAGGGTTAAAGTTAGAATTACATGGTTAAAACACTGGATGTCAGGGTTGACATGGAGTTCAACAACAACAACAACGGTAACACGATAGAACATATTGGCTAATGTAGTTCTAGATACATTATATTTGAATAAATGATTGGTTGGTCATCATAGGAATTAGACAATAAATTGGAAGAGTCATTAGTGTGGAATTAAATGCTCTGTTAATATTACTAGCAGAAAAACCACCCTACGTGTGGTTTTCTGCTAGCATGCGTAGTGTGTATATTGATATTATACACAATATATGCATGTAGATATGATACATCAAATAAAATCATAATTGACAATATACACAAAAATTGAACAAAGCCTATGTTACACTGTCTTCTGTAATAAGTAATCCATGATATATTAAAAAAAATACGACATTATATATAAACTGCATTAGGAGAAAATTAGCGACGGAAATATATGCGATTATAAGTGTTATAATATAACGGCCGCTAACCGGAAGTGTTGACATTTGATAATTTTAAAGATTAAGCTATGAAATATATTTAATCAACAGCCACGAAATTTAGCACATAAATTATGTAATATTCATTCATTGGATTGGCAGTATCGGTAGAGGGTCGGACGCCATGCTTTGAAGCATAGAGTTACCTCCCTTTATGATCTGAGTTCAAATCCCGCCGAGGTTAACTTTGCCTTTCATCCTTACGGGGTCGATAGAATAAAGTACCAGTAATGCACTGGGATAATTGCTGGCCTTGTGCCAAAAGTAGAAACAATTATTTATTCAAAGTAAACCAACTTATTTTACAAACGGGGTAAAAAATATATATTCTGGACGCAATCCCGCAGACCTTCCTTTATTATAACTAAGGTTCAAGTGCTATGCGCTCTATGTTCAAATCCCGTTGAGGACAACTTTCTTCTTCTTCTTCTTCTTCTTCTTCTTCTTCTTCTTCTTCTTCTTCTTCTTCTTCTTCTTCTTCTTCTTCTTCTTCTTCTTCTTCTTCTTCTTCTTCTTCTTCTTCTTCTTCTTCTTTATTACTATTATTATTACAAGGGAGACACCACAATTCTTCCTCTCCGGTCAAGACTTCATAAACCTCTTCAAGTTCTACTTAAAGAGGAAAGTGGAGATAAAGAGGGAGTTGCTGCCTTTTATTGTGTTTTATGAAAGATGGGTAAGATTGGCGAGATTGATGAGGGCGCACGGGTCTAATCTGGCTATGCGTTTCTAATCTGGGGTAAAGAAACTGGGAGAGGACACTTTCAATGCCCTGGGAGGGTCGAGGGGGTAAACTCAAATACTCCTTCCATCGAGTCCTGTCGGAAACAACCGTCCGCAATTGATCCGGATGGTTCCTCAAGCGAGACCACCCAAGCTCATGGATGTTATCCAACCATCTTGCTCGGGGTCTACACCTGTGTCTCCTGCCGGTTGATTTTGTCCGTAAAATCTTCCTAGTGCGTCTTTCCTAAAACATTCTAACCACATACCCGAGGATTGGTTCTGTGATCTCTTAATTTCGAGAAGTAGTGGCTCATCCTGTAGCGCCTCTCTGTTCTAGCTACGTATTCTTTCGAGAAACGTTACTACAAAAACCCTTCAGAAGAACCCCATTTCGACCGCATGTAATCGCGATCGTATTATTTCGTGGTTGATAAATAAAATTCCTATCGAGGGTGGTGAGATTGTTAGATCGTCGGACAAGAAGCCTTGCATTATGTGTTCTAGCGTTGAGCGTTTAGAGTTCAAATCTTGTTTCTTGTCACTAGGAAAATTGGAACATGACCTCCATCACGAAAGTATAAAAAAAACTACCTATGAGATGCAACTTTATAGCAGGCCGGCTAAACTTATGTTAGTATTATAATAGTAGAAGAAGAAGAAGAAGAAGAAGAAGAAGAATTTTACGGGTAAAACTAACCGGCAGGACACCCAGAGGTAGATCCAAAGCAAGATGGTTGGATAAAATCCATGAGCTTGGCTGGTCTCGATTGGGGATACAGTCGGATCAATTGGAGACGGTTGTTTCTGACAGGACCCGATCTTCTTAACCATACGGCCATGTCTGTGCCTATAACTACAGAATAGAATATCTTTACATCAAAGATAAATTCATGAATATTGTTTGACCAGTAAAGGCAATACGAGCCGCCCAAACTTCGGGTGGTAATACGACCACGTACTTATTAAGTTAGCTGCAGTCTATGGCTAACAATGTTTGATCCTGGCTCACATACAGCTACTGAGATTTTATGTAAGAAACGCCAACTTTACTCTAATTACTTGCAGAAACTGCAGTAATAAAAATATTTATGTGTTTCAGAAATACATTGTACCACATTTTTATTGCCATTGCAGTAATGCAAACATACTGAAACAAGCAAAAAAAAAAAAAAAGGTATTTATATAGAAAAAAGTATATGCGTATATGTATGGGTTTGCGTATGTGTGTGTGTGTTATTATATGTCTGTACGAAGCTAAGAGGATATGTGTGTGTATATGTAAGTAAAATAGTGTTTATGTGCTTGCAAGTACGAAGCTATGAGCAAAAGTATGTTAATATAAGAGTGTATGTGTGTATACAGAGTTGTGAAAGGAAAAGTGGAGTGTGCGTAAGAGTATATGTTTCTGACCATAAGAGAGCCCTAAGAATCTAGAGGTGAATATACAAGCGCATGTGGTATAGCGGACGGGGTATTAAAGACATTGGGGAGGGGAGTTGAGTCCATAAAGGAAGTATGACCCTAGGTGGCAAATCAGACTCTGTTCAGTCATAGTGCGCGAGGCGGCCTGTGATCCGTGATGTAAAAGGACATCCAGGACTGAGACATGTAAGGAAGAGTGACCAGGAGAACGGAAATGACGGACGACGGGATTATCCAAACCGAGTCGTATGTCCCTCAAATGCTCAGCAAAACGGTCCGCCAAACGGCGTTCCATTTGTCCGAAGACCCTCTTCCTGCTATTTCAAACGTTGACTTAATATATTTCTTCCATATACTGTACCGATTGTATTTTTGTTTCTGTTTACCTTTTACACACACACACACACACACACACACACACACACACACACACACACACACACACACACACACACACACACACACACACACACACACACACACATATATATATATATATATATATTACAGAGTGAGGTTTTTTTACAAAATGAAAAAAATGAGGAGTCCTACACGAGTGAAAGTATAAGGAAACAAGATGAAATCGAAAATCCAACTCGAGTCTTTTTTGTCCAGAATTAGCCGTCGAAATGGCTTGAGATCTGCCGTCGGGGTCTTACTGGTTCCTATTACCCACTCTACTACCCTAAGTATTGAGTACTTTGGTGCGTTATGGTCCACCTGGTTCCTTACCACATTTCCTTCGTTATATATATATATATATATATATATATATATATATATATATATACCTATATATATATATATATATATATACCTATATATATATATATATATATATATATATATATATATATATATATATATATATATATGTATATATACATATATATATATATGTATATATAAATATATATATATATATATATATACACATAAATGCATACATGGCAGACAGAGAGATATTTGAGTTGGTAGAAGTTAAAAATTAGGCAGGCAGGTATGTAGGTACGTACGCACACACACACATACATACACACACACACACACACACACACACACATATATATATATATATATATATAATAAAAGGACGATTTGTTATGTCTTCATTACGTCTATTGACTAGTGACGCGTGTTCCGCTATTGATCAGCTCAAGGTACGATCTGTATCGATCTAGCCCGACTCTGGAATCAAAAGCTCGCCGGACCTCTGTCATTACAACAGCAGAGGTCCGACGCGTTTTTGATTCCAGAGTCGGGCTAGATCGATACAGATCGAACGTTGAGCTAATCAATAGTCGTTGAGCTAAAATAGTCTTTTACAACAAAATAGCTGTAAGAAAGAAATATTTCTGAGCCGTATATTATAATAGAAAAACGAACACAGACATATAGACATATGTGTTCAAACCGTAAGGGACCTGATTCGCTAAGGTGAAAAGAATACTAACTACAGACAATTGGGTTCGCTTGTCTCAATTTAAGAAAAAATTAAGAAAATAAATACAAACTGGAATTGTGGTATTCTTTTCAGCTTAGCGAATCAGGTCTCTTACGATTTGAACACATATATCTATATATCTGTGTTCGTTTTTCTTTTATATTCTATTATAATATATAAATATATATATATATATATATATATATATATATTTCTGAAAATATATTTACTCCATTCCAGAAACTAATTAGTTGGAAGTGATATTTTAGTAAGTTAATTTTATAATTTTTTTATTTTACGTTTCTCATATATATATATATATATATATATAATATGTAAATATATATATATATATATATAGAGAGAGAGATAAATGAATAAATAAACAATAGAATGCGACTGAGAAAGCAAAATATAAAAAGTAGTTTGAAATCTTTGCACGTACCGGTATATCATGGGAATGTGTTGTTTAACTAAGCAACATGCAATAGCAACACCTGTAAAGTGACAACTGTTTCTCTTGTGTAATTCACTCTTCCATAGTCATCGTCATCGTCGTCGTTATTCGGACAGTTACTCATAAACATAATGTTTTTGTTATTTGTCTTTCAATGCTGATATTTTTAATGTTGTTATTGTTACTGATATTGGTAGAGCAGCGGATTGGCAGTATCGGTAGAGGGGCGGACACCATGCTTTGCAACATAGAGGTGTGACCCTTTACGTTCTGATTTCAAATCCCGCCAAGGGTAACTTTGCCTTTCATCTTTGCGGGATCGATAAAATAAAGTACCAGTCACGCACTGGGGTCGATTGAATCAACGATTGAATGGTTGGCCTTGTGACTAAATAAGAAACCGTTATTATTACTGCTATTGGTGGATTGGCAGTATCGGTAGAGCGTTTGACACCATAGAGTTCCGACCCTTTACCTTCTGAGTTCAAATCCAGCCGAGGTTAACTTTGCCTTTCATACTTATGGGGTCGATCAAATAAAACACCAGTAATACACTGGGGTAATTGCTGGTCTTGTGCCAAAAGTAGAAACAATTATTACTGTTATTGGTGTTGTTATGGCTACCGTTATTGTTGTTAATGTTGTTATTTATGTTATCATTATCACCACTGTATATATTACTCTAATTGTTTTCACTGTTGTTATTGGATATTGTACTTATTACTGATGTTATTCCTGTTGTTATGACTGTGGTTATTGCTGTTGTTATTGCTGTTGTCATTGCTGTTGTTACTGTAATTATCATTGTTGTTAGGACTGTTGTCATTGCTGTTGTTATTGTTATTACTTTTGTTATTATTGTTGTTATAGCTGCCTTTGTTGCTCTAATACCTTTGTTATTAATGTTGTTATTACTATAATTATTACTGGTAATATGAGGGCGGTGGATTGGCAGTATCGGTAGAGGGTCTGACGCCATGTTTTGCAGCAAAGATTTCAAATCCCACCGAGATTAACTTTGCCTTTCATCCCTACGGAGTCTATAAAATAAAGTACCAGTAATGCACTGGCATAATTGCTGGCCTTGTGCCAAATGTAGAAACAATTATTACTGGTAATATTGCTGCTATTATTGTTCCTTCTGTGTCTGTTATTGTTGTTATCTTTACTGTTGTTACTGTTGTTTAATGCCCCATTTGCACATATTATTCTGTTTTTACGTTTCTTACTGTTGTTACTATTGTTGTTAGTTACTTACCGTTGTTACTATTGCTAAAACTGTTGTTATTACTGCGTGGATTAGCAGTATCGGTAGAGGGTCGGACGCCATGCTTTCCAGCATAGTTACGTCCCTTTACGATCTGAGTTCAAATCCCGCCGAGGTTGACTTTGCCTTTCATCCTTACGGGGTCGATAAAATAAAGTACCAGTAATGCCCTGGGTAATTGCTGGCCTTGTGCCTAAAGTAGAAACAGTTGTTACTGCAGCTGTTATTGTGGTTCCTGTTATTGTTAATCTGTTATTTTGAAGGCCATGTCTGTTTCAGGGAACCTTTATTTCGTGACTTCACTAGCCGGAAGTAGCAGCCAAACCTGGCTCAAACCATACCCTGTCATCTAATAAAATGAATCTTTGGACGATGATTTCTATAGTATATAAATACAACAAAACGTGGTGGTATAGTCAGAGGTAGACTGGTTTTTCACTAGCTACTGACATAAAGCTACTAGGAACTATGTGATATTTGACTTTCCAAAATGCACAAGAAATATGTTACTCTACAGATATATTGTGTAGTCTCTTCTTTTGTGTACACTATACTTACACCATATAAATATATATATATATTGATAAATATGCTGGGTCCGTCAACCCTTATTATATATATATATATATATATATATATTAAAATAACAGATTAAAGTTTAAGCAAAGAATCGCACCTTTCACCTTAACGGGTCTTCCATCTATCTATCTATCTTTCTATCTATCTATTTCGTTTTTATATTTTTTTACACTACTGTATGTAAAATCCCCGGCATGTCTTTGTATTGTCCCCTTTCTTGTTGCGCCCTTGTGGCTAATAAAGAAATCTATCTATCTATTTCTCTATTTCTCTCTCTCTCTCTCTCTCTCTCTCTCTCTCTCTCTCTATATATATATATATATATATATATATATATATATATATATATATATATAAAAAGTTTGTCCTTCATCAGTGATCTTCCAACTATCATAGGCATTTCATCGCTTTAAAGACCATATACCTTCGGTTGGTGCGAGCAACGGCTAAAAAAAGTCGTTGGGATACGTAAATAAAGGGGACGCGAGGGTAAACAAACAAAATGGTGAGGCAACAGAAAGTGAGGAAGAAGGAGACAAGTCCCAGATTTCTATGAATTTAAGTTCGGTGAAATCGTGAACGAGAGAATAAAGACCATCAAACCTGGTTGAAATGCGAGCAAGGAAGGAATTTCGCACAGGTATGAAATGCCTATGATAGTTGGAAGATCACTGATGAAGGACAAACTTTTTTCATATGTAACCCATTTGCAACTCCGCAGCGCCCTTATTATCATATTTACACATATTTTTTCCTCTGCTGCTACACCGTCTTTTTCGTTCTATGTATCTTTACCCTTTCTAGCAGTCTCTCTCTCTGTTAGCCTCTTCCTCACCTCACCCTTCACTCACTCATTCTCTGTCACTACCTCTCCTCCTCCTCCTCTTTCTTCCCGTTTGACCTGTTAGTAACTCTTTTCTCTCACATTCTCGGCCAAGCTGGTCGGAATTTTTTCTCTCTCGTCTACGATTTCACAGAACTTATGTTTACCGAATTCGCAGACCAGACCCCTTCTTCCTCCCGTTAGACCTGTGCGAAATTCCTTCCTTGCTCACATTTCAACCAGGTTTGATGGTCTTTATTCTCTCGTTCACGATTTCACCGAACTTAAATTCATAGAAATCTGGGACTTGTCTCCTTCTTCCTCACTTTCTGTTGCCTCACCATTTTGTTTGTTTACCCTCGCGTCCCCTTTATTTACGTGTCCCAACGACTTTTTTAGCCGTTGCTCGCACCAACCGGAGGTATATGGTCTTTAAAGCGATGAAATGCCTATGATGGTTGGAAGATCACTGATGAAGGACAAACTTTTTTCATATGTAACCCATTTGCAACTCCGCAGCGCCCTTATTATCATATATATATATATACATATACATACATATATATATATATATATATATATATATATATATATATATATATATATATATATATATATATATATATATATGAATAAAGTGGTCCTTCATCAGTGATCTTCCAACCATCACAGGTATTGCTTCGCTTTAAAGACCATATACCTCCGGGTGCGAGCAACGGCTAAAAAAAAAGTCGTTGGGACACGTAAATAAAGGAGACAGCGAGAGTGTAAACAAACAAAGATGGTGAAGCAACGAAAAGTGAGGAAGAACGAGTCAAGTTCCAAATTTCATATATATATATACAAACATAATATATATATAGGTATTAGAGGTGCAAATGAATTGCGTTGACAGGCCGTATGCCAAGATGAGGACTCGATGCTCTTGGGGAGCAAATAATCAATAATAATAATTGTTTCTACTTTAGGCACAAGGCCAGCAATCACTCAGTGCATTACTGGTACTTTATTTTATCGACCCCGTAAGGATGAAAGGCAAAGTCAACCTCGGCGGGATAATAATAATAAATTTGAGGACCTCCCGAGTCAGGATCGAACATTATTCGATCATTCTTCGAACTGATTGGCAGTGAAACATATGTAATATGTAATTAAATATTTATATGATGCAATACTGATTCTTATTTCCCATTTATTATTATTATTACTATTATTATTTTATTTTCTTTCATTATTATTTCTGAGATATATGCCGAGTGTCTTCCTGACACCTAGGGAAAATTAATTCACAGTGTGCATTGGTAAGCCAATTAACACAGCAGATTGATTATAATTAAATTATAATTATAAAACAGTATACATATATACACATGTGCATATGCATATGTAAATACAAGGAGGGATATCAATCTTACAGAGATAGTGCTCTTCTCAATACGTGTGCAGAACCAGTCAAAACAATTTTTTGCACCTTCTGCAGAGAGGGTAAACAAGGAATCATTGGCAAATATTGTTCTGTTCCTTTCTTGATCATTCCCAGTCCTCCCACAATCATGGTATTGTAACGGCCTTGAGGTGCCACATTTTCTCAATTTCAAAAAGCAGATCTTTATATTTTCGTAGCTTGTCAAATTCTTTTGCCGTGATATTGTGATCACATGGGATACTCATATCTACCAATAAACAGACCTTGCTATGTTGATCTTTTATAATGATGTCAGGTCTACTTGCTTTTATGGTCCTGCCAGTATGTACAGGAAAGTTCCAGAGAATTGTTACTTTTTCTCCTTCAGTTACAGCCTCAGGGTGATGATTGTACCACTTGTCTTCAGCTTTGATTTTGTAATGCCGACATATTACCCAGTGTAGATATTGGCCAAATCTGTCATGTCTATATTTGTATTCTACTGGTGCTAAAACTTTACATCCAGAGACTAAGTGATCCACTGTTTCAACCTCAGCCTTGCAGAATCGGCACTTTGGGTTTATTCCGTTTCTCATCACATTGGCCTGGTAATTACGAGTCAATAAGCTTTGATCTTGGGCAGCTAAGATGAAGCCTTCACTCTCCGCCTTTAGCCCTGAACTACGTATCCACTGATGGGTGTGCTTTTGGTCAACATCAGCTTGTTTGCTACGGGCCACATATTTGCCATGCAGAGGTTTCTGCTTCCAATTTGATGCTAATTGTCCTTGCCCTTTTGCTTTTGCCAGTGATTTTATGTGCCTAGCAGCATCAGTTGCAACAGTTTCTTTAGTCTGTCCAGCCTGGGTATCAAGCATGCGATCAGTAGCATATCTTTACTCTCCTTCAAGATAGAATGAAGCTTCTTACTTCTCTCATGCTTTTCAACAAGTTTCAGCATACAGTCGTTAGTTGTTTCAAGGTATTTGGCCAGTCCAATGATGCTGGTCTTGTAAGCAAGTTCTATTATTATTATAATTATTATTATTATTATTATTAATGTCTACTTTGTGTAAACACTTGTGGTTAATAAAGAAAGCATTATTATTATTATTATTATTATTATTATTATTATTATTATTATTATTATTATTATTATTATTATTATTATTATTATTGTTCTTTGAGTCTCAGTCATTGATGTTAGTTAACTGGAAAGTTTGTTGAAATGAATATCAAGCCACTACCTACAGCCTCAGATATTCAGGACGTATCAGTGGGTTCTTGCTGTTCCCAGCAAGCATGCCTTTTGAAGTGTTCCAAAAAGCGGGGCGGGGCCAATTTTCTTTAACCATCCATGGAAACTTTTTGAGATAGTACCTAGTGCGCCTATGACAATCGGGACAACTTTGACTTCATGGCAGTTCCAAATCCTTTTTACCTCCCACTTTAAGTCCTGGTATCGGTTAATTTTCTCCCCCTCCTTCTCTTGCACTCTCGTGTCGAATGGGCAGGCCACATCCACAACCAGACACGATCTTTTTTCCTTGTCCAAAACCACCAAGTCAGGTCTATTGTGTTGCAGTTTCTTGTCCGTCTGTATCCTAAAATCCCACAGCACTTTCACCTGATCGTTTTCTATCACCGACTCTGGCTTATGCTCATACCACTTCTCAGAATGTGGTAAATTGTTTACTTTGCATAGGTGCCAGTGGATCACCCTGCCCATCACATCCTGTCTCCAGCCTTTATAGTGAGTCTGGTCTAGGTGTTTACACTCAGATACAATGTGAGCCACAGTCTCATCTCTCTCTCCACAGATCCTGCACAGTGGGCTAGCCTCCTCCTTGTAAATATGGTGTTTCAGCCACTTCGTTTTGAGGGCCTGCTCTTGCGCAGCCATTAGCATTCCTTCTGTAGCCTTTTTAAGGTCTCCTCTTCTCAACCAGTTCCATGTCTGTGGATCTCTGAATTCCGTTTTCTCAAAGAAGGTAGTATGAAGGGATTTTTCATGAAGGTTGCTCTTTCTCCTCGTTGTTATTTCCTCCTGGACATCCCCTGGTCTATTGTCCTCTCCTTCAGTACAATTCTGAGCATTGGCTCCATACTATCGGTCACGTATTTGTGCAGGTTGTTTTTCTCCATCTGAACACAGTCCTCTATGCTGATAAGACCTCTTCCACCTTCAGATCTCCTTAAGTAGAGTCTATCGACATTACTCCTCTTGTGGAACATGTTGTAGATAGTCAATAGCTTCCTAGTCTTCCTATCCATTTCTTTTTGTTCAGCAACATTCCATCTCAGAATTTCCGCACTGTACCTAACAATAGACACAGCTCTGGAATTTACTGCACTTATGGCATTCCTACTGTTCAGATGTGACTTTAATACGCTCCTTACTCTCCGAATGTATTCAGATCTTATCAATTCCTTCATTTTTTTGTTTTTGATGACATCAGCCTCCAGAATACCCAAATACTTGTATCCTTCTTCAGTATAAATTTCCTTTATCATCTCACCTGTTGGTACCTGGATTCCGTTGCTTCTGCTCAATTTACCCCTCTTCATCACAAGGACTCCACACTTACTAATACCAAATTGCATATATATATCATTGGTGAAAATACGGACAGTGTCAACAAGCACATCCAACTCCTTCTCACTCTTCCCGAAGAGCTTAAGATCGTCCATGAAGAGGAGGTGATTGATGGTAAGCTCTCCCTTTCCCAACTTGTATCCTGCTCTCACTTTTCGCAGTATAATGGTCAGGGGCATCAGGGCAAGGACAAACAACAGAGGGGACAGACTATCTCCCTGGAAGATACCTCTCTTGATCTTCACGCCTCCCAAGGATTCTCCAGCTGATGTTTACTGTGTTTTCCAGGACTTCATACTTTTGCTCAACAACTGTCTGATGTTATCTGCCACCTTGAAGATCTCTAGGCTTTTGGTGATCCAAGAATGAGGCACCATGTCAAATGCCTTTTTGTATTCTATCCATCCCATGGCAATACCAGTGTGTCTCCTCTTGCAATTCCTCATTACCATCTTATCAATAAGTAACTGGTCCTTTGTACCACGGGTCTTCTTTCGGCATCCTTTCTGTTCGTCCGGTAACAAGTTGTTTGTGTGGAGGTGATGGTAGATTTCCTCAGACACAATGCTCGTTAACAGTTTCCACATTACTGACAGTCATGTGATAGGTCTATAGTTGGTAACATCATTATCCTTGATTCGGTCTTTGATTACCAGAACTGTGGTACCTTTTGTCAACCACTCTGGTACCTCACCTGACATCAAGCAGTCATTGAACATGGTTGTCAGTTTCGGGTGGAGGGATGTTACATTTTTAATCCAATACCCCTGCACACCATCTGGGCCTGGTGATCTACAGCTGGTTAGTTTTTTAGCCTGCTCCTTGAGAGTTTCAACTGTGATACTCAAATCAGTTTGTTGGTGTGCCTGTTCACTAATCTCCTTTTGTACTGTCTCAATCCACACTGCCTGGTCATTATGTTTAACATCCTGCTCCCATATTCCTCTCCAGAATGTCTTAGTTTGTTCCGCCTCAGGGATCAAGTCGTTGCCTCTTTCTTTCTCTTCAAGCTGTCCAAACAACATCTTCTGGTTGTTGTCAAACATGAGGTTCTGTCTATACTGACTGACTCTGCTCTCGTATCGCCTAATTTTTGCACTCTTTGCTATAATGCGTTGCTTCAGTTCCTCTATGATAATATTTAGCCTTTTCCTCCTAGTTTTGTACTTTATTTCAAGTCTATTTTTAGTGTCTATGTTTTTTAGTGTCCCATTCAGCTTTCCAATGTCATTTCTCATTTCCCCGATTTGACCATTCAGTCGTTTCTTCCACCAAGGTTCTGATCTTTCTTGTTTGTTGTTTCCTCTCGCTTTTATGCCAAGTAATTTCCTCACCGCATTTGCTATTGCTTTGAGGATATTGTTGCACTGGTGAAGGCTCCTCGCCTCAAGGTATGGGATGACTTTGTTTACCTTAGCTGTTGTTTCTTCTAACTTTTTCTTGTCTACAAATCTTAGGTTCATAGGTTTCCCACTATCATTGTTCATTTCATCTACCACTAAGTTTAGGATATCAACCAAATCTTGTCCTAGCCCGTCAACATTCATTTCCTCAATGACCGTATCTTTGTTCCAGATGTTATTTATCTCAGCATTCAGATCATTGTCTGCTTCGGATGGTTCCTCCGTTCTCTCAACCTCTTCTCCACGTTCATCTCCCGCTGTCTCGTTTGCCTGGCATACTCCACTCTCCATTTCCAATCTAATCTCTCTGCTGAGTTCCTCCAGTTCCAGCTCGCTTATCCACGCATTAGTTCTTATTATCCGAGCCTGCCCGGCCAATTTTTGTTCATCTAATTTAAATAGACCAATCTCGTTCCAGATGCTATGCATCCGTTTCCTATAGCCTTTTTCCTTGGGGTTACTCTTCAGGTAACATTGCATAACAGTTCTATTCAATTCTTTCGTCCAGTTGGTTCTGGTCCCTTTCCTTCTTCTTCTTCCTCCAACACCAGCAGTATTTGGATGACAGCCAGGTCCCTGCTGCTGGGCCAGGGAGCACCTGTTGGATGAGAGTCTGTCACATGACATTCCAGTCTCCACTTCACCGTTATTCGAACTGTTTAGGTTCGACATTTAAACACTCATATCGAGGATTGGTGAATGTATGGTTACATAACCACCGGTGATTTCATCACCCCCAGTGATTTTAGCGTGGCACTATCACGCTGTAGACGAACATAAATAAATAAACAAATAAATAGGTAAAAACCTAAAAAAAATAATTATTATTTTTATTATTATTATTATTATTATTATTATTATTATTATTATTACAGTTGCATTTATCTTGCTTTATGTTCATACGAGTTATCACCAAGTCACAACCAGTGACCTCAAGAGACAACAAGGTCCGCCATGTTCAAGAAAGAACATACATATTCACACATGCATCTTTAGTGTTTAGACTTGTGATGTACTTATATTGACAGAATCTTCCTTAGTATATGGGAAGTTCCCATTAGTACTATCTTTTGTATTTCTCCTATACGCGGGTTTCCTGGGATTTGCGATATGTAATCACTAGACCCCCTAGGTATCATTCCCAGAGCGCCTACAACCACTGGTATTGTTTTAGTTCTCAATTTCCACATTTTTCCAATTTCTATCTCCAGGTCCTTATAATTGCTCAATTTTTCAAATGTTTTTATAGATACATTCTTGTCTATTGGAACAGACATATCAATTAGCAGGCATACCCTCTTTTGAAAGTCTTTCAATATTATATCAGGTCTGTTTGCATCTATTTTTCGGTCTGTTTGGATGCTAAAGTTCCACAAGATTGAGATGTGATCTTTTTCAAGTATGGGAGGTGGTTGATGCTCCCACCAATTCTTTTGATGGGGCAGGTCAAAATGCTTACACATTATCCAATGTATGTATTGTGCAGCTCTGTCATGCCTGTTTAGGTATTCGGTTGGAGCTATAGGACTGCACATTGAAATTATATGGTCAATGGTCTCTGGTTGTTTTTTGCATACACGGCATAATGGGCTGCACCCATTTTTTATTATGTTGGCTTGGAAATTTTTTGTTGGCAGACACTGATCTTGTGCCGATATAATCAGTCCTTCAGTCTCCAATTTCAGTCCAGAGGATGCCAACCACTGATGGGTTAAAGTTTTGTCAACATCAGGATTGTTAGCTCGCTCTGGGTATTTTCCATACAGTAGTATTTTCCATGCAGTTCTTTCTTTGCAGTTACTTTTACCTGCTTTGCTTTTTCTGTGTTTTCCATTTCAGTAGTAAATGGGACTTCTGAAATTTGTAGTCCATTACTGTATCTTTGTGCATCTTTTGTAATGGAATATGATCTTTTGATGCTTTCGTGTTTCAAAACGAGTTTGATCATCCAATCATGTGATTCCCTTAGATATGTAGATAATCCAATTGTTACAGTTTTCAACGCAATGTCTAACTGGATTAACCCACGTCCTCCTTCTTTCCTAGGGAGATATATTCTATCTATATCTGCCTTAGGGTGATGTATTCTGTGCATGGTTAAGAATTTTCTAATTTTTGTATCGAGCCTACGGATCTCTGTGCTTGACCAGTTGATGACATTGTAACTATAGGTTACTACTGGTATGGCAAGCGTGTTTATGGCATCGATCCTATTCCTTGCATTCAATTCCGTTCTCAAGATTGCTCTTACTCTGCGGTAACATTCCTTCCTTATCCTTTCCCTCATTGTCGAGTGCTTGACTCCGTCTCCTTCACAACACCTAGATATTTGTAAGTTTTTTCTTGATCAAGTTCTCTTATCACGTTCCCCCGATCAAGATTAATGTCTGAACTCTTCAGCAGCTTTCCTCTGGTGAACGTTGCTTTGGCGCATTTATCTAGTCCAAACTCCATTTTAATGTCATCACTGAACTGCTTCACAGTGGATAATAGCCCTTGCAATTGTTCATCATTTTTTGCAAATAGTTTCAGGTCATCCATGTAGAACAGGTGATTAATGGTTTTGTCATAGACTTTATATCCATGTTTTGTTTCATTGAGCATTTTACTTAATGGTTTTTATTATTATTATTATTATTATTATTATTATTATTATTATTATTATTATTATTATTATTATTATTAGCGACCTACGTAGTAAATCGTATTATCGTGAGCTCCGCAAAGGTTTGTTATTTTCAGTTGTTTAAAATTGCCATTTATGGAAAATCTTTATTGTTAACTGTTTATACGTGCACATACATTGATTTCTGAAGAGGACACTCAAAAAGATTGGGACCTTGAGCCCAAATTTAAACTTTTATAATTATCAAACAAAAAAAAAATTTCTTTGAAAAATCATGGCCGACTCACAGCTGAACCCAGTAGCTGAGAGCCTTCCTCACAAACTAACACCTCACACCGACACCACCATTGTAAATATTACGACGTTTGACAACACTAAAAATATAAGCAGTACCAATATTTTAAATTTGTCTCAGGCAGACATTCATTTCCCGCCATTACCAATGACTGCAGGTGTTGAAGCCGCCACCCCCACCATCACCACCACAGCAACAACAGAAACAAAAGAAAAAAATAAATTATCTCGTGATATCGAAATGAATTCAACCAAAATGAACTCGTCCACACCGAACACCACTGACGCCACCACCACCACAACTAAAACTAAAATTAACAATAACAAAAATAACGATAACAGCAACATCAACAATAAGTAAAAGAAAACCCTGTCTTTTGCCAGAGTAGCGAAAACGTGCGAAGCATTCGAGGTAACTCAGGAGGAATTAGAAGAAGCCAAAGGAATGGTAAAGAAAGATGGGTACAGGGTCAGCCCCCCCCCACACACACACCTAATAAAATGGAGCATCAGCGCCTATGCACCGTGTCTTATCGGACATAAAATCGCGCCGAGTGGAACGGGCATCCGAGTCCCAAATCCAAAAAGCTTTGGGACATGTGTGGGCAGAAAAACCCCACATCAGACGTGGGCAGAAAAATGGAACCGTGGACGTGTTCTTTGAAACACCACAGGAGGCCAGAGAACACTCCATGGCCCCATTAAGAAGTGACGACTTCACACTCGTCCCAAGCTATTGTGGCCAGAGACTCGTGAAGATCAGCGTAACCCACGTTCCACCGGCCATCGAAATTCCCTGGATAATGGCTGCCGTCCTCGCCGGCATCGAGGCCAACACCAAAATAATCGAAATAGCGACAGAAAAGCAGGAGCATTGGTCCGGATCTGGGATGGAGCTCCGGATCAAAGCGGACCAAAAAGCATTGAGGAGATCCCAGAGGTAATAGACCTCAGTGACGGCAGCCACCTCACCGTAATCGTCGAGGGCAGAAGGCCTTGGTGTGTCGTTTGTGGTGAAGGAACCCACCTAAGGGCTTTCTGCCCTCAGGCTAAAAGGTTGAGGCCACCTCTCTTACCCACCCCAGTGACTCAACCATCAACACCACCAGCAGCAGAAATGGCAGCAACAACTGTAGCAGCAACAACAGAAGCAACTGTAACAGCAACAACACCAGCAACAGTAGCAAAACCAACACCACCACCACCCAACGCGCCAGAACTAGCACCAGCGCCTACACCACCCACCACGCATAAACCAAAACCAACGCCTGTGGAGGATTTTCCACTCCCCGGCCTATCGCAACTGGAGACAGATTGTGACGACGAGGAGTGGGAAACGGTATCAGGTAAAAGAAAAAAAAAAGAAACCAAAAAAGAAAAAATCCATTTCCTTCCCCCTCCAAAAGCAAAATACAGAGGGAAACAAATAAATTAACAAACAAAAAAGTTAGGACAGATATGCCACCATCCACACCAGCATCACCAACCCCATCACCACAAACACCAACACCATCACCATCATTAACCCCAACACCACCATTACCAACACCACAAAAGTCACCAAAAAGCGTAACAGAAACAAACCCACAACAAACGCAAACAAAACAAAACAACCAAAACGATACACACTACAGAGCAATAAATTTGAACAACAACCAATTATTACACTACATGCAACACAACACCAGCATCACAGAAAAAGACTACACAACAACCCAAAAGTTCACACCACCTCCACATATACAAATCACTTGCATCACACAGAAAACGTACACGACACTAAAACAAAAATTCCCCAAAGACATCGGAGACTTCCGACAAACACTCTCCAGGGGGATTTATAAGGACATCCTTCCGGAGGAGGCCACAAGCAGTGAAACGGATGGACAAACCATCCTTCCTCTACGAGAAGTAAGGTAAGTTGTCTTTCCCATCTTTTCCACTCCATTTCAACATGACCTCTCTCAGAATAGGCAGCATAAATGCGCAGTGCTACCGAGGAGCTTTGCCAGTTCGGGATAAACTCTACAGGCATGGAGGTGCCGTCAGCCGGGCATGTCCGAGATGCGCGCAAGGCGACGAAACCGTCCTGCGCGCACTCGTCCAGTGTCCGAGCATTGCTGACTTGTGGGTTTATGTAGAACACCTGCTGTCGCGTGTAGGATGGATCCGGCTATCAGCTGAGTCCATCGTGAGGTTTGCCCCACCCTCTTCCTTTAGCCGGGAAGGGCAGGCAGTTTTTATCTGTCTGGTGGCCATGGCGAAAGAGATAGTATGGTGGACACGTTTGAAAGGGCTGAAGACGAGCATTCACCTCTTCGTCGATGCCCTGATTAACGTTTTCAAATTTCATTTTGAAAAGGAAAATCAGGGTAGAAAGGGAAGTGTTCTCTTTCCAGCATTTTGTTGAAAGATGGGTGAGAGAGGCAAGAATGGCTCGAGTGAATGGGCCTACTCTGAGTATGTGTCTGTAAATTAAAGGTGGAAAACTGGGAGAGGGCACTTGCTCTGGTGGTCAGGGTCACTGTGGCTTTTGAATGTCCCTCGGAAGTCTCCCCCCTATTGGGGAATTTTTTCATTGTTCTATTACTGCATCCTCTGTTTCTTGTTTTTTACACG
>OZ024742.1:138785137-138810137 GCA_964016885.1 Eledone cirrhosa | reverse complement strand
GCCGAATACACTGCCAAGGATGAACCTTTTCCCCTCGGCGTCAGATATCCCGTTTGATTTCCGGCGATCCCAATTCCAGGTGAGACCATGTTTTGCCATGTCCATTAACAAGTCACAAGGGCAAACATTGTCGGTGACGGGCATCCATTTGTGGGGAGCCAATCTTCTCCCATGGCCAACTTTATGTTGCCTGTTCCCGCGTAGGGAGTAGGAATGGACTTTTTGCTTACACTCCTCAAGGGATAACACGCAATATCGTCTACAAAGCGGTGCTATAGATGTTGGTGCAGGTGTTGGAGGTGTTGGAGTTATGCCGCCTGGAAAACTATTTCCTGGTAGGCTCACCCATGGCAGACAGATCTGACACCCAGCGGCATCAAGGCCACCATCTTGCAAATTTGGTCTGCTAAATTCGCTATAGTTTTAAGCATACAGTATTATTAATTTAGGTATCATAGAAACCCTGCATTTGGATTTTACCATCAATTCCAATGGGTCCAGATTTGTTTTTTATCATTTATTTTATTTTGATCTGTTTAGCTTGATTTGCTTTTTGGCTTAGTTGGTTAATGCTTTCTTGACCACTTTTTCAGTTTGTATGGCGTTTTAACATATCGTTTAGCTCTGTTTTTTTTTAAACTATGGAGCGCTTGCCAGCATAACTCTGATTTTTGCGTATCGTTGCGCTTTTTCTACCCGCCGAAATGCGATTATCGCTGAATTTATATTTGTATTAATCTCCTGAGTCTTACAATTAACCTGTTAATAATTCTATTGACAAATTAATTGCATAAGTTTATTTTAAAAACTGCCCGGTTGAGTTCGATTTGTGCTATTTATGCAATTTTTTTGCATGATATACACATACTGAATTCATTTGCCAAAATCTGGGGTTTTTCCCCTTGTGAGTTACACATGTGCTTTTACGAAGCTCTATGTCATTCACAAACTTGGTACAGAGCAAAATACCTGTTGATAACGTGATATTCCTTGTTCGATCATTATACCTAAAGCTTATAGTTTTAAGCAGACAGTATTATTGATTTAGGTGTCATAGAAACCCTGCATTTGGATTTTACCATCAATTCCAATGGGTCCAGGTCTGTTTTTTATCATTTATTTTATTTTGACCTGTTTAGCTTGATTTGCTTTTTGGCTTAGGTGGTTAATACCTTCTTGACCACTTTTTCAGTTTGTATGGCGTTTTAACATATTGTTTAGCTCTGGTATTTTTTAACTATGGAGCGCTTGCCAGCATAACTCTGATTTTTGCGTTTCGTTGCGCTTTTTCTACCCGCCGAAATGCGATTATCGCTGAATTTATATTTGTATTAATCTCCTGAGTCTTACAATTAACCTGTTAATAATTCTATTGACAAATTAATTGCATAAGTTTATTTTAAAAACTGCCCGGTTGAGTTCGAAATGCGATTCTCGCTGAATTTATATTTATATACATATATATATGTATACATGTCTACACTTACAAGTGTCTTACTCAAGGACACAACCCCTCACCAAGACTCGAACACGCAACCTTATGATGGTGAGCTGAATTTCTCTAGCCACTATAAATTGTCATCACTAGAGATCCAGTTTCTAACGCAGAAAGAAGAAACTTTTATGGGAATTTAGACATCAACTAGGTAAATAGCTATGCATGCCTGTACGTGTTTGTGTGTGTGTAACTAGGTATGGGTGTTATTATATATGTAGATCTGTATTTTTTTAGTTATATGTGTACACATGTATTTGCTTTTGCATCAATATGTGTGTATATGCAGTTGTTACATGCTTAATATCTGAAATGTTTTACATATCATTACAGTTCCATTAATAAACTATACTTGCGACTTCCTAACTAGCCGTGATCTTTCTGGTTCTGTGAAGCTCAGCTTCTCAATATTTATACAGCGGCAGTTAGTAAAATATCCAAGAGTACCAATGATCACAGGTACACATCTAAAAATATAGTCAATGTAGAGTATATGCAGATAGTTCAACATACATATTCTTCTTTTCGATATTTAGCATTATATTGGTATGTATGTATGCATTCTTCTGATTTTATAATTTCACAAATTTTTGCCAATAGAGAGAGACTCGGTTTCTAACATAGACACAAGACTCTCTCATTGGAATTTACACAACATCAACTAAGTAGATATGTATGCAAGTCTCATGCATGCATGTGTGTGCAGGTATGGATGTTATTGTATGTGTATGTTTTGATTTGTATGTGTGCATGTTCATATGCTTTGTATCTGTACATGCAGTTATTAGATGCAGAATCTTTGGAATGTTTTACATTATTTATTGTTCCATTGATGGATTGTACTTGTAATTTCTTAACTAGTCATGTTCTTTCTATTACTGTGAAGCCCATCTTCTCAAGATTTGTATTGAGGTGGTTACTAACATATCCCAGTGCCCTATGTATGTATGTATGTATGTATGTATGTATGTATGTATGTATGTATGTATGTATGTATGTATGTATGTATGTATGTATGTATGTATGTATGTATGTATGTATGTATGTATGCAAGTTTTCTTGGTGAGGAGGGTGGCTTTGGACATCCTGCAGGACTAAAAACAAAACCTGTCAAAGGGCAAAGGAGCTCTTAAGAGTCAATGGCCATCCAAAATCACCGGGAGAGATGACCCCTTAGCCTTTGTCAAGGCAGAATTCTAGGAGAAGGAAAACTCTGATATAACACCTGCAACCCTGATGGTATCCAATGATGTTGACTTGTTCTTCTTTTTGGTAAATATCATCTTGGTTAAGAGAGTGGGACTGGCTTTGTGCAGTGCCTTTGATCACTATAAAAGCTTCACGGCACAGGCATTGCTTTATATCTGGAGATCTCTCTGCGCTTGTCGTCACATGGTACCATGGGCCCAGCACTGTGTGTCAGTGATTGTCACAGGTGTAGTGTTTGTGCCAGAGTTTTCAGGTCGCTGGCTGAACTCCCATCGGTAGGGGTTCTCCTGCATGGATATAAAGTAGTGGCCGTACTCGAAAACGAGTTGGCAGCCACACCATGTATGCATGTATGTATGTATGCATTAGGGTGATTGGTGTATCGGCTAATATAGGAATTAAAAAAAAAATAGAATATAATTTATCGCGGTCCATTCTACGATTCACCGACCCCTACCGAGGTGAAAGAAAAGATTGTGATCTTTGTGCGATAGGAAGTACTATAAATCTTGACAGGAAAAAAATTAGGATAGAATATTCAACTGTAGGATATTCACCTGTAAGCACAAATTCCTAAAATATATTTCTATTATAACCCTAGCTAACTCATGATTAGAACCTATTAGCCTACTTCCATTTTCCTGTTTTAAAGAAATTTATATCTCTTTCAAATAGCCAGTTTTATTTCATAGACAAGTGGTGCCAATTTACGACCTGTTTATTTTTTTACAGTAGCCACTCCCATCACTTATACGACCCCCTTTGACCTATGGATTAATTCTTTCTCATCCAATGATATATTTCATTTAAGTAATAAAAAATGAAGCCTATAGGTCAACTTATCAATTCTTCCTCTTTGTATTCGATACTAATATAACTTTAAATTCTAAAAAAATGTATTTATTCTCTGAAGTTTCGTTGAGTAACAATGGATTGCGAGGGAGAGTGATTGGAAAAAATAACATCGTTAAACAGCTCTCGTAGATACTGTGATGTAATTCAATGATGAAACGCATTTTAGAATGTATAATTAAATAAGTTTTTCCAATCACGCCTTGTCTGTTTTACCTAACACACACACACACACACACACACACACACACACACACACACACACACACACACACACACACACACACACACACATATATATATATATATATATATATATATATATATATATATACAAACGTTTTTTCATATATGTGTGTAAAACCGAGGTAAAAGAATAGGAAAGAGAGAGGGAGGGAGAAAAGAAAAAGTGAAAAGAGAGGATATAAAAGCGATGGAATGTAAGAGAGAAATAAAGAATGTAATCTGTTTTTATTTCAACCTTAGCTTCGTAAAACCACCAGTTGTAGCAATGTATGTGTGTGTATGAAGGTGTGTGAGTGTGTGCCTTATGTGTATGCGTCTATGTGTGAAGGCATATATGCGCACAAAATGTGCGCATACGTGTGTGTATATGTCTCCTTGTTTCTGACTGTTTTTGTGTTTATGTTTGAGCATGTGTACATATGTGTGTATGCAATTATGTGTTTGCATATATTTGTGCATAGGTTTCTATATGTGCATATGTGTATTTATAAAAGCGTGTATATGTGTGTAAGAATGAATATATATCTGTGTTTTCGTGTATCTATGCATGTATGCTTGTTTTATATTTTGTACATGTTTGTATATGTGTATGCATATATATGGGTGCTGAAATGTTTGTGTCTACCGGTTTGTACTAGCGTGTATGTGTATGCATATGTACTTGTATTTCTGCGCATATATCTATGTGCATCTGCATGTGCGTGTTTGAGGGTATATATGTATGTACATATCTACCTCCAAGTATGTTTGCGAGAGTGTGTGTGTGTATATATGTATGTGTCTATACGTCTGTGTATCTTTGTGTTGCCTGTATATGCCTGGGTATATGGGAAACACTGTAGTACATTTCCAAATATCAGGATTTGTCCCTGTAGAGAAAGACAGATAGAAAAGTTTGGCGTGTATAGGGTTGGTGGCCTAGTTGGTTTGTAGTCACCGGAATACCTTTATACTTGGTGGTTATGTATGCAGAGAGGAGTATAGAGTAGGATCGAAGTGGGTAGATATGTGGGAAGTGTGAGGTTGGATACAACGCAGGTAACGAAGTTGGCGGTTTCCTTCGCGGGGGTATTGCCCGCAGAACCATCTTAATAAGAGAAAGGAGGAGTCTGTAAAATTGATTACGAGGTACCAGAATGATCGGCTGTAGTTGGGTAGAGGGGAAATCATGAGAGCTGTGTGATGCACAGGGGCATCCTTTAAAGTTCTGACAATAATCTATTAAGAGTTGTGATGCTAGGTAAACGCTCTTCAGTGCTCGGAGGAAGTTAACTTTCTCCAGTCGTTGTCGCCATTGCTTTGTTGTCGTTGACTTTTTGTCTGAAATGGTGTTGTGCAAATACAACTGAATTACTTGGAACATTGAATGGGATAGAATAAGGAGGTGTATGTCTATGTGTCTGGCTTCAGTAACAGACTTAGCTGTTTGTGGGGCAGATGCGAAACACATGTGTAGCTAAGGTTAGCTGGTATTAAACAGGCGATGCTCCAACCAGATGTTTGTGATCGGACGACCTGTTAGAGGCAGAGACAACTATGATCTGGTACTGGTTAGGTTTACAGGTGAGAAAGAGATTGGGGTTGTTTGAAGTGTCTGTGATGCGCGTGGAGGAGCAAATATGTTGATATAATGAGTTCAGGATTGCAATAGATTCAGTTTCAACATAGGTGGCGTCGGTGTGGAATGAGTGTGAAGATCTCGAACATTTGTGAGCTTTGAATTCAACGTGAATGATGGCTTGGGTGTGAGGTGAAGAGAGATGTATGTTCTCGCTAGAAGGGAGAGGTTGGGGGAGATATATGTACTTAATACAGAAAAGAGAGGAAGAACGATATTTGTCCTCAATACGCGAGGAAATATGGTCGAAGAGTTATTGGTGGTCTAAGGAGTTCCAAGAGCTGTAGTGGATAGAAACAGAGATTCTCGGAGAATGGATGAGGAGAGACTTTGAACCTCGTTAACTTTACTTGACTTCTGAGATGAATCTTTCATCTATCTAGTGACTGGCAACTCATATGACAAGATGGACATTTTATTTTATCTGATTCTGGACTTTGTTACTGTTGTATGTTCATCAAGCACACACACATACATACACACACACACACACACAGACATACACACACGCACGCATATGTATATATATATATATATATATATATATATATATATATATATATATATATATATATATGTGTGTGTGTGTGTGTGTGTGTGTGTGTGTGTGTATGTGTGTGTGTGTATGTGTGTGTGTCTCTCTGTGTGTGTGTGTGTGTGTGTGTGTATACCCTTTTGATGTGACTTCTACCTTAGTTTCCCAATCTCGTTCGTAGGTTGTGTACATAAGACAAAACAAAAATGAAGTCAAGTTAATAAAAATGAGATAACAGACCACAACAACGTTCTTTTGTTTCGTTGCTATTATATAAGTATGAAACATTAAACAGAAATGACAAGGCTCAATTTTAATTCGGGAACCTTATCAGAATATTTTAGATCATGTTTCATAGGTTTTATATCTGACTAACAGCAAAGATAAATAGAACCTTAATTATATTTGGCCCGTGTGTTTCATCTCAGACTACCTCCACTTAAGCCAGTTAAATGGAATATCCTAAACTGGAGTTACTTTTTATTTACTAGATGATAAATATCTGGTATATGATACTATATCTCCTTTCAGAATAGTTAGTACACACTTTCTGCTTATTTGTTTTGCGACATATATTGTTTTATGAAAATAGATTTATATCGGTTGACTGATGAGTATTCAATTATTCAATGAACGAAACTACCTGCTTATTGTATTAGCGTTATACACGACTAATTATTTCAGAGATACGTGTAGCCGTAAAGTAATCCTCGAGCAAATTCAGCTTGACAGAGTGGGCGACAAGGCTGTATTATCCGCCTGACTTCTGTTCAACTCCCAATTTCCGTATATCTTATTTCACTCAAAAGGTCTGGGTCGATTCGTGGATATGCAAAAACAGTGCCACGCAGTGGAACTCGCATCCTTGTGAGTGTGAAACAAACTTCTTAACAATTCGATTATACTACGTGAAAAATAGCTGAAAATATCCAAGTTGTTATTAGACAAAAGGCGGAAAATTGGCACAGTGGTTAGAACGTCAAATATGACGCTTTGCGGTAATTGTTATGGCATACATCCAGCTGCCGACTTCAGATCAACAAATAACCGACTTCGTAATAAGAAGTTCTCCTCCACACCTCCTAGTGGTAAGGGTGTTTGACTTACGATTATAATGTCGGGGTTCGAAGGTGGACTGGGTTGTGTGTTGTGTTCTTGACCAAAGTCCTTTATTTCATGTTCCTTTAGTACACTCAGCTAAAAACGAGTACCAGCAAAAGCTGGATGGACTGCGATGGACTGGGATGCTGTCCAGGGGGGAGTTTTGTACTCTCAGTTGCTTACCATCACGGAATCCGGAATAAGCACCGGGCTTTAGACTAGAAAATAATTTATAACACAGCAGTGAAATTAACATTGTTGTTTACCTAAATCTAGCTGAAAGGTTTCTAGTCTAGTTGGCTCAAATGACACACGTGACAAAACGGTGAAATTGAGTCGCTACAAATATTTATGAGTTATGAATATTGTTTTTTGTTCAACTGTTGTATTTCTGCAGATATGTTTTTTAGATCCTGACTTGCTGTGTAAGTTTGTTGTTCGATCAATATATATGCACAAGTAAGTACTTGTGTGTGTGTGTTTCCATATATGCTAATATGTGTGTGAGAGTTTGTGTGTGCTAGTGTGTATGTATGTGTGTGCGTGTGCTAGTGTGTGTTGTGCTAGTATGTGTGTTTTGTGCTAGGGTGTGTTTGTGTTAGTATGTGTAGGCGCGGGAGCACGGGAATAGATGTATTCATACTTTTACAATATAGCCACAATGTTTCATCAAGCCATGTGTACACTAAGCTCATCAAACAAGCTTAACAAAAACATGCTTTGTTGAAACACTGTGGCCAAGTGTGAATATAAATCTATTTATGATAATACTATATATATTATGATAATACTAAAATAAAATTCTATTTTAACATCGCTCTTCTCATGTTTGGGATTATGAAATCAGCGATCTATATAATTTATTAATCGTTTCTGTTATCAATGTGACCTAAACAGCAGTGGAGGTGGTCGCTAGAATAAGAGCAGGCTAGAAGAAGACCAGCGAGTTAATACCTCTATTGACAACAAAGGGATTTTCACTCCGAGCAAATGGTAGATTGTATGATGCTTACGTGAAAAGTGCGACGTTTCATGGCAGAGAGACATAGTAGATAAATACGGAGGATATGCTAAGGCTGAAGAAAACTGAGCAAAGTCGGATGGACGTGTAATACTAATGAGCAGGAACAATGACGCACGGGAGAGCAGAGTGTAAAAACTGGACATAAGAATAACACCGTGTAACATATTTTTGTTCCCCGGTTCTAAGTGTCATTTACTGGTTTGTTGTATCCCATTATTATAAAAAAAAACACTATTATTTAATCAGAAGTTTGGGTTTGCGGTCAGGAGTTTGATATTTCGAAATTTTCATATTTTTCAAGAAAAAACACATTTTAAAAACATTTATCAGTTCATATAATTAAATCAACAGAGTATATATTTATTTTATTACACAAGCTTATCAAAAGCAAACAAGTAAAAACAAATAACACTTATAAAGAAACTTATACACGTCAGAAATGATTGGATTTCCTAGATTTGCGGTTGTGGTCCAGGTCGCATTCCCACACTAGCCCTCAGATATAGCCACCCATCATTTTTTCATTGTAGTGGCTCTGATACCGCCGCTCTATCTCTTTCACATCTTGGTGGAATCGTTCGCCTTGTTCTTCTGAGTAGGCGCCCATATTGTCCTTGAATTTTTCCAGGTGAGCGTCCAGGATATGGAGTTTAAGCGACATCCGGCATCCCATGGCGCCAAAAGCCTTTATCAGATCCTGCACCAGTTGCTGTTAGTTTTCAGCTCTGTAGTTTCCCAGGAAGCTCTTAACAACAGCCTTGAAACAGTTCCATGCTGTTCTCTTAATCCTATTGAGCTTATTGGAGAACTCCGTAGACTCAAACACCTTCTTTATCTGAGGTCCAACAAGAATTCCACCTTTGATTTTGGCCTCAGATAACTTGGGGAAGAACTCAAGAAGGTACTTAAAAGCAGCTGATTCTTGGTTGAGAGCCTTCACAAACTGCTTCATCAACCCCAACTTAATGTGCAGTGGCGGCATGAGCACAATCCTGGGATCAACCAGTGGCTCCTACATGACGGTCCGGGTCCCAACTACAAATTCTGTTCGCTGCTCCCAGTTCTTTCTTTTGTAGTGGTCAGAGGTGGCTCTGCTGTCCCAAAGGCATAGGAAGCATTGGAATTTGATAAAGCCTCCTTGGAGTCCAAGCAGGAAAGCCACCATCTTGAAATCTCCAATGATTTTCCAATTGTACTGGTTGTATTGCAGAGCTTCCAAGAGGACTTTCACACTGTAGTAATCTTCCTTCAGGCAGACTGAATGAGCTAGGGGCAGTGTCGGGAACATGTTTCCATTATGGAGGAGGACAGCCTTCAAACTTGTGGTGCAGCTGTGTATAAATAGCCGCCACTCCTTAGGCACAAACGGCACCCCAATAACGTCAAACAGTCCAGGCACGTCATGGCAGAAGCAGAGGCCATCCCTAAGAGTGTAAAAGCCTGAGAAAGGTTCGTGTCGACTTCTCTGACTTGTCACCTGTACTTCCCCCTTGACCAAGTTCCACCGCTTCATCCTGGAGACGAATGCTTAAAACACAACTTACCCTTTATTCAGGGTGCGAAAATCCAGTATCAATAAATCTCTTTAATCCACTTTTTAACAATTTTATACTTTATCTGGGCAGTAGTGGTTACAGCTGAACTAAAAAACGGCGAGATGACGAAATAAGGTAACGAGTGCCGTATACAAACGCCCACCACCAACCCATGTAAGAAGGGATAACGGACTAAAAGGTTGTTGTATGATAAAGATGATTATGATGATGATAATATTTTCAGGTACAGAACTGGTAAAGTAATTAGTAGAATCTCAACGCAGGCCTAACCAGGCCACCTCGGATTTTACTAATACACACACATACATAGACACACACATACATAGACACACACATAGACACACACATAGACGCGCACACAAACACACACACACACACATATATATATATATATATTTATATATATACTAGACCAGCCGTGACCCGTTGGGTCAGGTTCAAAATATTTTTTAAAATATATCACGGCCATGGTTTCTTCCAAGACATTGGAATAACTAATACTGGAAACATTTAAGTTTCTTCATCGGGACTTGAATTCTTCATAGAAATAAGGGAACAAGTTGAAAATATATCATACATACCATTTCGTTGTTAGACAGTATGGTGTACAAGGTGCTGTAGCATTCAATTACTATATGAATATATTCCACCCAAAGAGACAAGTTGGATATGTATCATACATTCCGTGCCGTTAGTAGACCGCATGATGAAGCAACGTGTTGCACAGAATTACTGTATTAATACTTTCTACTTAATGCATTAGGACCAAATGACAGGCTTATGTTGAAAATAGCAGCCAAAACCACATAAAAAGCTCAAAAATGATGGAGCAGTCACTATCAATCTATAACTCTATAAATAAAGTGGACTGTCTAATGCGTAAGTGGACTGTCTAATGCGTAAGCATCTCAATGAAAGGACAAGATATATACATACATACATTCATATATATATATATATTTATATATATATTTATATATATATATATATATATATATATATATATATATATATATATATATATATATATATATATATATATATATATATATATATATATATATATAAATAGAAAAGAATGAAATGAAATTTCATTTCTCACTCTTAGTACGGCTGATACTTAAATATAAGTATGTATACGTACATACATATATATATACAGACGTACACTAGTATGTATATATATACATACATGCACACATATATATTTATATGTACGTATGGGTTTACCGAACATTTATTATAATGTTCGGTTTGTTTGTAAACAAACAGCCCGAATTAAGCCGTACAGTGTTCGGCAACCATTGTCGCCCTTTTGTTCAAGACTGACAAAGGAACGATGAACTAGTTTCAAGCTTTCAACATTTATAATATATGTTCGGTAAACCCATACGTACATATATATATGTGTGCATGTATGTATATATATACATACTACTGTACGTCTGTATACATATATGTATGTACGTATACATACTGATATTTAAGTATCAGCCGTACTAAGAGTGAGAAATTTCATTTCATTTCATACTTTTCCATTTATCGTTTTCAGTACGCCCGGCCGACTAACTCACTCGATATGAAAATTAGGCTGCTCAGCCGTTAATATGCATAAGGAAAGTATATACTTTCAAACGTTCAATCATCTGACAGGAAGGTATACGATGCTGATGATAGCTAATAAGCTTGAAACTAGTTCATCGTTCCTTTGTCAGTGTTGAACAAAAGGGCGACAATGGTTGCCGAACACTGAACGGCTTAATTCGGGCTGTTTGTTTACAAACAAACCGAACATTATAATAAATGTTCGGTAAACCCATATGTACAAATATGTGTGCATGTATGTATTTATATACATACTACTGTACGTCTGTATACATATATGTATGTACGCATACATACTTATATATATATATATATATATATATATATATATATATATATATATATATACAGGAAAAAGCATGACCCCGACGGCAGAGCTCAAGCCGTTTCGACGGCTATTTCTGGACTCAGAAGTCCCAAAATAGCCGTCGAAACAGCTTGAGCTCTGCCGTCGGAGTCATACTTTATCCTATTACCCACTCTACTACCCTAAGTATTGAGTACTCTGGTGCGTTATGGTCCATCTGGTTCCTTACCACAATTCATTCGTTATATATATATATATATATATATATATATATATATATATATATATATATATATATATAGTAATAATAATAAAATTGAAGACTAAAATCCAAAGAGGGCTCGATAAGGAAAATATATATCAAATATATAAGAACCGTAGAGCAAATATTTATTAAAATAACAGATTAAAGTTTGACTTTGCTTTTCATCCTTACGGGGTCGATAAAATAAAGTACCAGTAATGCACTGGATAATTTCTGGCCTTGTGCCTAAAGTAGAAACAGTTATATATATATATATATATATATATATACATGTACATAGATTGCGTGTATATATATATATATACCGTATGCATCTCACTCTCTGTATATGTATATATGTATGAGTGTATGTATGTATGTATGTATGTATGTATGTATGTATGTATGTATGTATGTAGGTATGAAGTATGTATGTATGTATGTGTGCGTGTATATATATATATATATATATATGTGTGTGTGTATGTGTTGTATGAGTCCGTGTGTACATGTCTTTTTGCACATGCTCATATTTGAAAGTATATATGTATATATTTCCGTGCTGGTGTATGTTTTTCTTATTACACGTTGAATCATGCAGCTTTTGGCACCTTTGGGACAATTACCACATTATTCATTAAAACAGACGATTGTTCGTTTTTAGTTAATCATGTCCTTGTTTTTTTTAACTAAAACATAATAGTGGCTATTAGAAATAAAAGCACTGATATTCGTTATAAAATAATTGACAATCAAATAGCGTCCGAATGGTAAGGTTTTATTATTCTATTTATGTACGGGGTGTTAAATTGACAGAATTGTTAGAGCGTCGATAAATATCGGGTGGTCTTTCATTACAGCTCTTTACGTTCTGAGTTCAAATCTTTCTGTGGTCAATTTGCCTTTTTTCCTTCTGGGTTTGCCTAAAAAAAGAAGAAAAAAAAAGAAAAACAGTAAGTTACTGGAGTCGGTTTTATCGACTTTCCCCTCCCCAGAGGATTTTGGTCTTGTTCCTGAAGTAGAAAACATTCTATCCAGATATAAATACATTTCTAGGTTTATGTTATCCAGGATTTTGGTGAACATTTGATTTTGATAGAGTTAGACGAAATATAGAATATTCTTTTTATCGAAATATCGAAATTTTTGAGTATAGAGAAAAGTCGATTACACTGGTCCCAGTACTTGACTAGTGCTTTATTTTTCGACCATGGAAGGAAGAAACGTAAAGTTAACTTCGGCAGGATTTGAACTTAGAACGTAAAGATCTGTGACTAAATAAACCGAAGAATTTTGTCTGTCTCTCTAACGATCCTGCTAAACCACTATTCTAAATTTATATATGATTTATAGCATTTTCTATAAATCTTTGTTTTTTCATTGCTAAAATATAACTGAATTCTATAAATATTTACACGTTAAAATATTCAGGGCTCATTGGGACATTGAAGGTGCATAGCCTAGTGGTGAGGATGTTGTACTTACGATCATAATGTGTTGGTTTCGATTCTTGGACTAAGTTGCGCGTTGTGTTCTTGAACAAAACACTTCATTTCACTTTACCCCAGTAAACGCAGCTGGAAATTAGCACCAGCAGTAGCTGGGAGTTAACGCTGCAAAATGTCCAGCGCGAGTCTTATACTCACAGTCACTTAACGCCGTAGAAACCGGGATAGATTAACAAGCAAATACAATACAAAGGGAAAGGGGCTAAATATTATAATAGAGGAACTAAAGCAACGTGTCATAGCCGAAAGTGCAAAAATCAGAAGATATGAGAGCAGAGTTAGATAAAACCGTATGTTCGACAACCACCAGCAGATGTTATTTGAACAGCTTGAAAGGAAAGAAAGAGGCGACGTCCTATTCATGAGGCTGAACAGACCAACACATTTTGGAGAGGGACATGCGAGCAGAATGTTAAGCATAATAGTCGAGCAGAAAGGACTGAAACTTTTTAAAAGGGAGGTTAATGAAGCAGCACACCAACAACATCATTTGAGTATCTCGGTTGAAACCCCGAAAGAGCAGGCCAATAAATTAACCAGCTGGAAATCACGAGGCCCGGATGGTGTGCAAGGATATTGGACTAAAAATATAACTTCTCTACTCGATACAGACGGTCATGTTCAATGACTGCTTGCTGTCGGGTGAAGTACCGTAGAGGTTGACAAAAGATATCATGGTTGCAATAAAGAAAGACCAAGCCATGTGAAATAAACATATGTATGTTTAATAAACATTTTGAAAACATTGTTTATTTATTAAATTTCCCGTATATCTTTATTATATACGAAATTCACATACATGTATGTATACAGCTATGTAGAAGTTAAATTCTAATTGTATTTTAAGTTGAGTCAACTTATATAGCTTCGTATGCAAATGAGGCTAATCATCCCACCTACACAGGCGAAAAAACTATATACTTTCGCCCGTCTCAAAGTCTAGCAGTAGGCAGGGGGAAGTATCATCCTGATGAGAACCATTTATGTTCGAATTGCATAGACAATTATCTCCCACTATTTCTGCTGGGTTCCGCGAGACGGCGCTGCTCGTTAGCCTTCTATTCATAGCTGAGACTTTCAAAATGTTTATTTACTAAACATACCGTATATCTTTAGATGTACGAAATTAACGTACATATATGTATACAGCTATGTCGAAGCTAAATTCTAATTCTCCCCCCCCTCTCTCTCTCTCTCTCTCTCTCTCTCTCTCTCTCTCTCTCTCTCTCTATATATATATATATATATATATATATATATATATATATATATATATACATACAGGGCCCCAAATATTGTATACCCGTTATTATTACGATGCTGTTGAAGTGTGTATACTTCCTGTGTGTTAATTAATCCGTTGTTGGTTTTCAAGTTGTACTTGATCAACTAACAAACTTGTAGACAGGACTGAGCTCTCGACGTATTTTACTTTCCAACTTGTGATGTAATCACGCCGGTTCACGTACCACGGAATATAAATATAATAATGAAGTCAGTATACTTGAATATTATGTAACATTAAGTAATAGATATAGCACTAAAATATATATAATAGTAATAAAGCAACCAATCTAGTTGACTAAAATCTTGATTTGTACTGATATCATAAGTCATTCGTCTATCTCTAGATTCCCGAGTGTCCACCAGATTATAGAGCGTGGGACTTTATCAAAGAACGTTTCCAGATAAAAAAAACAAACAACAATGCTAAATTTTAGGGCTTATTCATATCTAAGTACCTGTCTTGCATTTTTCTCATTAGGAAATTAGCAATAGTATAGCTGAGCATACTGAGCAATATGAAATGAAATGTTCTGCTCAAGAAAGCTACACACAACCCAGTCCAGGAATCGAACCCACGACACTCACACTTCCCGTACCCTTCATAACTTGGACCAACGAGTGAATGCTTTTGTAATGCCACTCTCTAGTGCGTCTAGTGCGTCTCCTTTGCCCTTCTAGCTGCTGATGATTATGCTACTAAGCCAGCCATTGTGTATGGCCCCTTCCTGTACGCCCCGATTTATTATATGAGCAGCTAGACTGTGTCCTGCTCCTCCAGATAGGTTAAAGTCCCTGCGACAATCCTCAGAAGGTCCAGCTACCTTTCCTACCTTCATTTTCTTAATCGCCGTATCTACCATGCTGCTGTCCATTACGATGACTAGTGCCTCAGCTTTGTAAACTTAGGATAGACCCTCACTCTACTATGCATTCTCTTTATTCAACAACCACCGTATTAATACTTCCATACTTAATTCTTTTTGGTGTTAGTAACGGTAAGTGATCCACTATCGTTTCATACATACTTAACTCCCACAACATTCTAGTTCTCTCTTATACAGTCTTGTAATCCAGAGCACTTCACATATGAAATCCTCAGGCTGCAGAACATTGGAAAACATCAGATTATTACCTCCCTCATGCCAAATATATCCGACATATGGCCTTTCCTCTAGTTAACTGGTATTCTCTATTGCACTCGCCTTCCAGAATTCCCATGCCCATCTCTGAGCTTTTCTGGCACTAACTACAGTAATGCTCCGCTTCCAAGTCACTTTCTGTCTAATTGCTAGCTTTTCCCATCCACAAATCTTGTCTGTGGCCATCAGTAGGTTGTCAGGTAAGAGACCTTATATGTTCTATGTGTTACGTTTCTAACTCCTCTTCCTACCCGTTGAATGCTTCCTGTAGTATGCCTCTAAACCTGTTGTTGTTCGAAGGCATTGCTTCGAACAGCCAGTGACACTCGCTGCATCAGCCATTCCATTTCATGGGGTTTCTTCCTTAGGTGGGATGCACTTCTCTTAATTTTTGAAGGAAAATGACAGTTCAACGATCGAGGACACCAGAGGTCACGACGGTGACCGGCACGAAAAGGAAGCAGTCTGCCTAGTTCCGGTATTTAGCTATCTTCCTTTCCTGTGCTTTTCAGGCGATGTTGCCCGGGTTTGTGGCTGAAGCGACAAAGTTGTCGGCGGAGAACGTGTCACAACACGAGGCGTTAAATATATCATTGATGGTTGATGTAACACTTTAAGCGCTCTTCTTACAGTTGCCTTTTGTTCAAATACTCAATGCGTTCGCGGCACAAAGCACGTTCTTTAATGTCAACTGTAAACATAAATTTAAGCAAATACGGAGCATACTTCATATTTTAATAAACGTTTTTGCTTTTCGTCGTTATGGTTTCCATATTCTTGATTTATGGAAATAACACACCAATATGTGCCGCTACGAATATTAAATTTATTTGGAATTTTTTCCATAATCTCCATGGAAACACAGTACGTAAATTATTTATTTAAATGATTTTCCTTCTTGTTTTCAATTGTTAACATCTCGCTATTCTTTTCGCCATAAATATATGCACCAGTCACACATGCACACACACACACTCACACGCGCGCACACACACACATAGACACACCCCCACATACACACACACATGTGCATATATATATATATATATATATATAATATAGTAATAATAATAAATGTGAAGACTAAAATCCAAAGAGGGTTCGATAAGGATAAATAATAAGCAGCGATTCTTTGCTTAAACTTTAATCTGTTATTTTATTATATATATATATATATATATTGATAACTGCCACGTTTTTACAGAAGAGTGACATCTCTCCAACGTTGTGCCGAACAGCCATGAGCACGCGAATGACTCTGCAACCCTGCTTCGCTCCTGCATACCTTTTTGCAGATATAACACACATAAAACTCTTGGGTAACCTTGAATGAATCTGGCTACTTATTCCCTCTTATGTACTGTTTATGTCTAGCAGCAGAACTGTAGACTTTGTCACCAAATTGATATGAATACCTTGTAGAATATTCAGGGACGACATCAACATAGATATACACCTATACATATATGCATATATGCATATACATACATAGGTACATACGCACGCGCACGCACACACGTACACACACACACACACACACACACACACACACACACACACACACACACACACACACACACACACACACACACACACACACACACACACACACACACACATACACGCACACACAGACTCTCTCTCTCCCTCTCCCTCTCTCTCTCTCTCTCTCTCATACACACATACATATACAGGTTTTTCATAATCGTAAACGTGATTGTGAAAACATAAACAAATGGAAAAACATTTTGTCTCACCTTCGTACGCAGAAAATAATAGAGATTGTCTATTTTTTAATATATATTTATCAATCAACGGAAAAAAATGAAACGAAATTTCATTTCCCACTCTTAGTACGGCTGTTACTTAAATATAAGTATGTACACGTACATACATATATGTATACAGACGTACAGTAGTATGTATATATATATATACATACATGCACACATATATATATGTACGTATGGATTCACCGAACATTTATTATGTTGCTCGGTTTTGTTTGTAAACAAACATCCCGTTTTAAGCCGTAGTGTCCAGCAACCATCGTTGCTCGTTTGTTCAACACTGACAAAGGAACGCTGTACTAGTTTCAAGCTTATTAGCTATCGTCAGCAACGTATATCTTCCTGCCAGATTGTTGAACGTATATACTTACCTTATGCATATTAACAGCCGTATTAATACGTTCAACAATTTGGCAGGAAGGTATACGTTGCTTACGATAGCTAATAAGCTTGAAACTAGTACAGCGTTCCTTTGTCAGTGTTGAACAAACGAGCAACGATGGTTACTGGACACTACGGCTTAATACGGGATGTTTGTTTACAAACACACCGAGCAATATAATAAATGTTCGGTGAATCCATACGTACATATATATATGTGTGCATGTATGTATATATATATATACATATATATACATACTACTGTACGTCTGTATACATATATGTATGTACGTGTACATACTTATATTTAAGTAACAGCGTACTAAGAGTGGGAAATGAAATTTCGTTTCATTTTTTCCGTTTATCGTTTTCGGTGCACCCGGCCGATTAACCCACTCGATATGCAAATTGGGCTTCTCAGCTGTTAATATGCATAAGGTAAGTATATACGTTCAACAATCTGGCAGGAAGGTATACGTTGCTTACGATAGCTAATAAGCTTGAAACTAGTACAGCGTTCCTTTGTCAGTGTTGAACAAACGAGCAACGATGGTTACTGGACACTACGGTTTAATACGGGATGTTTGTTTACAAACACACCGAGCAATATAATAAATGTTCGGTGAATCCATACGTACATATATATATGTATGCATGTATGTATATATATATATACATACTACTGTACGTCTGTATACATATATGTATGTACGTGTACAAACTTATATTTATCAATCAATTAACTATTATTGGTTCCACACTGCCACCTATTCTATGTTTTCGGTCGTGCTTTTGGTCGAGTTGTCGGTCTGTTTTTTCATATTAAATCCGATAGCTACTCCCCCGCTGTTACCTTAGGTATTCCTTTCAGGACAATCTACGATGCCCTTTTATACCAATTATAAACAGTGGTTCAAGTAATTTATAAAATCTTTAAGTGATTGCGAATCGGCAGAAGGTCAGATAGAATGCTTTCCAAAGTTCAAATACCGCCGAGGTCAGTTGAATTCTTTATACTTTCAAGGTCGATAAAAAAGTACCAGTCCTTGTAAAGGGTAAATTTTCTCTCTCTCTATCTCACTCTCTCTCCCTCTCCTCCCTCTCTCCCTCTCTATTAGAAATCGGCTGTTTTTAGACCTAGAGAATGGATAGTTTTGGAAAAATTTTAAAATGCCCAAACACAGATATGTCACTGCGGCCCCCGGACGACTCCCTCAAGAGTTACAAGTCTATCACACTTACAAAGACTTTTGGAATATTTTCTTTTAGTTTTTGTTGTATCCTGTTCTTCCTATTGAAGAGATGAGCTAAAGAAAGAGAAGAGCGTGTATAAAATAAAACCTGTATATTTATTGTTCAGAATATACATATTTTGTATATTCATAAATGTATTTACACTATCAATTACTGATTTTGTTTTTGTCTCTGATCTCTTCAATTCTGTGCTGGAATTTCGTGTTTAGAGAGGGGCTGAGCTATCAACTGATCACCATCTAGTTATCTGAAACTTGAAACTACCTAAAGGAAAAGGCGCCCACAAAATTGACAGATCCAGGGTGATCTACAGGATAAAGGGGGAAGGGTTGGTGGATAAGGAAGTCAGGACTGAGTGTGCAGACACTATTGCATCTAAATTCAGAAAACTCCTTGAGCAAGCTGAGTAAGTTGAAACTGAGTGGAGATTGTTCAGCTCAACAGTTTCTATTTATATTTCAGCTGTTAAATGCTGTGGGAGAAAGAGGCTTGGTGTGGCACCAAATAGAAGGAGGACGCCTTGGTTCAATCAAAAGGTCAAGGAAGCCATCCGTGCGAAGAAGAAAACCTACAAAGCTTGACTTGAAAATGAATCCGCCTTCGTACACTTGTGGTATAAGCAGACATGAAGAACCACAGCAGAGACAGTAAAGGCGTCCAAAGTTAAGGGATGGGAGGACTTTGGAGTTAAGCTGGAATCCGACTTCAGATCAACAAATAAAGTGTTCTAGCAAATCATCCGCCGACTTCGTAATAAGATCGTTCTCCACACATACTATCAGGAACGCGTCTAGGGTTCTCCTCTCTTCAGAGAGGTGCATCCTCGTAAGGTGGAGAGAATATTCTGCTAATCTCGTAAACCCGATCACATCAGTATCTTCTGGTGTACATGAGGTGCACTTGGGAGCGGTGACTAATCTCTCAGTCACAAGAGTTAAATAGCTCATATGTGCTGAATAGTAGAACAATATTAGTTTTATATGTGTTTTACGTTTTATCTGTGATTTAGGAGATTGCTTGAAAGAGGCATTCTACCAGGAGTTGCGACCTGTAGACAGTATCAACAATGGAAAGACCAATAGACACATTGTTTCTTTGTCCGATTTGATGAGTTCCACCCCACTCAGTAAGCGAATGATGTTTGGTATCTTGTCAATCGCACTTTATGCTGTTTGCAAGAGGCTAAGCATTTATTCAAAATATTTTCAAAACGGGATGTGTCAAAATCAGCATTTTACTCGGGCTAATAGGCTTTGATAGCTTCCACATACAATTCCTTCCCCACTGAAAACCGAAGATTTCGGAATGCAATACATTAAGACTAGCTACATATATATTAGAATAGGCATGAACGCTAAGAAGTTACTCCTATATCATGATGATTCCTATTAAGTTTTTAAAAAAAGGGAACCATGTCTTCGATATCACCTTCCAGAGTTATGATGACGGGATGGGGTGGGGGTGGGGGTGGGGGGGGGGGGGGTGTACACAGACTTTGTTGGATATTTACCCAGGACATCTACAAAATGCGTACATTCACCAACAGTTTTTTTATGTGGATAGATTTAGAAAGAACAATAGAAATATTCAACATATATATATAACAATCACTTCCAATCTAATGAAAGTGAAATTGCTGGACATTACTTTAAATATCAAGATAGGTAAACACTATCCATATAGAAACTATAATGAAGATATCGTATATATTCATAGGGAGTCTATAACACGGTTTTCCCATCCAGCTATACTTTGGAGATATCTTTGGCAGAGCCACCTCTCCATTACAACGGGGCGTTATAGAGCGGCTTTAGTGAGGAGTTAGTTTACATATGGGGTCTAAACCCATACCCACCAAAGAGAATTAGGAAGGAAAATAACTTTGTCAAATCTTCTGTGCAACTTAGATGTCTCCACCAACATATCCAGGAAACTTTGTTATTCGTAATTAGGTCACTTTTCAAATATCCATAAATACCATAAGTGCACACTATTAAATTGAGTCACTCTTGCCTAAAGAAAATCACTTTCACTAGCACGTGCTACAACAGAAAAACAAATATACACCCACATCTGCTGCCCATCCCCACACACTCACTTGCAACTGTCGAAAACAAACTAATCTAGGGAAAATGATGAATGTCAAACTTTTTTATCTCTTACTCTTGTAAATTTTAGGTCAAATACCACAGTCAGAAATCAATATTTGCTCTGGGTTTATTTGTTGGCTTTCTTGCTTTTTGTTTCAATTTTGTTTTTTTTCGTAATAAACAGTTATCATAGTAAATTAAGAAATGAACGCATGACTTTGAAAGTTTACAAAATCCGATCTGATTGCCATTTCCAAATATTGCATTTGTAATTCTATAATGTTCTGGAGAAAGAAAGGCATGAATATAGCACAATCTCATTTCCAAGTTTCACTCATAAAATTTAAGCTTATGTGTTTGATAGAAGTGAATTATTAGTTTGACTATTAGGTTTATTAAGCTTGACGCTGTGAATGAAACATAGGTTGAAACAGCAGGAGAGTGTCTGCAGTTAAGAAAATCTCATTTCAGGTGAAAGTCAAATATGTTAATACGTAATTCAAACTTTTCTAATGTATTTATTTATAGTTAACATGAGCCTCTCCATACACAAAACTATATATCCATGAATTGGCATATATACACACATGTTTATATATATATATATATATATATATATATATATATATATAGGAACGAGTAGGACCCCGACGGCTGAGCTCAAGCCGTTTCGACGGCTAATTCTGGACTAAAAATGTTTAGTCCAGAATTAGCCGTTGAAACGGCTTGAGCTCAGCCGTCGGGGTCCTACTCGTTCCTATTACCCACTCTACTACCCTAAGTATTGAGTACTTTGGTGCGTTATGGTCCATCTGGTTCCTTACCACATTTCCTTCGTTATATATATATATATGTCCATGGCATATATACACACACACATGTTTATATATATATATATATATATATATATATATATATATATATGTATGTGTATGTACGTATAGATAATAATGATAATATATATATGTGTGTGTGTGGCTGTGTGTGTATCTACACACATATATATATATGTGTATGTATGTATGTATCTACACACACACGTATATATATATATCCACACAAATACACGTGTATGTGTGGGGGTGTGCGTGTGTGCGTGTGTGTATGTGTGATATGATTTGAAAACAGAATGTGTTATGAATAAATAAGGAATGATTACTCGCCTATTTATTCAAACTATAGTATTGTGTACGTGCGACTTTGGGAGTTCATTTTGTAGGCTTTTTTCTTTTTATAAAATACTTTCAGAAGGAAATGAGAACAAAATGGGATATATATTCTAGTTTTTGTTTTGTTTCATTTTTCTTTTTAATGTTCTTGTTGTTAATGGTGATGGTGTTATTTTATAATTTTCTTTTTCTACCATAAATAATTATAAGAACTATAGACAAGCAACAGACAAATGCCGCAATTAGATTTAGATGATATTTCTTTGGAACAAACCTCTATTTTTTTTTCTCCTCCTACATTGTCATCTGACAATCTTTCTTTCCTGTAACACATTGCTCTAGCCGAGTGAGCGTCGTATCAACATGCAGTGAGTCTTAGCTATATTGTTTTCAAACTCCCCAGGTCTGAACACAACCAGTCTCTTCCTGAGAAAGAGTGTGGATGTGTGTGTATGTGTGGGTGTGGTCTGTGTGTCTATGTTTGTGTGAGAAAGAGAGAGAGAAAGAGAGAGAGAGAGAAAGTGAGAGATAAAAAGAGAGTGAGATAAATAAAGAAAGGGGGAGAGGAAGAGAGAGAAAGAAAGAAAGTGAAGATGTCAGAAACAGATATAGTGGAAGAATCAATCCCAATACTGGACTAGTACATATATATATATATATATATCGACGCAGAAAGGACAAAAGGCAAAGTTGACCTCAGCGGAATGTGAGCAAAGAGCCGGATCGAATATTCAAAGCATTCAATCCGATGTTCTAATGACTCTGCCAATTCACCGCCTTTTAATCCGACATTAACCTACAGGTACTCAGGCTGGGTGAGTATAGTCATAGAGGCGCTGTATACGGCGTTTCTCGGTCATTTTAAAATCTGACGGAGTCCATCTCCTTTCCAGGTTTGAATACAGCAGAATTTTTCTATAGAAGGATAGGGAGATTGAGGCAATGGAAGTGAGAAAGAGATATAGAGGAAGAATCGACCCAAATACTAGACTAGTACTTTTTAATTTATCTCAAATGGATGAAAGGTAACGTTGACCTCGGTGGTATTTGAACTAAGAGAGTAGAACGGTGAAACGAATACTGCAAAGCATTCTATCCGATGTTTTAAAGATTCTGCCTATTCACTGCATATTCAGTCTGGTTATCTGTGTCTTTTTACAATGTCATACAGATATCATCTCTATTGTACCTTCACCCATTGAACTGTGGTCATACTGCAGCACTACCACCAGAGTCCAGAAATAGCTGTCGAAACATTTTCCTATATATATATATATATATATACTTAGGGTACACATTGATGTAATTCAATTCAAGCACTCAACGTACTTTTTCCACATAGGAGTGCCGGAGTAAATATCGAATAAGGAAAAGCGAAGTAGTTTCAGAAATATATATCACAGCATTATTGGGGTCGATAAAATAAAGTACCAGTAATGCACTGGGTAATTGCAGGCCTTGTGCCTAAAGTAGAAACAATTATTAAAAGACTTGAACATCTGAAACTACTTCGCTTTTCCTTATTCTCTCTCTCTCTCTCTCTCTCTCTCTCTCTCTCTCTCTCTCTCTATATATATATATATATATATATATATATATATATATATATATATATATTGTTATACTTTGGGAGGGTGATGTTGCCAATAAGAAACACACGCAACAGTTGCTTTCACTCCAATTTATTATAAATTAAATTATAAATTTAAAAAATTTATAAATTTCCGGTTGGCTGGTTGGTTCCACAACCGGACGGTTGTTCATATATTGTCAAAGTTCTTTCGTCACACATTCTGTGACATCTTCAGTGACTGGGGATTCTTTTCTTTGTTTTGTGCCTCTCCCTTGTTCTGTCCTACGCCATCTTGTTTTTGTGTGTGTTGTGTGTTGTGTGCTTAGTTTGCGCATGTGTTACATCCGGGTGTCTGTGTGTATTTTTATTTGTTTATTTACATGTCACTGAAGAGGTCACAGAATGTGTGACGAAAGAACTTTGACAATATATGAACAACCGTCCGGTTGTGGAACCAACCAGCTAACCGGAAATTTATAATTTAATTTATAATAAATTGGAGTGAAAGTAACTGGTGCATGTGTTTCTTATTGGCAACATGACCCTCTCAAAGTATAACAATATCGGTTTCAACACACGTTTTCAGATAAAGAATCTTGCTAAACAAATTCAGGAACGAAATATATATATATATATATATATATATATATATATATATATATAAATTAATATGTATGTGATGAAACACAGATACCAACACATCTGTATATATATTGTAAAAGAAAAATTTAGCCAGATCGAAGTATACTAATTATTATACTACAGTTTGTCCATATCGATTTAAAATAATAAAACAACGGAGACGAACTGTATTGCCAAGAGGCCGTGATGTTTAGACACATTTAAATTTCAAAATCAAACCTGTTCCGTAGATAAGTTTAGACTTTAAGATCCAAATATGTTTCGAGTTAAATAAGTGTAGGAATATCATGTCCCGCTCTCCTCAGTAAACATCCAGAGACAAATTGATATGCTTCACTTCTAAATAATTTAAAAGACTGCGTGACGCACATGGCT
>OZ024742.1:138772637-138780137 GCA_964016885.1 Eledone cirrhosa | reverse complement strand
AATGTTTTCAATCTAAGCCCTCAAAACACAATAGCAGACCGGTTTCTTTTCAATTTAGTGGGATTTCCTTTTAATATTTAGGTCCTACCAATATTTCTCTAATCCATCAGTCTCAAAAGGCTTGATTTTGATTTTGTCTTCCGTAGTGCCTTCCAGATTGTTCTACCAAATTATGTCTCATGGAAAGTTAATAATGAGAAGAGATTGTCTTGCAGTTGGAAAATTGTGACCAGCATCTTTGGTCTTTGTTTTGCACAGCTTACGTTAATTGTCAGCTGATGATTTTTCCATGTTTATGCAGTAAGTACTTGGGGATTTCTTGTTCCTGGATTGTATGGAGGTATCCTTCAAGATCAAGTTTGATAGCCTAGTCACATCTACATGTCAGGCTATTAATGTTGTTGTCTGTGGATTTGTCTTTTAAGTCTCAAGTACACATGTACTGCCTTCTCAGTGAACAGGTCAATTTTTGCTCGAGTGTTGATAGAGTTTTCCAATGTTCTTATGAGAGAGATCTGTCTCAGATTTACTTCATATCTCTCCACAACTTCAAAGATTATCCTAACAATATATATATTTTCATGTTCGTAAACCTGATCAAGCCGGCCGCTGACTTTTTCATCTGTTGAATGTACGATGTTAATACGAATGTTAAGTCCCGGTCACCCCTCCTTGCGAAATATAGCCTATACACATACCAATTAATGTCAGTTTCAACTAACATTGTGCAACTTCCAAGTACTTACACCCATTTGGGTCAGTTCAGGTAGTGACAAATCTCAAAAAGTCAAATGGTAGTGTTAGAATGGGGCACAGTAAATGTGTTTTGCGCAATGTGCTTGCTGTAGGCTGGTAGTTCTGATGACCATATTCCTTTCATTCTCCTGAGGTAGTGTTCCTTGCTTTCTCCTTACATATTACTCCATCATATCTGACATATGAATGTATGTGTATATGTATGTATGTATGTATGTATGCATGCTTACATATATGTATTCATGCATGTATGTATGTTTTATGTATTTATGTATGCATGCATACATGCATGTATATATGTATGTGTGTATGCATCTACGTATTTATGCAAGTAAGTATATATGTATGTATGTAACTCTGCATCTCTTTATATATGCATGTATGTTTGCATGAATGTACGCATGTATGTATGTATTTATGTATGAATGCATGAATGTTTGAAATGTATGTATGTATGAAACTCTGCATCTCTATGTACGTATGCATATATGCATGTATATATATATATATATATATATATATATATATATATATATATATATATATATATATATATATAGGAACCAGTAAGACCCCGACAGCTGAGCTCAAGCCGTTTCGACGGCTAATTCTGGACTAAATTTAGTCCAGAATTAGCCGTCGAAACGGCTTGAGCTCAGCTGTCGGGGTCTTACTGGTTCCTATTACCCACTCTACTACCTCAAGTATTGAGTACTTTGGTGCGTTATGGTCCACCTGGTTCCTTACCACATTTCCTTCGTTATATATATATATATATATATATATATATATATATATATATATATATATATATATATATATATATATATATATGTTTGTATGTATATATGTATGTACGGTTTGCATATTCAATTCAATTATGAGGTTGGGGATCTTCCATTTCCTAAATAGTCTCTCATTGCATTTATCAATTATGCGACTATTTTCATTGTTTTATTGAGAGATATTTTTGAACAGCTATACATAAGTAGGGTGTCCAGTTCCTTGCTTACATATACATTCTTTGTGAAACAGAGTTGGTGCTGCCACCCATCAGTTTAGAAGGAATGCTTCCACTTGGGAGAGAATTATTTAGATGGTTGATTGCACTTGCTTCATTAGGATCAGGATACTTTCATTGAGTATTGCAGAATTTTTATAGAAAAGTATGCCCCACTCCCACTACTCCACTGTGCTCGCGGTAGCCCTCACTGGTGTTCCTTGACTGCCCATTCATTGGGTAAACATACTTATTTCGCAGCTGGCTTCCATATCTAAGTGTCACTTCCCTAGCCGCTACATGGCGAGACGCTCGGTAGCTTGTATATATAGAGAGAGATGGAGAAATATATAGGCGGTTGTGTGTATATGGCGGGGGACGTTCTTGTGCATGTGTGTGTGTGTGTGTGTGTGTGTGTGTGTGTGTGTGTGTGTGTGTGTGTGTGTGTGTGTGTGTGTGTGAACTGTTGAAGAGCAAATACTTGTAGCGTTTGAATGAGTGCATTACAGCGATATCTATTTATCTATCTATGTTTATTTATAAAATGATTCATTTATTTACTTTTTATAGCCCAAATGAAATTTCTTTGATTTCTTTTCTAGAATATTCCCTCTTTTTTTCCTTGTTAAAAGAGCTCTGTATTATCTTAAGATAAATTTGTTTCAAATGTCTTATTCTAGATTAACAATTCCCAAAATTAATGTTTATTTCATTATATTGTACAAGCGCCAGATGTTCACAACCGTAGCAAATATACACTGGCCAAATTACGCAACATATGACAGTGGACGCTAATTTATTCATATAGTTTTAGATTAACTTTGCCTTTCATCCTTACGGGATCGATAAAATAAAACACCAGTAATGCACTGGGGTAATTACTGGCCTTGTCCCAAGAGTAGAAACAATATATATAGTTTTATACAAAATAGCTATGCTGCCTCATTTCAGATAGATTAATGTAACAATGGCTTCTTCAATAATGGCTGCTCAGTATTACAATCATCACCTGTTTCCAATGATACCATTTCATGAGTTAGGATTATATGAGACAGAACTTACATAGAACAGGCATCCTCATTGAGTAGGACGCTGATCAAAAGCATTCCAGCCATGACCATCCCATCTTTTTGTATATCTAGAACTAGACTGTCCTTCATTATTAAGGCACTTGGATGTTGTTCGATGGGAGATTTAGCAGCTATTTGTATCAGATTGAGTTGCTAAACCGAGGTCCTTTTATTATTCCGTCTTTAACTTAAGTAGGTGAAGAGAGTGCTTGTTATTGATAAGATCTTTTAATGAGGTTATATCTATTGATAGTCCAACTGGTTTCATTTGAAGTATCTATGACAAGTGGATGTAAAGCTGCCACTATATCAACATAGGATCCTCTCTGTGCTTGCTCGACCTAGAAATATCAACTAAATCTTCTTCAAACTACGCCTCTTCCGGCTTAAAGCAGGAAAGACATACGCGATAATGTTGTACTTGAAACTCTTAATTACAGAGAAGATGGGCTTGACTGTCATCCATTTGATCATAAGTTATTTCCTCCCAAGATTGACCAACTACAGCATATGTTTAGAATATCTAGGCATGAAAACATTTGAGGGATTTCCAACTCTTGAACAACCCAAGTAAAACTGTGGAAAGTAAGGCGAAGTAGTGTGAAGCAAAGCAGGGACCTGTTGATTGACTTTAAAAGGCTCAGTCTGACAGGAAACTGAAGTCTTTTGAACAGGAGTGGAAGTTATGTTAATATTATTGGAAACCGTTATATGAATACTACCTTAAGGGCGGTGGATTGGCAGTATCGGTAGAGGGTCGGACGCCATGCTTTCCAGCATAGTTACGTCCCTTTGCGATCTGAGTTCAAATCCCGCCGAGGTTGACTTTGCCTTTCATCCTTACGGGGTCGATAAAATAAAGTACCAGTAATGCACTGGGTAATTGCTGGCCTTGTGCCTAAAGTAGAAACAGTTATATGAATACTACCTTTCCTTTTCCACAACCGGGGATAATGGTTGCTTCGATGAGATTTGGAAGTATCTGTTTGACGATCAGTTTTGGTTTATTGTACATGTTTGGTGGATGAAGATACATAGGAAGCATGATTGGCTTTCCCAACTTGAGTCCCAGCTTGTGAAAAAGGATCCAAAGTGGGCTTAACAACTTCAGGAAGTCAACTGGAAAATTCACTTGCAGTGGCTTTATCCAAAGTTAAAGGCAATATCTTGGAGACGTTAATTTTTGATACTGTAAACCTCAATCATAGATGCAAGTATTGCCTTTTCATATGGTAAGTTTTCTTTGTTATAATTCAGGTGTTGATTAGGGTATAATTTTGCACTAGTTTGGAGCAATGTCGTCACAGTTTTTCCACAACCTTCTCGAATAACGATCTGATTTCTGAAGTTTCAATGCCGAGTAATAATTCTAAAAAATCCCCAACTCTGTTGTTTCTATGTTGATGCACTCTCATGCTGGTTTACAAACCGGTCACATTAACACGATGCCGTAGATGCGTTGTTTTAATGCATGCCCTCAGTCAAGCTGATGCAATACTTTGGCGGGTATCTGGGAAGGTTTGACGAAAATCTTCCTAGATAATGACAGTGATGCCACAAATAAACATGGTTTCTGTTGGTTTGATTCAATGCTTCTGTACCAACAAATGCGTTTTATACATATCCAGACCTTATACCGGTCCAACTCTTTTAATTCCTGTTGCTGAAAGGTTTAGTGGTAGGCTGGATACTGAATGTACATTTCTTCCTCCTTCCAGTATGTAGCGGCATTGCTGAATGATGTTAAATCTATGGCAAGTTTTCTGTTTGGCAGGTTGGAGGATTGGCAGAATTAGTAGATGGTAGGACGAAATATCATTGCAGTATTTGTTTTAGCTCTTTATCGAGTTCAACGTTACGTTTCATGCTTCTTGGATTGATAAATTAAAGTACCAGTCATATGCTGATGTTGATTTAACTATCTTTTCAATTCCTCCTAAATTTGCTGCCTTGCTATCAATTTTTTTTTCACTCTAGCCAGAATTAGGTTTAGGAAGAAAGTCTTTTCTATTTCACCAGTGCGTCCACAAAGGTAAATCCGACTTTTCATCAATGTTAACTGTATAATTTTGACACCAATTATACAACAGTTAATTTTCAAATGTTATCTAAATTTCAACATTTTAAAAATATGTATTCGAAAGTCCGGAAAGTAAAGGCGGGGTAGTAATCATGACTTTTCGACTTCTATCAAAAATTATATCATACTGTTTTTCATATTAAGTACATTGTTCACTCATTTGTATGCGCTAATGTTCAATCTTGTGATCTGCAAATCCTGTGGATTTAGTGAATGAAGGAGCCATCCTTCAAAAGCAGAGGAATTCTGAAACAATAGTCGATTATTTCTCTCTGCCATCGCTAGGATGACGATAGTCGTCTAAAACACATTGTATTATGAGGCTATTTGCTTGAAACAAATTGAATATAATTATTATTCGATATATATATATATATATATATATATATATATATATATATAGGAAAAAGTGGACGAGTCCAGAAATAGCCGTCGAAACGGCTTGAGCTCTGCCGTCGGGGTCATACTTTTTCCTATTACTCACTCTGCTACCCTAAGTATTGAGTACTCTGGTGCGTTATGGTCCATCTGGTTCCTTACCACAATTCCTTCGTTATATATATATATATATATATATATATATATATATATATATATATATATATATATATATATATATATATATAGGAAAAAGTGGACGAGTCCAGAAATAGCCGTCGAAACGGCTTGAGCTCTGCCGTCAGGGTCATACTTTTTCCTATTACCCACTCTACTACCCTAAGTATTGAGTACTCTGGTGCGTTATGGTCCATCTGGTTCCTTACCACAATTCCTTCGTTATATATATATATATATATATATATATATAAACATTATATGAATGTATATATAGTGTATTTTGCAATACTATGCTTAATTAAAAGCATTTTGAAGACCGTATGCTATTGTTTTAGAGTAGTGACAGACTCAACCGCTCTGTATAATCAGTTCCTGATTATTTACTAGAATTCTATAAGAAAATAACATCCGTAATCTCAGCAGACGGGGGAGTACTTGGCTTTGATAAGCATCAATAAATGCAGAAACAAGGCCTTGTCAGCTTTATCTCCCCCTGTTTGCTGAGATTAAAGTAAGTGAGTCTGTCACTACTCTAAAACAATAGCATACGGTCTTCAAAATGCTTTTAATTAAGCATAAAGTGTATTGAAAAATACACTATATATACATTCATATATATATATATAAAAGCATATATGTGTGTGTGTGTGTGTATCTGTTCCGTTGAAAATAAATATTGTCGTATTAAATTGAATACACCATGAGTAGTGTATAGTGATAATGAAATGTATCTTCTCATATGATAATAATTTCAAGGTAAAGAAAGATAAACAAAACATAGCAAACATTCCTGGTCGTTTGTAATATTATGTTTAGTTGTAATATTATCAGCTATTTTGTCTTTTATATTTTAGGAAAGAATTCCAATAAGAAAAAGAAACATATCAAGAGAAGTTTCGCGAATAAACACTTAAGATGCCAACCAGGAAACATGTTATTCAGCATTCGTCTGCTGCAGAAAAATCTAACACATTGAAGTCTGTTGATTCCGGCTTGGATATCGGCAGGTCGGCTTGCTTTTATTAACTGATTATCAGGAGCGAAAGAGCGTCGGACAACATGCTTTACGGCATACTGTTACGGCCCTTTACGTTCTGAGTTCAAATCCAGTCGAGGTTAACTTTGCCTTTCATCCGCACTGGGATGGATTTTATCGACTTTCCTCTTTCCAAATTCGTTGGCCGTATGCCTAAATCAGAAAAAGAATTATCCCCTTAACACGTGTGTTACGTTTTGAGTATTACTGATGGTTATTTAGGACTCCACATCAGGCTTAACAGAAGCTTAAGACGCGGCGAACGACTGGCCTTATAATTTAAGAGACAGAATATTTTAAAGAATATGTCCTTAAAAGCACTGATTTATGAAGAGTTCTCACCTCGTACTCTATGTTGTATTTTACTTAGGAGTCGTGAAAATTTGATGGGATCAATGACCACGGAGATAATACTTATTTCTTTATTCCCCATCTTTTATTCCACCCAACACTCAAAGTAATTTCCCAACTTCTCAGTTCTCTTTTCCGCCGGATAGACAAACTATATGTATTAAGAAACCCTTATTTGCCGTTTTCTCGATCAATACAATGTCAAATTGTCTGTGTTTGATTTCTCTATCCGTTTGAATGTTCCTATTCCACAATATCATAAAACTTGTTTTCTACCACAGATTTTGGTTTGTGTTGCTACCAAAAAACGTGGAGATAATCTCCCTGAAAGATATCTATTTTGATCTAGACTGTAACACAAAACAGCATACAGATTAGATTTCCACTTGCTCATAATGACCATTATTATTATTAGGAATTGGCCGAGGTTAACTTTGCCTTTCATCCTTACGGGGTCGATAAAATAAAGTACCAGTAATGCACTGGGTAATTGCTGGTCTTGTGCCTAAAGTAGAAACAATTATTATTAGGAATTGGCAGTATCGGTAAAGCGTCAGACATGATGCTTTGAATCATAGTTACGTCCCATTACGTTCTGAGTTCAAATGCCTGCGAGATTAGCTTTGCCTTTCGTTCTTACGGGGTCGAT
>OZ024742.1:138720137-138767637 GCA_964016885.1 Eledone cirrhosa | reverse complement strand
TCCACAAAATACTATTGTAGTCAACCTACATGTGACTGCGTTGTGATTTGGGGGAGACTTGGCCGCCCATTCTAGCAAGTCGAGCAATCACGTTGAGGCCAATTGTTTTTAAAGAGAGAGTTAAAATGTTAACAAAACATCAAAGTCACTTATTATTTCACTCTGTTATCATTATCCGCCCCCTCGCTCTCGCCCCTTTTCTCTCTTAAGCCCACCCTCTCTTTCTCTCCATTTAGTCACTACTACGACAACTTCTGCTCTTCAGGTAGTTAGATACCACTTCCATCCACTCGTCTGTCTTTCCCTAGTTTCAAATTCGGTGACTATAACGTAAATTTTCATAAAACAAAATTCAGGAATCAAACAAAACTCATCACCCTCTATCAGTACGTTACTGTGTCCCCTCCCCAAACCATGCTGCTCTCAACGAGATCATGAAGCATGACGAGGAAGCTGCACTGTTCTCTTCTCAGCTCGCGCCAGTGGGGCATGATCGAGGGAACGGCAGAAAGCCAGACGGCATATTGATCTTCCCATTCCTCGACCTCAAGTCTGAAACGAAACATGCAGTGATACCTTCTCCATTGGCAACCTGGTGCGTTCGGCGATAGACCCAGGCTTCGCTGCCATTTAAGCCGAAGATCTCAAGCTGTCGATATATAGATCGCTCTCTAATAGGGTTGTTGTCAAAGTTGTAATAGTGGAGACTTCAGGCGTTCTTGATCCAGGGACCACGTTCCAAATCACTACTATCGGTGTAGATTTGGCTACCCATAGGGGTGAGCCTCGGGAGTTGGGATGGTTATTACAAAGTATCTCCCTCACCATCCCGTGGGGAAACTCTTTCTCCATTCTGTTCACTGGGATTACGCGGGGACAAGCGTCAGGGGTCTTGCCTGCCAGAGAGCTCTTCCCCTCACACGTATTTAATTTATAAGGGGGCTTAGTGAAATTAGACTGGATTTAATTGATAAGGATCTTAGTTAAAATAGACTGAACTCTAAAAATGAAAACAACTGTGTCAACACGGCCGATTTCTTCCTGTGAAGAGAGAGTGAAAGTGCCAGGGAGAGTGTGTGTGTGTATGAGAGATAGAGTGTGTGTGTGTGTGTGTGTGTGTGTGCGTATGAGAGAGAGAGAAAAGAGAGAACAGAGAGAGTGTGTGTGTGTATGAGAGAGTGTGTGTGTGTGTATGAGAGAGAGAGTGTGTGTGTGTGTGCGTATGAGAGAGAGAGAGAGTGTGTGTGTGTATGAGAGAGAGAAAGAGAGAGAGAGAGAGAGTGTGTGTGTGTGTGTGTGTGTGTGTGTGTATGAGAGAGAAAGAGAGAGATATATAGAGGACAAATGAAAGGCAAAGTTGACTTCTGTGGAGTTTAACTCAGATCACAAAGATCCAGAACGAATCCCAGGAACAGTTATCGCCAATGTTCCAAAGACTCTGCTACTTCACCGCCTATCATTGTATATGGAATTCTACAAACAACGAAAGGATTGACTATAGAAAGCTCTATTAATAGCAAAATACAAATATAAAAGAATACAGGTGCAACCTATTTTTGCCAGCTGCGTGGACTGGAGCAACGTGAAATAAAGTATCTTGCTCAAGGACACAATGTGCTGCTGGAAATCGAACATAAGACCTTACGAACGTGAGCCGAATATTCTAACCACTATGCCACGCGCCTTAAAAAGCGTTAGCTAATTCATTAAAAAAGTTTCAGAATTTCTTCCATAATTTCAATTGTTTTTTTTTGTTTTTTTACTATTGATTTTTATATTTTATTTGTAGAGCTTCCTTATTCAACTGTTCGTTCAGTATCTAGAGTCGCCTGACCAAACTTTAACTACAGGACTCATTATAGCAACAGCTTTAACTGTGTGCCACTTTATTCGAAATTTTACTTATTCGTTTATATGGTGTACTTGCTTTGTTACTGGTAAGTGTTTTATTACAGTCGCCTTTGAAATATTTCAACATAAAATGTTAATCAGGAAACAAGATATTAAAGTTTTAAAGACATTATAACGTGTATGGGAAGGTGGCGAATTGGCATAATCGTTAGAATGTTGGATATAATCATTTGCGTTATTCGTTTCGACTCTCTGCCATTTGAGTTCAAATCCCACCGAGTCCACATTGCCTTACATCCATTCGGGGTCGATAAAAAAGCACCAGTCTTGTACTCAGGCTCGTTTCTTCTTTTATATATCTCTCTCAGTCCCATTCCCTTACGCTCTATCCTTTTCTTTAAGATATTTGCTGTACTCAGATTTAAAATGCCCTAAGAAACGCCGTATATCAATACACCATTCCTAAAACTCTGTTAGGAGTTAAGGGTCTAACAGAGAAAAAAAGTGTGTATTGACGCATTATAGCCAAATGGTAAAGAAGTTCGCTTCGAAAACGTTAGGTAGCGGTATTGTACACACGGCGTGGCATGTTAGGCAGGTGTCATTTACCATAGCCATTTGTCGACTCATACACTGTGAGTAAAATTGTGACGATAGAAACTGTTTGGATGTCTGTCGGATGGGTTGTACCTGTAATTCGAAGGGCTTCTCTTATCACACACTATTTCACGCTGAATTTTCAAATTGCCCTGAGAATTACGTTACGGTTAAGCGTATTTAAAAAGGCTATACTTAGTCATTATATATATATATATATATATATATATAGTAATAATAATAAATTTGAAGACTAAATCCAAAGAGGGCTCGATAAGGATAAATATATATCAAATATATAAGAACCGTAGAGCAAATATTTATTAAAATAACAGATTAAAGTTTAAGCAAAGAATCGCTGCTTTCACCCTTAACGGGATCTTCTGAAACTAACAAAGTCAATCTGTAAACGCAGAACTGGATATTTCAAAAAACGTTGCAACCGGAGGAAGACAGGAAGACGATACTTTGGTTCGTGGAAACGTTCGCTGGCAAAGAACGGCAAAAAACGAATAATACGTCATAAATAGGAGCGGTGAAAAACAATTACGCGCAAAGACAGAACCACGTTTATGGTATAAAAGAGGTCGTAGACTAATGTTCTCTTAGGTGGTGCATAGAGACGTTCTCTGGCAATGAACGGAAAAAATGAAAATAATACGTCATATGTGGAGCGTGGAGAACAATAGCACGCAAAGACAAAACCACGTAAATGGTATAGCAGAAGTCGTAGACTAAAATTCTAACTAGGAGACCAAATAAATCTCCGCTACAGAGTTAGGAACAAGTAAATAAATACAATACTGAAGTAATAGAAATAAATAAATACATACACGCAAACAAATACGTACATACACAAGCATACGCAAAACCTTACCATAGGTATACAAAACCACGCACATATAAATATGTGTGTGTGTGTATGCGTGTATACAAATAAATAAATAATTATATAAACGTATATAAATAAATAAATACGTATATAACAAGCGCACACACATACCTACATATAAATACACGAATGTTCGGAGACGTAAGTCAACTAAAACAAGAAGTACACGTATACACACACCCACCATACGTACGAACCCGCATACTCACACAGACGCAAAACTCCCGTATACACATAGCCAAACCCATTGGTTAGTTTCAGAAGATCCCGTTAAGGGTGAAAGCAGCGATTCTTTGCTTAAACTTTAATCTGTTATTTTAATATATATATATATATATATATATATATATATATATATAGGAGTAAGTAAGACCCCGACGGCTGAGCTCAAGCCGTTTCGACGGCTAATTCTGTACTGTACAGTACAGAATTAGCCGTCGAAACGGCTTGAGCTCAGCCGTCGGGGTCTTACTTACTCCTATTACCCACTCTACTACCCTAAGTATTGAGTACTTTGGTGCGTTATGGTCCACCTGGTTCCTTACCACTTTTCCTTCGCTATATATATATATATATATATATATATATATATATATATATATATATTTGTATATATATATATATATATTTGTATATATATATATATATATTTGTATATATATGTATATATATATATATAATGACTAAGTATAGCCTTTTTAAATACGCTTGTATATATGTATATATATATATAGATATAGATATATATAAGTTTATCCCGGGTTCAATCAGGGGTAACCACAATAAGTAAGGTACTCAATACAAAGCAGAGTATAAATATTTAATAGAAAGGCTTCTACAGAACTAGAACTGTTTCATTCGGGAGAAATCAGTAAGTTCTAGTCCTGTAGAAGCTCTTCTATATTAAATATGTTTCTCTCGCCAAGACATTTTATTTCAGTAGTACCCAGCCCGTTTAATTATAATTAAATACCGTATGTAGATACTAAAAGTAGCTCTAATGTTATGTAATTACCTAATATGTAATCAAATTACAGTGCGACATCATATTTAACATAGGCAACGTAAACTCACTTCAGTATATTCTGTCAAAGAAATATTAAATGGTGACAAATTTGGGAGCAGAAATACATTGAAAACTCCAACATCAATATCAGGGGTGTTTTTCAACCAACGTTTGTCATTTTCCCCCTCCAAAAACATTTATCTTTTATAGTAATATTTTTTTTAAAAAGTAACAATATCTTTTTTATTTCTTTTTCAGGCAACCGTGTTCGAAATAGCTGCCTAGGTTTGATGTACGATAAATTACTGCGATTACAAACTATAAGTAGTAAACAGATGGGTGAGGTGAGCTGGTCCTCTTTTATATATTGTCGATTACACTGCTGCAGTTATACGCAATAAGTAGTAAAAAGATCAATGAGGCGAGCTGCTTATATCTTAAATATTGTAGATGTACAACACACTCCTGCCGTTGCAGAATATAGGCATTAAACACACACGGATCCGTCCCCAAGAGGGGGAAATGAATGGTACTTCCCCCTTCCTTACTTTATAACGGTGCGCCCTCAGATTTAGAAAATACAGTTTATAAATGCCTTCCTTGCAAAAGAGTGTCCCCCCAGAATGATGATGATATATATGTACACACACACACACACACACACACATCTCTCTATATATTTGTATTTATATTTATATTATATATATATATATGTGTGTGTGTGTGTGTGGCTGTGTGACTGTATATATGTGTATGTGAGAGAGAGAGAGATGTAATATTTGTGTGTGGGGGAGAGGGAGATGATTGATATTGATGAGATCCCTTCTGTCATGACTGACCATGGGCTTATACCTGGCAAGTTCTTTTCAATACACAAGTTAGGGCAATGTGTTTTGTGGAGAGCCGTAACTATGCCAAATCACCAGCGACTAACGCTGTCTGGCGGTGTCCAGCAGAAGCAAGGGGGACAATCGTAGATGCGCATTTCGAACTGAACTGGTTCTCATCAACACAATCCCTCCCACTCTTGCAACTGCTGAACTTTGAAAACAGGTGAGAATATATGGTTTTCTCGTCTGGACACCGCCAGACGGCGTTAGTCGGTGACGTTTTGGCATAGCTACGGCTCGCCAAATGTTTATTTTAAACATACCGTATTTCTTCTGAAATACGCAATTCCAATAGATATCTATAGATATCTATATACAACTATGCTTGAAGATAAACTGCAATTCTCTCTCTCTCTCTCTCTCTCTCTCTCTCTCTCTCTCTCTCTCTCATATAAATATATATATATATATATATATATATATATATATTAAATTACAAGAAACGAAGCGAGCTCTGTGGTTACTGTAAACAAAGTTTAAGATAGCACTATGGACGAAAAAAGAGAAGAAATCCTTCATCAGCTGCTAACCGCAGATCCTAGATGTTTCGGCGCTTAAAACAGGACATCAAAAGTGATCAGCGGCGCGCCCAAGGCCATATATATATATATGAATATGACCACATACACTTGGTCGTTTTATTCCTGGCGTCACACTTTCTTAACTGGACGAAAATGTTTTTCATCCCATAGAGTGTCGAAAATCACCCTCGTCACCAAGCAAATCACCCTCGTCACCAAGCAAATCACCCTCGTCACCACTTAGTGGGGTTGCCGGTTTATTTGCCGACAACCCAACCATGCACAAGTTTTACTAGTTTACATGTTACCAGTAGCGCTGAAGAGCGACCTTAAATAAACATACATACAAACAAACATACATATATATGTACATTACATATATACATATATACATACATTACATACATATATACATATATACATAAATATATACATATATATTTATGTACATACATTCATACATGCATGCATACACACGTACGTACGTACGTACGTACATACATGGTGGCTGCCAACTCGTTTTCGAGTACGGCCACTACTTTATATCCATGAAGGAGAACCCCTACTGATGCGCTGAACGAGTGTGACTTTTTAGTCCAGCCAGCGACTTGAAAACTCTGGTACAAACACTACACTTGTGACAATTACTGACACATAGTGCTGGGCCCATGGTACCATGTGACGACAAGTGCAGAGAGATCTCCAAATATAAAGCAATGCCTGTGCCGTGAAGCTTTTATAGTGAGGAAAGGCACTGCACAAAGCCAGTCCCACTCTCTTAACCAATATGATATTTACCAAAAAGAAGAACAAGTCAACATCATACATACATACATACATACATACATACATACATACATACATACATACATACATACATACTTATATGCATACATACATTATTTTCTTTCTTTCTTTTGTATATTACAGTTAGTGAATATTTTTGTGGCTGATGGATATCGTCTTTATATGGTCTGCCTGACCTCCCCCTACTTTCTATCAGCTCCGTTTTTTATGATTGTTGCACTTGGCTATTGTATCTTCCTGATACGTGAGTGGGGTTTACTTGCTGCCGCCATATTTCTCTCTAGCTACCAGATACAGGTAAATATATACGTGTAAATATTTGTAAATAAGAATACTAATCTCTATAATAACATATGCTGGAATATACCTCATTGATTAAATATCCAATACTTGTTTTGGACAGCAATTAGTTTTGCGGTGGCAAGATTTTAAATTTAAAAATAAAGTTTGATGGTATAATGTCTTGTTTATTGCCATCGTTACAACCTATTACCAAGCATATATCTTACTTTCTCAGCAACATTACGCATCTATATTATTGTTGGCTAGCTTCAGATCATTCTGGTTCATCAAACCTATGACCAAAGTTAATCCAGCCGTAATCATGCCATATACTTCTGCGAATTCCTCTTAACAAACTTGGAGATTCTGAAAAAGCTCATGGACACTGCACTTTTCTCTCTAAGCTATAAACATGTTCTAAAATCGGCCATTTTCTTATCATGACATGATATACACGGTGGCTGAAATTATAAGTATAAAACTGAAGTGTTAAATTACTTTCCAGCTGTTCATAAATCACCACACTACTATCAAGTATATACTGTGTAAATATGGCTGTTAACGCCTTCATGGTCATATTTCTAATGCAATACACTTTATTTGAAACAATTAAAGAATATCGTTAATTTTCATTCAGAAGATTTCGCCATAGTTGATCTTAGGTTAGGTGGTTTTGTCATTGTTGAACTTTGTTGAGATGATCTAGAGGTAGCAGACCTTTGGTACGGATACCTACCCATAGTTGATCTCTGGTGCGGTGACCTAGCCATAGTTAATCTCTGATGAGGAGATCCAGCCTTATATGATCCCTGCAAAGGATACTTCAACATAGTTGATCTTTCTGTTTGGAGCAGTTCTTTATTCATTAGTACTAGGACGCTGATTCTAGTTATTTCTTAATTTTTCGCTTCGTACTTTTTAACTGGTTATTGTTGCATTTTCAGGCAATTTCCCAGTAAAAACAGGCTTTAACACACTTTTGTGCATATATAACTATCATTGTAATAAGGGTTTGCTGCTGTGGCTGCCACTGCTGCTGCAGATGGTGATGATGATGTGTATCAATATGTTGATCTAGCTTCTGACCTGATAAAGTGGACTCAGCTGACGTAGATGTCGTAGTATTGACTTGCTGTCGCTGCTGTTGTTGCCACTGCTGTTGCTGTTGCTCAGTATCAGTGTGTTGACACAACTGTTTTGCTGAAGAAGTTGTTTATAAAATTGGATCATATGAAGAGCTACACTCGTACAATTTCTTATTTTCATGTGTTTATATAGTAGGTTGTGAAGGAACGTGATTTAGTGGTTAGAATGTTTAGCTCAAGTTCGAGGGGCGTGTGATTGAGTCCCGGCGGCATATCATGTCGGTGAATTGGCAGTATTGGTAGAGGGTCGGACGCCATGCTTTGCAGCAAAGAGTTACGGCCCTTTATGGTTTGAGTTCAAATCCCGCCGAGGTTAGCTTTGCCTTTCATCCTTATGGGGTCGATAAAATAAAGTACCAGTAATGTAGTGGGTAATTGCTGGCCTTGTACCAAAAGTAGAAACAATTATTATACTTTGCTCCAGTTTACACAGGTGGAACAAACTGAGTTGTACCTGTAATTCAATCTTTTCAGGCATTGTTTCATGTAGAATCTCCTTGAAAATTACGTTTAGAGTAAACGTGCCTCGGGAATACTCAGACATTTGCACCTTAATTATATGAGTTGTCTGTGTCGTTGTTGGAACAACTGTGACATTCATCGTCGAAATCGATGGGCACCAAAGGCACCTGTATAGTACACTAAATGACGTTCAGATTTCTTTATTTCAACTATATTTAAACTATATTTCAACTATATTTTCATCAAGATTTTGCAGCGATTTTATTGTAATTCAACAGATTTTAACATCGTCGTGAGAATCAAGCTCGATTCACTCACGGTTGAATTACGTTTTGCACTGTGAAGTGTTGTTAATCTTGTTTAGACGTCAATACCGGCAGTGTCTACCAGACCCTATTCTGTTGAGGAGGGTAAGTGGTACCCCAGCAGCACACAAAACACGAGCTGTTAAAAAGATGGAGAAATTCCTAAGAGTTAACGGCCATCTCCCCCACCTATGGGTTAAATAACCTTCCCAAAACCGCAATTGGCCAAGCCTGGTGAGCCGGCTACATCCCTGACTGACTAAAACCAAACAGAAATCGGAGGTCAGCCAGGGAGGGCTTCCTCCAGCATATGTGAGAAGGCCCTGGATTGAAATGGATTTGATGTAATTAGTTAGTCATTTAATTCAAATTTGTTTATATTTTATATTTGTTCTTTCAGAGGTTTCTATCAGCTTACATTGCAACACTCTTAAAGAAAGCGACGGCACTAACCGACAAAAGAGTAAGATATTCTCATGTATTTCTTGTTTACATACAAAACACACGTATACACACACACACGCACACGCACGCACACACACACACACACACACACACACACACACACACACACACACACACACACACACACACACACACACACACACACACACACACACACATTCACTCACACGCACACACACACATGTGCACTCGCACCAACATGCATTTTCACAAGCATGCACTCATGAGTACCGATTGAAGATTTACGTATTTTCACATATATGCTTCTTTTATTTATATACCTACTTTCAGTGAAATGTCGTTAAATGATTTTCTGTTATATGTTTTTTTGATAGGTTCGAAAAATGAATGAAATTATCAACAGCATCAAGTTAATCAAGATGTACAATTGGGAAGCAGCTTTCTCGTCTGTAATAACATGTAAGCATGCTGCTTCTTTTCATCCTCTCAACCTAAATATTATATATAACTAACATTGGATTGGCAGTATCGGTAGAGGGTCGGACGCCATGCTTTCCAGCATAGTTACGTCCCTTTACGATCTGAGTTCAAATCCCGCCGAGGTTGACTTTGCCTTTCATCCTTACGGGGTCGATAAAATAAAGTACCAGTAATGCACTGGGTAATTGCTGGCCTTGTGCCTAAAGTAGAAACAATTATTTATTTATTATTCAATTAGTTAATTAATTAATTTTATTATTTGCCTGTTTTTCTTTCTGAAAATGTAAAGAAGTGTTTCGAAACAAAGAATCAAATATAGTCATGTCCTCTCTTTCACAGCATTGCGGAGAGCTGAAAGAAAAACATTAAAACGAATCAGTGTCCTACAAGGAGTCGCTAATGGTATAGTTCCCATCATACCGACCCTCACTTCAATAACTACTATCGCCGCCTACCGGGCAAGCGGCAACGACATTGATGCATCCACAGTAAGTAAAACTTCTTTTTTTCAGTCATATTTTTTGTCTTTTGTAAATGCTACAGAGAAATTATGTAGTAGTAGTAGTAGTAGTAATGGTGGTGGTTTTAGTAGTATAATAATGATTTCATTTATTGGCCACAAGGGCCGACATATAGAGGGCAATACAAAAGACTGGGACAGTGGGGTTTTACAGAAAAATCGAGTAAACAATATGAATAACAATAACAAAGTAAGAATAAAAATACAAGAAAAATTCCTCAATAGGGGGATGACCACCCAGAGTTCGCTCAGGTACCCCACCAATCCTGAACGACCCGACGCTTCGAGAGCACCCTGGAAGGGCACCCCTCTCCTCCTCAAATTTATCCACCTACAGGCGCATGACCAGAGTAAGCCCACTCACACGGGCCATTCTCGCCACATTCACCCACCTTTCAGCATATGTACTGGGAGGGGGGGGGGGAGCACAGCACTTCTCTCTCCACCCTCAACTTCCTTTCCAAGTGAAACCTGAAAAAGTTGATGAGGGATTGGCCGAAGAGAAAAGTGTCTGTCTTCAGTCCTTTCAATCTCGTCCACCATACAACCTCTTTCGCAACTGCCACCAGACAGAGGAAAATTTCCTGCTCTTCCTGGCCAAAAGAAGGCGGTGGGTCGATCTTCACTATGGACTCGGCCGATAGCCGGATCCGTTCTGCACGCGACTACAGCTGTTTGACATAACTCCACAAGTCAGAAATGCACGGACACTGGACGTGTGCGTGCAGGACGGTTTCGTCGCTCTGCGCGCATCTCGGGTAGGTCCGTCTGACAGCACTTCCGTGCCTGTAGAGTTTATCTCGAACCGACAGTGCTCACCGGTAGCACTGCCAAGCAAGGGATTTTTGGAAATTATCCATCGTCCCCGGCTCGAAAGTCCTCCGGTACAGACTGGTTAGTTCAACTTCGTCGACGCTCAGAGCCTCTCCGAGTGCGTTGTCGCACTTGCCCACCACTGATCCTCTATAGAAGACGAGAGTGGAAGTTCCACTGTCAGCATCGCCTGCCTGGTAGAGGGTCTCGGTCTCTTCTTGACCCAGGACTGCAGCTCAGTCAAAGAAACGAGCTGCGGAAAGGCCCGTCTGACAAACGACGACCACACCTGTTCAACGTTTAGGCAGAATATCTAGAGATACCGCAGCCTCAGCGCGTGTCTGCGCATCATTAGCCACGGCATGCCCAGCCCTCCACGTAGAGGGTGCTGGCAGCAGATGGAGCGCCTCACCAGCGGAACCTGACCCCTCCACAAGAATTTGAAGAGGAGCCACTCCAAGATGGCGAGTAGCGAACGGGGGCAAGGGACGACGGTCAGATGGTAGTAGATGACGGACGCGATGTACGCGTTTGCCACCTTCGCCCGACCTTTCAGTGATAGCTTTCCCGCAGTCCATTTCTGGGTGAGACTGGCTACCCTGCCGTCACCTCGTCCCAATTATTATCCACCTGGAGGTCTGGCCCGAACCAAAACCCGAGCAAATTTACCGGTACGTCCGTCCAGCGCCTAAGGATGCTGTTGGACGGCATGGACTTGCCTCTCCAGGTGCCGAGTTGCAAGCTCACCGACTTTTCCGGGTTAATTTTTGCTCCCGTCAACCTTTCATATTCCTCCAATAAGTTACCGACCACCGCGATTTCCGAGGTGTCCCACACCATCACGGTGATGTCGTCCGCATAAGCCGACACAGCCTTTCCGTGTCCCGGTTCGAGCGGGATGCCCTGCAACAGCTCCAGCTTCCGCAGTAAAGGCTCCAGAGTCAATACGTACAGAAGGGAGGAGAGAGAGCACTCTTGACGGACCGATCGGGAAACCTGAAACGATTCCCAGAGGTGGCCATTAATGTTGACCCCCGAGCAGGTGCCGCTGTGCATTGCAGCGATCCAGACTCTGAAGACGGGGCCGAAGCCCGCCGCCTTGAGGACAGCCTCCAGGTACCGATGGTCGACCCTATCGAATGCTTTCGATTGATCTAAATTGATCAGAGCCCCACCGAAGCCAGGTTTACACTCTACCCTCTCTATGATGTATCGCATCAGGTGGAGGTTGTCGTGTATGGACCTGGTTGGGATTGCGCAAGTTTGCGCCTCCCCAACCAAATCCCCGACGACAAGCGCCAACCTCTTCGCTAACACCCTGGCCATAATTATAAACTCTGTGTTGAGCAGAGTTATGGGCCTGAAATTGTCTAATGTATCCCTCTTGTTCTCGTCCTTCCTTATCAGCGTCACTACCCCCAAGTCACAGAACTGGGAATGCTCCCGTTCTGCTGCCAGTTGCAGTAGAGTGCTTCGAGGAGATTGGAGAACAAGTCTGGCATATTTACGTAAAGCTCGTATGGCAGACCATCAAAACAGGGTGACTTGCGCCTTATGCAGCCGACAAGGGCATCCAGAATCTCGGCTGAAGTAATCGGCCTTTCGCAGCGCCCAGCGTCGGCCGTCGAGAGTTGCGGCAAGCCATCGAGATAGGGACTGAAGTCCGCTACCGCCTCTGACCCGCCACTTACCCCGAACAACCTAGCAAAATGTTGGCGAAAGGCCTCACACATCCGCTTGGAATCGCTCACCTCGTGTCCATCTCGGTTAGTCAAAGACCGAATCATGCTTTTATTACCACGCTGCGCCTCTGCCACGCGGGCCCATCGAACAGCTTTGGTTCCTTCGTTTCTCAGAGCACGCGCCTTAGCTCTGACAATGCAACCTTCGTGTTTTGCATTGAAGAAATGATCTAATGCCATTCTCGCCGCTTGCACGTTAGTTGCAATGCCAATACAAATAGCCTCGTCTAACTTATCTACCAGCTCCCCCTCCTTTCTAATTTTCTCTAACGCTACTTCCCTGCTAAACTCTATCGACTTTGCACTAATCTCTCTTTTGAGAGCCCCCCCAACCAACCATCTATTGTTGACGACTCCCCCTGTCAACTTTTTCTTAACTAAATTGTTGACCTGGTTCCTGTAAGCCTTACGTGCCGGAAATGACATGTTCAGCTTCCAGTAACCAGGTCCGAATCTACGCGTCTTTTCTAGGTCGACTATACAGATCACAAACTTGTGATCTGAATAGGCGACCGTTTTAAAACGTGGACAACTTACACTATTTCTGTCTATTTTCCTAATGAATATCCTGTCTAGTAGTAGTATTAATAATAGTAGCAGTAATGGTGGTGGTTGTAGTAGTAGTTGTATTAATAGTTGTTTTTACGTTTGGCACAAGGCCAGCAATTACCCAGTGCGTTATTGGTACTTTATTTTATCGACACCGTCAGGATGAAAGGCAAAGTTGACCTCGGCAGGAATTGAACTCAGATTGTAAAGGGTCGTAACTCTATGCTGCAAAGCATGGCGTCCGACCTTCTACCGATACTGCCAATCCACAGCCAGTAGTTGTATTAATAATAGTAGTAGTAATGGTGGTGGTTGTAGTAGCGGCTCTGGCGGGGAAAACCCTTCTCGGCATACAAGTTTACCTTCTGTTCTAGATATTGAGTTATGTATCATGGCATGATAGCTGAAACGAACGCCGTCAACTATGAACCTCTTCTCAATCTCTTAAATTTTCTACATTTTATTTAATATCATTATCATCACCTTCATCATCATTTATTGATTTTCAGAAACAATTACAAGTATTATCTAATAAAATAAGGCGGTGGATTGGTAGTATCGGTAGACCATCGGACAAGCTTTTCAGCATGTAGTTACGTCCCTGTACGTTCTGAGTTCAAACTCGCCTTCCATCCTTACGGAGTCAATAAAATAAAGTACCAGAATTAATTTACTTTCGCCTTCCCTTCAAATTGCTGTCCTTGTGCTAGAAGTAGTAACAGTTATTATCAAATAATATAGGGTGGTGGTATTTAGTCATGTTCTTCTATGTTCTGAATTGACAGTTAAGTACTAGGGTCGATACAATCGACTTTCTCCTTCCTACAAATTAGAGGTCTGGTGTAAATTAGAAATCCTTATTTGTCCAAAACATATGGATACTGATGTAGTTATTTCCTTTAAAATATGGTAGTTTGGAAGCCACACAGTGGTTCCAACGTTTTTTACATTGATCGTAGCAGTACCGGAAGTCATTTACTGTGAGTGTCCTTAGCCATTGGCTTAAATATTTTGTATGTTTTCTACACTCCCAAAATGATGACCCACCTCGACTTCGATTTCAACTGAGGGAAGAGAGAGAGAAATTACACAGAGCTAGATCTGGATTGTAAGGAGGTTGTAGAAGAATGGAAATGATTTCTTCGCCGGAAATTCTCAAATTAAAAGTGCTGAGTATCGACACGAGGTTTGCACAATCTTTTCGCGTGTGCAATTGGTCTATTAAAATTCTGTGAACTGCATTTGTAACCAAGTGTGTTTCATCTGTAATCATCCAAACACTTAATCGGCGATTTTTCTCCACACCCGTTCGCACCACTTTCACAATTTGTTCATTTGTTGATGAGATTGAACTTCCAGAATGTTACTCTTCAACATTTTCTCGGCCCACTTTGAAAATTTGTCACTTAAAACCCTTATTTCTTGATAGAGAGGCATCTCCGTAAGCTTGTATTAAATAATCACATGTTTCGATGGTAGATGTGTTGAGTTTCACATAAAATTTGATCCGCAAACGTAACAGCTGACTCAATTGATCGTGTTGAAACAAGTGTGTAACTGCAGCCTAGGTCATAACAAACAAACCTATATACATCAATGAGGTGCTGCATTACCATGTCGTACATAGGAAAATCAGCAAACTTGTCATATATATATATATATATATATATATATATATATATATATATATATATGGGGGAGGGCGACGTATAAGCTGTAGATATAAGCCAGCCTTAGATGTATTTCGAAAACCCACGTTTAAAATAAGCTTGAAAGATGGTCTGCTCTTCCATAAACATGGACGTTGTAATTATAATAAACCTCATGAATGCACTGTCTCGTCTGCTTGGTCTGCCAAGCTATTTTTGACGTCATCTAAATCTAATAGAAAATGTTCTATAGTTTCTATAAAAGATAAAAGTCGTGATAACCTCGTTTGCTTTCCACTCCCTCTAATAGTATCATGTTTTATATGTGTTTATTATGACTATACATTTCTGTTGCTCATTATAACAATAATGTTCTTGTTTGATGAGACAGAAAGTACTAGATATTCAAAAGAGAGAATCTTCCTCTTATGAAGACCAGGCTTTGGCTCAAAGATATTAACGATGGTTTTGAGGTAAAATTGCTACAGCTTAGGATTGAAACCAACTCTACATAGTACATATCTAGCGATCTGTGCTTGTCACACTTTACAATGAAAAGAAAAAAGAAACTTATCAAACGTTGAATGGGCTCTTACATAGCCACTCAATTTGATAGAAACAGTAGCCCAGTATCTCTTAAATTATAACACTTTACCATCTAAATAATCAGTCCGCATTAGGCACAAGACTCCGACAAGTTCGTCACAATTGGAGCGCTTTCAATTTGTAAGCTGTTCAATGACATTAATAACTCCAGGAAAAGGATTTCTTGAATCAATACAATTCAATGTTGACTGTCGAGTTTATATGTAACTAGATCACCTGTGACCCGTTGGGTCAACGTTCACTTAAAGATATATTTTTTAAAATCATGTTCACTTAAAAATAATTTTTAAACAATTAAAATATACACAGACTTGTATATAGTCATCATCATCATCATCATCATCATCATCATCATCATCATCATCATCATCATCATCGTTTAACGTCCATCTTCCACGTTGGCATGGGTTAGACGATTTTGTTCCATTTGATGCGGGAATGGTCGGGAGACCATGTCTCGCACGCACGGAAACGTCTCTGGCAAGTGTTTTACAGCTGGGTGCCCTTCCTAACACCAACCACATTTACAGTGTGGACTGGGAGCCTTTTCACCGGGTCTCCTACACAACCACCTTACAGTGTGGACTGTTGTGTCATCGACACAGTGGACGGAACGGGAGAGGGAGGATGGGGTAGGGTGTGGCGGTGGGGTGTACATTGAGCTAAGAGGTGCCTACTGACTGTAGGTTTGTATGAAATGGTAGTCGGGTCTTCTGTACAACTGCATGGTACCAAAGGTCTCGATCCAGTGCCATTTTCTTAGAGAGGTGTAGGTGGGCAAAGTCAGTGTTTATCACCTCGTCCCAGGTTTTTCTTGGTCTACCCACTCCGCAGCTTCCATCAATTGTCATTGCCCTGCACTTTTTTATACAGCTGTCGTCCTTCATACGCACCACATGTCCATACCAACGCAAACTCCTCTCCGGAACACAACATTTGATACCTCTTATGCTTAGTCTCCCTCTTAGTTCGTTTATGGTTCTCCTTTCGTGCACATTACTATTACAAATCTATCGGAGCATGCAAGCTTCATTTTTTTCTAATCTACGCAGGTCTTCAGCACACAATGCCTAAGTCTCACTACCATGTAAAATAAAATTGGAAGACCCATATATATATATATATATATATATATGTGTGTGTGTGTGTGTGTGTGTGTGTGTGTGTGTGTGTGTGTGTGTGTGTGTGCATGCGTGTATATATATATATGGGTGTCTGTGAGCCATATACACTAGTCACAGGCACACACACACACATATATATACACACACACTTAGAAACCGTTCCTATTTAGCAGGGAATATTCGCTACACACACCCTGTCCTAATACAGGATATATGATACATATGACTTAATATTCAGTCACCAAATTCGAGTTAGATACAGTAATGCTTTATTCGATTCTTTGAAATCGCCTGTTATACTTTCTTTCAACAGCTCTCTCTTCCATTTTCCTTCTCTCTCTCTCTCTCTCTCTCTCTCTCTCTCTCTCTCTCTATATATATATATATATATATATATATATATATATATATATATATATATATATATATATATGTGTGTGTGTATCTGTGTGTGTGTCTGTCTGTGTGTGTGTCTTTCAATCTACTCTCTCACAACCACAATCTCTTTCTCTCTATATTTCTCTCTCTCTATTAATGAAGGTACACGGAAATACCCGGTATCTCGGTAAATCGTGCTCCGATTTACGTGAAGCTTATTTTATTCCATCTGTATTCCCATTTCAGAGGGAATTTCCTTTCAAAGTATTTTCCTATTATGCACCGTTTAGGCTGTATTGCATTACAGACAAGCACACAATCACAGAGTGACCTTGTGATAAAGAGCCGAAACTCCAGAGTAACAAGTCTCACTATTTAGCCTTAAAATGAATATATACATATGTGTCTGTGTCTGTATGTATCTGTGTGTATCTGTGTATATATATATATATATATATATATATATATATATATATATATATATATATATCCGTCTGTAACTGGTTAAAATTTATGCACGCAAACATACACTTACATACACACAATGAATTTTCTGTTTCAGTCATGTTGCTATAATAAGAAGTTCGCTTTCTAATCGTAAGAGGCTGGGTTCTAGCCCCACCTTTGTCCCTGTACGTTTATTTTTCCAAATATATTCATACATTTAATCTGTATGTCACTTGTACATACATGCTTAACATTTATGTAATTATATCGTAGAAACACATGATTAAAAGACCATTCTTATCTATAATAGCTTCCACATGTCAGTAATCAACATAATGTATAGGGTTTCTCTTATGCAAACCATTAATTAAACACAACACTTGGAGCGCATGATCGTTTGTATATCCGGTAATTCTTTTATACGAGTCATGGACTGCCAAAATACGTGCATATATATATATATATATATATATATATATGTAAAGTACTATTTAAATTGTTGGGATACAACAAGCAAATATTTTTATAACTGATATAAAGCACTCAACAAATATTTGGAGTATTTTATCTGCTGAAAGTATTTTATCTGATGAAAGCACACCATAATTTAACTTCGTATCCTTGAAATATGTATAATGAAATAAATATGGTTTTATAAATATAGTTTCCATTTGTTAATATCGTATATATATATATAAATATATATATATAATTATTAAGAAGAGCAAAACATACAAACATTAAACAACGCTTTAAAAAAAATTTAAAAAATGATTCAAATATTTACCCGTTCATAATGTTATTACCGGCGATTTCGCTTTACAAAAGGTTAAAGATTCGGAGAATTTCTAACGGAAAAGTAAAGTTCATCAGATAGCTATTTCCAAACAGTAGGAACTAGTCCCACAGTCTGCAAATATATTGCCAACTACCAGCTAGTATGAGTAAGGCCGTTAAAATGACCCACACATGAAATGGCCACTACAAAAAGCGGGAATATTACAGGCGCGTTGATGGCTATTCTGCTAAAAAAATAGCTGTAAGCAGCAAGGAATTTTTTTCTCGACATAGATAGGAGAATTCATAAAATGAGGTAAATATCTCTCTGAGTACTAAGTACCCATAGAGATGTATAGTGTGTCTATAATATAATTGGTGTTCAATGGTACTAATTCGAGATACCAGAACTATAAAAATTAAGAAGAGCAGAACAAACCTACATTAAACAACTCTTTTAAAAAAATTAAAAAAATGATTCAAATATTTACCCGTTCATAATGCTATTACCTCATTTTATATATATATATATATATATATATATATATATATATATATATATATATATATATATATATATATATACATTTCAAAATTACGTTCTTATCATCATTAAATTGAACTAGCAGAAAAACCACCCTACGGGTGGTTTTCTGCTAGCATGTGTAGTGTGTATATAGATATTATACACAAGTATATATGCATGTAAATATGATACATCAAATAAAATCGTAATTGACAATATACACAGCAATAGAACAAAGCCTATGTTACACTGTCTTCTCCATGATATATTTAAAAAAAAGACGACATTATATATAAACTGCATTAGGAGAAAATTAGCGACGGACATATATGCGATTATAAGTGATATAATATAACGGCCGCTAACCGGAAGTGTTGACATTTGATAATTTTAAAGAAGGGAATTTTAAAGATTAAGCTATAAAATATATTTAATCAACCGCCACGAAATTTAGCACATAAATTATGTAATATTCATTCATTCTATATTCAAAGTAATCCAACTTATTTTACAAACGGGGTAAAAAATATATTCTGGACGCAATCCCGCAGACCTTCCTTTATTATAGTTAAGATATGGTTTTGTTTGTCTCTACTTGTAAAAAAAATATATAGATTCTTTGAAAGAATTACTACTCCCTTTACCTTAATTATAGTGTCACATTTATTTGTGGTCTATTTTTTTATACACCAATGGAAAACATGTACATATGCCAATTTTGATGATTCTTCTCCAAATTTAAGGTTTACACTACACTATAATATTTCAATTTATTTTCACTCTAGGCGTTTGCATTCATTGGTGCACTGAATTTTATGCGGATTGTACTCGTAATTCTGCCTTGGGCTATACGTACAATTTCAGAAGCGAAAGTTCGTTTGAAAAGAATGGAGGTAAGTCAATTGGGTAAATAGAGATATATATATACATTGATTGTTTGCGGTACAGGGGTCGGGTAGACAATAAATCAAAGAAGTACTCGATACATGGTAAGTTACAGAGTCGGTATATTAGTGGGTATATTAGCTGAGCTCACGGTAGTTCCTCGCTTCCGTTAATATATATATATATAGTAATAATAATAAATTTGTAGACTAAAATCCAAAGAGGGCTCGATAAGGATAATTATATATCAAATATATAAGAACCGTAGAGCAAATATTTATTAAAATAACTGATTAAAGTTTAAGCAAAGAATCGCTGCTTTCACCCTTAACTGGATCTTCTGAAACTAAAAAAATCATTCTGTGAACGCAGAAGTAAATATTTCGGAAAACGTTGCAGCCGAAGGAAAACCGGAAGACGATACTTAGGTTCATGGAAACGTTCTCTGGCAAAGCACGAACAAAAAAAAAGCGAGATAATCTATTTATTAATTTCAAGAACGTCAGTATTCCGTGTGTCATAATTCTCGATTATCATTGGTTCATAGGTTTCAAACGACTCCGCCCACCTCAACGACGCCAAACTTAAATTAATATGCATAATGCCAATGAGGGAGTGAGAAGGGAGAGTGTGAACGCTGTGTTCAATAACTATTAACATGTGTGCGTGTGTATGTATGTGCGCGTATATGTTATGGATTTCATGTTAGTGGCTGAACTGCAAAATATTCAGCAGCAAACATTGGTGATTAAGGTTGACGCAGTGCCAAGGAATCAACACGAACGGCGATATAATGCCCCTGAAGGATTTCGTGAAGTTGCTGTGTTGATGGACGATAAGCCTGGATTGAGAGATATCGTCCTCAATCGCAGAGATGGTGGTCTCAAGACTATCAATGAGTCAAATAGGGCATACGATCCATTGCATTATGTTCTTTTATTCACAAAAAGTGAAAATGGATGGAACATGTCTGTTCATTTAGATGATCATGAGAATCAGCATCAACAGGGAGGTGGCAATAGACACAATAATTTGATTCGCGACTTTTACGCGTTCCATTTGAACGAGAAGAATCAACAGAGAAATGCGCTATTTCAAGCCAGCAGATTGTTCCAAGAATATTGTTGTATTGCATTCGCAAAGATCGAAAATCAAAGGCTAAATTATATAGCTACACATCAGCAACATATCAGAGCTGAATTGTATAATAATATACAGGATGCAATAACAGCCGATGATGCCAATTACAAGAAAATTGGTCGACGCATCATTTTGCCATCGTCGTTCATCGGCGGCCCGAGATATATGAACATTCGCTATCAGGATACAATGGCTATTGTCAGAAAGTTTGGAAAGCCAGATTTGTTTATAACGGTTACATGCAATCTTGAATGGACTGATATTAAGGATGCACTTTTGTCAGGACAACAGCCAAAGGACCGTCCTGATATTGTGGCAAGAGTATTCAAAGGATATCTGAAAAAGATAATGGATGATGTGGAAAAAGAGGGAATTTTTGGAGGTATAGTTGCTTTTACATACGTAATTGAATTCCCCAAAAAAGAGGATTGCCACATGCACATTTGCTGATCATTTTACATAGAGATTGCAAATTGAGATGTGCTGAGGTGGTCGACAGCATTGTATGTGCTGAACTGCCGGAGAATGAGGCACTACGCAACTTGGTGGCAAAGTCAATGGTACACAACCAATGCGGAGTGGCCAATGCGGAGTGACCAATGCGGAAAGCGCCTTGCATGAAAAATGGCCAATGCAGTAAGCACTTTCCGAAATCTTTTGTCACGAACACTTCCTGGAACGATGGGGATGCTCATCCCTCAAACAGAAGACGGTCGCCTGCCGAAGGCGGTTTAGTCGAAAATGTAAACGGTCGACAGGTTACAAATCAATGGGTTGTGCCATACAATCCATATTTTATTATGAAATATCGTTGTCATATTAATGTGGAAATTTGTAGCTCAGTGAAAGCTTGCAAATATCTATTCAAATATGTTTACAAAGGTCATGATCGGGCAATGATAAATGTTAGGAATGAGAAAGCGAACCAAGGAGATGAAGTTGGCAGGTTCCAGGATGTTCGCTCGATTGGATCTAGCGAAGCTTGCTGGAGATTGCTCGATTTTGAAATCAATGAACGCAAACCCAGCGTTCAGAAACTGACGGTTCACTTAGAGAATAGGAAAATGGTCTGTTTTCAGGACACTAGAAGAGGTGTCGAAAGAATTGCTAACGCACCACCCCCTAAGACGGAATTGACTGAGTGGTTCAAACATAATAGGGAACATGCTTTGAACCCGGATCAAAGGCAGCTCTACTGCGATTTCCCTTCGCACTATACGTGGGATAAGAAGGGAAAAAAATGGAATGATAGAAAACAACAGTTGAGATTCATGACTATTGGACGGGTTTGTAATGTCCATCCAGCATCTGGTGATGTGTTTTATCTCCGAATTCTGTTGCATAGTGATTTTTCGAGAGGTAAACAGAGCTTCGCTGATTTGAAAAAATCAATGGCGTGGAATATGAAACATACCAGGGTGTGTGTCAGCATCTGGGACTCCTTCAGGATGATGCTGAATGGAATAACGCCATGGAAGCTGCAGATACAACACAGATGCGAGCTCAAATAAGGCAGTTATTTGTCAGGATTCTAGGATTCTGCAAACCTGCCGATCCAAGAGAGTTATTTGAATGCCATTGGAGAATTATGGCTGATTATTTTAGGCATCATCTTCAGGTCGATGATGAGCAACTGCTTGAAGTTCATTTCAAATGTTTAACAGATTTCAATTTGCCAATTCCTGATGAAGAAATGCGGCAACGTGTCTTAGCATTGAACATGAGATTGCAGATTAGTCGGTTGCCATTCGATCGGAGGGAACTATTCCAGTTTGATCCACTGGAACAGCAACGTATTGTGGATGAACGTATGCCAATGTTGACCCAATCTCAGAGAGAATTGGTCGATGGCGTTCTCCACTCGATTTCCACTAATGAGCAACTTTGTGCTTTCATAGATGCTCCAGGAGGCACCGGAAAGACATTCTGTTTCAACACTATGTTATCGGCAGTCAGAGCTCAGAGGAAGATTGCTCTCCCTGTGGCCACCAGTGGGATCTCTGCCACTTTGCTGAGTGGTGGAAGGACCTTCCACTCATGCTTCAAGGCTCCATTGGCTCCGGATGAGTTGAGTGTCTGTAACATTACAGGGCAAAGTGAACTCGCGAGCCTTATACGCAATACGAGACTCCAATGGCACACAGATATTTGCTGGAGGCATTGGACAGAACTTTGAGAGATATCTGCGGTAGTGACCTGCCATTCGGTGGTAAGACTATCGTTCTTGGTGGCGATTTCAGACAGGTGCTACCAATTGTTAGGAATGCTCAAAGAGCGCAAATTGTCGATGCATGTCTGAAAAAGTCCCCGTTGTGGCGCCATTTCAGAGTTTTACGATTACACGATAATATGCGACTTCGTATGTTTGGGAAAAACGAAGAGGCTGAGACATACGGCCGATGGTTGATGCAGTTGGAAAACGATGAATTGCCACACGTTGGTGATAATCAGACTGTAAGAATCCCAGACCATTTGGTCATGCCACTGGACCGCCAAGCATTGATTGACTGGGTGTTCCAGAATGCTTTTTGGCAGAATATCTCCTGGATATCGGAACGCGTTATTCTAACTCATACGAATGCAACGGTCGATGAAATAAATTCACAAGTAGCGGGAATGTTTCCTGGAGAGGAATGGTTGACCGTCAGTGCGGACGCAATGGAGCCTAATCAGCCGAACAATATGGATGTTCCGACTGAGTATCTGAATTCACTTCAAATACCAGGATTCCCCCCACATATTTTGGTAGAAAAAGGGAATGCCGATTATATTGCTTAGAAATATCAATCATGAAATGGGTCTTGCAATGGTACCAGATTGATTGTTGAGAGATTGATTAACGGAAGAGTTTTAGAACCTAAACTCCCAGGCAGAGAGGGCTCGGTTCTCATTCCGAGGATCCTGCTGAGAGCAAGTGAAGATCTGCTGCATTTTATTTGGCAAAGGAAACAGTTTCCTGTCAATTTGGCCTTCTCCATGACTGTCAACAAGGCACGGGGACAGACTTTCAAACGAGTCGGTGTCTACTTGAATGATCCAGCATTCAGCCATGGGCAACTGTATGTTGCTGCATCTCGAGTGTGCGATCCTGATGGTGTAAAATTTGCAATTGACAGAGGAACAATCCTGAATATTGTCTATATTGAAGCTTTGAGCTGATGTATGCATACCTTTAATGCTATCAATAATTGACGTAAATGATTCGGACATTGGTGTCCTTTGATCAGTATTGTGAGCTTTGACAGAGTTATCATTTATGTTCAATGTCATTTAATGTCGTTATGAGCAATAAAAACAAACAAGTATTGGTAAAAATTGCTTTCACTGCTATGTTGCGCAATAAATACCAACAAGTATTGGTAGAAATTGCCTTCACTGCTATGAATATTCCACGTAAATGATTCAGACATTGGTGTCATTTGATCAGTATTGTGAGCTTTGACAGAGTTATCATTTCTGTTCAATGTCATTTATTGTCGATAATGAGCAATAAAAACCAACAAGTATTGGTAGAAATTGCCTTTAAATTTGTCGCTTCTGATAGCGGTGGCAATAATACCTCATCATATGCTGAGTCTGGCAAAAAGTTTGGTGCCTATGGCCGGCCAGGGCTAGAGTAATAATGAAAAACGATTCTATTTTCGAAGTAGAAGGATCCGCCATTTGGAGTTCAAACCAGGCCACCTCCCCGAGTTGAACTCTGGGCAATATTGACTGTCTATTACTCAGTGGCTAAGAGCCTGAAAATTACTGAATACATTTTTGTGTCATATAATTTGTTGTTTTATTATTATAGCTGACCACTTATAGATAAGCGTGTTATCCATATCCATATTAATTTGGCATTTGTATAAACCATTTCAAGTAAATAGGGACCTTTTTTTACATTGACGGACATCTTTTATATTAATTATCTATATCTATATCTACATATAATATAACAGATTGGAACTTCCATCATCCTTTTGAGAAACGTGGAACAACCACGTCTATGCAATAATACACGTTTTACAGTCAGGCAGAAGATGAACCATCTCCTAGAGGTCACTATTCTAGGTGGGAATACCTAGAATTGTTCATATACTATGCACAAACGGTACAACAAAGAATCTGGTATATCTGGAAGATTTTTTTTACTGTTTTTGGTATCACACAGACACCACGGACTCGCCTCATACTGTTACCAGACAAACATCCAATACAGTCATTTTCCCTTTTACCTGTCTTCTCTTATCATCTGTTTACCCGGGCGAAGCTGGGTAAGTCAGCTAGTCTATATATTAATTTCAACAACGTCATTATTCCGTGTGTCATAATTCTCGATTATCATTGGCTCATAAGTTTCAAACGACTCCGCCCACCTCAACGACGCCAAACTTAAATTAATATGCATAATGCCAATGAGGGAGTGAGAGGAGAAAGTAAGAAACAGAGAGGCAAAGTGAACGCTGTAACTATTACCATGTGTGCGGGTGTATGTACATGCGCGTATGTTTATGTGTGTGTGCGTGCGTGCAGCGTTCCACAGAGTGTAAAATCAATTCGACTTTATCAAACAGTGAACTACAGCGGCGACGGCGTGCAGCCAGGAATGAAGAAAAATGGGCCGACACCGCCATCGGCACGCCGAACTTCGGATGCGAAGACGTGCCGCCATGAATGAAGAAGAGCTGGCTGAACAACGCCAACGAAATACTGGAGCCAAGCAGCGACGGCGTGCTGCGATGGTTGAAGACAGACTGGCTGAGCATCATCTTTTATATTAATTATCCCTATCTATATCTACATATAATATAAAAGATTGGAACTTCCATCATCCTTTTGGGAAACGTGGTACAACCACGTCTATGCAATGATACACGGTTTACAGTCAGGCAGAAGATGAACCATCTCCTAGAGGTCACTATTCTAGGTGGGAGCACCTAGAATAAAGAATGGGAGTGATATGGGGTGAAGGTGTGCTGACGCAGGAGGAGGGAATGGGCAGGTGATGGCGGTAGTGTGTATGTGTGTGTATTGGTAATAAAGGACTGGTGGGAATATATGAGCTGATCTTGTAGTATGGTTCGGCGTATTACTCTGTTTAGTAAGTTAATTAGTAGCGTCAAGAACAATAAAATATGTGTATTTGTCTATGTTCGTGATGGTGTAACTATTTAATTAGTTTATATCAATATATATATATATATATATATATATATATATATATATATATATATATATATATATATATATATATATATATGAAGTATTTCCGTAGGAAAGGTAAAGGAAAAGAAAGTGCTCTATGTAGGCTACAGAGCTTGTATATATACATATGCATTTTTTATTTTCCCCTTTATATTATGTCCGTTATTTTATTTCAGCCTCGCTTACAATTGTCCTAGACTCTGTTTTGAAATCCATATCTCACTTCCATTTTAAATAAAATTTTATTCTGACGATTGAAGGCAGACGTCTGTGCCAGGCTCGTCTGTCTTCGTGAAACCTTTGGTAAATGAAATAATTATCTTATGTTGTTTGTTACACAACTATATATATATATATATATATATATATATATATATATATATATATATATATATATATATATATATATATATATATATAATGTTGAGAAATGACACACGAGTTGATATATACAATAGTAAAAAAGAAAAAAAACAGTAGAAAATGTTAATGGGATTTTCTCATAGAATAACAGCAAAACTTTTATTTATAAAAAAGGAATTTATCGGACCGGTTTCAGACACGTGGGCTTCTTCATGCTACGGAAGTGTATAATAAAATTTATAATGGATTTAAGTTGTATATTAATAAAGGCATGGTATAAAATAACATGGTTTACATACATATATAACTTTGAAGACTTTGATAGGTTTCGGCCAGTATTGGTCCATGTCATGTGTAACATAATAGCACCACCTGGCAAATCTTTCAAATCAGGATTTGGACACCATGGCCAACTCAAGCAGGGCGTTATTGTTTGCGGAGACATATCCAGGTGAAGGAGCTTTATATGGGGTTTCTTGAAGGAATTTGTCCTAAGACTTCTTGAACTTTATGGGGTCTGTTTCTGTTTTAATGTGTTTTGGTGTAATGTAAAGAGAGCAGGGCCAATTGAGTTGAAATAATTGTGCCGTATTGTTGTTATGAGATGCTAGTTTCATTTATGTCGTGGGCGGAGAGTTCGGGGCCCAAGCCTTGGGTGTAGTTTAAAGGTGATGCCAACATCATTTGGGCAATGCTGATGGAATATTTTCCACATCTTGCAGATAATGTAGCGCTAACGGCGGCGTTGGAGAGAATAGTTTGAGGTTTTCTAGTTGACCCCGATTGTCAAGGCCTGACATCCCACCTATCATTTTCGTGATTGACCTTTGAGGAGCTTTAATTTTCATGATACTTTGTTTCGTGTGGGGTAATCATAGTGGACAATAGTATTCAAGGTGAGGTCGGGAAAATGTGGAAAAGAGAAGGATAATAGTGTGTATATCTCTCGACTGGAAATTTCTGAGAATCCAGGAACACATTCTGCGGCCCATGTCAACTTTGCTGTTTATATGAGTGGCCCAGCTTATGTTGATGTCCATAATTACTCCCAAGTCATTGATGTTCTTGGATGCCACGAAAGTTTCACCTGAAGGAAGGGAGTATGGGAGTTTCAGGACATCCTCTTTTCCAAAGTAGATTAACTCAAATTTATCCTCATTCAGCAGCATATTGTTCTTTTCCGCCCATTGGATAACAGCCAGAAGATATGATTAAAGTGACGTCCGGTCACCCACACTATTGCTGACCTTCAGGAACTTGGAATCATCTGCGAAGATTCTTATGTTGCTGTGCTTGATGATCTCAGTAATGTCATTTATATAGATGATGAAAAGAGGTAGGTCAACACGGTGCCTTGTTGGACACCACTACTGACTTTGGCTGTGCTGGATTTTACTCCTTCGATTGCATGTTGGGCTCCGTTTGACAAGAAACACTTGATCCACTGCAGTAACTTTCCAATGACATCAATGTTGGATAGTTTTCTCAGTAGAATGTTGTGTTCAACCCTGACAAAGGATTTGCTGAAATCAAGGTAAATGACATCAGTGTTGGAGCCCTCTCCCAAAGCTCTCAAAATGTCATCAAAGTGATGCAGTAGCTGCCTTAGGCAATCCCTTCCATTACGGGACCCATGTTGTTTGGAGTTCAGCAGATTGTTGCTTCCAAGAGAGTAAGTTATTCGTGATCTCACCACGCTCTCAAATACCTTGATTATATGAGAGGTGAGTGAGATCACAGCAACAACAGACCTCTTCAGCTGCTCTTTGATTGTTGATGATGGATAGCATACTGTTTTGGAGGTTGTGTTTTTTCGATTTTAGTGATGTAATGACAGTCAAATGGGTGTGTTGCTGTTGGCAGTATTTCAGCTTGTTGATTCTTTTGTTAATTCTTTTAATTTTTCTGATAAGTGTTCTTCTATTTCTAGGGACTCTGCACTTAGATTTGTTTACAGATCTTAATGGGGTATGTTTTGCACATATATTTGTTATAGTGTCTACAAATGTCTGCCAGGGTTTTTTGATGTTAGTAGGTGTATGTGTGTGCATGAAAGACCAATCGACATGTGCAAGATCTTCATTGATCGCTTACCAGTTTGTATTATGAAGATCCATGGTGTCAAATGGATGAAGTGAAGAAGTGGCATTGGGTTTGATTTTGGGACGGTGGATTCTCAGATCACAGAGAATCATGGTATGGTCTGAGAGTAGAGTTTTTCCACTGCAATTTTGTGGATAGTCTCAGTGTGGTTACTGATCATTAGGTCGAAGACGTTTTTGTGGCACCTTGTTGGTTCGAGCACGAGTTGGGACAGGAAAAACTCATCCATGATGTCAAGAAGCGATTCTACTGTCTCCTTGTCAGGAGTTGAGGTGGAAAAACCTGGTATTAAGCTGTTTGTGGACCAGTCAACACCGGGGATGTTGAAGTTACCAATTTAAGATGTTGCCAGTGTGACACTGTTGGATGGAACACTTTATGCTGTTGAGGCATTCCTTAAAGCATGGTTGATGCGTTTGGGGTGACCTATTGAGTCCAACTACTATTAAGTGTTTGGTTTTACTGTACACAGTGACTGCTTCATAGTATCGATTGGAAAATACGTTCTTAGCCTCTGTCGAAAAAGAATCATGTACAAAAAATGTCAGTCTCGCCCTTTCTTCTGCCAGCGCGATCTGCAGGGACAGTTTTGAAATTCACTTTCAACTAGGCTTTTAAGTGGAGGGCATTGAGATGAGTATCGGTGAGGGCAAAGAAAGGGATGTGGTTAGAATGGTCATCAACCCAATCCTCAAGAAATTTGATCTTCCATTTTTTAGTCTTGGTGGAAGGGCCTTGAGCATTAAGCAAAAATGTTGAGGCTAGAGTGGTGGGTGATTTTAGTTGTTTTGGGGTTTTGTTTGTTAATGGCAGCAATGGGAATTTGTGCAGTGGGGTGGTAGTGGATAGTTCTTTTGCCAGATTCATTATGGCTGAAAAAGAGGTTTCCTGTTTAACGAACTGTAAGTGACTGTAGTTGTGGGCTTTGTATTTGTTAGAATTTTTATTTTTATTTTTATTTGTGCGATGAGCCCGCGGAAGATGGGTAAAAGGACAATCAGGCTGCAGACATAATTTGTCTCGATGGGAATAGCAGAAGATTTTTGTATTCCGTGTTACACGTGTGTATGTATTTAGGTTTGTTTGAGCATTTGGTGAAGTTATTGATGGTGTTGGCGACGTTATTTTTTAATATGTGCTTTGGTGTCGGCTGTTGTTGTTTTCAAAAATACACAGTGACTGATCGGACTGATTTGCATATTAGCAGACTGGCTGATCAGTCAGATTTGCATATCAGCAGACAGGCCAGTCAGTTTCCTGTCTACGAGCGATAAATGGCCGGCTTTACCAAATTCAAATAAATAAGAAAATTTTCGCTCTACATGACTGAATACAATAATTGTAATCTGAGTTTTTCGAATATTAATAATTGTTTCTACGTTAGGCACAAAGCCAGCAATTACCCAGTGCATTACTGGTACTTTATTTTATCGACCCCGTAAGGATGAAAAGCAAAGTTAACATTATATATATAAATGTAATCTGAGTTTTACGAATATTAATAATAACATTCGATTCGTTTGCTAATATGCAAATCAGGCCGATCAATCACTGTGTATTTCTGAAAATAGCATATATTATCACTAGCTCTGATAGTTTGGCAGGTGAATAGTGAGCTGTACTGATGAAGGGTGATACTCAGAAACATTAATGTCTGCAGTTCTGTTCACATACCAACACAAGAGCAAGAATGAAGGGTTCCTTATACTGACATGGCTATAAAATTGAAGCTTGTTTGTATAATTGCAAACGAATCGAATGTTATTATTAATATTCGTAAAACTCAGATTACATTTATATATATATATATATATATATATATATATATATATATATATATATATATATATATATATATATATATATATATATGTGTGTGTGTGTGTGTGTGTGTGGACACTCTGCTTCGTAGAATTGATACATATCTGTGGATCTTGCGATTTCAGAGTCAGGTTTGATCATTGCATCGATCGTACCTCGAGCTGGTCGCCAAAGAAACGATTGTAATATGTCTAATAAATTCTCTTCGTCGTACCACTGATTCTCCGTTTCTTATGTGATATATATATATATATAAAAATAAAAAAAAATAGAATCTACACACACAAAAGACGCAATAACTTACAATTAAGGACAACATGAAAATACACACACATAGAACAAACAACCAACTAGTAACATGTAAATAAACAAATAAATAAACAAATAAAAACACACACGGACACCCGGGTGTAACACCTGCGCAAACTAAGCACACAATACACACAAAAACAAGATGGCGTAGGACAGAACAAAGGAGAGGCATAAAACAAAGAAAAGAATCCCCTGTCACTGATGAGGTCACAGAATGCGTGACGAAAGAACTTTGACAATATATGAACAACCGTCCGGTTGTGGAACCAACCAACCAACCGGAAATTTATAAAGTATTTTAAATTTATAATTTAATTTATAATAAATTGGAGAGAAAGCGAGGGTGCGTGTGTTTCTTGTTGGCAACATGACCCTCCCAAAGTATAACAATATCGGTTTCAACACACGTTTTCAGATAAAGAATCTTGCTAAACAAATTCAGAAACGATATATATATATATATACAAATAAACATTCAAATAGACACACGTACATGTATGTATGTATATATATATATATATATATATACATATATATATATATATATATATATATATATATATATATATATATATATATACATACATACATGTACGTGTGTCTATTTGGATGTTTATTTGTAAATATATGTACACACACACACACACACACACTCACGTTTGTGTGTGTGTGTGGGGGGGGGGGGTCTGTGTGCGTATGTGCTTGTCTGTTTTTAGGTTTGTGTTTGTTTTCTCTAGTAAGTTAGCGTTTCGACAGAAAGAAATCGAAAATATATGTTCCAAATAAAGCACGGCTATGAGGGATCATATGATCAACTATCCTCCTTTAAGGTGGAGCGCAGAATGACCACAGTAAATAAAGAGCGAATATGAATGGAAGAAAATGTCTGATCCCCGAAACATTCATCTTTAGATTGTTGCATCATCAATCTATTTTATCATCAATGTTTTTCAATATCATTTAAAGATCTTCAAAAATATGAAGGAATTCAATGAAAGTTTTCCCCTGTAAAATTTTTAACTGGTATTTCTTTCACGTGTCCCAGAAGGACTACTTGAAAAGGAGTTAAACGAAGTTGCGTGTATACATGTTTGATTATGTCTGTGTATTGGATATCCCTTGATTCTGATGACGAGTGTTTGATTATGTCTGTGTATTGGATATCCCTTGATTCTGATGACGAGTGTTACAGTTAATGCGATCAACGGAACCGTCTTCTCATGAAATTAATCTGCAAGTGTTTGAACATTCCTCAGACATGTATGCACTTATCGTGATTCTCGTGGAAATTCACTATGATACAGTTGTGACAAGACTGGTCCTTTGAATTACAGGTACAACCCTTCAGGTTCCAGCAGAAAGCAGCAGAGAAGCACAGTCCCGATGAGAGCTATTAGCTTGAAATGTGCAAAGACAGTTGTCTCTTGCTGCTTCTGATGGAACCCGCTATACGGCACAGGCAATCAGCTTTTCAATATTCATAGCTGGGCTTTCAAAATATTTATTTATTAAACAGACCATATATCTTTATATATACGAAATTCACATACAGCTATGTTGAAGATAAATTTTAATGTATATATATATATATATATATATATATATATATATATATATATATATATATATATATATATATATATATATATATATATGTATATATATATATATGTATGTATATAAATATACACCTTTGTTTTTTTTTTCGTAAAGCAAATTTTGCTAATGGATGAGTTCTCGCCGGATTTCTGTACAACTTCTTCGCCAGAGAACGCCATCGAATTAAAAAAGTGTTCTTTTGACTGGGGAGAATCTGAGGACTTAACAAAAGAAGAGGAAAAAAAGAAGGAGAAAAAGAATGAGAAAAAGAAGAAAAACAAGAAAGTTGAACCTGAACTTGAAAATGGTAACTAAATGTATTTATTAACATCTAAAATCTAAATTTTGTTAACGATTGCAAGCTGGCTAGATATGAAGATGTATGGATAGATAGATGTTACTAGCTAAGAATAGTAAGATCATGAAGCAATATAAATTTCGTTAACAATTCCTATCTAGTTTTATAGATAGCGGTATGGATAGATAGATTCTGTTAGTTAACTGTAGCAAGGTCATTATGCAACACATAACGCCCTACTTAAAGAAACTAGAATGTAAAGCTTGGCTGTTGGACATTCTATTCTCTCTCTCTCTCTCTCTCTCTCTCTCTCTCTCTCTCTCTATATATATATATATATATATATATATATATATATATATATATATATATATATATATATATATAGTATAAAGTATGTCCATAGAATCATTTGATAATATATATACACCATTTCCTCTCCCAATTACCATAATCAACCACACAAAAAAACAATTAAACCAGGCTATAAGATTAAAAGGCACCTATGAAGAAATAATGGATAAATAAACGACAGCCATCTATTCGCGGTCAACCGCTATAGAATATTTACCAAACATTTCAATAGCACTTGGAAATCGATTAAATATACCGTCAACCATACACAATTAGGTATAAAATTAAAGTTAGAAGATAAAATGCATATATACATACCAGGATTACGTTTCTACCCTTAGGGTTTCGTTCGCTTTCGGAAATATCCTATCAAGGATAAATTCTCGAGCTTCGAACTCGTTAGGAAACAAACTCACTTGGACAAAGAATTTTCCTAAATGATCCCCGCCAGAAACGAATTCAAAATGGCTAAGAACTCTGACGTGGCAGTGGTCAAGTCAGAAAGAATGTGATTGGTGCCTACGGCGAGTACGCTGGTTGCTAGAAAGCGCAGCCCAATATTGCCCAAATTGCATCTCAACCTTATGGGAGATTATCAAATATAAAGATTTACATATACACAAACTAGACAAAGTCACAGATATATATGTTTTAGCAACCATTCACGATGTGGCTCAATGATGAATTAATAAATTAAATAAGCAGAGCAATATACTGTAAAGTATGTCCATAGAATCATTTGATAATATATATACACCATTTCCTCTCCCAATTAGCAAAGTGTGTCAGACCTACGATCATAACGTTGTGGGTTCGATTCTTGGTCTTGGTTGTGTGTTGTTGTGAAATGCACTTCATTTCACGTTGCTTCAGTATAGTCACCTGAAAATGAGAACCAGTAATAGCTGGTTTTAACCCTGCGATGGAGTGGTGCCCTGTCCTGGAGGGTGTCGTGCACTCTTAGTCGCTTAATTCAACGGAAACCGGGATAAGCACCAATCTGATGAGCCTCGGGGCAGACATTTGACGTTTTTTAACCTTCCTTTCCTGTCTAAACTGCAATACTAGGAATCCCGCAAAAACCACACAAGAACAATGTGGTAGTACGAGACTGGCTTATACATTACGGTCACCACCATAGAAAAAGTACAGTCAATCGGATTGGCTTCCACATCATTTCCACAAAATCTATATCAATCACACAAAGGTACATATCCGAAGTGCTGTGTGGTAGAGTTGAACACTAAGCTCTGTTTCCAAAACAACCTTCTCAATTCTACGGACATGTCAACGCCCAAATGAAATTCACGAACGAATTTCGGTTTTTGCTGGGAACTAATTCACTTACAACGCGGCTAATACGTTTATGAATGTCATGAATGCCATACAGTCTCATTATGTTCGTCTGGATTGGCAATATCAGTAGAAGGTCGGACACCATGCCTTCCAGCATAGTTACGTTCCTTTACGGCCTGAGTTCAAATCCTGCTGAGGTTAATCTTGCCTTTCATCCTTACGGGGTTGATACAATAAAGTACCAGTAATGCACTGGGATAATTGCTGGCCTTGTACCAAAAGTAGAAACAATTATGTTCGTCTATGATGGCAGAGAGCGGATTAGTATAGTTGTTAGAGCATCGAAACAATGTTTAGCAGTATATATTCCAGAGCTTTTCATTCTGAGTTCAAATCTCGCTGATGACAACTTTGCCTTTCATCCTTCAGAGATCGATAAAATGAAATACCTGTCAAATATTGCAGTCGATATGATCAACTGCTCTGTCCGTCAAATTGCTGGCATTGTGGCGAAATAAGAAGCCGTTATTCACTTAAATAAATATGTGATGGCGTGATTAAATAAAAAACTAATATATTCCAATTTGAATTCTAGGTTGTAATCTGAAAGCTGCATTTCAGATTGTGTCTGCTAATGAATCTGGAAACACGGCATCAGCTAATCAATATACTCTTAATGATATAACATTCAACGTAAACAAAGTAAGTCATATTTGCCTGTATTATTTCATTTATTAAGGTTAACTTTGCCTTTCATCCTTACGGGATCGATAAAATAAAGTACCACTAAATGGACTGGTTAATTGCTGACCTTGTGACAAAAGTAGAAATAATTATTTCATCTATTAAAATAGGGCGGTGGTTTGGCAGCATTAGCAGAACCTCGGATAACATGCTTTACGGCATAAAGTTACGGCCCTTTAGTTCTGAGTTCAAATTCCGCCGAGGTTAGCTTGGCCTTTCATTCTTTCGGAGTCGATAAAATAAATTACCAGTAATGCACTGGGTCGATTTAACCGACCTCCACTTTCCCAAAATATATTTGGCCTTGTGCCTAAATCAGAAACCATAATTTCATTTATTATTAACAGTGAATGCGGCATAGCCTAATGGATAAGAAATTTGTTTCGCAACCATTAAGCACCGATTTTGATCTGACTCCGTAACATCTTGATGGGAAGTGTCATTTACCATTGCTTCGGGTCGACTCATGCATTGTGAATGAAATTGGGTAGACAGAAACTGTTTGGAAGTTCGTCGGACGGACTGTATTTATAATTGTCATTTCTTGAGAATTACTCTAAAAGTACACTTACACGTTAATTTCATGAGCGGGTTGTTACGTTGATCGAAGAAATGAAACACTCATTACCGAAATCGACGGAAATCCATTTTCTTCTTATTACTTTTTATAAAGAGTTAGATGCTAGAATTGATGTTTGGTTACTTCGCTTTACTTTCGAGGTTCAAATCCCGCTGAGGTCAAATTTCTCTATCATACTTATGGGGTCGATATGATAAACTATCTTCTTCTTTTGACTCGTAATTTTTTGTGGAATCGTAGAGGTACCCTAGTGAAATACGGTCTTTCTTGGGCATTTTAAAATCTCATTCCCTCTCTAGCTCTGAATACAGCCGATTTCTTCCAGAGAAAACGAAAGAGAATGGAGAGAGAGAGAGAGAGAGAGAGAGAGAGAGAGAGAGAGAGAGAGACGGGGGAGAAAGAGATACAGATTAAAAATTGACCCCAATACTAGACAGGTACTTTTTTCATCGATTTCGAAAAGATGAAAGGTAAATTTGTCCATAACGGGATTTCAACTCAGGACGAACAGAGCCGGATCGAATACTCCAAAGCCTTCTAACGAACGTTCTAACGACTTTGCCAATTCACCGTTTGTAATCGATTATACATACTCACAAATGCCATTAGTAGCTGATATGTATGTAATGTGTATTTTCCTTATATTATTTTGAGGACTTGGGCCAGAGATAGAAATCAACATGAAATCAACATGAAATCAACATGGTTGTTGTTGTTGTTGTTGCGGCAACTGCTGTTGTAGTTGTTATTTTTTCGTACCCAGGCAGCTCTCACCAAGCACTCTTCCAATGAAACGTGTTTAAGTCGTTACCATTCCACATTTTATACAAAATACATTTAACTATAAATTGATTATCTCGTGTGTCCTCCATTGTTCTAAATCTGTACTGTTAACTGTTAAGTGCAAGGTGCTTATCTTCTGCTTCTATCAGATTCAATGACCATGCAGATGTATTCAATGAGTGCTCTTAGTGTTGTTATTTAGTCCTGATCATTTGAACATATGTTTAAATATGTTCCAACTATAAACGCTGCATTTGTTTATTTTCATCTAAACTATAATAAAGAGAGGAGCGCGGGGCTGCGTACGGTTTATAATTGTTTATCCCATTAGTAAAATAAGTTGGATTACATTGAATAGATAATTGTTTCTACTTTTGGCACAAGGCCAGCAATTACCCAGTGTATTACTGGTACTTTATTTTACATTGAATAGATAATGAATGAATATTACATAATTTATCTACTAAATTTCGTGGCTGTTCATTAAATATATTTTGTTTATTTAAAGATTCACTTCTTTAACATTTCTGAAATGTCAACACTTCTGGTTAGCGATCGCTTAAATAGACATACTAATTTTCTCCTAATGCAGTTTACATATAATATCGTCTTTTTTTAATGTATCATGGATTATGTTACTGATTACATATGACAGTGTAACGTAGTCTTCGTTCAATTTCTATGTATTATATATTGTCAATTACGATTTTATTTGATGTATCATATCTACATGTATATATACTTGCGTATAATATCAATATACACACTACACATGCTAGCAGAAAACCACTCGAAGGGTGTTTTTTTCTGCTAGTACAGTTAAAGACTGTGAACAAGAAATTCTTTCACCTCAATACATATTCATATATACACATATCTGTTCATATTTGTATTGGCGATGGATGATAGAATCGGAAAAGTGTTTTATGATATTCTTTATGATCTAACTTTAAAATATCACGGCTGTCAACTTCACTGTGTTCGTTCAGTTAAGTAATTAATAAGTTGTCAATATATTTGACTAAACCCTTGAATAAATTGTCTGATACAGTGATACAATTAAACAATTCCTTTTTCTGAAGTGCTCAGAAACCAATGTATTCTCTTTTATGTTTGATTCAGGGGAAAATAATTGGAGTCTGTGGACCTGTTGGCAGTGGCAAAAGTTCCCTTCTTTCGGCCATTCTTGGAAGAGTGAGTAACCATTATTATGTTTATAATAATAAAAGATACAAGAAATAAATACTATATTCATATGTTTACATTTATATTATCCTGGTTTATATTCGAGTAGGCAGAGTTCATCTTCTGTATTTCCTCGTCCTTAACACCAGAGAAAACAGTTTACAGTTGTTACGTGATATCATCTTATTTCCAGGAGGGTATTGTATCTTAGTAGTCAGCATCTTGTGTTCCTTTCTATGCTGTTGAGATTATGATGTGTAGCTAAACAAGAAGAACAATTGTATGTTACTTAAGAATGCACTTTGAAACCAGCGATGAATGATCCACTTTTCTACACAACATGCTCATAAAATTAACGTTTAAATAGCTGAGCATTCCACAGCTGAACATCCCATATCGCTAATATAATTTTCAAGGAGGTTCAGCATGATACTGTGCTGTGTGACGAGGCTGACCTTTTGAATTGCATGTAGAGTCCATCCGAAGGCTTTCAAACAGTTTACGTCAACCCAAATTCATTTACAAGGCATGGGTCGACTCGAGGCTATGGAAAATGAGACTTGGTGTGGAAACGAACCCGCAATCCAATGGTTACGAAGCGGACCTCTTAACCACTTAGCTATGCTGTGTTAACACTGTACATATTAATTTATTGTCCTCAACCATTACAATCTGAATCAATGTGTCACTTGCTCTCTTAAGAAAAACAATAATCATTGATTAATACATTATACTTCTTCCTCGTATTCACATGTCTAATGTAGCTATTGTTCATGAATACATGATTGTTTTATGTAAGATGGAAATCTAGTAAAAATAGTTGGTGTCCGTCTATTGAATGCTCCAGAAGCTTTATGGAACATTGTAGTTGATTAAAGATAGGTCTGAAATTTTGATTCAGTGTCTAAATATCCGGGATATATAGTGTTGTTGCTATAAAGATTCTCATTATTACAGATTGTAGCAGGTAATTAAACTAACTTTCACAATAATTATATCTAGACTGTTTCGATCAGTTCGATTTTCTGATTGTTATCAGTTATTGTTTCCTGTATATGTGTATATAGTATTGCCAATATTCTTATTGTATGGAGCCGTAACTCGTAATGGAGTCATAGGAACGTCGTAATGACACATTACATATTTCGAGTATTTTAAAACCTGAGAGAGCCCATCACTCTCCATGTCTGAACACTGACAATTTCTTCCAGAGAAAGACAGACAGATAGAGGGACGAAATGTGAAAGAGATATCGGGGGACAATCGATCCCAGTACTAGACAGGTGCTTTTTTTATCGACTACGGAGAGATGAAAGGCAAAGTTGACCTTGGTGGGATTTGGACTCAGATCACAGACAGCCGGAACGAATAACACAAAGCATGATGTCAGACGTTCAAACGACTCTGCCAATACGCCATCTACCATATATAACACTATTTGCCCCTGATAGATGTTAGCCATGCCCACATTGCTGCAAGAGTTCAGGTCAAATATTCGGTCTGTGAATAACTTCATTTCACCAGTCATTGAGACACTGAAAAAGTTATAGGCTCTATAATTCCTCCTCTAAACCATAAAACCATAAAAAATAACAAAAAGCTAAACCATAAAAAATAACAATATTTTATTCTGTTGCTCAATCAAAGTATGGAGCCATGTTGTCAAGGCATGTGGATTAGATTTCAAGGTGTTCGGCTCACAACCGTGTGGGTGTAATTTCCAATGCTGGCAACGCATTTTATCGTTGAGCAAGACAATTTATTTCGTGTTATTCCAGTCCTCTCGACTGGGAAAAAATGAGTTATACCTGTAATAGAAAGAGCTAACTTTGTCACACACTGTATCACTTTCGATAACTCTGAGAATTTCGTTAAGCGTACACGTGTGTGTGGAACGTTTATCTTCTTGCACGTTAATTTCATGAGCTGACACTTCCGTTGTTTGATAAGCTGGAACAATAATCATTGGAAGCAACGGAATTTCAACAACAATAGTCATGTTTGTGGAGAGTAATTGGATGAAATCAAAGTGTTTCATATTGTGGATTAAACAGACTGTACACTAATATTGTTAAAAGAAAATAATTAGCTGGAGACATTCGGTGACACTGTATATCAATATGACTACGAAGCCACATATCTACGAATACTATTTATTAGTACTGAATCTGGTTAGTACGGGTGTCAACAATCTTATTGCTCATTAGCTTCTGGATTGTTTAACTTAACATCGTCTACTATATAGAAAAGACCTTTGCATGGTTGCTTAGCCAATAGCAACCAATTCTCCGTCAAACTATACCTTACAGTTATAGAAAAACGAAGAGTGCAGCGCAATAATGTAGTCCGTAAAACACCATGCTGAAATAAAGATGAGATGATCATGGCTGGAACGTCTTTGATCATAGGTCTGCTCATTCAGGGCTGATCTTGCACTAAACAACAGCAACAACAACATTATGAAATGTGTAGACATTTAAAACATTCTGTCTCTTGTAGATTGATAAAATGAAGGGAACTATTGCCGTGGATGGCACTGTAGCATATACTCCTCAGCAAGCTTGGATCTTTAATGGAACTCTGAAAGAAAATATCTTATTTGGTCAGGAAATGGACGAGCACAGGTATGTAAAACCAGCATAGTAATATACAAAATTAATTACTTCATCCACTTTATGTCATTTCAAATTATTGTTTTCTGGTGGTGGCGGCGGCATTGGCAACGGTTCGTGGTGGTTGTTCTGCTGCTGATGGAGATAAATTGTGATAATACATAGCCCGCAAGATTAACCCTAACCAAATATGATCAATCACTTTCCAGTCGCGACCATTCTGTTTCAACTCCATCTCCCTGCAACAACATGACCAATTGGTTTCTTTTTTTAAGAGAGTGCGACTGGTGTTTCTAGAAGTTTGAGAAGAACCGCATAACTTCGCTGTGGTGGTAGCTCAGGAAAAGATATTCTCAAGATGTGCCTTGTTGATTTTTCTGTCAACCATAATAAGATATCATGTGTGCTCGTACAATTATATTACACACACACACACACACACACACACACACACACACACACACACACACACACACACACACATATATATATATATATATATATATATATATATATATATATATATATATATATATATATATATATATATATATATATATATATATAAGTAATTCCGGGTTGAATCTGAGGTAACCACAGTAAGTAAGGTACTCAATACATAGCAAATTATTAAAGTTTTAATATAGAAGAGCTTCTACAGGACTAGAACTGTTTCATTCGTGAGAAATCATCAGGAAGCTGACTGTCTAAGTAAATATGGTATTTGTATCTTTTCTGGTGGTAGAAGAGTTTGGGGAGTGGGATGGGTGGAGGTCATTGGTTGAAAGAAAACGGAATTCTTTAAAAGCTAATTCTGTAAAGCTATCTATATATATAAAACTGATGTCTGTGTGTCCCCTCATTTTTGCAAAGTCTATACAAATCCACATTTCTACTCCGATTGATTTCAAACTTGCATTTATATATTCCTTGCGGTCTAAAGATATTAACTGCAGATTTTATTTTTCAATTTTAAGGGGTGTTAGGCGCCGGTTATCCATCTCCTTCGCGCTCTTATAATATCTGTCTGTATGCCTGGATGTCTGCATTACGACATTCTGACAAACATTGATGACGTATTGTGTTCATTATTATCCGTTCATTGCCAGGGAACGTCTTCACGAACCAATGTATCATCTTCCTGTTTTCCTTCGGTTGCAACGTTTTTCGAAATATTTACTTCTGCGTTCACAGATTGATGTTTTTAGTTTCAGAAGATCCCGTTAAGTGTGAAAGCAACGATTCTTTGCTTAAACTTTAATCTGTTATTTCAATCTATATATGTATATATATAAAACTGAGGAAGGATGTATATATGTATATATGTATGTATGTATGTATGTATGTATGTATGTATGTATGTATGTATGTATGTATGTATGTATGTATGTGTGTATGTGTGTATGTGTGTTTGTGTGAATGTGTGTGTGTATGTGAAACCCGAGAAGTACCCAACCGATCTTTTTCAAACTTTACATGCGTATTACTTATATTTCACGGAGTGTTATGCACACAAAAAATTCAACTTTTTGATCCCGTTTTTAGAGTTTTTTTTGAGGCGTTACGTCAGACCGATTTCCTTGAAATTGTAACTATGTATTAGACAGTCTCTTCTTCATACGGTGAGCAAAGAAATCCAACTTTTTTATGGCCTAGGGCCCGCATTAGGTGAAAAGCTTCATTTTTTTCATCTTTTTAGGGCATTTTTGAGGCGTTACATCTAGCCGATTTTCCCGAAATTTCAAGACATATTACGCACATAAAAAAAATTCATTTTCTTGATCCCAGAGAGCCCGCATTAGGTGAAAACCTGTCTTTTTCCTGCTTCATCGAGGAAAATCTTAGATTATCCAGCCATCAGAGTATTCGGTTTATTTTCTTTACATATTGTCCAGACATGCAGTTTTATCACGATTAGGTCTGTTGGCGTTCCAAAATACCTTATCCCGTGCAACGCCGGGTACCACAGCTAGTAATTTATATTTAGAGTGACAAAGGCAGAAAGAATTCTATAAACAAGTTCAAATTGGAATGCAACTCCATATTTTAGAGTTTCTCGTAAGCAAACAATGCCTATATTTCAAGTGTCTATAAGATGGCTGGAGGTCAGTCATGGTTAAAGAAAGGGGAATTCTTTCAAAGCTAATTCTTTAAAGCTCTACTTAGAGTGACACAGGCAGAAAGAATTCTATAAACAAGTTCAAATTTGGGGTGCCTCTCCTTATTGTTAAGTTTCTCTTAAGCTATATTTCAGGTGTCTACAAGCACATTCACATTCTTTTCTTTGTTTTTGTACCTCTCCTTTGTTCTGTCCTACGCCATCTTGTTTTTGTGTGTGTTGTGTGCTTAGTTTGCGCATGTGTTGCATCCAGGTGCCTGTGTGTGTTTATATTTGTTTATTTATTTGTTATTTACATGTTACTGGTTGGTTGTTTGTTCTATGTGCGTGTGTGTTTTCATTTTGTCTTTAATTGTAAGTTGTGATGTTGCTGTTCCATTCATGTTTTCTATTTAATTTTGGTTGGAGTTCATTTATGTTTATTGCCTCTGTGATTTGTCTAAACGTTGCGTCTTTACTGTGTGTAGATTCTATTTTAATTTCTATGTTCTCTAATTTACCCTTATGTTCTATTTTAGCATGTTGGTAGAGTACAGGTGATTCTTTACTATCTTGAAGGTCTTGCCAGTGTTCATTTATCCGTTCCCCTATACTACGAGCTGTCTCACCTATGTACAATATATTCTTATCTCTACATTGTCCTTCAGTACATCTTATGCTATATACTACATTTCTAGTTTTACAGTTAATATGGGGACTTAATTTACAGATTATACATTTCTTATACAGGGAGGTCTTTGAAAAGGGCAACATGACCCTCCCAAAGTATAACAATATCGGTTTCAACACACGTTTTCAGATAAAGAATCTTGCTAAACAAATTCAGAAACGACATATATATATATATATATATATATATATATATATATATATATATATATATATATTCATACACATATACACACATATACACATATACACATATACAAACATATACACATATACACGCATACATATATATACAAAAATGTTTTATTCCCATACACGCGCAAAAAACCACACACTTATACCCATATATGTATACACAAATACACACGCATACACACAGACACCACACACATATATATATATATAAATATATATATATATGTATATATATATATATATATATATATATATATATATATATATATATATATATATATATATATATATATATATATATATATACATATATATATACACACGTATACACACACACCTATGCATATACATATACATTCACATATATATATATATACACATATACACATATGTATGTACGTATACATACTTATATTTATATATATATATATATATATATATATATATATATATATATATATATATATATATATATATATATATATATATATATATATATAAATATATATATATATATATATATATATATATATATATATATATATATGTGTACAGACGCGCAGTAATATGTATATATATACATACATGCACACATATATACATATGTACGTATGGGTTTACCGAACATTTATCATAATGTTCGGTTTGTTTGTAAACAAACAGCCCGAATTACGCCGTACAGTGCTCGGCAACCATCGTCGCCCTTTTGTTCAACACTGACACAGGAACGATGTATTAGTTTCAAGCTTATTAGCTATCGTCAGCATTATATACCTTTCTGTCAGATGATTGAACGTTTGAAAGTATATACTTTCCTTATGCATATTAACGGCTGAGCAACCTAATTTGCATATCGAGTGAGTTAGTCGGCCGGGCGGACCGAAAACGATAAATGGAAAAGAATGAAACGAAATATCATTTCTCACTCTTAGTACGGCTGATACCTAAATATAAGTATGTATACGTACATACATATATGTGCACAGACGTACCGTAGTATGTATATATATACATACATGCATACATATATATATATGTACGTATAGGTTTACCGAACATTTATTATAATGCTCAGCCGTTAATATGCATAAGGAAAGCATATATTTTCAGACGATCAATCATCTGACAGAAAGGTATACGATGCTGACGATAGCTAATAAGCTTGAAACTAGTACATCGTTCCTGTGTCAGTGTTGAACAAAAGGGCGACGAAGTGTGCATGTATGTATATTTATATATATATACTACTGTGCGTCTGTACACATATATAAAAGATGATGGATTTCGCAACTGACTGCACCAGGGTTCCTGTTCCTCAGGGAACCGCACTATATGGGGGACAGGGAGTTCTGGGGCATGAGAGTGAGATCCATCATCTCGACAGTAGTCGAATAATGATGATGATGATACATACTTATACTTAAGTATCAGCCGTATACATACTTATATTTAGGTATCAGTGAGAAATGAAATTCCGTTTCATTGTTTTCCTTTTATATATATATATATATATATATATATACATATACATATATATATATATATATATATATATATATATATATATATATATATATATATATATATATATATACATACATATATATATATATATATATACATATATATATACATATATACACATACACATACACATACACACACACACACATATATATATATATATACATATACACACACACACACAATCATATATATATATATATATATATATATATATAAGAAAAAAAGATGAAATCGAAAATGCAACTGCAGTCTTATTTAAAAAAAAATATATATATATTTATTTGGTTCCTTTACCGGTTTCGCAGTTCTTCTCCTTTTCAAAAGCAGAATTGAGATGGAGGGTCTGTGGTTTTTCTCACATCTGGTTGGTCTCTGAATGTTACTTGTTTTATATGTAAAAAGTGGCTCGAAATGCCAGGTTTTTCGAGAAGTAATTTGATGGGTTGGTCAATAATTATAATAAATTTCGCGCCAGTTCGCGTTACAAAGTTCTTCAAACAAGGGGGGGGGGGGGGGCCTAGGATGTTTTTTCATATATGAGTGTTTGAATTTCTTTTTACTTAAAAAAAGGAGGGCTCACGAAGGCTTTTTTTTTAATAAACGTAATTTGATTGGTTATAAATGAAATTATGGCTGTCACGTGAATAAGTTTTCATTAAATTTTCGCGCCCTTATTTGGAAATCCATTCTGTAGCCTTTTTAGAGAATTTTATGATAAGTAAAAGATAATGGTCAAGAGAAATAGGATGGGAGAATTGTTCTGGTTCAGTGAATATGGTTAGTTCGCTAGTATACAAGACCACACAACAACAGGGGAAATACCATTAAATATAATAATACCATTGAAAAAACATTCCAGAAAAATCATTTTTTAGAACAAGGCTACCGGACCCACGGCACCCGGTGGCACAAACCGATTTTGAAAAACCGAAAATAATCAACCTTTCAAATACAAACCTCTCAGCCCAACAAGTAAACATTCTCTCCAAAGGACTGAAATTCACACCAACACCACAATACTCTAACCCCAATGAGATAAATGACGATATCTCACACTTCTGTAGAAAATTACGTCTCACAGAGGAATTCTTTGACAAGGAGAATAACGACGAATCAATTGTACGGAATAAAAGCAGCTACAACCCAACAAAAGGTAGAAACAGAGTTCTGGACAAATTTTGTGACCACATAGCTACCATCTCATACCATGAACTACCGAAACCTAAACCCAAACCCAACACGAGTCGAAGGGAATGGGAGATTATCCATGAACTAAAAAAAATACGGACATTATAATTAAGGAAGCGGACAAGGGAAGTACTGTTGTCATTATGGAGGCTGAAAAATATAAAAATTCTATGTTCTCTCTCTTACAAAATACTAATTACTATGAAAGAGTAAAAAACTACCAGCAATCAAAAACAATGACCAGATTAAACACACTGATTTGTCGATACCAGGAAGACCTAACTAAAAAGGAACGCGATTATTTAACACATTTTGAATACAAAACCAGCAACCTTTACGGACTTCCGAAGATCCACAAATGTAAAATAATTAACGATGCCTGTAAACAATCCACCTCAGCCTGCGTGAACACACAATACCCCCACATACCTTAAATTAAGACCAATTGTAGCAGGCCCACAATGTGAAACACACAGACTGAGCAACTTTATAGACATACTACTAAAACCAATTCTCAAACACATACCAAGCCTTGTAAGAGACGATCTGGACCTCTTAAACCACCTCCCCAGACATGTCAACAACGACACTATTATTGTGTCTTTCGATGTAGTGAATCTCTACACAACGATCCCACACCAATACGGACTAGAAGCAATAGGACTCTGGCTAGAGAAATATCCCAATGAGATACCTGACAGAATAGAAAAAAGCTTCATCACCGAGGGATTAAAATTCATCTTACAGAACAACTTTTTTGATTTCGATGGCAGTACTTACAAGCAAATATCGGGGACTGCGATGGGTACAAAAGCCGCTCCAACTTATGCCAACTTAGTCATGGCATACTTAGAAGTCCAGATATATGAACAGTCCAAATCAAAATACGGATTGAACTTCCTCAAATATTTATCAGAGAATTGGAAACGCTACTTGGATGATTGTCTCATTCTTTGGTCCCACACACTCGACCAACTGAAGGATTTCAAAAACTTAATAAACGGCATCAATAACCACACCCAATTCACAATGGAATACAGCCAAGATCAACTCCCATTTCTGGACATCTTAATCTTAAAAAAAGACACAAATATTGAAACTGATATACACTACAAACCAACAGATTCCAAACAATACCTGCTATTCACCTCCAACCATCCAAAGCACACGAAGACGAACATTCCTTTTAACCTAGCAAGAAGAATTTGCACAATTGTCTCCAATTATGAAACGCGAAATAAAAGACTTCAAGAATTAAAGGAAATTCTACTCGAAAGAGAGTACTCACTATTACTAATAAATAATGGAATAAAAAGGGCTAAAGCAATAGTCATTGATGAATTACGAAACAGAAACAAATTCAAGGTACGTCCAATATTCTATCATATATCTCAACACACAACCCAAGAAATGCGGCAGCTTACAATACTATTCACAAGAACATCCCACTACTAAAACAAAACCCAAGAATGAAAAAAGCCCTTGAAACACACAAAATAATCAAAGGCAAAAGACAACTGAAATCACTGAAAACATTACTCACCAATGCCAAATTACCTACCACAAACTCACAACCAAGTGTCAAAAAATGTGGTCGCTCTAATTGTGGAACCTGCACTCACCTCATTGAAGGCAACACGTATACATTTAAATCAGGACAAAATTTTACTGTAAAAAATCACTTCACTTGCTCATCAAAAAATCTACTTTATGCCATTAAATGTAAAGGATGCAATGAAGAT
>OZ024742.1:138637637-138712637 GCA_964016885.1 Eledone cirrhosa | reverse complement strand
TATATATATATACCTCTGTAATTCTTAAAAGTTTATACATATACGCAATGAATTTTCTATATCAGTAGTATTGCTACAATAAGAGGTTCGCTTTCCAGTCATAAGGTCCTGGGTTCTAAACATACATAGGTCCCTGTAAATAGTTACCTCTCCAGAGTTACTCATGCATGCAATTATGTATGTTATTTGTACCTACATACTGGACATCTGAGTAATTATAATGCATAAATAATTTATTAAAACATCATTTTTATTTTTAATCCCTTCCACGTATTTGTAATCCCTTCCACGGTTTCTCTTAAATGTATCAAACATAATTTTCCTAGTTTGTATGATCGTTTACAGAATCCTAGACTCCCAAAATGAAATACATTCAACGCTATAGCCGTCATTATTGACGGTTCTGGTCCGCTTGCATAGAAATAAGATATAAACATTTTAACCGAGCCTTGGAATGGTACTTGTGCTGCTCACGTATTCTCAGAATTCATTATTTGAGTTAATGAAATAATACAGCTACTGTCAAATATTGCTCGATGCATTAACTCTTCTAAATAGTGTATTAAGAGGTAAGTACTAACATATTTAGTGTAGTGAGCCAATGTAAATTCCAACCGTGATGAGGAGAAATATTTGTTATAATGCTCAATTCTTGTTAAGAAAAGCAGTGGAAACAACCTCAAGTTTTAATTAATCCAGATTCGTTATAAAAGCATAATGTATACGATATATTGGTGAGACTGAACTTGACGGTACATGCGTAAACCTGGACACGTTTCCTTTCACATTCTCTTCAAGCTGTTATTATTTCCCTTGTTTGACACATAATAAACCCTACATTTACAGATATGCTGAAGTAATTAAAGCTTGCTCTCTTGAAACAGACTTAAAGCTGTTTGACCAGGGAGACGAAACAGAAGTAAGTATCGTATACACTCACATGAAAGTCGATTTTTTAGGTTCGATTTATAGGATCGTCTATTACAAGGACACTTTGTTTAAAGGGGTTGGAATTCACACTAAAATAAAAAAGAAACGTATCAATTCACAGAAGGCTAAATGAACTCTAAACGAATAAAAAGAAAAATAATGAATTTCAGTAATAATATCGATGTTCTTACTTTGTAAGAGATGTAAGCAATCTTCTCTTTGAATCTGATTGCAGTTGAAACATTATTGCAATATGGGGCCACGATGTTGAAGGTCTTTTTGTAAGAGGCCTCAGTGTCGTAGGAATCTTTGTAAGATGCCACTATGTCGAAGGTCTCTTTGAAGGAACTAATATGTGGAAAGTCACTTCGTTAGATAAGCGGTTGAAGTTTCTCCGAATAATGTTTCTGTTTAAGCTTTTATAAAGCGACGGGTAGGGAGTAGAATTTTATATTACTGTTTCATAGATTTTCATTTTATTTATAGTGAAGTTTGGATCTGTGATTAAAACTAGGGTAGTTTCTAGTGTGTTAACACTTTAAGGTTAGTAGCAATATGTTTTTAGGCAGAAATGTTTAATATATACTAATAATGTTTTTCCTAAAGATGCCTATCTCTGCGTTGACTTAAGAAAGCAATCGACTTAGGGAATTTTGAAATCTCAAAATGCGCGTATCCTAATGCAAATGAACATAATAGCAGTCGATCGCTATGAATATCAGAGAAAATCTGGAAATATATCCCTGAATACTTTAATACGTATCCAGGGTTACTTTACCCAATTTTCTAAACTATCATTTCTGATATTAAGTTCATTTGCACTGGGACCCACACTTTTCCTATTTGTGTCTATATACAGTTATTTTTTATTTTGTTTTTGTTTGTTTGTTTGCTTGTTTTTTTAACTTTTATTTTACTTCTCTTCTAGATTGGTGATCGGGGTGTCAACTTGAGCGGAGGCCAGAAACAGCGATTGAGCTTGGCACGGGCTGTGTACAGCCGGCGAGATATTTACCTTCTCGATGATCCGCTCTCCGCAGTTGATGTCAACGTAGCAAAACATCTATTCTACACGTGTCTCAAGAAATACCTCTACCACAGCACAATTATTATTTGTACCCATCAGTTACAGGTAGATCAAAACCAAACATACATCACATTTGTCGTCATTTACGTCACACCCCTTCTTCTTTGTCAGCCTTATCAATACCCTCATCATCGTCATCATCATAATCCTCATGTTTATTCTATGTCCATGTTTATTCTATGTCCAAACATTTCCCAGGGTTACCTTCCGCGTAAAGAGCATTTATACACACACGCACACACACACACACACACGCGCACACCCACACACACACACACACACGCGCACACACACACACACACACACACACACACACACACACACACACACACACACACACACACACACACACACACACACACACACACACACACACACACACACACACACACACACACACACACATATATATATGTATATTTGTTGTTTTGCAAGGTTTTTGATATGAAATGGTGTGTCGAAACAAATATTGTTATACTTGGGGAGGATCATATTGTTGTAATAATATTGCCAGAAATAATAACAGAAATGTGTTATATGTAAAGTGAACTCCCACATAGACTGTAAAACTAGAAATGTAGTCTATAGTATAAGATGTACAGAGGGTACTTGGAGAAACATGACAACGACATACATAGGTGAGACAGCTCGAAGCATAGGAGAAAGAATAGACCAACATTGATGGGGGGCTAAAAGGACATAAAAAACGGTTCAGTACTATACGAACACGCCAGACAAAGAGATGACGGTAATATAGACAACATAGAAATTAAAATAATATCTAAACATAGAAATGACTCAACAGGTAGGCAAATCAGTGAAACAACTGAGATAGAACTTGGAAGAGCAAAGTAACCCCCCCCCCAAAAAAATGAATGGAATAACAACAACAACCATACCCAAACAAACAATACTGACTTAAGGGAAATATAAATAAAGAAATATATACACAAGTACAATCACAACAAACACATAAACACACACTAGTAAACAAAGATAGAATAGAAAAACATAAACACATATGGCGTAGACATCACAGTACAATACAATAAAATGGCAGGAAACATAATAGTACCACTGATGATTTTACAGACAGAACTTTGAAAGACTATATATATATATATATATATATATATATATATATATATATGTATTTTTAAACGTTGGTCAATCAATGATAACATTGATTGCTATGGAGATCTAAAAGATACAAAAGCGAAAACCAACCAAACAGTGAGTGTGTTCTGTTGTTATTTCTGGCAATATTATTACAACAATATGACCCTCCCCAAGTATAACAATATATATATATATATATATATATATATATATATATATATATATATATATATATATATATATATATATATATATATATATATATATATATAAAGAATTAGTATATCTACCAACATATATATATAGATGCATACCTATGCTAGCAAATATATAGGTTTTGTCTTAGTAAATTTGTGGTTCAATGCAAGGGGATGCAGAACAATTATATTAAAGACGTAAAATAAGAAAATTATAAAAATTAACTTACTTACTAAAATTTCACTCCAACTAATTAGTTTCTGAAAGGGAATGAACATGGTTTCCGAACGGAACAACATGGAAAAATTCCTTTCGTCATCAGGAAGTTTATTATCAGCTAAGTTCCCAGGCAATGCGTGGACACAGGGAACTTATACAAAAATAATTCAGTGGATGGAAAAAAGCAAGCGAGGACTAAATTCCAGGACATTGAAAAAATCACCGCCTACTTGGTCGGTGGCAAATTCAAAAGAATCAATCACGTGACATCGAGGTTAATCAGTGAGGAGTGGGGTGCTAATAAGACAGTAGCCTGACTATTACTATGAACCATTGTAGTAGTTTTGGCAAATTTTTGCTCAACAAAATAATTTGGAGATAATTATAAAGAATTAGTATATCTACCAACATATATATACAGATGCATACGTATGCTAGCAAATATATAGGTGTTGTCTTAGTAACTTGTGGTTCAATGCAAGGGGATGCAGAACAATTATATGAAAGACGTAAAATAAGAAAATTATAAAAATTAACTTACTTACTAAAATTGATTGATTCTTTTGAATTTGCCACCGACCAAGTAGGTAGTGATTTTTTCAATGTCCTGGAATTTAGTCCTCGCTTGCTTTTTTCCATCCACTGAATTATTTTTGTATAAGTTCCCTGTGTACACGCATTGCCTGGGAACTTAGCTGAGAATAGACTTCCTGATGACGAAAGGAATTTTTCCATGTTGTTCCGTTCGGAAACCATGTTTATTCCCTTTCAGAAACTAATTAGTTGGAGTGAAATTTTAGTAAGTAAGTTAATTTTTATAATTTTCTTATTTTACGTCTTTCATATATATATATATATATATATATATATATATATATATATAATAAATGACTGATAAGTTTCAGAAAGCCGGTTCAATGTGGTAGAAATATACGAAGGGCAAAGGATATTACATTTCTCTCTCTCTCTCTCTCTCTCTCTCTCTCTATATATATATATATATATATATATATATATATATATATATATATATATATATATATATATATATGTGTGTGTGTGTGTGTGTGTAGTTTTATCGCTCAACATGGCTGAATACAAGAAATGTAAATCTGAGTTTCTCGAATAATGATAATAATATTCGATTTGTTTGCAATTATGCAAACAGCCTCTGCAAGCCATGTGAGTAGAATGGCCCCGTAATTCTTGTCCTTGTGTTGGCATGTAAATAGAACGGCAGACACTAATGTTTCTGGGTGATTACTCTTCGTCAGTACCGTATACTGCCTACCTGCCAACTGTCAGAGCTAGTGAATATATGATATTTTCTGTAATATATAGTCACTGTTCGGCTGGATTTGCATATTAACAGATTGCCTGATCAGTCAGATCTGCATATTAGCAGACCGACTGATCATCCAGATTTGCATATCAGCAGATAGGCCAGTCAGTTTCATTTATACGAGCGATAATAGCCGGCTTTGCCATAGTCAAATAACTAACAAATAGTTTTATCGCTCTACATGGCTGAATACAAGAAATGTAAATCTGAGTTTTTCGAATATTAATAATAATATTCGATTCGTTTGCAATCATTTAAACATCCTCTTTAAGCCATGTGAGTAAAATGACCTCGTAATTCTTGCTCTTGTATTGGCATTTAAACAGAGCGGCAGGCACTAATGTTTGTGGCTGATTACCCCTCATGACAGTTGGCAGATAGGCAGTATATGGTACTGAGGCTGTTAGCATTATTGCAAACGAATCGAATATTACTATTAATTTTCGAAAAACTCAGATTTACATTTCTCTCTCTCTCTCTCTCCCTCACACACACACACACACACACACACACACACACACACACACACACACACACACACACACACACACACACACACACACACACACACACACACACACCACATATCAACATGCTCGGAAAATTAACGTGTAAGTGTCTGGGCATTCTACTGACATGATTACACATAACTAATCTCTTAGGGAGATTCAATATGACACTGTGTGACAAGCCGGTTCTTTGAGTTATAGGTACAACTTATGTTCGGCAATTGAGTCGACTAGAGTAACGTGAAATAAAGTATATATCCCAAGGACACATTGCTCCGGCAGGACTCTATCTCATGATCTTACGATCGTGTACCGGACACCCATTACGTTAACTTACCTTCACATCATTCCCTTAACTTGTTTACTTCCTCCATGTTTCCTTTACTTTGTTGGTAATTTTCTTTCTTGTATTTTTTTCTTCTTCATTGGACAGTTTCTAAAAGATTGCGATACTATCCTAGTTTTAGAAAATGGTCGAATAGTTCAAAATGGAACCCACAAAAACATTATGAAACACGACGGTTACTACATGAGAGCTATCACAGCGTTTCATTCTGGAAATGTAAACGAAAAAACTTCTCAAAGTAATGTAGACTTTCTACTTTCACAAACTTCTTTACACTAAACTTCTTTATTCAAGAGTTGGACGGGTATTTTTCAGCACAACATCCCTATCATCGTTAAGTTCCTTCGTCATCTTCGATGTGAGTTGCAGCGATTTAAGATCACTGCTCACCAACTCCGTCCGGGTCATACTTGGTCTTCCTCTCCTGAGAGAGTTTCCTTCCACTAAGATTTCTTATCCCTTCTTCACCAAACGATTATCATCTATACGGATCACATATCCATACTAGCATATTTTTCATTCGTGCATGCTATATGTGATTCCTATTATACCCAGTGGGTACAAATTGAAATTAGATAGCAACAAACACAAAATGTGGTAGCTGAGAATATTTATATTAAACAATTTCAATTATTTATTGATTATCTGCATTAGCAATGGATGGTTTCATGGACTTAAACATATCTAACTCCTTCAGATGCCTGCAAATCTGAGGGACTCAGACGTATTTACGTCTATGAAACCACTGTTAATACATAAATAAGTCAGACTGTTAGTATATATATATATATTTACACACACACACACACACACACACACACACACACACACACACACACACACACACACACACACACACACATACATACATACATACATACATACATACATACATACATACATATATATATATAAAACGAAGGAAGTGTGGTAAGGAACCAGAGGGACCATAACGCACCAGAGTACTCAATATTTAGGGTAGTAGAGTGGGTAATAGGAAAATGTTCAAGACCCCGACGGCTATTTCTGGACTAAAATGTTTTTAGTCAAGAAATAGCCGTCGAAATGGCTTCAGCTCTGCTGTCGGGGTCTTGAACATTTTCCTATATATATATGTATATATGTGTGTGTTTGTGTGTGTGTGTGTGTGTGTGTGTGTGTGTGTGTGTGTGTGTGTGTGTGTGTGTGTGTGTGTGTGTGGAAGTATATTTGGAATGCGGTGAGCAGAGTTTAGAATTGAAATAGAAACAAGTTTCGTCGTAATATTTTTGACTATATAATATAATTAGATAATGGAGCGTATAAACTCACTAAATGGAAAAAGTCAAAAATATTACGGCAAAGCTTCTATTTCTATTTCTAAACTCTGCTCTCCTCGTTCCAAACATAGTTCATTATTTTACATATCGAAGGGTGGTGGATTGGCAGTATCGGTAGAGGGTCGGACGCCATGCTTTCCAGCATAGTTACGTCCCTTTACGATCTGAGTTAAAATCCCGCCGAGGTTGACTTTGCCTTTCATCCTTACGGGGTCGATAAAATAAAGTACCAGTAATGCACTGGGTAATTGCTGGCCTTGTGCCTAAAGTAGAAACAATTATTTTACATATCGATATTAAGTTATAGCTTCTAACAATAACGGAAGAAGCTGGGTGGGTTAATTGGTGTAACGGTGGCGTCCTCATCCCGCAAACTAGAGGTGTGGGTTCCATCTTTTTCCGTCTAGTGGGTTTATATGTCCCATTATTAGACTAAATTACGTAAAGAAAAATATTACGTCGAAGCTTCTATTTCAATATATATATAAACATCTAAAGTCTGTCTTAAGCCAGAAGTCTCATTTGGCCGGTGCTTATCCCGGTTTCATGGCGTGAAGCGTCTGAGAGTACAAGAATCCCCCCTGGACAGGACGCCAGTCCATCGCAGGGTTAAACCTCCAGCTATTGCTGGTACTCATTTTCATCTGAGTAAACTGGAACAACGTGAAATAAAGTGTCTTGCTCAAGGAAACAACACATCACCCGGTCCGAGAATTGAACTCACAACCTTTCGATTGCAAGCCTAATGCTCTAAGCACTAAGCCATGCGCCTTCACATATATGTACATACATATATATATATATAACTTAGATTAAGATCCAGTGATCTTGATAGTTCATAAGGTGAGGCAGAACATAATACAGATAATAGTGTAAAGGTATAATTCTAATTAATCAGTAGTAGAGTAAAGACTAGTTACGGAAAAACGCATCGATCCTTCATTTTTGTTGTCAGCTGTTTTCATTTTACATTTGAAACGAGGGTAAGGGCCCTGACCAGCAAATAGCTAACTCCATCCGCCAGAGTATCAAAGTTACTATAGACTACCCAAGCAAACCATCGATTACTTGTACTAGACGCAGAGCTCTGGTTAGAAACTATTAATAACAAAAACAAATCCTCCATTCCCATTATGCCAAATCCATACCTTCCAAATACCAGATCCACCGAAACTCAGCTGTTTCGGATCACACCAAAATCAACATACTGATTGCGCATTTAGTAAGGGTGATGAGGAACGTGTCCCGCATGTCCAGCCCCAAAGAATTAGAGAGACACATACAACACTTCATCTACCGTATGCAGTTCTCTGGCTACAATCATTTAGAAAAAATCAGAGTATATAGAGGAGCCAGAACCAAATGGGAAAAAATGGTAGATAATGATACAAATGGGACCTGCCCCTTGTATAGGAGCAAATTTTGGAATAGAATAGAAAGAACTATGAATAAGTTTAATAAAATAAACTCATGGTATGATAGCAATAAATACCAGATTGTAATGTTCATCAATACAAACCCTAGAGGTGAACTAGCTTACAATTTAGAAGAGCTTAGATAAACTTAAACTAAATATTAAGATAGTGGAAAGACCAGGTACCTCCATAAAAACACTAATTAGTAATACATACCCTTTTCAAAGACCTCTCTGTATAGATAGGAAATACATAATCTGTAAGCTAAGCCCCCATATTAACTGTAAAACTAGAAACATAGTATATAGCATAAGATGTACTGAGGGACAATATAAAAATAAGAATATAATGTACATTGGTGAGACAGTTCGTAGTATAGGAGAACGATTAAATGAACACTGGCGAGAACTCCAAGATAGAAAAGACTCATCAATACTCCACCAACATGCTAAAATAGAACACAAGGGCAAATTAGAGAACATAGAGATAAAAATTGAATCTACACACAGAAAAGACGCAATGTTTAGACAAATCACAGAGGCAATAAACATAAATGAACTCCAACCAAAATTAAATAGAAAACATGAATGGAATGGCAACATCACAACTTATAATTAAGGACAAAATGAAAACATATAAACACACACACACAAAAAAATGCTTATATATGTATGCATGTATATTTATATATATATCACACACACATAGAATAAACAACCAACTAGTGACATGTAAATAAACAAATAAAAACACACACAGACACCCGGATGTAACTCATGCGCAAACTAAACACACAACACACACAAAAACAAGATGGCGTAGGACAGAACAAAGGAGAGGCACAACATAAAAAATAAAGAAAAGAATCCCCAGTCACTGAAGAGGTCACAGAATGTGTGACGAAAGAACTTTGACAATATGTAAACAACCATCCGGTTATAGAACCAACCCAACCAACCGAAATTTATAATAAATTAAAGTGAAAACTGGTGCGTGTATTTCTTATTGGTTTCTTATTGGCAACATGACCCTCCCAAAGTATAACAATATCGGTTTCAACACACGTTTTCAGATAAGGAATCCTGCTAAACAAATTCAAAAACGAAATAGATATATATATATACATATATATATATATATATATATATATATATATATATATACACACACACACACACACATATATATATATATATATATATATATATATATATATATATTTATATATAAAATACCAAACATTGTGAGATATGTAATTAATGACTGATAAGTTTCAGAAAGCCGGTACAATCTGGTAGAAATATATAAATGACAAATGATAACAAATAAAACAAGACAAAGTAATGTTTTACCCACCATATTTCAACATGATATTTCAGAGCTAAAACCCTCTTTTCAAATGTAAAAACGAAAACGGTTCAAAATAAAACGAACGATCGGTGTGTTCTTCCCTAACTGGTCTAAGAAGACATCGATTGTTCATTTCGTTTTGAACCGTTTTCGTTTTACATTCGAAAAGGGGTAAGGGTCCTGAAATATGTTGAAATATATTTGGTAAATCATTACTTATTTTTGTTTTATTTGTCATCCGTTGTCCTTTATGTTTCCACCACATTGTACTTTCAGAAACTCACCACGCCACTGTACACTGAACACATATCTAATAAGCAACCAGATTTATATTTTCTGGAACACTAGTATGTACATTTCGAGCACTCATCATGCCATTCTATATTTTATTATATATCCCGTTATATATAGTTTCTTGATTTCTTTACAGCAAATGTAGCTAAGACTCCAGACAAAGTATTTCCTTTGTCCAGAAAACAATCAGCTTCTCGGAAAACTGATAATAATGAGAGCAACAATGAAATACCAGAAGGTAGCTGTTTCTTCTTTCATCGTTTCCTTTTTTCGTCGGTAGCTTTGCAGGATTGGTAGAACATCAAACAATATGCTTTTTCTCTTTAGTTGTGTATTTTTACCTTTTGACCTAGTCTTTATCTATTTCAGAATTGATAATACATATACCAGTCAAGGCATATGATTGCAGTTATAGCTGTGTTGTTTATCACCACCACTTGGTACGTGATGCCTTCAGCAGTGACCACGCTGTTGTAGTGAAGGTACGGGCTTGGTTGTTAGGTTCTTCAATTAGATTCCTAGCAATGGGCTGTGTCCTTGAATAAGACATTTGATTCGCGTCGCTCCAGCTCATTCAGCTGTTATAATTCAAAGGGCCCGCCTTGCTACGCTTGTGCCACCATATATCTCTTTGAGATATACGTTCAAGTTACACGTATCTGTGGAATACTCAGACACTTGCACGTTAATTTCAATGGAACATTGTCGGACACATGTCGAGAGTGACATGTGTCCGACAATTATTTTGCAGAGATTTGGACCAGGTATCGGGTTTGAGAATATCTAGCTACCTCCCTTTCTTCTACCATTCTTCGAGGTCCCGAAAGTGTCCATATACTTTCCCCATCTTCTTGACGAGCCGATACAAAAAATATTCCCAGTGCTTCAAGACATTGAACTTAATCATCCTCTAAGTTGGATATTTAATGTAATGTAGAAGTAGCGGTTCAGAGATACGATATTTTGCCATTCATTCATTTAATCTTATTTTGTCTTCCCTTGCACATATTTTCTTTGATTTCTTTTCATTCATTTATTGTTTTAATATTATTCCTCCATTTAGGGCGGTCGATTGGCAGTATTGGTAGGTCGGACGCCATGCTTTGCAACGCCCCTTTATGATCTAAGTTCAAATCCCGCCGAGGTTAACTTAGCCTTTCATCCTTTCGGGGGTTGATAAAATAAAGTACCAGTCACGCACTGGGGTCGATTTAATCGACTTTCCTCTCCCCCAAAATTGCTGGCCTTGTGCCTATATAAGAAACCAATATTATTCAACCATTTACTTTCTCATTTTATTTTTTCTTAATTAACTTCATTTCTTCTTATCTGTTTTATTATTTCTTTATTTAATGTCTAGCGTTAGATAATGGTCTGACAATTAAAGAAAAAATCATTACAGACAGTGTACCGTTCTCTGTTTACCAAAGTTACATCAAAGCCGGTGGAGGATATATCTTGTGTTTCCTAGTCTTGGTCATTTATAGCTTAACATTCGGTTCCATTGTGTTCAGTGACTGGTGGCTTAGCTATTGGATTAACAGTTCTTGGGTAAGTACCACTACAGACTCTCACTTATCAGAACACATACGCACTCACGTGTATATATATACATGTATATATATACATATATATATATATACATATTACACCCACACGCTTACACACATAGACACACACACACACACGCATATATATATATAATATACATATATCAGAATGGAGGTGGTAAAAACCAGTTACACCATTACTCACCAGAGTACTCGATACTTGAGGTATTAGAATTGGTAATATGAACAAAATCAGGACCCCGATGTCTCAGCTCCGGCCGTTTCAACAGCTAAATCCGAACAGATCTAGCTATTGAAACTGCCAGAGCTCAGCCGTTGGGGTCCTGAATTTTTTCATATATGTATATATATATCTATATATATAAAAGCGATGATGTGTGTGTGTGTGTGTGTGTGTATGTGTGTGTGTGTGTGTGTGTGGACAACTTTGGACAGCTAAGGCTTTTACAATTCCCAACCGAATTTGACCAAATTTTCTGTGAACGTTGCACCTGTCGCTAAGATAGTCAAATCACAAACATTTTCAAATCGCCCCACGTTCAGCAATAAAAAATCGATAGCAAAATTATTTTTTTTTCGCCGAACCCAATTTCCCCTTCGTGTGCCTTTGCGATGTCCATAAACAAGTCGCAAGTTCGAACTCTGTCCGCCGCTGGAATTCACTTGGATGAACCTTGCTTTTTGCACGCACAATTCTACGTTGCCTGCTCACGAGTTGGCAGTAGAGATAATCTCTTTGCGCTTTTTCCGAAAAGAAAAACAAAGAATATCGTCTATTCTGAAGTGCTTTAGTGTTAACAAAAACACTTATTACAGCTCTGCCTTGACTTCACCTTACTCATTACAAAACATTCCAATGAATATGTCATGTAGGATATTTTGGATTATAAGTTCAAAATTTAACCATACTCAGCAAAGGATGCTCTCAAAGAATACATTTTCTGTTATTCTACTCTCATTGTTTTTTTTGTTTGTATACAACTCTGCTTTCATTACAACTTTTTGTACTTTAGCAAAACTGCCTGTTTTTTTACAGATTTGCAACGTGTATTGTCTTTAATCCTTTGTATAACTACATCCTGTTCAGTGTTTTTCTTCATTATCAGCATAGTTTTATGTGTACAAAAATTGCACTAAATATTCGTTTGCATTAATTATTGAAGACTTCTGCTTATTTTGACAGGTTGGGGACAAATCATTTTCTTCTTTTACTTCCGAGCTGTATATTCTTAGCATAATTTCAAACCCCGGATAACGCCGGGTAAATCTGGTAGTATATATATATATATATATATATATATATATATATATATATATATCTTTGCGTAAATTTGCCCTATATATATATATATATATATATATATATATATATATATATATATATATAGGCGCAAATTTACGCAAAGATCAAAGATTATAGGGATGAAATACACCCAAGTGTAACAGCTCTCATTTTCTTCGATAAAATGTAACTCGACTTGATGTATCAAATATACAAATATTTATTTTCTCCGCTATAACTTGTCAACACACACACACACACACACACACACACACACACACACACACACACACACATATATATATATATATATATATATATATATATATATATATATATATATATATATATATATATATACACACACACACACACGAGTTGATATCTATAAACAAATAATAAAAAGGAAAAACAAATATAGTAGAAAATGCTAGAAGGATTTTTTCAGTATAACATCAAAACATTTATTTATAAAATAGGGATTTCCGAATTTAATAGTTTACCGGTTTCAGCTGTATATGCTTTTTCAATGACGGAAGTTTATAGCGCAGTTAAATTGCATATTTATACGAATAATAATAAAATGGGGAAAACATTTTTTTAGTTTTTACATACATATTTAGAGAGGAAAGTTCATATTTTTATCCGAAGTTTTCTTTCGTACTCTGTTAGTGCTAACCACCTCTCTTGGTTAGCACTAACAGAGTACGAAAGAAAAATTCAGACAAAAATGTGAACTTTCCTCTCTAAATATGTATGTAAAAACTAAAAATTTGGTTGGCAACAGCCATCAAATGAAGAAGACTGACGTTATCAAGTTGCAGCTGGCATATTACGTAGTTTCTATATGATAGAGCTAATTAATCTATTATTATTATTATTATTATTGTTAACTTTGCCTTTCATCCTTATGGGGTCGATAAAATAAAGTACCAGTAATACACTGGGTCATTGCTGGCCTTGTGCCTAACGTAGAAACAATTATTATTATTATTGTTTTTGAGTCTCAGTCATTGATGTTATTTAACTGGAAAGTTTGTTGAAATGAATATCAAGCCACTACCTGCAGCCTCAGATATTCAGGACTTATCGGAGGGTTCTTGCTGTTTCCAGCAAGCATCCCTTTTGAAGTGTTCCAAAAAGCGGGGCGGGACCAATTTTCTTTAGCCATCCTTGGATGACAATCGGGACCACTTTGACTTCATGGCAGTTCCAAATCCTTTTTACCTCCCACTTTCAGTCCTGGTATCGGTTAATTTTCTCCCTCTCCTTCTCTTGCACACTTGTGTCGAATGGGCAGGCTACATTCACAATCAAGCACGATCCTGTTTCCTTGTCCAAACCCACCAGGTCAGGTCTATTGTGTTCCAGTTTCTTGTCCGTCTGTATCCTAAAATCCCACAGCACCTTCACCTGATCGTTTTCTATCACCGACTCTGGCTTATGCTCATACCACTTCCCAGAATGTGGTAAATTGTTTACTTTGCATAGGTGCCAGTGGATCACCCTGCCCATCACATCATGTCTCCAGCCTTTATAGTGAGTCTGGGATAGGTGTTTACACTCCTCTCCCTCTCTCCACAGATCCTACACAGTGGGCTAGCCCCTTCCTTGTAAATATGGTGTTTCAGCCACTTCGTTTTGAGGGCCTGCTCTTGCGCAGCCATTAGCATTCCTCCTGTAGCCTTTTTAAGGTCTCTTCTTTTCAACCAGTTCCATGTCTGTGGATCTCTAAATTCAGTTTTCTCAAAGAAGGTACTATGAAGGGATTTTTCATGAAGGTTGCTCTTTCTCCTTGTTGTTATTTCCTCCTTGGACATCCCCTGATCTATTGTCCTCTCCTTCAGTACAGTTCTGAGCATTGGCTCCCTACTATCAGTCACGTATTTGTGTAGGTTGTTTTTCTCCATCTGAACACAGTCCTCTATGCTGATAAGACCTCTTCCACCTTCAGATCTCCTTAAGTAGAGTCTATGGACATCACTCCTCTTGTGGAACATGTTGTAGATAGTCAATAGCTTCCTAGTCTTCCTATCCATTTCTTTTTGTTCAGCAACATTCCATCTCAGAATTCCCGCACTGTACCTAATAATAGACACAGCTCGGGAATTTACTGCACTTATGGCATTCCTACTGTTCACATGTGACTTTAATACGCTCCTTACTCTCCGAATGTATTCAGATCTTATCAATTCCTTCATTTGTTTGTTCTTAATGTCATCAGCCTCCAGAACACCTAAATATTTGTATCCTTCTTCAGTGTCAATTTCCTTTATCATCTCACCTGCTGGTACCTGGATTCCGTTGCTTCTGCTCAATTTACCCCTCTTCATCACAAGGACTCCACACTTACTAATACCAAATTGCATACATTACTGAAAATACGGACAGTGTCAACAAGCACATCCAACTCCTTCTCACTCTTCCCGAAGAGCTTAAGATCGTCCATGAAGTGGAGGTGATTGATGGTAAGCTCTCCCTTTCCCAACTTGAATCCTGCTCTCACTTTTCGCAGTATAATGGTCAGGGCATCAGGGGAAGGAGAAACAACAGAGGGGTCAGACTATCTCCCTGGAAGATACTTCTCTTGATCTTCACGCCTCCCAAGGATTCTCCAGCCGATGTTAACTCTGTTTTCCAGGACTTCATACTTTTGCTCAACAACTGTCTGATGTTATCTACCACCTTGAAGATTCTAGGCTTTTGGTGATCCAAGAATGAGGTACCATGTCAAATTACATTTTGTAGTCTATCCATCCCATGGCAAGACCAGTGTGTCTCCTCTTGCAATTCCTCATTACCATCTTATCAATAAGTAACTGGTCCTTTGTACCACGGGACTTCTTTCGGCATCCTTTCTGTTCGTCCGGTAACAAGTTGTTTGTGTGGAGGTGATGGTAGATTTCCTCAGACACAATGCTCGTTAACAGTTTCCACATTACTGACAGACATCTGATAGGTATATAGTTGGTAACATCATTACCCTTGATTCGGTCTTTCATTACCAGAACTGTGGTACCTTTTGTAAACCACTCTGGTACCTCACCTGACATCAAGCAGTCATTGAACATGGTTGTCAGTTTCGGATGGAGGGATGTTATATTTTTAATCCATACCCCTGCACACCATCTGGGCTTGGTTATTTCCAGTTGGTTAGTTTTTTGGCCTGCCCCTTAAGAGTTTCAACTGTGATACTCAAATCAGTTTGTTGGTGTGCCTGTTCACTAATCTCCTTTTGTACTGTCTCAATCCACACTGCCTTATCATTATGTTTAACATCCTACTCCCATATTCCTCTCCAGAATGTCTTAGTTTGTTCCGATTCAGGGATCAAGTCGTTGCCTCTTTCTTTCCCTTCAAGCTATCCAAACAACATCTGGTTGTTGTCAAACATGCGGTTCTGTCTATACTGATTGACTCTGCTCTCGTATCGCCTAATCTTTGCACTCTTTGCTACAATGCGTTGCTTCAGTTCCTCTATGATAATATTTAGCTTTTTCCTCCTAGTTTTGTACTTTATTTCCAGTCTATTTTTAGTGTCTATGTTTTTTAGTGTCCCATTCAGTAGGGACTCAAGCTTTCCAATGTCATTTCTCATTTCCCTGATTTGACCATTCAGTCGTTTCTTCCACCAAGGTTCTGATCTTTCTTGTTTTTTGTTTCCTCTCGCTTTTATGCCAAGTAATTTCCTCACCGCATTTGCTGTTGCTTTGAGGATATTGTTACACAGGTGAAGGGTCCTCGCCTCAAGGTATGGGATGACTTTGTTTACCTTAGCTGTTGTTTCTTTTAGCTTTTTCCTGTCTACAAATCTTAGGTTCATAGGTTTCCCACTACCATTGTTCATTTCATCTACTACTAAGTTTAGGATATCAACCAAATCTTGTCCTAGCCCGTCAGCATTCATTTCCTCAATGGCCGTATCTTTGTTCCAGGTATTATTTATTTCAGCATTCAGATCATTGTCTGCTTCGGATGCTTCCTCCGTTCTCTCAACCTCTTCACCTTCATTTCCCTCTGGCTCGTTTGCCTGGCATACCCCACTCTCCATTTCCAACCTAATCTCTCTGCTCAGTTCCTCTAGTTCAAGCTCGCTTATCCACCCATTAGTTCTTATTACCCGAGTCTGCCCGGCCAATTTTTGTTCATCTAATTTAAATAGACCAATCTCGTTCCAGATGTTATGCATTCGTTTCCTATAGCCTTTATTCCTTGGGGTTAGTCTTCAGGTAACATTGCATAACAGTTCTACTCAATTCTTTCGTCCAGTTCGTTCTGGTCCCTTTCCTTCTTCTTCTTCCTCCAACACCAGCAGTATTTGGATGACAGCCAGGTCCCTACTGCTGGGCCAGGGAGCACCTGCTGGATGAGAGTCTGTCACATGACATTCCAGTCTCCATTTCACCGTTATTCGAACTGTTAAGGTTCGACATTTAAGCACTCATATCGAGGATTGGTGAATGTATGGTTACATAACTACCGGTGGTTTCATCACCCCCGGTGATTTTAGCGTGGCACCATCACGCTGTAGATGAACATAAATAAACAAACAAACAAATAGATAAAAACCCAAAGTTTCATTGTAATGTTTGAATGTTTGACTTAGTTTTTTTCTTTTCTTTTTGTGCTTGTTTGTTTTTCTCCTTTGCGTTTTTCGTTTTACAAGGCCAGTAACATCGGTTACTAGTGTTGTTGTACTAGTGTTGTTGTTGCTGCTGCTGCTAAGGGAAGTAGGGGTTGTTGTGTTCAAAACTTTTGAAATTTGTGTTTGTTGTTGCGTTTGCTTCTGTCTGTGTTCTGTTCTATAATTTTTCGACTATAATTTTTTCTATAATTTTTTTCCTTTCATCCCTACGGGGCCGACACCGCAAAGCACCTGCAACACACCGGGACAATTGCTGGCTCCGTGCCAAAAGCAGAAGCAATTATTATTATTATATTATAGTTTAGATTTGACATCGTTTAAACTAAACATTTTGAGAGAGTTTAGAGATACAACAACATAATTATTTTGGTGTTGTTGTTGTTAGCTGTTTCACCGAGTCACTAATCCAGTCTATTTATATCTTTTGATACCTTCCTCGCTTCTTTTCATGTGTAGCTGGATCACCACCCCTCTCTTAAGTAGTGAGGGAATAGTGAGGGGTAGCGACACTGCAGTGGTGACGTTGGTGATGGGACAGCAGTATTATATGGATGGTGCTGGTTTGTATTTGGCTAGATTTTTTGTGGTAGTGGTGATGGTGATGGTGATGGTGGCGGCGGCGGTGGTGGTGGTGCTGGTGTGAAGTTATTTGGCTGTTGTTTTCTAGCCATTTTCTTTTCTGACTATAACATTTCTGGTACAAAATTAAATATTAAATTAAATATTAAATATTGGAGCCCTATGCCGTAATGTGATGTGTTGCCACTTCCTGAGTGTTAAGACTGATATCTTACGTTCCATTTGTAATTCTATCACAATTGTTTCAAATATGTAAAAAATCAAAAACTTACGGGAGCGATTCCCTATCCACCATGTGCGTATCTTCCCTTCGCAGTATCGGTAGAAGGTCGGACGCCATGCTTTGAGGCATAGAGTTACTGCTCTTTATGATCTAAGTTCAAATCCCGCCGAGGTTAAATTTGCCGTTCATCCTTACGGAGTCGATAAAATAAAGTACCAGTCACGCACTGGGGTCGATTTAATCGACTTTCCCCTCTCCCTAAATTGCTAGCCTTTTGCCTATATAAGAAACCATTATTATAAGGCATTCGCTAGAGCGTCGGAAAACATGCTTTGCAGCATAGAGTAACGGCCCTTTACGTTCTGAGTTCAAATCTCACCGAGGTTAGCTTTGCCTTTCATCCTAGCAAGGTCGATAAAATAAAGCACCAGTAATGCACTGGAGTCGACATAATCGAATCCCGCCCCACCACCACCACCACAAAATTGCTGGCCTTGTATCTAAATCAGAAACCATTATTATAAGGCATTTCCCCTATTTTTCATTGCAGAAAGGGCCTCAAGCAAACAGAATGGAAAATATTACTGATGATTCAATAACAACTCCGCTTTACTCGACAGCAACGGATTCAGTCTTATCTACAACATTAACTACAGAAATATTGAACACGGTAACATCATCGATATACAATACCTCTATTAATTCCACATCTGGTGACGGCAATAGAGATTCGTTTTATCTAACGGTTTATTCATCGGTAGCCATCGCAATACCTGCGTTGTTAATTTTAAAAGGAATATCCCTAGCAACGGTAAGATTTAACTGTCATGTTATTCGCACAAAAACATACACACAGGTATATACGCACGTACACTCATAAACCTACGCACACACACATATACACACACGTACACTCCCACATATATATAGTGGTAAGAAACTCTCAGGATAGCTAGACAGCAGGTCTTCAGAGAAGAAGCCCCCCCCCCCCCACCCCACCCCCATTCAATCGAGTGTTTCGGTCCTTAACTTCTTACACTCTAAGAAGGCCGAGCGGCATCCAGATCATGAATCCTGGGTGCCTTTCTGCTGACACTTAGCCATTCGGAAATCGGAGACTTGCTGTGTATTAAGACTTTGTTGACAGGATCTAGATGTAAATACTTTCCATTGCCTCTGCTCTCAAACATATTTGAACGCTTTCTTGAATTGCAAAATTACATTGATAATCGTGGTAGCGATGAGACGTCAACATGCTGTCACCAACACTACAAATTACGCGTAACTCAGAGTTACTTCCCGTAGAGTGCGTTAAAATTAAAACACGATGCCTCTCACGTGGTATTGAGGTCATTTTTATTCCGCCTTGACAAGATCCAGCTGGAACACCTTTCCACTACCTCTGATATTATATATATATATATATATATATATATATATATATATATATATATATATATATGTGTGTGTGTGTGTGTGTGTGTGTGTGTGTGTGTGTGTGTGTGTGTGTGTGTGTTCAAAAGAAATTGTTTTGGTAAAAACAGGAGTAAGCGGAAGAAAGCTCTCAACGATCGTAATTGTTAGTTACGATAGAGATTTTTATAAAAATAACAAAATAAGATGCTGAGGTTACATATATCGTTTAATCATTATAATTATGTTCAGGGTTCTCCATGCAATCGAGGTGTCCTTCATGCATTTGTTATTGTTATGAGAACGGTATCCTCAGATAATACCCGATATGTTTGATGTGTCTCTGGCAGGAATAAACACACGTCCTATTGCTTGTGTGCCCAGCTCAGATGGTGGAAGGGTGCTACACGAGAATGCTGAGGATGGCTCTGAACATTAATCAGTATACACTGAGGATGAAACACTCAGAGCTGTATGGGAGCATCCCAAAAGTCAGCACAAAAGTGACACAGAGGAGACTGAGGTTAGCTGGACATGCTCACCGACATCCAGAGTTGACATTGCACTCAGTGTTCCTGTGGGAGCCCCTACATGGACACATTAGAAGAGGAAGACTGGTCTGTTGGAGACGCAGGACATGGCAGCGATAATGAGGGACAGAGACCGCTGGAGAGAACTCGTCCATGGATCTCGGGAATTGTACCCGCCTTAGATAGATAAATAGATATATATATATATGTATATATATATATATATATATATATATATATATATATATATATATAAAACAAAGGAATTGTGATAAGGAACCAGATGGACCATAATGCACCAGAGTACCCAATACTTAGGGTAGTAGAGTGGGAAATAGGAGAAAGTATGACCCCGACGGCAGAGCTCAAGTCGTTTCGACGGCTATTTCTGGACAGTCCAGAAATAGCGTCGAAACGGCTTGAGCTCTGCCGTCGGGGCCATACTTTCTCATATATATATATATAAAAGAAAATGAGGGGGTTTTTTTAATGGAAAAAAACGAGATGTCCTACACGAGGGAAAGTATAAGGAAAGGAAATCGAAAATGCGACTGGAGTCTTTTTAATAATATTTATTTGTTTCCTTTACCGGCTCGCCTCAGATGCGAGAAAAACCACAAATCCTCCATCTCAATTCTACTTTTGAAAGGTATAAGGACTGTGAAACCTGTAAAGGAAGCACATAAATATTATTAAAAGACTCCAGTTGCAATTTTGATTTCCTTTCCTTATATATATACTCTGTCGAAATATTCGATAAATATTCCGTCGCAGCCGACGCGAAGGGCTTGTTTCGGTTATTTGTTGGAGATTTCTTCATAGAAGCCTTATTCTTATAGCCTGGTCTATTCGATTTTTTATATGGTTAATTATGCTAATTGTGAGGGGAAATGATATATATTTTATCTGGTGATTCTATAGACATGTTTTATGATATATATATATATATATATGAAAAATATGGGTGAGAAGAATACTGCTGGTTGCACATGGATAACATGTTATAAAATGAGTCCCTCATCAGTGATTTACCAAACGATCATGGGTATTTCATCGCATTAAAAATCATATACCTCACGTTGGAGCGATAATAACTAAATTAAGTTATTAGGACAATAGAAACGCGTAAAGCGAGTGAGACAAGTAAACAACACAGCGGGAAGCTAACCGAAGATGGAAATAAACACAAGCAACATAGTTATTCTTTCAGCATAAGCTGTGTGAAAATATGCGCGAGTCAGAAACAGATATATATATATATATATATATATATATATATATATATATATATATATATATATATTGATTGATTCTTTTTAGCTTCCCGTCCCCACGTAAAATTTGTAAATTAGTGGCTAGTTGAGAGATTGAGTCATATCGGTTGCCAGTTGCTAATCGCTTTACCGTGTCGGTTGTCACAAACAGTCATGACCGGCATGGGCCGGTGTTTGCATTCTGTCGATCGATTAGTTATTGATTAGGCGATACCCGCTGATGAAGCCGCATAAGCCGATTGTGCATTGTTGCATAATATATGCATACAGATGGTGCAGTGCACCTTACTGCTGCATTAGTGCGGCAGAAACTCGAGTCCGGGAACTTTATAGGCACCCGTTTTACGTGTGTTGTGTTGAGGCAAATAACTATCCACTTCTCTAAGTTGGTCTATGTCATAATTCTGCTGCATATATTATTATTTGGTCCCTTACTATTGTAGTCTATAACACAATCCCAAGGCACATATAATAACTTGAATACGGGATTTCTTGTTACTCTGTACAACATCATCTTTTACAACTGACTGCATCTTGTACGTAAAAAACAAATCAGTACTCATTACTATTTTGTTCCTACTTTCTTTCTCTTTGTTTTGTCAGCTAACAATATCTGCTTCCACTAATATACACGACACTATATTCAGAAACATCATGAAAAGTCCAATGAGCTTCTTTGACAGCAATCCTCCTGGAAGAATTATGAATAAATTTTCCAAAGAACTAGATGAAGGTGAAGTACCTATTTAACTTATTCCTTTTCAGTTTGTCAATCTCTAAAAATAATACATACAGTTCTCAGAGAATTCAGAAATAAAGAATTCGAATGTTGCAGGGTAGAAAATATATTCTTGGTTACGTGGTACCGGGACAACATCAGTAGCATATAAATATTTCCCCAAGAATAGGTTGTTCTCTACTCTCGCCCAACCTTTCTTCATTGCTGGAGAATGGGACTCTATGAGTATTTCCTTTCTTTAAGTACGGAGATAGAAATAGACTGGAAAGAGGATGAGACGAGTTGACCTCGATACTTAACTAGTACTTTATTTATAAGTTCCAAATAGATGAAAAGCAAAGTTGACTTTAGAGCGAGTAAGAACAAATACTGCTCGGAATTCTATCTGACACTCAAATGACTTCCAATCTGCCGCTATAATAAACTTGTTTACGGTTACAAAATAGTTAATATTTCACATTGTGTTGTTATTTTTATGACATTCACGAGAAATGCTTTAACATTAAAACTCGTTTCTCGATTGACAGAATCTTTAGAGATTCGAATATATTGCCATTGCAGTAATTGTTCTGGAACTTTATGTTCTGAGTTCAAATTACATCAAGGTCAAATTTGTTTGTTATCGTTGCTGGGTCAAGAACTGGGGTTGATTTAATCAATTTTGCCCTTCATTAAAGTTTTCTAACCTTGTGCTTAAACTAAAAATCAATTATCCTTAAACTGTTTCAAAGTCCATCGGTGCGGCTGTACCTGAAATTTAAACTGCATCATTATCACATACTGTCATGCTGAACTTTCCACATGTCTGTCGAGTGGAATGCTTAGCTACGTACATATACATTTCATGAGAGTGCTGTTTCGTTGATCTATCATCTGAAACACTCATCATCCAAACCGACGAAGATCCCTTCTAACAATCACCGTTACTATGATTCGGACAATTATTTTCAAATCTTGTTTTGTTTTGTTTTTGTTTTTTTTTCAGCCGATTATACCTTACCACAGTTGATGGACATATTACTTCAAGTACTGATACAGTTCATCATTTTAGCCATCATGTCTCTTCAGACAAATTTGATGTTTATTATAGGATTCATCTTAGCCTTTTCTATAATGTATCTTCTTCGTTATCTCTCAATCGCTGCTGTGCGGCAGTTAAAACGAATGGAAAACCTCAAGCGCTCAGTTTTACTTGGTCACGTTAATACAACCACCAACGGACTTGTCACAATAAACACATTCAACCAGAACGAATTTTTCTTCAAAAGGTTAGTATTTTGTTTTTCTTACTGTTGCTCCTTGTTATTGTTTTGCTGCTGTGGTTGTTGTTGTCAAATCGTCTTCAGAAAAACAAGATCTTTCTAACATTGGCATAATGCTAGCAATCTGGAGGAAGAGAAGGCTCAATTATATCTACCCCGGTACATAACTACTACTTTACTTTATAAACCTCAGAGGGATGAAAGGTAAAATTGGCCGTGGTAGGATATGAACTCAAATGTAAAGATTTGGGACAAATGTCGCAATTCATTTTGCCCAATGCTCTAACGATTTAATCCACAGACCTATTCTCAGTACAACAACATTAAGCACAAAAATAATTGACATCCTTTTTATAATGTATTTCTGTATGCACGTGTGCTTTCTATATTCAGTTTCCTAGTATATATAAAGGAGCGAAGGAAATTGCACTGCAGTAAAACACAGCCTATATATTATACGATGTTTCATTGTCATGTCATTATTTTAAATTGTTTAGAGGGGCGGTAGTGTGTCGGACAACATGTTTTAATTCTGAGTTTAAATGCCACCGAAGTTAGCTCGCCTTTCATCCTTACGGGATCGGTAAAATAAAGTACCAGAAACTCACTGGGGTAGATTTAATCGAGTCCTACGCACATCAAACGAAATTGTTGGCCTTTTGCCAAAATCAGAAACCATTATTTTAATTTGCCTAATAAGAGAATAATCTTCACAACAAAGATACTCTGAAAAGTGGGTGCAGCATCGTCGAATGGATAAGACATTAGCTTCACAAACATTTGGTTCGACTTCACTGCATTGTAACCGGCATAAGTGCCGTCCTTATACTCGGGTCGATCTATGCCTTGCGAGTGAAATTGGGTGGACGGAAACTGTTTAGAAACCCGTAGGATAGGCTATATCTGTAATTCAAAGGACAAGTCTTGTCACAAGCTCTGTTAGGCTGAATCTCCCTAGGAATTAGATTAAGGGTATAGATGTATGTGCACTGATTAGTCACGTACGTGTTAATTTCAACAGCAGCCTGTTTGACTGTTCGTTCAACTGTCATCGTTGAAATCGATGAAGATCCATTCCTCTTTCTAATATAAGTAATTTCTATATAAGTAAACATTAGACATTACTTCGCTGAGGAGGTCTAATCAGAATGAAAATTGTATAATGGTGTCGCCATACTTATTAATATCAAATTTATTCCCCACTAGATGTCACTATTTAAGTGTTAACCAATGTAAATATTCAAGTTCTTGTCTGATCCTAGTGGTAGATGTGGTAGGGGACAGAGGTAGGGAATCTTAGTGGTGGGGGTCGGGGTTCAGAGTGGAGTCTTGGTGGAGGTAATGATCATGGTGGTGGTGATGAGGATGTTGGCGGGGTGGTAGTGGAGGTGGTAGTGGTGCTGGTGCTAATGTTCTTGTTGTTGGTAGTGGTGGGGGTAATCACGATAATGATGATAATACTAATGATGAAGTCCATTTTATTTTTCCTTTGAGGTTTTGCTATCATCACGATGTTGTGTGTTCAGTGGAGATCCTGTTTGATTATTGCCTCCGTTGGGTAGGAGTTCGTCTCGACCTCACATTCATATGTATTTTCGTGGGAGCCGTTTATATTTTTGCATTTAATAAAAGCGTCATTTCACCCTCGTTTGCAGCTATGACATTAAATTTTTTAACACAGGTAAGTACAATTTTGTTTGCGTTTGGTGATTACATATAATGTTGAGAGACAAAGGCGTGGGAAAGAAATAGATAGACAGATATATGATAAATAGATGATATATATATATATATATATATATATTACTTCAAAATATTAATAAATATAGACATTCATGTGATCAAATATATTTTATTATACATATTTCAGAAGTACTGAGCTATTTCAACAGTACGTCCTCATCAGATAAAATAAGTTGATGGTTATAATTTAGTCATGGCATGTTGATGGTTATAATTTAGTCACTGCAATGACTAAATTATAACCATCAACTTAGTCAAGGTATGTCAGGCATCAACTTATTTTATCTGATGAGGACGTACTGTTGAAATAGCTCAGTACCTCTGAAATATGTATAATAAAATATATTTGATCACATGAATGTCTATATTTATTAATATTTTGAAGTAATATTAATAACTCCAGAAAACCCCCTGTAGAGTGCTTCTAATCTATTGTGAAACTTTATTCATTGATGAATTCATTGAACCTTGTTAAACGTTTAATTATATATATATATATATTAAAATAATATAGATATATATATGTATATAAAAGGTAAAAAGAAATAACAATATATATATATTTCTTTATATATATATATATATATATATATATATATATATATATATATATATATATATATATATATATAGAGAGAGAGAGAGAGAGAGAGAGAGAGTTCAACGCCGTAGGGTAAATAGGCTCCTACAAAATTGGTACAAGGACCAGGCCTGTTGTAATATATAATACTTCAAAACTACTAAGTCTAATAAGTCTCGGACAGATATGAAATGTAAGGTCCGATTTTAAACAGCTCGTTAAGTATTGTAGTTACTGGTGTTAAATACATATGCTTTATCTGTGTGTTATGTGTATATATATGTTCATGTAGTGTGTATGCTATACTTACATATAACAGAACAGTTCTTCTTCTCTTGTCTGGTCTGATAGTAGAAGATTTCTATTCTAGCTTAAATATTTTGAGTCCAATTACACTGATAATGTCCATAGGAAATATATGAACAGCACAACATCCCATTTGCTATCACCAATACCTCGTTCAAAAAACGTCGTTTCAATAAATTGTTTCTTTTAGCCTGGAAAGAATAAAAGCTCAATTGCTAGCAGAATATGAAACAACGTAGGCTTGCTCTTACAACTTTCTCACATAGGGGACATTATATTTGCCTTATATGTGACACTTCAATCTAACAGATTTTCTTCAGCATGTATTGAATAAGACTTTTAAGAAAATAGAATGACTTCTCCTCGGCGCAAGCTTGGGTTGATTATTAAAGCACAATTGCACTATCTGATCAACAATAATCAACACTCTATCTTTTGAGATGGGCACAGAAGGATGTTTCTAATTAATTACTTGATTAATTACTAATTAACAGATTAAATAATAGTTAATAAATAGGGTCACTAAACTAGTGTCAGATTTATTCTTATGACATTTCGTTTAGCCTTTGTTTATCCCGGAATAATCTCGCAGAAGTGAGACTGTTTACACAAATTGGTTGGTGTAGAGTTAAGATGGTCTATTAAATAATGCATACATACATACATTAACACACACACACACACACACACACACACACACACACACACACACACACACACACACACATATATATATATATATATATATATAAGTATGTGTAAGAGTGGAAGTTAGTAAAATCGAAGTTCCGGCAATCGGCCAGCATTCAGGAAAGAAAACACAATATTCGGAGCTTTGCACGAAGCATTCCATAAGAAGATATCGATAAATCGATAAGTTACATCTTATAGTAATAAACATCCGTTAAATAGAGTGACAAATTGAAAACAGTGGTTAAAGGGACAAAGCCACACTTTTTTCCAATTCCATCCCGCCCATCCCCTCAATCTATCTTATTTCTCATTCTTTATTCTGATGAAGGACTAGCGTCCGAAACGTTAAAACCCTCTTCCTACTATATCAAGCGTTAACCTAATATATCCCTTCAATATACTGTACCGATTGTGTTGTTATTTCTGTTTATCTTTTACATACATACATACATATATATATATATATATATATATATAATCGTTGTTTGACTATGAAAAGTAATCTTATAATTTTGGAATATAAACTCTGAAAACAAAAATAATTTTGTACATCACCACCGTTTTGGCCATTTCTATTCGTGATCGTGTTCTTTCGACGCCTATTAAAGTATCATGATCATAGGTTGGAGTGGGATATATATATTTGTGTGCGTATGTATGTAGGCAAGTATGTATGTAAGTATACATATAACTATAAATGTATGTATGTTAGGTCGCTCTCGAGTGCTACTGGTAAGATGTAACCCAGTGCCACCTGTCTCATGGTCGGGTCGTCGGCAACTAAACCGGCAACTCTACCAAGCTTGCTTGGTGAGGAGGGTGATATTTGGACACCCTACGGGATGAAATACAAGACCCGGTAAAGGGCGGAGGAATTCAGCAGAGTCAACGGCCATCCAAATAGTACTTTTTATTTTTTTACCTGGGAGTGATAGGCCCCCAGTTGTTGTCACAACACATTTCTAAGAGAGGTAAACTCTGAAAAAAATAATCTGTGGATTCGGAAGCATCCGATGATGTTGACAAGTTCTCCTTTTCGGGTAGTGTTTTCGATGCTCAGAGAGTGGGATTGGTAGAGTTGCAAGGCCTTTCCCCACTTAAAAAACCTTTAAAGCACAGGCATTGCTTGTTCAGGATCTGTTACAGGTTCATGTGGCTGGCCGTAGCTTAAAAGTGCACCATTATCTATAATCTGACACGCAATTGCAATACTTTTAACAGAGTTTGCAGCCATCATTTATGTATGTATGTACTCGCCCTATGTTTCTGTTACATTCTTACAGTTTGTTTTGTTGCCATTATTTTCAGATATTGAATATGTCTCAATTTCTTATTCGGATTATCAATGACACAGAATCGAGGTTTACAATTATCGAACGCTTAAATCAATTCCGAGATGTAAGTAAAACAATACCTCATAACTGCTGCTATTACTCACCATGTAACTGGTACATTCATGTTTCTTATTATAGCAATTTTAATATTTTTAAGTGATTCCTTCCATTTTCATTTATTTGTTTATTTGAATCACTTGAAACCTTTTTCTTCGTCTATTGAGAAGTTTCCTGTCTCGTAGAATGTAATTCCTTTGTACACGATCCAGCTTGCTCATTGAGATATTTTAATGCTTTTCCAGACAACAAAACGATTGGTGTTTGGAAGGACCTCCACCTGTAAAACATTGCTTCAAAAAGTCCCATCTAACCCATGCTAGTACGGAGAGGTCGACGTAAAAACACTTATGATGATACTTTTCGTTCTTCTTCTTCACAGTCAAGTATTTTCATAGCGTACCTTGTCTCTGAACAGCACCATACCATAGTATCATTGTCTCGTATTACCATTTGAGTGTGTAAGCAATATAGTTGGTTTATTAGATTACCATTACTTGCCATATTCATACACGTTATCGGATTTCAATTCAAGACAACTAAGAGCCGAAACCGGCACTGTAAACCATCAGACTCAGTACTCTAAAATTCTGCCAATCCTTCCGTCCCAGATATTTATTTTATATATCGATGTGGAATGGATGAAAAGCAAAGATGACCACGCAGTTCTGTAGTAGTGGTGTAGAAGTGATGTTGTAGTGTTGTAGTGGTCGTGTACTATGTTTAATTATGAAACATATGCTGGGGTAGTCATAGCCGAAACGGTTTTCATAATACATTTTCTCGGTCGTTGTTGTCCTTTAGCCAAATAACAATACTATTGCATTGTTACATAGTTCACACAACCTAGAAAATTATTCCCCACTTGATACAAAACGTGGTCAAGATTTGTACGTGTATAGATCCGTAAATACTGGAGATGAAACGGCGTTGTGGTGACATACGACGGGTCTTGGGTACTTTAAACCTGGAGGAACTCATCCACTTTCCAAGTCTAAACACATCTGATTTCTTCAAGGACGTCAGAGATAAAGAGAGAAGGGGGAGCAAGAGAGAGAGAGAGAGAGAGAGAGAGAGAGAGAGAGGGAGAGAGAGAGAGAGAGAGAGAGAGAGAGAGAGAGAGAGAGAGAGAGAGAGAGATAGAGATAGAGAGAGTAATTGAGAGGAAGTGAGAAAAAGATATAGAGGAAGAATCGATTTTAGTACTGAACAGATACCTTTTTATCAATAGCGAAACGAGGAAAACCGGGACATTATGATCGTATCTCCAACGCACTAACCACTAGGTTCCACGCTTTCACACACACACACACACACACACACACACACACACACACACACACACACACAGACACACAGACACACACACACACACACGCACACACTCACACACACACAAATACACACACACGTGCATGCACGCACACAAACACACGCACACACACACACACACTCACACACATATATATACATATATATATATAATACCTTATCCAATAGAACATCTCACTTCCACTATCCACTCGGCCATCTCGTCTCTACATAAACCAAGCAAAGTTGACTTTGGTTCGTTTTGAACTCAGAGCGTAGAAGACCGGAAGCAATACCACAACGTAGGTGACGAATTGAGTGTCAATTCGTTACCCACGTTATCAAGATTTACCAGATCATTAATCCATTGTAAAAATCTAATTCATTACACTTTACACTTTGCTACCAGTTCTGACATGCTCAAACTTCACCAAAGTGTCAGGTTCACCCAGCTAAGGCTTCCAGTGAGCAAATCACATTAGTTGGTAAAATATCTACTTTATGAGAGAAGTGCTTAGTCAATGTATGTGTTCTTGAAAGACACAAAGCAATACATCACATTTAATACTGCAGACCTTATTTTAGTGTGTTTATTATTTCTTTTCATACATCACTATCAAAGGTAAGATGGATCTTGCACTCTCGTGTATTCTTTGTATATACTGGATTTGGTTTTATAGTAGACGCTTAGAATGAGAAATAGTACTTTCTTTTTGCGGTTTTAATACTTCGACGAAGAGAAAGTGGTGTCTGTTGCTCTCATAGTAAGCCAAGCCGCAACATGGTTTCAATTCCCATTTTTACTGAGGGCGATGGGTTGACAGAATTGTTAGTGTCGAATGAAATAATTTGCGGCATTTGATCCTGCTCTTTACGTCCTGAATTCAAATCCCGCCGAGGTCAACTTTGCCTTTCGTCCTTTCGGAGTCGATAACATAAAGTACCATCCAAACACTGAGTCGATATAATCCACACTTCCCCTCCCCACATTTTTGCCAGTTGAGTGGACTGGAGCGACTCGAAATAAAGTATTTTGCTCAAAGATACAACGTGTCACCAGGAATCGAACTCACAACTTTACGACTGTGAGCTGAATACCCTAACCACTAAACCACGCGCTTTCACCTACAATAATCCTATTAAAAAGACATGAACAATACAATTTTCTTTCCTTCCTCTCCAAAGTATAAGATAATTATGCAAAGGCCAAAGAAATCAATAGGCCTGATATAAAGGATGTGTATATGGACATATTTTTTCTTGTGGTGTCATAGGAGCGGAGTAGGTGTATAAACCTAGTAGAGCCTATCGTAAATGTGGGGAAACAGCTGATTTCTTCTAGAAAAGGAGAGACAGAAAAAAATGAAGTGAAAACGAAATCGAAAAAGAATCAACCTCAGTACTAGACTGGGACTTTTTATTGGCCTTCAAAGCATGAAAGGAAGAGTTGATATGGCCAGGATTTGAACTCAGAGTGCAGAGAGCAAAAACGAATATTGCAAAGAATTCTACCCGATGTTCTAACGACATGCTAATGCGCTGCCTAATATAGGACAGAGAAAGGGTTAAAATCGTACACCGAATTAATTCTGTAATACTTTTGTTTGATTCTTCTATCTCGCGATTCTCAGTTTTTACTTCGACCGGGATTATCTTTGCCGTTCATTCACTTTAGATTCCAACAAGCAAAATACATCAAATTTCCTTCAATCAGTTCTTACTTTGTCCAAGCTACTGTTCAATCATTAAAGATATTTTCTTTTTTTTACCCCATAACTCCCGAGGGAGTCGTAGGTGTGCCGTAGAAGGCTACGGTGTTTCTTGTTCATTTTAAACCTGGTGTATCCCTTATCTCTTCAGGTCTGAACACAACAGATTTCTTCCAGAGTAGAATAGAGAGTAAGAGAAAGGAAATGAGAAAGAGATATAGAGAATATGTATGTCTGGCTGTCTGCATTACGACATTATGATGCTGTGTGTGTGTGTATATGTGTATATAGTGTGTGTATTTATATATAGTGTGTAACGTTTTTCGAAATATTTACTTCTGCGTTCACAGATTGATTTTTTTAGTTTCAGAAGATCCCGTTAAGGGAGAAAGCAGTGATTCTTTGCTTAAACTTAAATCTGTTATTTTAATATATACTAGCAGAATCGTCCGGCGTTGCTCGGGACTTGCTCTAGGGTTCTTATATATTTGATATATATTTATCCTTATCGAGCCTCGTGAAATAAATACGTTTGTTTATATTTTGTTATTGTGTATGCAAAAAAATCTGTACACGAATATATAATTATATATATATTAAAATAACAGATTAAATTTAAGCAAAGAATCGCTGCTTTCACCCTTAACAGGATCTTCTGAAACTAAAAAAATCAATCTGTGAACGCAGAAGTAAATATTTCGAAAAATGTTACACACTATATATATATACACACACTATATATACATATATATATACACACACACACACACACATATAGCGTCATAATGTCGTAATGCAGACAGCCAAACGTACAGACAGATATTATAAGGGCTCAACGTTATATCTATGTATCTATCTAAAAAGAAAGACTAAGAATTATAGAGAGAGATCGCTAAATCGCCTAATGCCGTCCCTACGGCATTGACAATTTGAAATACTTATTACATGTGTAAAGTTTGAAAACAATCGATTGGGTGGTTCTCGAGTTTTAAGGAGTCAGACAGACAGACATTCTCTGTTTTAGATATATATAATTATATATTCGTGTACAGATATTTTTGCATACACAATAACAACATATAAACTTATTTATTTCACGAGGTTCTATAAGGATAAATATATATCAGATATATATGAACCCTAGAGCAAATCCCGAGCAACGCCGCGCCATTCTGCTAGTTATATATAAACTGCATTGCGGCCAAATTTTATGAAAACGAAAATGAAGAAAATTAGCGACAGAAATATAAACCTTATATAACGATGCAAATATATCAACGTTTACATAAGCAATGTAATAACTGTTATGATATAATGGACACTAGCCGGTAGTGTTGACATTTGAAAATGTTAAAAGAAATAAGCAATCATCATATATAAGAATATTTATAATGATTGCTTATTTCTTTTAAAATTTTCAAATGTCAACGTATCCGGGTAGTGCGGTGGATTGGCAGTATCGGTAGAGGGACGGACACCATGCTTTGCAGCAAAGAGTTACGGCCCTTGCCATTCTGAGTTCAAATCCCGCCGAGGTTAACTTTGCTTTCATCCTTACGGGGTCTATAAAATACAGTACCAGTAATACACTGAAAAATTGCTGGCCTTGTGCCCAAAGTAGAAACAAATATTTATTTAAAGTAATCTAACTTATTTTACTAACGGAATAAAAAAATATATTCAGCAAGCAGTCCCGCACTCCTCCCTTTATTGTATTATGATTGTTTTCTACTTTAGGCACAAGGCTGATAATATTTTTTTATGACTGTATGGGATGGTGTAGGGGCAATTAAATCGACTCAACTACTTGAGGGGTACTTTATTTTATCGACACCGAAATGGTGAAAGCCAATGTTAACCTCGGCTGAATTTGAACTCAGAATGTAAAGTTCAAAGATTAAATTGACCATTCATCTTATTGGATAGAGAGTTTATGTATAATTGAATGTAACACTTCACTGTATTGTTTATTGTTCCACGTACTCTTTTAAGTTCGTTTATATTATAATTGTTTCTACTTTTGGCACAAGGCCAGAAAATACCCAGTGTATTACTGGTACCTTATTTTATCGACACCATAAGGATGAAAGGCAAAGTTAAACTCGGCGGGATTTGAACTCAGAATGGCAAGGGCCGTAACTCTATGCGTCAAAGCATGGCGTCCGACCCTCTACCGATACTGCCAACCCACCGCCCTTTTGGTACGTTTATATTATAATGGGGGCTAGCAGTATGAGTGGATCCATTTTTGTTGAGAGTTACCCTTTTGAGCAGACATCGCTTTTGAAAGGCGTGTTTATATTATTGTCAAAACAAATTCCCATTGGTTGTGTTTCTATCTCCCTATTTTCATTAGCGGTTTATGTTATATATATATATATATATATATATATATATATATATATATATCAATGACATTTATAAATAGAGACTATATTTATAAAACGATATTTATTCTATTATATATATTTCAAGGGTACCAAAACTTTGGTACGCTCTCATCAGATAAATAGAAAGTTTGATTTATTAATATTGACATACCCAGGAATGAGACCTTAACGGTTCAAGCTTCTCCAGGAGTATATATATATATATATATATATATATATATATATTTGTTAAAATAACAAATTAAAGTTTAAGCAAAGAATCGCTGCTTTCACACTTAACGGGATCTTCAAATTTATTATTATTACTATATATATATATTCTCCTGGAGAAGCTTGAAACGTTAAGGTCTCATCCTGGGTATGTCATTATTTATAAAACAAACTTTGTATTTATATGATGAGGGCGTACCAAGGTTTCGGTACCCTTTTTAATATCCTATTATATTATTATTATTATTATTATTATTATTATTATTATTATTATTATTATTATTATTATTATTATTATTATTGTTCTTTGAGGCTCAGTCATTGATGTTATTTAACTGTGAAGTTTGTTGAAATGAACATCAAGCCACTACCAGCAGCCTAAGATATTCAGGACGTATCGGAGGGTTCTTGCTGTTCCCAGCAAGCATGCCTTTTGAAGTGTTCTAAAAAGCGGGGCGGGACCAATTTTCTTTAACCATCCATGGAAACTCTTTGAGATAGTACCTAATGCGCCTATGACAATCGGGACCACTTTGACTTCATGGCAGTTCCAAATCTTGTTTACCTCCCACTTTATCGGTTAATTTTCTCCCTCTCCTTCTCTTGCACTCTTGTGTCGAATGGGCAGGCTACATCTACAATTAGGCACGATCTTTTTCCTTATCCAAAACCACTAGGTCAGGTCTATTGTGTTCCAGTTTCTTGTCCGTCTGTATACTAAAATCCCACAGCACCTTCACCTGATCGTTTTCTATCACCGACTCTGGCTTATGCTCATACCACTTCTCAGAATGTGGTAAATTGTTTACTTTGCATAGGTGCCAGTGGATCACCCTGCCCATCACATCATGTCTCCAGCCTTTATAGTGAGTCTGGGATAAGTGTTTACACTCGGATACAATGTGAGCCACAGTCTCCTCTCTCTCTCTCCACAAATCCTACACAGTGGGCTAGCCTCCTCCTTGTAAATATGGTGTTTCAGCCACTTCGTTTTGAGGGCCTGCTCTTGCGCAGCCATTAACATTCCTTCTGTAGCCTTTTTAAGGTCTCTTTTCAATCAGTTCCATGTCTGTGGATCTATGAATTCAGTTTTCTCAAAGAAGGTACTATGAAGGGATTTTTCATGAACGTTGCTCTTTCTCCTTGTTATTTCCTCCTTGGACATCCCCTGGTCTATTGTCCTCTCCTTCAGTACAATTCTGAGCATTGGCTCCCTACTATCAGTCACGTATTTGTGTAGGTTGTTTTTCTCCATCTGAATACAGTTCTCTTGTGGAACATGTTGTAGATAGACAATAGCTTCCTATCCATTTCTTTTTGTTGAGCAACATTCCATCTCAGAATTCCCACACTGTACCTAATAATAGACACAGCTCGGGAATTTACTGCACTTATGGCATTCCTACTGTTCACATGTGACTTTAATACGCTCCCTACTCTCCAAATGTATTCAGATCTTATCAATTCCTTCATTTTTTTGTTCTTGATGTCATTAGCCTCCAGAACACCTAGATATTTGTATCCTTCTTCAGTGTCAATTTCCTTTATCATCTCACCTGTTGGTACCTGGATTCCGTTGCTTCTGCTCAATTTACCCCTCTTCATCACAAGGACTCCACACTTACTAATATCAAATTGCATACATATATCATTGCTGAAAATACGGACAGTGTCAACAAGCACATCCAACTCCTTCTCACTCTTCCCGAAAAGCTTAACGTCGTCCGTGAAGAGGAGGTGATTGATGGTAAGCTGTCCCTTTCCCATCTTGTATCCTGCTCTCACTTTTCGCAGTATACTGGTCAGTGGCATCAGGGCAAGGACAAACAACAGAGGGGACAGACTATCTCCCTGGAAGATACCTCTCTTGATCTTCACGCCTCCCAAGGATTCTCCAGCCGATGTTAACTCTGTTTTGCATTATGATTATTATTATTACAGCTGCATTTATCTTGCTTTATGTTCATACGAGTTATCACCAAGTCACAACCAGTGACCTCAAGAGACAACAAAGTCCGCCATGTTCAAGAAAGGACATACATACTCATACATGCATCTTTAGTGTTTAGACTTGTGATGTACTTATATTGACAGAATCTTCCTTAGTATATGGGCAGTTCCCATTAGTACTATCTTTGTATTTCTCCTATACGCGGGTTTCCTGGGATTTGCGATAAGTAATCATTAGACCCCTTAGGTATCATTCCTAGAGCGCCTACAACCACTGGTATTGTTTTAGTTCTCAATTTCCACATTTTTCCAATTTCTATCTCCAGGTCCTTATACTTGCTCAATTTTTCAAATGTTTTTATAGATACATTCTTATCTATTGGAACGGACATATCAATTAGCAGGCATACCCTCTTTTTAAAGTCCTTCAATATTATATCATGTCTATTTGCATCTATTTTTTGGTCTGTTTGGATGCTAAAGTTCCACAAGATTGAGATGTGATCTTTTTCAAGTATGGGAGGTGGTTGATGCTCCCACCAATTCTTTTGATGGGGCAGGTCAAAATGCTTACACATTATCCAATGTAAGTATTGTGCAGCTCTGTCATGCCTGTTTAGGTATTCGGTTGGAGCTATAGGACTGCACATTGAAATTATATGGTCAATGGTCTCTGGTTGTTGTTTACATACACGGCATAATGGGCTGCATCCATTTTTTTTATTATGTTGGCTTGGTAATTTTTTGTTGGCAGACACTGATCTTGTGCTGATATAATCAGTCCTTCAGTCTCCGATTTCAGTCCAGAGGGTGCCAACCACTGATGGGTTAAAGTTTTGTCAACATCAGGATTGTTAGCTCGTTCTGGGTATTTTTCATACAGAGGCTTTTCTTGCAATTTCTTAGCCAGATTCTGTAGCAGTTCTTTCTTTGCAGTTACTTTTACCTGCTTTGCTTTTTCTGTGTTTTCCATTTCAGCAGTAAATGGGACTTCTGAAATGTGTAGTCCATTACTGTATCTTTGTGCATCTTTTGTAATGGAGTATGATCGTTTGATGCTTTCGTGTTTCAAAACGAGTTTGATCATCCAATCATGTGATTCCCTTAGATATATAGATAATCCAATTGTTGCAGTTTTCAACGCAATATCTAGCTGGATTAACCCACGTCCTCCTTCTTTCCTAGGGAGATATATTATATCTGTATCTGCCTTAGGGTGATGCATTCTGTGCATGGTTAAGAATTTTCGAATTTTTGTATCGAGCCTACGGATCTCTGTGCTTGACCAGTTGATGACATTGTAACTGTAGGTTACTACTGGTATGGCAAGCGTGTTTATGGCATCGATCCTATTCCTTGCATTCAATTCCGTTCTTAAGATTGCTCTTACTCTGCGGTAACATTCCTTCCTTATCCTTTCCCTCATTGTCGAGTGCTTGATTCCGTCTCCTTCACAAACACCTAGATATTTGTAAGTTTCCTCTTGATCAAGTTCTCTTATCACATTCCCTCGATCAAGATTAATGTCTGAACTTTTCAGCAGCTTTCCTCTGGTGAACGTTGCTTTGGCGCATTTATCTAGTCCAAACTCCATTTTAATGTCATCACTGAACTGCTCCACAGTGGATAATAGCCCTTGCAATTGTTCATCATTTTTTGCAAATAGTTTCAGGTCATCCATGTAGAACAAGTGATTAATGGTTTTGTCATAGACTTTATATCCATGTTTTGTTTCATTGAGCATTTTACTTAATGGTATAAGTGCGATGCAGAATAAAAGCGGTGATAAAGAGTCACCCTGAAAAATTCCACAATTAATATTAACTTCTCCAGCTTCCAGTGATTTTGTTTCACTATTCAAAAGGATTGTCGTTTTACATGTCTTCATCTTCATATTGAATGACAAAAACCTCCTGACAACGGGGGGTATTTTGAAAATCTCTAAACATTTTTCAATCCAACTGTGTGGCAAACTATCGAATGCTTTTTTATAATCTATCCAAGCAATCGATAGATTTTTGTGTCTATTATGACAATCTTCCAGTATCATTTTGTTAACCAAAAGCTGATCCTTACAGCCATATGAGCCTCGTTTACACCCTTTCTGCTCAATGGGAAATAGGTCATTTGTTATCAGGTGGTCATATGTGTATTCAGTTAGGACTGATGTTAAAATTTTATACATTGTGGTCAAGCAAGTTATCGGTCTGTAATTTTTGGGATTGTTTGTCTCATCATTCTTGGAAGCAGGAATGTAATGCCGTTAACTAGCCATGATGGTATCTTTTCTGGCTCCTTAACTATTTCATTGTAAAGTTGGGCTAACAGCTCATGAGACTCTGTGAAGGCATTTATCCAAACATTTTGTATTTTGTCTTTTCCTGGGGATTTCCATTTGCTGGTTTTTCTTAGAGCCAAGCGCAACTGTTCAACTGTTATATTTTCCCATATTTGTTCTTCAAGTAGACCTGTATCTTTCATTTGTCTGTCTATCCATGGGGCATGTATGTTATGAACTTTTTCTTCGGCCCAGATCTTTTCCCAGAATTCTTGCACTTCCTCCTTGGGTGGTATTGATTTAGCAGTTATTGTTGACTTACCAATGTTTCTGTAGAAGTTTCTTTAGTTGTTTATGAACATATTATTGTCCTTATAGAATCTAGATCGTTTTTCAAAGCGCCTTATACGAGCAGCTTTGGCCGACACTTTTTGCTTGATTATTTCTATCAGCATGTCTATGTCACTTGTTGATTTTATACTGTACTTTCTTTTCAATTTTCTAAGTTTAGTTTGTTTAACATGTTCACCTACTTTATAGTTTGTTAAAATTTCTATGTCAGATCGGAGAAGGTTTATTTGGCGATTGATGTTCTCTTGCCAAGTAGATTTCTTGTGGGAATTCCTTTGTTTTTTCATCTTCACTCCACATAAGTGAGTGGTGACTTTAGCCGATGCATAATAGAGATGATTTAAATCAGTAATGTTTAGTTTGTTTGTGATGATAATGTTTTTGAGAATTATGTTAGTCTTGTGTATTATCTTTTCATTTGGAGTTTCATCTTGAGCATGCACTCCCTCCACTTTTTCGATCCTTTCTTTAATTTGTTCTGTTGTCAGTGATTCCGCCCCAACCCTGGTATTCGAAGTGTTACAATTTACATCGTTTTCACTGACACATGTTTCATTTTCCCTTCGCTGACTTTGTGCTAATAGCTTGATCTGATCAATTTCTATATCAGTTAGTAACTTTTTTTATTATTATTATTATTATTATTATTATTATTATTATTATTATTATTATTATTATTATTATTGGCGACCTACGTAGTAAATCGTATTATCGTGAGCTCCGCAAAGGTTTGTTATTTTCAGTTGTTTAAAATTGCCATTTATGGAAAATTTTTATTGTTAACTGTATATAAGTGCACATACATTGTTTTCTGAAAAGGACACTCAAAACGATTGGGGCCTTGAGCCCAAAATTTAAACTTTTTTAATTATCAAACAAAGATTTTTCTTTGAAAAATCAATGACGACCAGAGTCACACCTTCCTCACAAACTAACACCTCACACCGACACCACCATTGTAAATATTACTACGTTTGCCAACACTAAAAATATAAGCAGTAGCAATATTTTAAATTTGTCTCAGGCAGACATTCATTTCCTGACATTACCAATGACTGCAGGTGTTAAAGCCGCCACCCCTACCACCACCACAGCGACAACAGAAACAAAATAAAAAATAAATTAACTCGTGATATCGAAATGAATTCAACCAAAATGAACTCTTCCGCACCGAACACCACTGACGCCACTACCACCACAACTGAAACTAAAATTAACAATAACAAAAATAACGATAACAACAACAACAATGAAATTAAGAAAACCACCATGAGTATTGCCAGAGTAGCAAAACAGTGCGAAGCATTCCAGGTAACTCAGGAGGAATTAGAAGAAGCCAAAAAAATGGTAAAGAAAGATGGGTAGAGGGTCAGCCAGCCCCCCCCCCCACATAATAAAATGGAGTATCGGCGCCTAAGCACCGTGTCTTATCGGACGATTAACATAAAATCGCGCCGAGTGGAACGGGCATCCGAGTCACAAATCCAAAAAGCTTTGGGACATGTGTGGGCAAAAAAAAAACCATCAGCCGTGGGCAGAAATATGGAACCGTGGACGTGTTCTTTGAAACACCACAGGAGGCAAGAGAACACCTTATGGCCCCATTAAGAGGTGACGACTTCACACTCGTCCCAAGCTATTGTGGCCAGAGACTCGTGAAGATCAGGGTGACCCACGTTCCACCGCCATCGACATTCCCTGGCAAATAGCTGCTGTCCTCGCCGGCATCGAAGCCAATACCAAGATAATCGAAATAGCGAAAGAAAAGCAGGAGAACTGGTCCGGATCTGGGATGGAGCTCCTGATCCAAGCGGACCAAAAAAGCATTGAGGAGATCCCAGAGGTAATAGACCTCACTGATGGCAGCCACTTCACCGTAATCGTCGAGGGCAGAAGGCCTAGGTGTGTCGTTTGTGGTGAATGAACCCACCTAAGGGCTTTCTGCCCTCAGGCTAAAAGGTTGAGGCCACCTCTCTTACCCACCCCAGTGACTCAACCATCAACACCACCAGCAGCAGAGATGGCAGCAACAATTGTAGCAGCAACAACAGAAGCAACTGTAACAACAACAACAGAAGAAACTGTAACAGCAACAACCCCAGCAACAGTAGCAAAACCAAAACCACCACCACCCAACGCGCCAGAACTAGCACCAGCGCCTACACCATCCACAATGCCACAACCAAAACCAACGCCTGTGGAGGATTTTCCACTCACCGGCCTATCACAACGGGAGACAGATTGTGACGACGAGGAGTGGGAAATGGTATCATGAAAAAAGAAAAAAAGAAACCAAAAAAGAAAAAATGCTCTTCCCTCCCCCTCCAAAAACAAACTACAGAGGGAAACAGTTAACTATCAAACAAAAAAGTTAGGACAGATATGCCACCATCCACACCAGCATCACCAACCCCATCACCACAAACACCAACACCATCACCATCATTAACCCTACAACACCATCACCAACTCCACAAAGGTCACCAAAAAGCGAAACAGAAACAAACCCACAACAAACGCAAACAAAACAAAACAACCAAAACAATACACACTACACAGTATTATTACACTACATGCAAAACAACACCAGCATCAAAGAAAAAGACTACACAACAACCCAAAAGTTCACACCACCTCCACACATACAAATCATTCGCATCACACAGAAAACGTACACGACACTGAAACAAAAATTCCCCAAAGACATCGGAGACTTCCGACAAACACTCTCCAGGAGGATTTATAAGCACATCCTTCCGGAGGAGGCCACAAGCAGTGAAAAGGATGGAAAATCATCCTTCCTCTACGACAAGTAAGGTAAGTGGTCTTTCCCAACTTTTCCACTCCATTTCAACATGACCTCACTCAGAATAGGCAGCATAAATGTGTGTGGCTTGGGGTCGTCATGGAAGCAGGGCCACCTGCTCAACGACCTCAAGTCACTAAACATAGATGTAGTGGCCATCAGCGAGACCAGAATCTCCGAAGCATGGGCCTTCGCACCGATCTTCGGCGGCTACGATGTGTACGCATCTCCCAGCCGTCCTGGATCGGGGGGAGGAGTTCCTGTGCTTTTTCGGGGAGGTTTGGATCTCGTCATAGAGGCCATCTTCCTGGACCCAGAAGGTAAGTTAGTGGTGCTGGACGTGACCAGCGGAGACAGGCAAGCTTTCAAGCTAGTGGCCGTCTATACCCTAACAGGAGCAGGGCGGCCTGATATCTTCCGGCGTCTGGAGACCTTTCTTGGAACGTCCCGCACTTTAGTGTTAGTGGGCAACTGGAACGGGATCTTAGATGCATGCTGGGAATGTGTGGGATTAGCGGATAGGGGTGGAGGGTGCAAGAGCCTCACCAACCTGCTCAGGCGTTTTGAACTGTCTGACAGGTATCCATTGGATTTCCCGAATGTGCCAATGTGGACTTGGACAAACCGCATAGGGTCATCCAGATCATATCTAGATAGAGTATTTTGTAGGGAAATAGATAGGTCTAGCATAGGCTGTCCACAATTCAAGATAGTCAGCTACACGGACCACAAATTCGTGATCTGTGTGCTTGACTTAGATAGGCTTCATAGACGAGGATCCGGCGACTGGAGGCTAAACGCGTCCTTACCAGCGCGCAAGGCCTACCGAGACCGGATTAGCGAACTAGTTAAGCGGGCGTTGACGGGGGCCATCGTCAACAACAAGTGGTGGTTTGCTCTGAAAAGAACGATTAGAATAGAATCCATTAGGTTTAGTAAGACTTTAGCAATAGAGAAAAATAGAGCAGAGGGAGAACTAGTTAGAACATTAGACGAGGCGCTTAGCAAAGGCATCGCGACCGACGTACTTGCGGCGAAATTGGCACTTGACCAATTCTTCAATGCAAAGCACGAAGGCTGCGTTGTCAGAGCTAGGGTGCGTGCTCTAAGACACGAGGGGACGAAAGCCGTTCAATGGGCCCGGATGGCGGAGGCGCGTCGTGGCAACAAAGACACGATCCGGTCCTTGGTGGACCACGACGGGCGCATGCTACTCGATCCCGGGCAAATGTGTGAAGCTTTTCAGCGACACTTCACACAGCTGTTCGGGGGCAGCGGCGGGCCAGATCGAGGGATGGACTTTAGTGTCTACCTCGACGGACTGCCGCGGCTCTCGGCCACTGAGGCGGTGTGTTGCGAAAAGCCGATAACAGCCGCTGAAGTACGGGAGGCAATGACTTGCTGCACGAGGGCTAAATCGCCTGGTTTGGATGGTCTGCCCTATGAACTTTACGTACAGATACCAGACTTGTTCGGAGGCCTCTTGGCGGACGTCTGCAACTGGAAACAGAACGGGAGAATTCCCAGCTCTGTGAGCCGAGGAGCTGTGGCGCTGCTGAGAAAGGATCCGAACAAGGGGGATAACATAGATAATTTCAGGCCCATAAATCTGCTAAACACAGAGTTCAAGATTTTGGCCAAGGTGTTAGCAAAGAGGTTGGCGCTTGTCGTTGGTGGTCTGGTGGGAGAGGCGCAGACATCCGCCATTTGCGACAGATCCATCCACGACAACCTCCACCTCATGCGATACATCGTAGAGAGGGTAGCTAGGGAACCTGGAACATGTGCGTCCTTGAACAATTTAGATCAGTCGAAAGCTTTCGATAGGGTCGACAATCGTTACCTAGCGGCAGTCCTGAGGGCGGCTGGCTTTGGGCCCGTCTTCAGAGGCTGGATCGCTGCCATGCACAGCGACATCTGCTCTGTGGTGAGAGTGAACGGTTACCTTTCGGAATCGTTCAACATCATGCGCTCGGTCCGCCAAGGATGTCCCCTCTCGTCCCTCTTGTACGTATTGACTCTCGAGCCATTACTGCACAAACTGGAGATTTTGAGCCGGGTCCCGCGCGAACTAGGATGCGGAAGATCCGTGTCAGCATATGCGGACGATATCACCGTAGTGGTGTCGAACGCCTAACACATCGAGGCGATCGGCACTACACTAAGAGAATACGAAGCGGTGACAGGAGCAATGATCAACCAGGTTAAGTCAGTGGGCCTGCAGCTCGGCACCTGGAGAGGCAGCTCCATGCCGTCCAACAGCGTCGTCGGGCGCTGGACGGACGGACCGGTTAAATTGCTCGGGGTCTGGTTCGGTCCGGATCTCCAGACGGACAAAAACTGGGACGAGGTGACGAGCAGGATGGCTTCTCTCACCCAGAAATGTGCGGAGAGGAAGCTATCCCTGAAAAGTCGAGTGGAGGTGGCTAACGCGTACATCGCGTCTGTCATCTACTACAGCCTGACCGTCGTACCTTGCCCTAAGCCCCGCCTGAGTGCGCTGGAGCGTTTGCTCTTTCGCTTTTTGTAGAAGGGACGCGCTCCGATGGTCAGGCGGTCCATCTGCTGTCAACACCCGCTACGTGGAAGGCTTTGCTAGACAAGTCTTTCCCCAGCTCGTCTCCTTGACGGAGCTGCAGTCCTGGGTCAAGCAAAGACCGAGAGGGAGCGCTTGAAGACTGGAATGTCTTCAGGCGCTCACAGCCCTCGACCAATCGGGCAATGTGATCGGTGGAAACTCCACCTTGGCGTTCTATAGAGGATTAGTGGAGGGGAAGAGCGACGACGTACTTGGGGAAACTCTAGGCGTCGACGAAAATCAACTAGCCAAACTCTTCGGAAGAACTTTCGGGCCGGGGCCTATGGACAACTTCCAGAAATCCCTGGCCTGGCAGTGCTACCGAGGAGCTTTGCCAGTTCGGGATAAACTCTAAAGGCATGGAGGTGCCGTCAGCCGGGCATGTCCGAGATGCGCGCAGGGCGACGAAACCGTCCTGCACGCACTCGTCCAGTGTCCGAGCATTGCTGACTTGTGGGTTTATGTCGAACACCTGCTGTCGCGTGTGGGACGGATCCAGTTATCAGCTGAGTCCATCGTGAGGATTCCCCCTCTCTTCCTTTAGCCGGGAAGGGCAGGCAGTTTTTATCTGTCTGGTGGCCATGGCGAAAGAGATAGTATGGTGGACACGTTTAAAAGGGCTGAAGACGAGCACTTACCTCTTCGGTGATGCCCTGATTAACTTTTTCAAATTTCATTTTAAAAGGAAAATCAGGGTAGAAAGGGAAGTGCTCTCTTCCCAGCATTTTGTTGAAAGATGGGTGAGAGAGGCAAGAATGGCCCGAGTGAATGGGCCTACTCTGAGTATGTGTCTGTAAATTAAAGGTGGAAAACTGGGCGAGGGCACTTGCCCTGGGGGTCAGGGTCACTGTGACTTTTTAATGGGCTTTCTCCACCAATGTCCCTCGGACGTCTCCCCCTATTGGGGAATTTTTCATTGTTATTTTTTGTTACATCCTCTGTTTTTGTTTTTTACACGCAGAAATGCCCATTTGTACCGTCCTGTATTGTCCTGTACTGTCCTTAATGTCTACTTTATGTAAACCCTTGTGGTTAATAAAGAAATCATTATTATTATTATTATTATTGAATGCTATGGTTGACGGAGGCTCGGCTCTGTAAGGTATTGTAAATTTTGACCGCTATAACAATTGTAAATTGTTTAAAACTTTAACCAACTTGTAGACAAAAACACCCTCCTCCTCGTGAGAGGGGTCTTTCTGCCCGTTATTTGGCCCTTCGGGGTTAAATAACCGCCTATTGGGGTTTTGTGCCCAATATTTATTTTAAACAAAAAAACAACATGGCTACGAAAAAGAATTTTCATAGGTCACTCCCACTCATTCCGTCTTCTTCTTCCTCAATCGTCACTACATCAGAGAGAAGATTGTATCTCTCCCTCCCTTCTTTAAATGTGTCTCTCTCCCTCCCTTCTCTTTCGCAAGCGACGCCAGAAAAGAAAAATCACGTGCAAAGCGAGCAAGATTTTTCCACGACGACGACGACGTAAAAGGTGTGCGGGAAATACGAAAACCCATTTCATTCGTCTGACGTCAGGAATAATAGCAGTAGCAGCCGTAATAACAGCAGCAACAGTGACAAGGAAAACAACAGTAGCAGCTACAACACAACAGCAGCAGCATAAACAACAACAGCATTAGCAGCAACAACAACAGCAGCAGCTACAACAACAACAACCACAGCAACAGCGGCGGCGACAGTAGTCGTAGTACCTGCAGCAACAACAAAAGTAACAGCAGCTCTGACGACAACAACAACAACAACAGAAACAAAGAAAAAACCATCTCGTTTGCAGGTATCGCAAAGAACCTGGAAACCATCCTCATAACAAATGAGGAAATAGAGGAAGCGAAGATGGTGACAAAAACTGGACACCGAGCAATCTGCAAGGCAGCGGAAAATTTTTTCGAAACCCAACAGCACTGTACGGTCACGTATCGTACAGTAAGTACAAAATCCCATAGGGTTGAAAGAGCCACAGAGGCTCAAATACAAAAAGCCTTAGGGTCTGTGTGGCAGCGGAAAACGCACATCACCCGAGGCAAGAAATATGCCACCGTAGACGTACTTTTTGCCACACCCAGGAGGCAAAGGCTCAATCCTTAGTGACCCTAAGGAGCGAGGAAATGGTGTTGGTGCCCTCCTACTGCGGGCAAAAAATTGTGAGGGTCAAACTGACCCCCCCCCCCCCCCGGGATGGCCCCTTCTTGGCTGGCCGCGTCTGTCCTCGTCGGAATCGAGGACAAAACAACTGTACTGCAAGTACAGAAAAAAGTAAGAGAAGATTGGGTCGGCACCTCCATTGAGATGTTAATCCAAACCAACCAGGAGTGCATCGAAGCTATCCCGGATGTGATAGACTTCGATAACGGCACTCAACTGCCCATAAGTGTTGCGGGCAAACGCCCGAAATGCTTTCGCTGTGGATCGAAGACTCACCTCAGGGCCTTCTGCAACGAGAAGACCCTGAGAAAGGAGAAAATACCCCTCCTTCCGAAACCGGCTCCACGGCTACCAGCAACAGGACAAGCGGCAACCAGGAACGATAGGTCCGTGGCACCCATACCCACGCCACGGAAATCAAAAACAGCAACAGCAGTGGAAGTATTAACAACAACAACAGCAATACCAAATGCAGCTGCAACAGAGACTCCAGTGCAAACATCACCACCAACAACAAGTGAAAGATTGGAGCTGGTACCCCTCCCCGACCTCACAGAATCAGACATGGAGTGTGAGGTGGGAGAGGGATGGCAAAAGTTCGTAAGAAGGCACAAATGCAGAAGCAGCGCATCGTCGCCTTTGAAAAGGCAGGAAAGAAATGAAAAAAGGGTAAAGGCTACTGCAAAGAGACTCACAGCTGCAACACCACCAACACCATCACCACCCACACTAGCACACCACCATCACCACCGGCGACAACCCCACCGCCAACAACACCTTCAACACCACCACCACAAGCACCAACATCGCAAACACAACAACAAAACACACACACCCAGCAACAACGACAAGAAAATAGCAGACCCCCCCCACCCCCAGAAAAACAAATGCATGGCAATAAATACACACAACAAGAAACTAATGACTTACATAATTGAACACACAGACATTTCACAACACGACAACATAATACCAGCACCAATCAAAACGCCAACTAACATAAGACTGCTAAAAATAGCACAGAAACAATACACAAACATTAAAACGAAATTCCCCAACGCAGTTGGTGATTTCAGAGACCTAGGAGGGACACTCAACCGAAGAGTATATTCGGACATACTCATAGAAGAGCCGACGACCAGCCGAAGGGACGATTCAACGGTCCCTTCACCAGACGATCAAGTGAAAAGGGATGGAAAAACTATCCCTCCTCTACGAAAGGTACGGTAAGTGGTCTTTCCCATCTTTTCCACTCTATTTTAAACATGACCTCACTCAGAATAGGCAGCATAAATGCGCGTGGCTTGGGGTCGTTATGGAAGCAGGGTGACCTGCTCAACGACCTCAGGTCACTAAACATAGATGTAGTGGCCATCAGCGAGACCAGAATCTCCGAAGCACGGGCCTTCGCACCGATCTTCGGCGGCTACGATGTGTACGCATCTCCCAGCCGTCCTGGATCGGGGGGAGGAGTTGCTGTGCTTTTTCGGAGAGGTTTGGATCTCGCCATACGGGCTATCTTCCTGGACCCAGAGGGTAAGTTGGTGGTGCTGGACGTGACCAGCGGAGACGGGCAAGCTTTCAGGCTAGTGACCGTCTATGCCCCGACAGGAGCAGGGCGGCCTGATTTCTTCCGGCGTCTGGAGACCTTTCTTGGAACGTCCCGCTCTTTAGTGTTAGTGGGCGACTGGAACGGGATCTTAGATGCACGCTGGGACTGTGTGGGATGAGCGGATAGGGGTGGAGGGTGCAAGAGACTCACCAACCTGCTCAGGCGTTTTGAACTGTCTGACAGGTATCCATTGGATTTCCCGAATGTGCCAATGTGGACTTGGACAAACCGCATAGGGTCATCCAGATCATATCTAGATAGAGTATTTTGTAGGGAAATAGATAGGTCTAGCATAGGCTGTCCACAATTCAAGATAGTCAGCTACACGGACCACAAATTCGTGATCTGTGTGCTTGACTTAGATAGGCTTCATAGACGAGGATCCGGCGACTGGAGGCTAAACGCGTCCTTACCAGCGCGCAAGGCCTACCGAGACCGGATTAGCGAACTAGTTAAGCGGGCGTTGACGGGGGCCATCGTCAACAACAAGTGGTGGTTTGCTCTGAAAAGAACGATTAGAATAGAATCCATTAGGTTTAGTAAGACTTTAGCAATAGAGAAAAATAGAGCAGAGGGAGAACTAGTTAGAACATTAGACGAGGCGCTTAGCAAAGGCATCGCGACCGACGTACTTGCGGCGAAATTGGCACTTGACCAATTCTTCAATGCAAAGCACGAAGGCTGCGTTGTCAGAGCTAGGGTGCTCTAAGACACGAGGGGACGAAAGCCGTTCAATGGGCCCGGATGGCGGAGGCGCGTCGTGGCAACAAAGACACGATCCGGTCCTTGGTGGACCACGACGGGCGCATGCTACTCGATCCCGGGCAAATGTGAAGCTTTTCAGCGACACTTCACTCAGCTGTTCGGGGGCAGCGGCGGGCCAGATCGAGGGATGGACTTTAGTGTCTACCTCGACGGACTGCCGCGGCTCTCGGCCACTGAGGCGGAGTGTTGCGAAAAGCCGATAACAGCCGCTGAATTAAGGGAGGCAATGACTGGCTGGTTTGGAGCGTCTGCCCTATGAACTTTACGTACAGATGCCAGACTTGTTCGGAGGCCTCTTGGCGGACGTCTACTGCAACTGGCAACAGAACGGGAGAATTCCCAGTTCTGTGAGCCGAGAAGCGGTGGCACTGCTGAGAAAGGATCCGAACAAGGGGGATAACATAGATAATTTCAGGCCCATAACTCTGCTAAACACAGAGTTCAAGATTTTGGCCAAGGTGCTAGCAAAGAGGTTGGCGCTTGTCGTTGGTAGTTTGGTGGGAGAGGCGCAGACATGCGCCATTCCCGACAGATCCATCCACGACAACCTCCACCTCATGCGATACTTCGTAGAGAGGGTAGCTAGGGAACTTGGCACGGGTGGGTCCTTGATCAATTTAGATCAGTCGAAAGCTTTCGATAGGGTCGACCATCGTTACCTAGCGGCAATCCTGAGGGCGGCTGGCTTTGGGCCCGTCTTCAGAGGCTGGATCGCTGCCATGCACAGCGACATCTGCTCTGTGGTGAGAGTGAACGGTCACCTTTCGGAACCGTTCAACATCATGCGCTCGGTCCGCCAAGGATGTCTCCTCTCGTCCCTCTTGTACGTATTGACTCTCGAGCCATTACTGCACAAACTGGAGACGTTGAGGGGCGTCCCGCGCGAACTAGTATGCGGAAGATCCGTGTCAGCATATGCGGACGATGTCACCGTATTGGTGTCGAACGCCAAACACATCGAGGCGATCGGCACTACACTAAGAGAATACGAAGCGGTGACAGGAGCAATGATCAACCAGGAAAAGTCAGTGGGCCTGTAGCTCGGCACCTGGAGAGTCAGGTCCATGCCGTCCAACAGCGTCGTCGGACGCTGGACGGACGGACCGGTTAAATTGCTAGGGGTCTGGTTCGGTCCGGACCTCCAGACGGACAAAAACTGGGACGAGGTGACGAGCAGGGTGGCTTCTCTCACCCAGAAATGGGCGGAGGGGAAGCTATCCCTGGAGGGTCGAGCGGAGGTGGCTAACGCGCACATCGCGTCTGTCATCTGCTACCGCCTGACCGTCGTACCTTGTCCTAAGCCTCGCCTGACTGCGCTGGAGCGTTTGCTCTTTCGCTTTTTGTGGAAGGGACGCGCTCCGATGGTCAGGCGGTTCATCTGTTGTCAACACCCGCTACGTGGAGGGCTGGGCATGCCGTGGCTGACGATGCGCAGGCACGCGCTCAGTCTACGACATCTCCACCTCTTCCTCGACGGTGATCAGGTGTGGTCGCCGTTTGCTAGACACGCATTTCCCCAGCTCGTTTCCTTGACGGAGCTGCAGTCCTGGGTCAAGCGAAGGCCGAAAGGGAGCGCCTGGAGACTGGAATGTCTTCAGGCGCTCACAGCCCTCGACCAATCGGGCAATGTGACCGGTGGAAACTCCACCTCGGCGTTCTATAGAGGATTAGTGGAGGGGAAGAGCGACAACGTACTTGGGGAGACTCTAGGCGAAAATCAACTAGCCAATCTCTTCGGAAGAACTTTCGGGCCAGGGCCTATGGACAACTTCCAGAAATCTCTGGCCTGGCAGTGCTACCAAGGAGCCTTGCCAGTTCGGGATAAACTCTACAGGCATGGAGGTGCCGTCAGCCGGGCATGTCCGAGATGCGCGCAGGGCGACGAAACCGTCCTGCACGCACTCGTCCAGTGTCCGAAAATTGCTGACTTGTGGGTTTATGTCGAACACCTGCTGTCGCGTGTAGGACGGATCCAGCTACCATCTGAGTCCATCGTGAGGATTGTCCCGCCCTCCTCCTTTAGCCGGGAAGGGCAGGCAGTTTTTATCTGTCTGGTGGCCATGGCGAAAGAGATAGTATGGTGGACACGTTTAAAAGGGCTGAAGACGAGCACTTACCTCTTCGGTGATGCCCTGATTAACTTTTTCAAATTTCATTTGAAAAGGAAAAAAAATCAGAGTAGAGAGGGAAGTGCTCTCTTCCCAGCATTTTGTTGAAAGATGGGTGAGAGAAGCAAGAATGGCCCGAGTGAATGGGCCTACTCTGAGTATATATCTGTAAATTAAAGGTGGAAAACTGGGAGAGGGCACTTGCCTTGGTGGTCAGGGTCATTGTGGCTTTTTACTGGGCTTTCTCCACAAATGTCCCTCCGAAGTCTCCCCCCTATTGGGGAATTTTTCATTGTTATTTTTTGTTACATCCTCTGTTTTTGTTTTTTACACGCAGAAATGCCCATTTGTACCGTCCTGCATTGTCCTGCACTGTCCTTAATGTCTACTTTATGTAAACCCTTGTGGTTAATAAAGAAATCATTATTATTATTATTATTATTATTATTATTATTATTATTAGTAGTAGTAGTAGTAGTAGTAGTAGTAGTATAAAATGACACGCGATATGTAGTTTATTTTCTGAGTTCAAATCCCGCATAAGTTAACTTTGCATTCCATCCTTCCGGTAACGATAAAATAAAGTACCAATCAAACACTGGCGATATAATTGACTTCCCTTTCCTAAATAATTGCTGGCCTTGTGCCATAATTAGAAATCATCTTTTTGTAGTAGTTTTCATCTTCGTCATTATCACCATCACCATCATTATCTTCATCAGCTATATCATGAAATCCACTCATCAATTTTTAATATTTCCGTTCCAAGTTGACTCCTGAAATTACAGAAGAAGCTAGAAATCTTCCGAAAAGACCCACATGGCCGAAAACAGGCGAAATAAAGTTCTCCGAAGTTTGGATGAAGTACAGAGATGATATGAAGTACATCTTCAAAGATGTCTCTTTTCATATACGGGATAAAGAAAAGATTGGTATCGTAGGGCGTACAGGTGCTGGTAAGGCAACATGAATTTATTTTATTTTCATCAATGAAGTCACGTGGCTCAATGGTTAGAGTATTGGATTCACAATCGTGAGGTTGCAAGTTCAATTCCCGGACCGACCGAATCGTTACGATGTCATTGAGCAAGATACTTTATTTCAGGCTGCTCTTTCTGCCACTCAATGATATCAGTAATGGAAAGACCAATGGAAACATTGTTCCATTGATCCGATTTGAAGAGTTCCACCGTATTTGGTAGGCAAATAAGGTTTAAGATACTATAATAAGGGCGGTGGATTGACAGTATCGGTAGATGGTCGGACGCCATGCTTTGCAGCATAGAGTTACTGCCCTTTACGATCTGAGTTCAAATCCCGCCGAGGTTAACTTTGCCTTTCATCCTTACGGAGTCGATAAAATAAAGTACCAGTAATGTACTGGGTAATTTGCTGGCCTTGTGCCAAATGTAGAAACAATTATTATTATTGTTGTTGTTGTTGTTTAAGCGACGTGACGTATCTGTGAGACTGCTGCAAAAAAAAGTAATTTCAAACCTTTTGAAACCAGAGAATGATAGTATGTTTCAGGATTGTAAACCTCTGCTTCATGGTGGAATAGGCCTCCGTCTGTTTCGACGATGATTGTTGCTGTTACTCGATCAACGGAGCAATATGCCTGTTAAATTAACCTTTAAATGGTTGAATAGACATTTCACAGACACGTGCACTCTAAAACATATATTTAAGGGAGATTCAATGTGTTTGATATAGCTGGCCTTTTGTATTACAGATACAGTCCCTCTGGCGGGCTTCCAAACAGTTTGCGTCTACCCAGTTTTACTCACAAGGCATGAGTCAATACTTGCCCAAGATGCTACACTTTAGGACCGAACCGGGACTTAATAATTGGAATATTATAGATGTAACTGAATTGAGTGGTAGGGATAATATTCTTGGGGTACTGTTGTAGTAATGTTCTAGGGTGTGGTGGGTGACCCTGGATCGGAGTGAAGGAGAGAGGTTGTAATAGTGTTCTTGTGTGTTGTGTGGAAGCAGCATAGCTGAAAACTTAAAAAGTCCTCTTACGCAATCATAAAATCTCGTGTTCGATCCCATTGACTAGCTTCCTTGACATATGACATTTACCATAGCCTCGGGTCAAACCAAGCCTTGTAGTAAAATTGAGTATTCGAAAACTGTTTGAAATCCCGCCGGATGGACGTATCTATAATAATAAGCGCCGAATCTCCATGAGCATTGTGTTAATGTTATACGTATCAGTGGAAAGCACAGCGTCTTACACGTTAATTTCACGTGCGGCCTGTTACGTTCATCGAAAAACTGGAACACTCACCGTCGAAACAGTTGGAGATCCGTTCCATGAGTGTTGTCGATATGTCTGGACAGGATATGAGGGATAGTATTCTTAGAAAGCAGAATATAATAATAGTTTCTCATTTAGGAACAAGGCCAACAATTTGGGGGAGGGGAAAGTCAATTAAATCGACCTCAGTGAGTTACTGGTACTTTATGTTATCGACCCCGTAATGATGAAAGGCAAAGCTAACCTCAGCGGGATTTGAACTCAGAGCGTAAAGGGCCGTAACTCTATGCCACAAAGTATGTTGTCCGAAGCTCTACCCATACTGCCAATCCATCGCCCTAAAGCAGAATATAATAATTGTTTCTACTTTTGGCACACAGCCAGCAATTGCCCCAGTGCATAATTGGTGCTTTATTTTATCGACCCCGTAAGGATGAAAGGCAAAGTTAATCTCAGGGGGATTTGAACTCAGAACGCAAAGGGCCATAACTCTATGCTGCAAAACATGGTGTCTGACACTCTATTGATACTGCCAATTTTCCCTCGAATATGATACTGCAATGCTGTGTTATGTATGTATATGTATGTGTGTCAGGTTGTGTGGGAGGTGGCTGTGTATGATATGGCCGAATATTTGGGCGTTGGGGGTTGCGCTTGCTGCAAACTATGTACATTGTTGTTGTTGTTGCTTATGAAGTTATGACTATTGTTGTTGTCTTTGAAGTTATGACTGTTGCTGTTGTTGTCACTGAAGTTATGACTGTTGTTATTGTTGCTTCTGAAGTTATGACAGTTGTTGTTGTCTTTGAAGTTATGACTGTTGCTGTTATTGTCTCTGAAGTTATGACTGTTGTTGTTGTTGTCACTGAAGTTATGACTGTTGTTGTTGTCTCTGAAGTTATGACTGTTGTTGTTGTTGCTTCTGAAGTTATGACTGTTGTTGTTGTTGTCTCTGAAGTTATGACTGTTGCTGTTGTTGTCACTGAAGTTATGACTGTTGTTGTTGTCTCTGAAGTTATGACAGTTGTTGTTGCTTCTGAAGTTATGACTGTTGTTGTTGTTGTCTCTGAAGTTATGACTGTTGTTGTTGTCTCTGAAGTTATGACTGTTGCTGTTGTTGTCTCTGAAGTTATGACTGTTGCTGTTGTTGTCTCTGAAGCTATGACTGTTGTTGTTGTTGCTGTTGTCTCTGAAGTTATGACTGTTATTGTTGTTGTCTCTGAAGTTATGACTGTTGTTGTTGTTGTCTCTGAAGTTATAACTGTTGTTGTTGTCGCTGAAGTTATGACTGTTATTGTTGTTGTCTCTGAAGTTATGACTGTTGTTGTTGTCTCTGAAGTTATGACAGTTGTTGTTGTTGCTTCTGAAGTTACGACTGTTGTTGTTGTTACCTCTGAAGTTATGACAGTTGTTGTTGTTGCTTCTGAAGTTATGACAGTTGTTGTTGTCTCTGAAGCTATGACTGTTGCTGTTGTTGTCTCTGAAGTTACGACTGTTATTGTTGTTGTCTCTGAAGTTATGACTGTTATTGTTGTTGCTTCTGAAGTTATGACTGTTGCTGTTGTTGTCTCTGAAGTTATGACTGTTGTTGTTGTTGCTGTTGTGTCTGAAGTTATGACTGTTATTGTTGTTGTCTCTGAAGTTATGACTGTTGTTGTTGTTACCTCTGAAGTTATGACTGTTGTTGTTGTTGCTTCTGAAGTTATGACTGTTGTTATTGTTGCTTCTGAAGTTATGACTGTTATTGTTGTTGTCTCTGAAGTTATGACTGTTGTTGTTGTTGTCTCTGAAGTTGTGACTGTTGTTGTTGTTGTCTCTAAAGTTATGACTGTTGTTGTTGTTGTCTCTGAAGTTATGACTGTTGTTGTTGTCTCTGAAGTTATGACAGTTGTTGTTGTTGCTTCTGAAGTTATGACTGTTGTTGTTGTCTCTGAAGTTATGACTGTTGCTGTTGTTGTCTCTGAAGTTATGACTGTTGCTGTTGTTGTCTCTGAAGCTATGACTGTTGTTGTTGTTGCTGTTGTCTCTGAAGTTATGACTGTTATTGTTGTTGTCTCTGAAGTTATGACTGTTGTTGTTGTTGTCTCTGAAGTTATGACTGTTGTTGTTGTCTCTGAAGTTATGACTGTTATTGTTGTTGTCTCTGAAGTTATGACTGTTGTTGTTGTTGTCTCTGAAGTTATGACAGTTGTTGTTGTTGCTTCTGAAGCTACGACTGTTGTTGTTGTTACCTCTGAAGTTATGACAGTTGTTGTTGTTGCTTCTGAAGTTATGACAGTTGTTGTTGTCTCTGAAGCTATGACTGTTGCTGTTGTTGTCTCTGAAGTTACGACTGTTATTGTTGTTGTCTCTGAAGTTATGACTGTTATTGTTGTTGCTTCTGAAGTTATGACTGTTGCTGTTGTTGTCTCTGAAGTTATGACTGTTGTTGTTGTTGCTTCTGAAGTTATGACTGTTGTTATTGTTGCTTCTGAAGTTATGACTGTTATTGTTGTTGTCTCTGAAGTTATGACTGTTGTTGTTGTTGTCTCTGAAGTTGTGACTGTTGTTGTTGTTGTCTCTAAAGTTATGACTGTTGTTGTTGTTGTCTCTGAAGTTATGACTATTGTTGTTGTTGTCTCTGAAGTTATGACTGTTGTTGTTGTCTCTGAAGTTATGACTGTTGTTATTGTTGCTTCTGAAGTTATGACTGTTGTTGTCTCTGAAGTTATGACTGTTGTTGTTGTTGTCTCTGAAGTTATGTCTGTTATTGTTGTCCCTGAAGTTATGACTGTTGTTGTTGTCACTGAAGCTATGACTGTTGTTGTTGTCTCTGAAGTTATGACTGTTGTTGTTGTCTCTGAAGTTATGACTGTTGTTGTTGTTGTCACTGAAGCTATGACTGTTGTTGTTGTCTCTGAAGTTATGACTGTTGCTGTTGTTGTCTCTAAAGTTATGACTGTTGTTATTGTTGCTTCTGAAGTTATGACTGTTGTTGTCTCTGAAGTTATGACTGTTGTTGTTGTCTCTGAAGTTATGACTGTTGTTGTTGTCACTGAAGCTATGACTGTTGTTGTTGTCTCTGGAGTTATGACTGTTACTGTTGTTGTCTCTGAAGTTATGACTGTTGTTGTTGTCTCTGAAGCTATGACTATGACTGTTGTTGTTGTCTCTGAAGTTATGACTGTTGTTGTTGTTGTCTCTGAAGTTATGACTGTTGCTGTTGTTGTCTCTGAAGTTATAACTGTTGCTGTTGCTTCTGAAGTTATGACTGTTGTTGTTGTTGTCTCTGAAGTTATGACTGTTGTTGTTGTCTCTGAAGTTATGACTGTTATTGTTGTTGTCTCTGAAGTTATGACTGTTGTTGTTGTTGTCTCTGAAGTTATAACTGTTGTTGTTGTTGTCTCTGAAGTTATGACTGTTGTTGTTGTCTCTGAAGTTATGACTGTTATTGTCGTTGTCTCTGAAGTTATGACTGTTGTTGTTGTTGCTTCTGAAGTTATGACTGTTGTTGTTGTTGTCTCTGAAGTTATGACTGTTGTTGTTGTTGTCACTGAAGCTATGACTGTTGTTGTTGTCTCTGAAGTTATGACTGTTGCTGTTGTTGTCTCTAAAGTTATGACTGTTGTTATTGTTGCTTCTGAAGTTATGACTGTTGTTGTCTCTGAAGTTATGACTGTTGTTGTTGTCTCTGAAGTTATGACTGTTGTTGTTGTCACTGAAGCTATGACTGTTGTTGTTGTCTCTGGAGTTATGACTGTTACTGTTGTTGTCTCTGAAGTTATGACTGTTGTTGTTGTCTCTGAAGCTATGACTATGACTGTTGTTGTTGTCTCTGAAGTTATGACTGTTGTTGTTGTTGTCTCTGAAGTTATGACTGTTGCTGTTGTTGTCTCTGAAGTTATAACTGTTGCTGTTGCTTCTGAAGTTATGACTGTTGTTGTTGTTGTCTCTGAAGTTATGACTGTTGTTGTTGTCTCTGAAGTTATGACTGTTATTGTTGTTGTCTCTGAAGTTATGACTGTTGTTGTTGTTGTCTCTGAAGCTATGACTATGACTGTTGTTGTTGTCTCTGAAGTTATGACTGTTGTTGTTGTTGTCTCTGAAGTTATGACTGTTGCTGTTGTTGTCTCTGAAGTTATAACTGTTGCTGTTGCTTCTGAAGTTATGACTGTTGTTGTTGTTGTCTCTGAAGTTATGACTGTTGTTGTTGTCTCTGAAGTTATGACTGTTATTGTTGTTGTCTCTGAAGTTATGACTGTTGTTGTTGTTGCTTCTGAAGTTATGACTGTTGTTGTTGTTGTCTCTGAAGTTATGACTGTTGTTGTTGTCTCTGAAGTTATGACTGTTATTGTCGTTGTCTCTGAAGTTATGACTGTTGTTGTTGTTGCTTCTGAAGTTATGACTGTTGTTGTTGTTGTCTCTGAAGTTATGACTGTTGTTGTTGTCTCTGAAGTTATGACTGTTATTGTTGTTGTCTCTGAAGTTATGACTGTTGTTGTTGTTGCTTCTGAAGTTATGACTGTTGTTGTTGTTGTTGTCTCTGAAGTTATGACTGTTGTTGTTGTTGTCTCTGAAGTTATGACTGTTGTTGTTTTTGCTTCTGAAGTTATGACTGTTGTTGTTGTTGTCTCTGAAGTTATGACTGTTGTTGTTGTTGTCTCTGAAGTTAGGACTGTTGTTGTCTCTGAAGTTATGACTGTTATTGTTGTTGTCTCTGAAATTATGACTGTTGTTGTTGTTGCTTCTGAAGTTATGACTGTTGTTGTTGTCTCTGAAGTTATGACTGTTGTTGTTGTTGTCTCTGAAGTTATGACTGTTGTTGTTTTTGCTTCTGAAGTTATAACTGTTGTTGTTGTTGTCTCTGAAGTTATGACTGTTGTTGTTGTTGTCTATGAAGTTATGACTGTTGTTGTTGTCTCTGAAGTTATGACTGTTGTTGTTGTTGTCTCTGAAGTTATGACTGTTGTTGTTGTTGCTTCTGAAGTTATGACTGTTGTTGTTGCTGCTTCTGAAGTTACGACTGTTGTTGTTGTTACCTCTGAAGTTATGACAGTTGTTGTTGTTGCTTCTGAAGTTATGACTGTTGTTGTCTCTGAAGTTATGAATGTTGTTGTTGTTGCTTTTGAAGTTATGACTGTTGTTGTTGTTGCTGTTATTGTGCCTATAAATTGTTGTTGTTCATGTTAGTACGACTTTGTTGGTATGACTGTGCTGTTGTTGTTGTTATCTCTGGAGTTATAACCTGTCGCCACTGTAGGAATGGCTGTTGTTGATGTTATTATTGATGTTGTTGATATTATTGTTGTTTGGTCCTGTAATGAGGATTCAAATACAAGCTTACGTGTGTGCTGTGTTTGAGTCATGAATGCTCGATTACTTTCCACAGCCGTAATTTCTTAGCAGGAGATAATGGAAGCCCAACCCCTCCACTTTTATCTGAACCCAAATGCTGTCTCATAAATACAATATACTTATTGTGAGTTATGTGTGGTGCGAGATTGTTTTAGTTGCGTTATATAATTGTGTTTAATTAACTTCCGACGGGTCAAAATATATTTTGTTCGTTTGACGCGCAAATAGGATACCCACCCCTGTGAAAATGTTTGGAGTAACAATTACATTCCTTAGTAAGTGACACTGTTTGGACAAGCCTTCTTGCTAAGCAGAAGTAACTTTATGTACAGGCTGTTTAAAAAAATGTTATGTAAATATCCTAGAAACTACAACGTCTAGGACAACAATACTGAGCAGGCTTAATGTTGAGCAACATAAGATGTCTTCTTCTTCTTCTTCTTCTTCTTCTTCTTCTTCTTCTTCTTCTTATTCTTCTTCTTCTTCTTCTTCTTCTTCTTCTTCTTCTTCTTCTTCTTCTTCGTTTGAGGACTCTGTCCCCACGACCTTCTCAGGAATAAGTGGGCGAAGAAGAAGAAGAAGAAGAAGAAGAAGAAGGGATTATCGTTCCAGGTTGTCATTGCTTAGGTGCCTTTCTCGAGATCCATACTACCCGGCACATATGCGACAGCCATGGAATACCAGCACAGAATCGAAGAGATCAGAGACAATAACAAAATCAATTATTGATCTCTGTCCCTGGTTACCGTTAAACCATGCATATTTATGGATGTCTCTGTGCTGGAAGAAGGTTTTTATAATAGAGAGTCCGTTGCCAGAATAAAAATCTAATAAGGCCACTCCATTCGTATCTATACCGGGGTCGCCATTCCTTCCAATCACTCCTTTCCATGTCAGGTGGTCAGTGCTAACATGTGCATTGAAGTCTCTTACCAGGATATATGACTTAGTCTTTGCTACATCAAACGCTGCAGTGAACTTCATCAAGGAAAGCTATTTATTCAGACTCCTTATTTAGTGCATAATCTTGCACCACCCACAGAGACCTATCTTTCAGCCTCAATTTCAAGGGGAAAATCCTTTCTCCTAATGGGATCCATAAGACATTCTGACAGTCTGGGGCTTCTTAGTAACCCCACTTCCATCTGTGCAGTCACTTCTGGCGCCACACATGAATAGTGGTGTCTCCATAATCCATTCAAATCTACAATAACAGAGCTAGGGAACGTTGTTGAGGAAACCCCGACTATATCTAGCGGGTAGCATCTAGCCTCCTCCACTAGTTACTGATACTTACCTGTAAGCGTTGTGATGTGCCAGGTTCCAATTGTCGAGGTTTGCTCCTCTTTGGGGTCTTGGGATACGCAATCTTTGTGTCTTTATTTTCCTGCCTCCATCTCACCAAATATCTTGCATGCAACCACTTTTTTTCCACGCCAAACTCTTTCTATTTATTTATTTTTTAAATAAGGAACAAGAAATGACAATGTTGGTTATATCAATTAATGAAGTAGGAACAGAGAAATGTTTGCAGTCAGGAATTGTAACAGGAACTTGGATTAGTATTAGGAAGAGCTTACCGTGTTCTTTGGATTGGCAGTATCGGTAGAGGGTCGGACGCCATACTTTGACACATAGAGTTACGGCCCTTGCCATTCTGAGTTCAAATCCCGCCGAGGTTAACTTTGCCTTTCATCCTTACGGGGTCGATAAAATAAAGTACCTGCACTGGGTAATTGATGGCCTTGTGCCAAAAGTAGAAACAATTATTTTACTCGGTGTTAAAGGGTAGTAACTTGGCAGTATCGGTATAATATCAGACAGTATTCTTTACGGCATATAGTTACGTCCCTTTAGGTTCTGAGTTCAAATCACGCCGAGGTTAATTTTGCCCTTCGTCTTTATGTGATCGATAAAATAAAATAACTAATGCACCGGGATCGATTTATTCGACTTCCCCTCCATCAAAAATGTTGAGTTTGTGCCTGCATCAGAAATCATTATTTCACTCGTGGTTTATGTTGGTTCGTCATGTTATCGCTGCATATGCATATATTCTTTTCTCTGTGTCAATCGAGCAAGCATGTCAATTACTATGTTTCTCTGAGAAATTCTTAGACTGAAACATAGCTCGAGTTGTCACACTGTCGACCAAATATCAGATTCATCTTTCACTCATTTATTTCATCACAGGCAAATCGTCCTTGGGCAGTATTCTGTTCCGGTTAGTTGAAATAAGCAAAGGACAAGTTTTCATTGATAATGTTGACATCTCTAAAATTAATCTCGAAGAACTAAGGTCAAACATATCAATCATACCACAAGATCCCGTTCTATTTTCTGGTACAATAAGGTAGGCTTCTATTTTTTATTGAACATACACATACAATACGCAAACATTTACTTAGACTTTAGCCTATCTTTAGCTCAGTACCGGGTGAGTGTCACCGATGAGAGATTAACGAATCTTAAAACATCTGTCTGACATTCTCACCGGTCACTGTTCACAGTACAAAACAAGAGAAAACAATTTTCATAGCAAAAACATGTTTTTCTCATATGTGTTTATTGTACATAGAATAACGTATATAATTTCATGCTTACCCCTTTTATGAACAATAATATGTCAGTGCTAGTGCCAATTAAATACAAACCTGTAATTCAGTGGGCTAGCGTTGTCATACAGTGTCGTTGTCATACAGTATCGTGCTGAGTCTCTCCGGGGATCACTTTCAATCTACAAGTGACTTTAAAACATTTAACCTCCTACTCTATGATATAAAATGTTTTATACACTATATTACAAAATATATTATACTTGTAACTCAAAGGGTTACAAGTATATAAGGAACTGGAAGCATATAATATGCTTCCAGTTCTTTAGAGGACTAACAACACACCCAGGAGATGGGCATATCAATGAATTAACAAGGTAAAATGTTTAAATTCTTACTGCTTGATGAGGTCATAGCTGTTGAATAATGGCTATCACTGAAATATATATTGCAGTGAATATGAATAAACGAAGCTAATTTTACCCTGTTGATTTACACTTCTTATTTTTGCATTACTCCGGAGTAAACCAACCAGCATGCACACTTCGTTGAGTGCTCCAGCATGCCACTGGGGTGTCGGTAAACAACCAACACATACTCAAAATGTTATATATATTGCATGCGTATGTATGCGTGTATGTCTGAGGATTATACCCCAGAATAAATACAATAAAAAAGAACGAATTGTACATAACACAAAAAACATACATTTCAGTATTACAAGTTATCCGCTTTCTTGAGTTATCTTCTTGTCTCCATGACATCTCTTACAATCTTTATAGATATAATCTAGATCCATTCAGCCAGTATCCAGATGAAGAACTGTGGCAGTCCCTAGAGAAAGTTCAAATAAAGTCCAAAGTAAGTATAAATGTGTTTGGGTTATGAATATATTTTCCTCTCTGTTACTACAAATGTAGCTTTCATACCTTCATTTTCCTTACAATTATATGTATATATATATATATATATATATATGTGTGTGTGTGTGTGTGTGTGTGTGTGTGTGTGTGTGTGTGTGTGTGTGTGTGTGTGTGTATATTATTATTATATATTAATATATAGGGCGGTGGATTGGCAGTATCGGTAGAGGGTCGGGTTTTGCTTTCCAGCATAGTTACGTCCCTTTACGATCTGAGTTCAATTCCCGCCGAGGTTAACTTAGCCTTTCATCCTTACGGGGTCGATAAAATAAAGTACCAGTAATGTACTGATTTTAATTGCTGGCCTTGTGCCAAAAAGTAGAAACAATTATTATATATTATTACAAAATCACTGAGGAGTAGAATACCAATTGAGTGATCTAAAACAAGAAAATGCCACAGCCATTATACCCTAAGGGTATATTCCTAGTTTAGAATAATAAAAGTATAAAACTTTACCGAGTCCCTTTACTGTAGTTTCCAGAATTAAGAGTCAGTATAAGATATAGTATATGCTTCTCTGAATTAGATTATTTTAGCGACCATTTCATTATATATTGGTAACAATTTACCTTATATACATATATATATATATTGTTAGTATAGCATACAAGCAGAAAATCTTTGCTTAAACTTTAATGTCTACTAATCAAATATAAAGACAAGGGAACACAATCTGTTTACATAAAGATGCTGTCTGATGATATCGGGTGACCAGTTACGTGATTGCACAATCACGTAGCCATGATCGTATGGAAATATGTATGACAGCATTGTCAACATCTACACCGAATTTCTCATTTTCTTTAATCTATATTCAAATATATATATTTATGTATATATTTCATCTGCCTGTCACCCTTCTCATTAATTGTCTCTCTGCCGAACACAGGTCGCTGGTCTCTGTACTCTATGACAGTTATCCTATCACTGTCATTAACAGCATTTGGTTGTTTTAAGAGCTGTTCTCGCGATGAGTTTTCTCATTTTTCTCTGAATTCAAATATACACTCGCTTTGTCTCGATCAGAGTCAAAAATTATTATTCATCTAACGTTATCAAAGCTATTATTAGCTCTCTATTTAGGTCAGACATCACAACTTGACGTCAACCATCCTGTTATTTTCTTTTCTTTGTCTTCTTTCGTGCCTCTATCTGTTCTGTATGTTTTATCACACACATATAGCGTCAGAAAGATTTATTTTTCTGTTGCACGATCCAGCATTCTAAAATGGTAATCTCAATTAAATCGTGCGAAATCATTTTGTTGGTTTCAGAGTTTATGTGGGTGAAGGTGTATGACTCTGTCTTGTACATCACCTGTCTTTATTTCTTTCTTCCAGTCATTTCTATGCCGCAACATACTTCTCCTTGTCCTCCTCCTTTCTCAATCTTTTCTATATTTCATCTACCTGTCACCCACCTCGTGGATTGTCTCTCTGCCGATTACTGACCCCTTGTTTCTGTCCTCTGAGGCATTTTTGCCCATCGCTGTCATTGATAGTATTCGGCTGTTTTAACAGCTGTTCTAGAGATGAATCTTCTCATTTTCCTATATGTATATATATATATATATATATATATATATATATATCATCATCATCATCATCGTTTAACGTCCATCTTCCACGCTTGCATGGGTTTGTATATATATATATATATATATATATATATATATATATATATATATATATATATATATATATATATATATATATATATATATATATGTATATATATATATTTTAAAGTTAAACAAGGTTCAATGAATAAATCAAAGAATGAGTTTTACAATAGATTGGAAGCACTCAACCAGTATGGTTTTCCAGAGTTATTAATATTAATTCAAAATATTAACAAAATAGATATTCTTGTGAGCAAGTATATTTTATTATACATGTTTCAGAGGTACTTAGTTAACTTCAACAGTACGTCCTTATCAGAGAATTAATTTTAAAGATCACAAAAGAAACTTTGACGAAGACCTGCCAGTTAGACTGATTGTTCCATATAAATCGGCTATTGGAGTAATCAGTAAGAATATTATTGATAGAATTCTACCTATTTTGAAATTGAGGTCTAAATTGAGCTTGTGGAAGGACACCAATGAAGTGATTGATTGGTATAACAATATAGATGATAAGAAAATCCATAAATTCATCCAGATGGACATAACAAGCTATTACTCTTCCATTACGCCTAACCTACTAAATAAGGCTTTATCCTACGCTTACAAACATACAGATCTAACTACGGATGAAATCGATATCATAATAACTGCTAGAAGAACTCTAATTAATTTCAACAATGAGTATTGGACCCGCTCAGATAGAAATAGAAATTTCGACATTACCATGGGATCATCGGACTCAGCGCAAGTCACGGATCTTCTGGGGATTTTCATCTTAAATATGATAAATAGAAAACTGCCGGAGATTACCGGTGGTTTATATAGGGACGATATTTTATTTACGATTGTTAAACACAGCAATACAGAACTAAATAGGGTAAAGAAAAATATAATTGAATTCTTTAAAAACTACGACCTTAAATTAGAGGTAGAAAGTGGTACCAAAATAGTTAATTTCCTTGATGTTACCCTTAACTTAAACTCTGGTTTTTATTACCCTTTCCATAAGCCCAATGAAAACTTAAATTACGTTAGTTATTACTCTAATCACCCTAAATCTGTGAAAAATGCAATTGTCAATAGTGTACAGAAACGCATAACTAGAATATCTGCTAATAAATCAATATTTGATGAAAAGGCTTACAATGATGCGCTAAGAAAGGCAGGTTATAAAAATAATATAGAATATATAGACAATAATAATTCGAATCTTAATCCTGATAAAAATAATAATAATATGACTGGCATGTATAAACGAAATTCTAAAAATTATAATTCAAACACCTGTACTGTGAATAAATCGGGGAAAAGAACCAGAACTAAATCAGTTATATGGTTTGTACCAGTAAAAACACCACTAGCTAATCTATTCTTTAAGGCTTTAGATAATTCCTTCCCTAGTCAACATAAATACCGTTCCATATTTAATAGACACACAATTAAGCTTTCTTATTCTAAACTATGAATATGGCCCAAAACATCGCTAAACTAAATAGTAGAATTCTAAACCAAAATCAGCATAATGGTGTTAATAATAGTGTTAATATAAATAATAATAAATCGAAATGTAATTGTAGAAATAAACCAGATTGCCCTCTTCAAAATAATTGTCTGGATAGAAATTTGGTGTATAAATGCACCGTAAAAACAAATAACAGCACATACAACTACATATAGGCAACTTCTTCGACATTTAAATCGAGATTTGCGAATCACAAATGCTTGTTTTCGAATCTTAATAGGAAGTCTTCGACTTCTTTATCACAACTTATATGGTCATTAAAAGACAAAAATTTAAAATACTCGATTTTTTGGACGAAGCTTTGTAATAGTAGAATCTACTCGAACTCGTCTATATCAACTAACTGCAGCCTCTGTACAAATGAGACCCTATTAATAATTACTAATTATGAAAACTTAATTAACAAAAAATGTGAATTATTCTCAAACTGCCTTCATAAAGCTTTGTCTATATTCTAACCCTCGCAAAAAGTCAGGAAAAAACACTAAACAAACAGGTTTTAATTTTTTGACGTCTCTTATCAACTGTTGGACCTAAAACGTTATAACAGTTTATAAAATGTTAATAATACTTTATTTTCTAATCATTTATGATAGAATTAATGTTAGAATGAAGGATCCTGTTTAGGTATATAAACATATTATTTGTTAACTTGTTCTCTTGATAAATATGCACACTTTGGGGTTATTTTAGATATTTATAATTTAGATTCGGATCTTTATATATTTGTTTTAAATCTATAATTTGGATATTTAACTTGTAAAATTACCGGTTATAATTGAACCGTAGATCATTCATGCATTTATATATTTTACTCATTTTGGGTATGTTTTGGGACTCAGAAAGTTAGATTTGCACATATATATTTTTTATATAAATCTAGGTATAAATATAACAAACCATACTAGTCGACAAATATTGGTCTCTCTTTCCACTGAACTGGAGGTAAAACTACAATTATAGCATTACTAATAATGATTGTAATTATTTATTTATTATATGTATATCGTTTCACTAATACCTATAATACTCTCTCTATTTAGTTGTAATATGTTTATCTAGTATAATAACATGCTCGTAGTTACATTTATAAATAATTTAGATACTCAAATGACTCTCTACTGTTATAAGTGTTAGATATTCCCTTGATGTTCGAAATTATATAATGATTATTACTTAATTTAATTTAATTTATTTTATTTTAATTAAATTTAGATTACCTTCGGCTCTTTCAAATCTTTAGCTCCTCTTTCTATCACCTTTGCTGGACATTTTAGAAGTATCTTTTGTTTACTATATATTAAAACCCTCTTGCATTTTAAACTATATTTTTTAATATTGGGCATTTTTATGTTTCGCAAACAATTCATTATTTTTCACTTTTTATTTTGTATCTAGTCCTTATCCTTAGGACTCATGAAGTTTTGACTTATAAATTTATAGTATATATCTATTAAATGATCCTTTACAATAATTGATCTAAAACATTAATTTTTAACAATATTTTCAGTAAGTTATTTACTATATTGTATTATGTATGTATATTTGAAAGGTATCATCTTAAGTCTTTAGACAATATAATCTTTGTGTATTTCTTTTGATAAACACATATGTAATTTAAAATTCAGACCTCTTTAAGTTTAATTATAAGGCCTGTTGATCCTTTAGGCACTCAAATTGTTAATCATAAATTCTTTAAAAATTATAACTGTGATTATATTATATAAACTATTCCTTATAGAAACTATTTCTAAATTATATTATATAAACTATTGTTAATATTATAAATAATTTTGGTAAAGTTTACCTTCGTGAGGTTGTAAAAAACATCCTTTAAATTTGATTTCATAAAATTTGATTTTAGAAATTAAATTTGATAGTATACTTTAATATTAATAAAGATATCTATTAACTTTTAAAATCTAAAATATTATTCATTACTCTGAACTAACTTAAATTAAATATTTTGAATATTAACGGTCAACGAAATAAGTTTAGATATATATTGTATATATGGATAATTGTCTAAAAACTTGAACATAAGTTATTCCTCTTTGTGTCTCTCTCTGTAATCAACTCTCTTTTCTTTTTCAAGGCCCTTACTAACTATATTATCCCATTAGTTGTTTCTTCCTCTATGCTTTCCTTTCTTTCCTCTTTCTTCAGTAATTTAAATTATTTAATAGTTATATTGATACCAAATATTTTTTAAGCTGTCTCACACACACCCTCTCTATTGTATGTATTATGTATTTTTCTCATGTTCTCAATATTAAGGTATATAAATATTGAGTTTTGTCATATATTACTCACTACCATGACTGAATGTTAACCATCTACTATGTCAGGGTATGTCATGCATCATCTTATTTTATCTGATGAGGACGTACTGTTGAAGTTAACTCAGTACCTCTGAAATATGTATAATAAAATATACTTGATCACAAGAATATCTATTTTGTTAATATTTTGGATTAATATATATATATATATATATATATATGAACGGAAAAAATGAAACGAAATTTCATTTCTCACTCTTAGTACGGCTGTTACTTAAATATAAGTATGTACACGTACATACATATATGTATACAGACGTACAGTAGTATGTATATATATATACATACATGCACACATATATATATATGTACGTATGGATTCACCGAACATTTATTATAATGCTCGGTGTGTTTGTAAACAAACATCCCGAATTAAGCCGTACAGTGTCTAGCAACCATCGTTGCTCATTTGTTCAACACTGACAAAGGAACGCTGTACTAGATTCAAGCATATACGTACATACATATATGTATACAGACGTACAGTATTGTTGTTGAACAAACGAGCAACGGTGGTTGCTAAACACTACGGCTTAATACGGATGTTTGTTTACAAACACACCGAGCGTTATAATAAATGTTCGGTGAATCCATACGTACATATATATATGTGTGCATGTATGTATATATATATACATACTACTGTGCGTCTGTATACATATATGTATGTACGTATACATACTTGTATTTAAGTAACAGCCGTACTAAGAGTGGGAAATGAAATTTCGTTTCATTTTTTCCGTTTATCATATTCGGTGCGCCCGGCCGATTAACTCACTCGATATGCAAATTAGGCTTCTCAGCCGTTAATATACATAAGGAAAGTATATACTTTCAGCCGTTCAATCATCTGGCATGAAGGTATACGTTGCTGGCGATAGCTAATAAGCTTGAAACTAGTACAGCGTTCCTTTGTCAGTGTTGAACAAATGAGCAACGATGGTTGCTAGACACTACGGCTTAATTCGGGATGTTTGTTTACAAACACACCGAGCATTATAATAAATATTCGGTGAATCCATACGTACATATATACATGTGTGCATGTATGTATATATATATATACATACTACTGTACGTCTGTATACATACATGTATGTACGTATACATACTTATTTATATATATATATATATATATATATATATATATATATATACTACATGCATATACCCATACACACACACACACACATATATATATATATATGACGAGAGTGAGAGTGAGCGAGAGAGAGGGTGAGAGAGAGAGAGATCACCAGAAATCGTGTATTTGGCTACATTTTATCGTCTTGTCATTATTTAGATAATGGGTATGGAGAATTGCCTGGAATCAATGGTTGAAGAAAATGGGGAGAATATATCAGTTGGAGAAAGACAGTTAATTTGCATGGCTCGAGCACTCTTGAAGAGCAATAAAGTAAGTCTTGACGTTTATTATTAGAGTAAGGGGGTTCAACAGGACAATGCAGTAGAGTTAAATCGATATATTCTCTGATTTCAAATCCCACCGAGATAAACTTTGTCTTTTGTCACTCTTCTGTCGGTATAAGTACCAAACAATTACTTGTAGATGTGATGCCCTTCACTCCTTCACAAATCCCTGACCAACGGTCGGTATTAAACATTTTGTTTCTCCGCCATATGGTCTATGGGAGAATTATGGAGGTAAAGTACTACACACGATATGAGAAACCCAACGAAACTATGACACAGGAATATCATTCTTTAATAAGAAATATTGTTCCATTGAAATATGGCTTAATAGAAGGCACAATTTCTCAGGTTTCAAATAAGAACATTTTGAAGTTCGAAGGTACTTCTGTAACATTTCTTTGATATTCGTTTTTCTAATTTAAAACCAGTAGTTTACAAATAATTGTCATTTCACTGAGATTTGTGAGTGCTCTTCGAAAACATCACACTTTCCAATTTTGGGGGGAATTTGACCATCTGAAAGTGGATGAGTTACATACATTCAACACAAAAAAATCAAATCTCTCAATAATCTCTTATATATGAGAGGCAAAAATGGAGGACCAAGAGTCGACTAGCACCAGATTAACAGAGAGAGGAATAACGCCAGAAATCTAACTTAAGACAGTAATAGTATAAGGGTTCTGATGGCACCATATAATCGGTAGAGCATCCTCACTCTGCCATTTATTACATGAGGTAAACATTATAAATCTGAATTAATGTCTATTGAAGAAAATAAAGGGAACTGTTCTGTTACTTTTCTGTTTAGTACACCTAGTTAAACATAATAGCTATTTACCTGTATGTGAAATAGCTTATTGTGTTTTCTTTCCTTGTTTATCGTTTATAGAAACACATGAACGCGCACATACACGAGCACACACACACCTATATATACATACACACACATATATATATATATATATATATATATATATATATATATATGTGTGTGTGTGTGTGCGCGCGCGTGTGTGTATGTGTGAGTGTGTATGTGTGCGTGTGTTTGTAGGTGGATTGCCGATATTTATTGGGAGGTGAACACAGTTAAATACTCTGCTAACTTATTGAGTACCTTTCTTTTAACTCTGGTCAGTTCCAAATAAATATTGGTAATCCATTTACACACACAAATACACACTCACACACATACACACACATTTATATATTATATATATATATAAATTATATGCTGTGTATGCAATACTCCAATCAGTAATCGATGGTGCAATTAGAATCAAGCACGCAAATCATGTGTATCCTTCCAAATGCTATTTCGAGTTCATGATGGAGTACAGACACGATAATGATAATTGCTAAGACCAGATGTAGAATTTCATAACATTTTATTCAGAATCCACCGTAACACATCATTTTGTGGCATTCATGATTAAGTAATGCAGTCATCACAAAAGCACCAACATGACTTCATCAGGCAGTCATTGTGTGATGACTGCATTATGTAATCATGAATGCTACAGAAATATTTCAGCGGATTCTGAATAAAATGAGTTATGAAATTCTACATCTGGTCTTTGAATTATCGTTATCATATATATATATATATATATATATATATATATATATATATATATGTGTGTGTGTATATATACATATATATGTGTATATACATATATATGTATATGTATATGTGTATATACATATATATGTGTATATACATATATATGTATATGTATATGTGTATATACATATATATGTATATGTGTATATACATATATATGCATATATATATATATATATATATATATATGTGTGTGTGTATATACATATATATGTGTATATACATATATAAGTGTACATTCATATATATATATATATATATATATATATATATATATATATATATATGTGTGTATATACATATATATGTGTATATATATATATATATATATATATATATATATATATATATATATATATACATACATGTGTATATATATATATACATACATGTGTATATATATATATATATATATATATATATATATATATATATATATATATATATATATATATATACATACATATATATATATATATATATATATATATATATATATATATATATATATATATATATATATATATATAAAAGATTGAAGAATAACATGGTCGGCTGTACAATAGGATTTATTTAAAGTAGTAACAATTGTTTCATTAGTCCGGTGTGTCTAAAAGTCGCTGATCGTTAGAAGTTACGTCATTCGTAACTTGCTGACTTGTCAGTATTCTGACGATTTGGTCGGGTATCGACTGTAATTAAGGTCGAGTGAGTAACTTCTAACGATCACCGACTTTTAGACACACCGGAGTAATGAAATAATTGTTAATACTTTAAATAAACTCTATTGTACAGCCGACCATGTTATTCTTTATTCTTTTACTATTATTATTCTAAGAACGGTGGATTGGCAGTATCGGTAGAGGTTCGGATGCCTTGCTTTGAAGCATAGAGTTACGATCCTTGCCATTCTGAGTTAAAATCCCGCCGAGGTTAACTTTGCCTTTCACCCTTACGGGGTCGATAAAATAAAGTACCAGTAATGTACTGGGTAATTTCTGGCCTTGTGCCAATAGTAGAAAAAATTATTCTAAGAACCACCTGCCTAGGAACTTTAAACCAGCCATCCGACTAAGGAAACTTCTTGTTGAGTTAAACAACGCCGTACTTGAAAACTCTGCTCGATACAGAGTACTCATAACCTCTAGCTGGATTACCTTAAACGATATCTTGTTATCCTATATATATATCACGGCTTTAAACCATATAACTGTGTCTCTCTTTATTTCTACTTCTTAGATTTTATTGCTGGATGAAGCTACTGCTTCCATTGATACAGGAACTGATGCTATAATACAAGCAACGATCGCTCGAGTCTTTTCTGAATATACCGTATTAACAATTGCGCATCGACTTAACACAGTATTAAACTGTGATAAAATATTGGTCATGGACCAAGGACAGGTATGTATTTCTCTTCTCTTAGTATGTTGTCGCCCACACAACCTATCGGGGGATCGTGATTGTATATCTGCTGGACTCACACAACCTTTTGATGGGTCGTTCTATTATATGTCTAAGAGTTTATGAATGATCTAAAGGTGAGTCTTGCAGGACCTTAGGTACATACGATACACCGGTAAGTCGTAGGTAAAGAACACTTTCTATTTGATCTTTGCTTCACATGTGATATATATATATATATATATATATATATATATATATATAATGTCGATCAAATTAAAATATATTATGAAATTATAGTTAGATTCAGGGACAGCTCTAGCGATGCAACTTGGAATTGACTGTGATGATGATGATAAGCTGAGCGCCTATGAGTATAATTTAGATGGAAGAGGTGGTAACATTCGCAGACTGGTATAGTTGCACTATCCAATTGACTTTATGCAAATTGCACCAGTTGTTTATGATCGGTTTCAGGCTAAGAAATGTCAACAGAGAAAAAACAGGACAAAAATACAATAAAATGATATATATTAGTTAACGCTTGATATAGTAGAAAAGAGTCGTTTTGAACGTTTGTCATTCTTCGGAAAATAGTAGAAAAGGGAAAAGAGAGAACGTTTTCGAGAGAGAAAAAGTAGGAAAAGTAACGAAAGTATAAAAAGAAAAATAGTGTATGGATAGACATGAAGAAAATACGGGTGTAGTTAGCTACATATAGTTAGTACATGTAGTTAGCTACAATAAAAATAAAGTACCAATAATACACTGGAATAATTGCTGGACTTGTGCCAAAAGTAGAAGCAATATTATAAGGATAGTAAGGGCGGTAGATTGACAGTATCGATAGAGCGTCGGGCACCAAGATTTGCAGCATAGAGTTACGTCCCTTTACGTTCTGAGTTCAAATCCCACCGATATTAGCTTTACTTTTCATCCTTACCGGGTCGATACATTAAAGTACCAGTAACGCATTGGTGTTGATTTAATCAACATTCCTCTCCCCCAAAATTCTTAGCCTTGTGGCTAAATCTGAAACCATATTATAAGGTTGGTATTTCAGAACGGTGCTCGTGTGCTACAGAGTTAAACAAGGGAGATAAGCACCGAGGAGGTAGGAAGAAAGGCCCGTGTGTATTTTGTTTTACAAAGCTGTGAAGGTATAAAGAAGATCGTGATACACGTCTGACGATGTCTTTGGTTGGAGGGCTATTATCCATGTATTGTTGTCTATGTGGGAGTGTGTGCATGAGCTGGCCTGTTAGGTGTTTGTTGGTAGACGTACAATGTTATGTTCGTACATAAGGGTACACATGCAGGCTCATACATCAATTGATGTGTTCTTTGGGTGGTGCAGAGGAATAACGACTGTGACATATGGATGCAAGTCGTCCTCCATACAAAGGCAAGCGCAACTGATGTGTATAAGGGTTATTGGTGTGAGAATATGTGTGATTTTTATGGTAATGCATATGGAAAATGCCACGAGTGCAAGCATAAATATATATGCATGCGTATTCTCAAAAAATACCCTGCTCTCTCTCATCTCTCTCTCTCTCTCTCTCTCTCTCTCTCTCTCTTTCTATCTCTTACTCTCTCTCTCTCATTCTCTCCCTCTCTCTCTCTGTATATGAATATGCATATATATATACACACATAAACACACACACACACACACACATATATATATATATATGTATATATATATATATATATATTTGTATATATATGTATATGTATATATATATATATTTGTATATATATGTATATGTATATATATATATATGTATATATTTGTATATATATATGTATATATATGTATATACACACACACACATATGTATATATATATATATATATATATATATATATGTTATGGACTACTAACGTAAGATCCATGCCACCAACTACTTTAAAACTTTCTATAGTGTGATAAATACCATTTGACACAATGGATAAGCGAAAGTAGGCAAGATCTATATTAAAATCAACCAAACAAAAGCATTGCACTTGATAGTATCAGATTAATAAGTTAGAAATGGAAGTTTTTGGCAAGAGATATTAGCTAACTGTGTTAATAAATATATGTTGATGTAGATGGGATATTTTGGAAAAGTAGGTTGAATCAATAACCAATAAATAAATGAATACTCTATAGGCAGCAATTAAAATGTCGGAAAGGATATTGTGTGGTATTCAATCCGACTCTCTCAGCTCTCTTCCTTACGAGGTCGATTTAAAACAATTGTCAATACAGTACTGGGATACAGTCTTTTCTATAACTCTTTTTCACTTGCACACACACACACACACACATACACACACACACACACACACTCTCTCTCTCTCTCTCTCTCTCTCTCTCTCTCTCTCTCTCTCTCTCGCCCTTTCTCTGTGTCTCTCACTCACTTTCTTTTACTGGAAGAAATTGGCTGTGTTCAGACCTGGAGTGTTATGAGTTCATATATACATACAAATCAATACTCTAGAGCGGACGGTTTCAAATCTTTACGAGAGTGACTTCTTTTGTCGAATCAATAATGTTCAATGACCTTTTGAATAATATTTGTAAATTAAAAAAAATAATAATTTCCAAAATTATAAAAATAACATTTATTTATTTATTTTGTTTAGTGAAAACATAACAGCAAATTGTTTAGGTCGTTTAGCAAGTTAAGCAAATACATATTTTGACAAGGGTGGGTAGAGACGAAAGCTACTACTTATAATAGACACAGATTTTGTAATAGATAGTAAAAGGACTGAATTTCTAGGAAGGATTCTGCTTTATTGTTATTTACAAATGAAGGGCGGTGGTTGGTGGAAGCATTAGAGCGTTAGACAAAGTCTAACTGCCATTTACGTTCTGAGTTTAAATCCTTCCGAGGAAGGTTTTGCCTTTCATCCAGCCAAGCCCGATGAAATAAAATACCAGTAGCTTACTTGAGTCATATTCAATCGAATTTCTCTTTTTCTCAAAATTACGAGCCTTGTACCTATATTAGAAACAATCATTATTTACAAATGAAGAACAAATGATTTTCATATTTCATTAGGAGACATCCCACTCACAATAACGCATCAAAACATATTAAAATAGTATGTTAGTGGGCTAAAATAGCGCGGTCGCGTCAAATTTAAAATTTACGGGTTAAGACTGTTGAAACGCCTCAGCTCTAAACTTTTGCGCTAAGTTGGCAACATTTCCTAGGATTGCAGCTTTCACTCGGTTAATTTCTGGGTGACAGTCGATACTCTGCGATTTCAATTTCGACCACCTAGAGATTTGGGCTGTTGGATGACATGGATCTGCCTTTTTAAGGGATAGGTTGCCGGTCCACCAACATTTCCCGGGTAATTGTCACTGATCACCTCG
>OZ024742.1:138630137-138632637 GCA_964016885.1 Eledone cirrhosa | reverse complement strand
TCTCACCAGAATTTAACTATTTTGTCAGAAACTCTGACCCCGAATGAACCAACACTGCCATCGGTAGGGGTCAGAAGCTCTTTACGCCAACTCCGACGGCCAGTGACCAGTTTATGGAGTTTATAATTATTACTAATATCACAATATCACTCGTGACGCGCCCCCCCCCTCGTCTTCTTATATATATATATATATATATATATATATATATATATATATATATATATATATAGAGAGAGAGAGAGAGAGAGAGAGAGATAGATAGATGGATAGATAAACAGAACAAACACATGGCTGCAAAAATACACAGTTATATTAGGTTCACGCTTGGAGAAAATGGGAGAGGGTTCGACGTTTCGGTCAGGAGTCATTCATCAGAAAAGTTCGGATAAGAAGAGAACTGGTAGGTAGATAAAAGTTGTGTGTGAAAGTTAGAAAACAATACGGCACAATTATTTCATTTGAATTGGCCACACTCTCCTTAACATTACACCAAAACACATTAAAATGGAAACAGACCCCATAAAGTTCAAGAAGTCTTTGGAGAAATTCCTTCAAGAAATCCCGGATAAACCTCCTACACCCGGATAGGTCTCTCTACTTGAGTGGACCACCATGGTGTCCAAATCCTGATTCGAAAGACTTCGCCAGGTAGCGCTATTAAGTTAGACATGGCCTGGGCCAATACTGGCTGGAACCTATCAAAGTTATATATATATATATATATATATATATATATATATATATATATATATATATATATATATATATATATAGGAGAACAAACCGTTAAAACATGTTTATTTAAAACAGCACCTACGTACGTTTCGCCCGAAAGGGCTTCTCAAGAGCATAACAAACTAAAGAGTGTTCCTTACGTGACCCAGAAGGGGTTTTACAGATAAGTTCACATCACAGTTCATTCTTCGTAAAAAAACATGTATAGATATTGCAAGGGAGATAACTCCAGCCGGTGTTAGAGCAGTGTTCCCCAGGCTATTTGTTACCCGTTAGTATTTTGTGGTTACTGCTTTACCATTGTCGATTCAGGCAGGGTCAGGGATGCAAGTTAGTTTCCAAATGTTTGTTTGCAGCGCCTGCCCGTCGGGGTCGATTCACGCCGGGTCTGGGATGCATGGTTAGTTTCCAGATGCTTTTTGCAACCCCTGCCCGCCGGGGTGTTAAGGTTTGGTGCAGGGTGACCCGTTTTACGGTTTTCACGCCCCATTCTTATTCCATTTGGAGTAAGAGATTTTTAAGCGGTGTGTGCAGCTCATCGCTGTTTCTGCTCTGCTGTTAATGAGCTCATGGGGTGCCGTTATGATATGGTAAAGCTCCATGAGGCAAAGCTCGCACTTCCTCTTGAAATTGTATGGTGGTGCCCTGCCGACAATTTCCCAGTGCGTGGAGAAGCTGATCTTTGTGTCTTTTAATGCTGTGATGTAGTTCGCGAGCGAAGTGGAGTGTCTTAGTTTCTTGTTTGCGAAAGAGTGGAGATGTGTTCGAAATCTATTTTTGAACGGGCCAGAGGTTGCCCCTATATAATGTTTAACGCTATTATGACTAGTTACGGTGCACATATAAGTAACCTTATCAGTCAGGCAGTTTCCTCTAAGGGGGCGGCGTCCCCTGTCACGACAGTTGCAATTTCGGTCGCAGTCCCTTCTAGTTACCAACGTAAGGCTATTATTATTGCTATCTATGTTGTTACCTACGTCTCTATACCTGTCGTCAGTACCATTATATCCCACTGCGCGCGGAGTAGTACCATTATCACTCCGCACGCTGCAGCGCCTTCTGTTGTCGTCGGGTGACCCGTACGGGTCACTTGCATATTCCCCAGTCATGTCGCGGTTGTGTTGGTTGCGTCTGTTGTGGCTGTTGCCAGCATTATTGGGTGCTGCTAGGGAGTCGTTAAGGCCGATATGGTTGTTGTCAGGTCTAGGTGTATCGGTGCTAAGGTGCTGTGTTTTGGTGATCTTACTGTGATTAGTTGTTCCTATGATGTCTGCTAGGTTGGGAGTAGTAGAGAAGGATATTTTTATATTGTTCTTATTAAGGATTTTCCTATATTTATGGTTGGGTGGGAAGTTCTTCTCTAAGGCTTCGAAGAATATCCGGGGTATGTCGGATGCCACACTCCGAGAGTAGGGAGGATGGAACCATAGGACGTTACGTTGGCGATTCCGTGTCTTTGTATGCTTTCTAAGGGTTGTGCTATCAGGGTGACCGTTCTTATGCATGTTATTGTGCTGTAGCCCGTTGTGTCCCTTTCGCTTTATGCTCGGGTGCACTCGGCTTCCTTCTGTTACGTTTATGTATAGCAAGACGTTGGATGGAAGGCGTTGGTAGTAGGCCATCGCCTTTGTTGATCTTATAGTAGGGGAATAATTCAGGTAGGCTACAGTGGTCACCGGGGTCGTGATCCTTATTGTGTGGTAGGCTTTCTACACCATCATTTGTGTAATTGACGTTGCGGCTTCTTTATACTATTATTTCT
>OZ024742.1:138615137-138625137 GCA_964016885.1 Eledone cirrhosa | reverse complement strand
GAGGTCATTGTTACATATACATTTATAGGTATGTCTGTCTCTAACGATCTACATTTCTCTCAAGGAAGATAGATAAGTTAATAAATAGATATATAGAGAGCATGCCTTCTTCAGACAAATTATGTTATTTTTAAAAACATAGTATAAAAACAAGAAAGATCATCGAGTGAAGGGAGATAAAGGAGTTTTGAATGATTACATATCTTGTGCTTGTATGTTTTAATCCGTATGGTGAGCCAATGTGGTCCCCGGCGGATAGAATTGAGAAGGCGTTTCTCCGGAGGATGGTAAGGGAGGTGCGCTGGAAGAGCCATTCCAACTCACGGGGCTCACACCTGCGGCTGGCTAGCTCAGCGCCTATGGTAAATTAACTGTTTTTATTTTTTACTTTTTATTTTTATCTTTCACACTAATATTACATCCTAGGAAATTTTGAGATTTTAAAATCATATACCCGCCTGTCACTGATCTGTAAAGTTCATTCTTACGAGTATCTCATGAAACAATTTCTACATCGCATATGTATTTTGTCTGAAGAAAGCATGCTTTGATTTATATTAAACATAAAGTTTTGCATCCCCGAAATATATATAATGAAATAAATAGTGATGATATAGAGTTATATCTTTCGTTTATGACTATTATTATCATAATACTCCAGATAAGTATTACCTATTGAGTGCTTCGTATCTGTTATAAACATAAGTCAGTTGATTAGATATCAACGAAGTCTTTAAACTCGTGGTGGATTGGCAGTATCGGTAGAGGGTCGGACACCATGCTTTGACGCATAGAGTTACGGCCCTTGCCATTCTGAGTTCAAATCCCGCCGAGGTTAACTTTGCCTTTCATCCTTACGGAGTCGATAAAATAAAATATCAACAATGCACTGGGTAATTGCTGGCCTTGTGCCAAAAGTAGAAACAATTATATATATATATATATATATATATATATATATATATTTATTAAAATAACAGATTCAAGTTTAAGCAAAGAATCGCTGCTTTCACCCTTAACGGGATCTTCTGAAACTAACAAAGTCAATCTGTGTACGCAGAAGTGAATATTTCAAAAAACGTTGCAACCGGAGGAAGACAGGAAGACGATACTTTGGTTCGTGGAAACGTTCCCTGGCAAAGAACGGGAAAAAACGAATATAATACGTCATTATTTGGAGCGGTGAAAAACAATTACACGCAAAGACAGAACCACGTTTATGGTATAAAAGAAGTCGCAGACTAATATTCTATTAGGTGGTTCATAGAGACGTTCTTTGGCAATGAACGGAAAAAACGAAGATAATACGTCATATGTGGAGCGGGGAGAACAATTGCACGCAAAGACAAAACCACGTAAATGGTATAACTGAAGTCGTAGACTAAAATTCTAACTAGGAAACCGAATGATTCTCGGCTTCAGAGTTAAGAATAAAGTAAATAAAATACAGAGGTAAATGAAATAAATAAATACATACACGCATCCATATACGTACAATCACAAGCATACGCGAAAACACTCGCCATAGGTGTACAAATACACGCACGTACAGTTCTTATAGATTTGATATATATTTATCCTTATCGAGCCCTCTTTTGATTTTAGTCTTCAAATTTATTATTATTACTATTATTATTATATATATATATATATATATATATATATATATATATATATATATATATATATATATATATATATATATATATATATATATATATATATATATATATATATCCATATGCATATATACTCACACACACACACACACACACACATACACACACACACACACGCACACACACACACACACACACATATAAATGTTTGTATATATATATATAGTCTGGTTTTAGTCTTATAATTTTAATCCATTTTAACCTAAGTGAAAATCGTTGCACCCTTACCAATCAAGAGCCTTTTAGCCCGGCAGCAATTGTTATAGAAATATGTGTGTACATATGACTCAATCACTGACAGAACAGTGAACTATCCGATCGACATATAGCTTCTCAGATGATTCTCGTAAAGCCAAGGATGCTTGTTTATTGATCAACCAGCGATTATCTTTTGTCTTCTCTTCACCATAATTCTCAATAATCCCATTACATTGTGTCAAATGAAATGCAGACGACAGATTTATGCAAATATTTTCACCGAAAAGAGTACATTCACATACTTATCAAATTCTATGCTGAATATTCATTCTATAATATACAATTTCAATGCGGGATTGACTTTTTATATAAATAAAAGACAGTGTGCTACTAAAACCACTGGGTGGTTGCTTACAAAGGTTTGTCGCATATCTCAATGTAAATAAATTAAGAAACACTAGCTGCAGCCATTTCTAAGTTAAAACATCAATAAAAAATAAAATCATATAAATATATCTTTGAAGTGATATATGTAAGCTGTGTTTAGCATTCACTGCTTATGTGATCAACAGTTGTAAAAAGAAAATTATAAAACAACATACACAACTCAATACATCACACATATGCAACATATGCATAAGCACATATACAGCTCCCGCTACACACACACACACACACACACACACACACACACACACACACACACACACACACACACACATATATATATATATATATATATATATATATATATATATATATATATATATATATATATATATATTTATATGTATATATATATATATATGTATAGTTTAAGAAGATCTCGCTTAGGGTTAAAGCAGACAGTCTCTGCTTAAACTTTTAATCTGTACAAATAATAATAATAATAATGTATATATATATATATATATCTATAATAAGAAAATGTGAAGTAGTTTCAGATGTTAAAGTCCTTTATTGCTGAGGCTGTGATACATATTTCAATGACGACAGTGGCCACATGATGCTGCCTAACCAGTGCCATGATCTCATTAGACAGCTTCTTACATAATAAGGTTACCTTCTCGACGCAATCCAAATTAAAAAGACAAGGGAACGGACAAAGATGATGTTCTTGAAGCCTTCGCCCGTTCCCTTATATACATATATACATATATACATATATACATATATACACATATATATATATATACATATATATAGTTAGGGAAGCAGAAAATTGCTTATTGTGATCCAGTTCGTGGTTAAGAAAGCCAGTTTCATGGATGGTTTCAACGTACGGTTAGGGGTAACTCCACAAGTTTGTAAGAATTCCGTTCAATCTTGGAGTATAAAGTATAAAAGAGAAAACACAGGTAAGCATTAAGAGAAGGATTTTATCCAGGTATTTACGACCGTTTCATTGGTAAGTGCAACCTTATATTGCTATACTGCAAGTAGCAACCACTCAATTATAATTGTTGTTCACGTCCAAATCTTTCAAAATAGTGAGTAAGTTACTCTTGAAATAGTTCTTAATATATAGAGAAAAACATTTTTGGGGAATTGTATTTACTAGTATAGAGAGAGAGGAAGAGGGATTAGAAGGTAAGGGGACAAACGGAATAGTATAGAGAGAGGGGAAGGGAGTTACAATAAATTGATCTTTATATTTTATTGTTGAGTAACTTATTCTTCGAACTCAAAATGTGGAACAACAATAAAATCGAAAGATCAATTTATTGTAAGCATAGACTCAAAGAAAAGTTTTCGCACTACAAGTGCAAATCGAACCCTTAACCTCTTACTACCAACTGACAAACTGCATATACTTAGACTTTGTACCCTCTTATTGAATCTAAACCCTTTTAATTACCCACAAAAACCAATACCGTGTCGAGAAGCGTTCTTTCCCTGAGGTGTTCCCTTGAAAAGCTGGCTTACCTCACAACAATGTTACATCTCTATGATATAAGATTTTTGCATACTGACCAGCGAAACTGCAGAGTCGCGACATTGAAGAAAAATAGGTATATATCTGTGTCTACTATTTCTTCTTACTTTATAATATGTTACATAGCTCTGATATCGAGTCAATTTATTTATTTCGATTATCTTGTCTCTCATAATCATAGAGCAACACTGGTTAAAGTCAACAACACACAATCTCACATACTTGTGAAAAAAATATGTGTATATATACATGTGTATATATGTATGCACATATATGTGTGTACCTCTCATTATATATATATATATATATATATATATATATATATATATATATATATATATATATATATATATATATATATATATATATATATATATATATATATATATATATATATATATATATATATATATATATATATATATATTATATATATAAATATATATATATATTATATATATAAATATATATATATATACGTATATATATTAGAATTGGTGCTCTGAAATAGCTATATATATATATGAATGTATATATAGTGTATTTTGCAATACACTGTATGCTTAATTAAAAGCATTTCGAAGACCTTATGCTATTGTTTTAGAGTAGTGACAGACTCACTTACTTTAATTTTCAGCAAACAGGGGGAGATAAAGCTGACAAGGCCTTGTTTCGCATTTATTGATGCTTATCAAAGCCAACTACTCCTCCTGTTTGCTGAAATCGTGGATGTTTGGTTCTTATAGAATTCTAGTAAATAATCAGGAACTGATTATACAATAGCATAAGGTCTTCGAAATGTTTTTAATTAAGCATACAGTGTATTGCAAATTACACTATATATACATTCATAGAACCAATTCTAATTTTCAATTTCTGCTTGACCGGCAACCGCTCTGTATAATCAGTTCCTGATTATTTACTAGAATTCTATAAGAACCAAACATCCATGATTTCAGCAAACAGGAGGAGTAGATGGCTTTGATAAGCATCAATAAATGCGAAACAAGGCCTTCTCAGCTTTATCTCCCCCTGTTTGCTGAAAATTAAAGTAAGTGAGTCTGTCACTACTCTAAAACAATAGCATAAGGTCTTCGAAATGCTTTTAATTAAGCATACAGTGTATTGCAAAATACAGTATATATACATATATATATATATATATATATATATATATATATATATATATATATATATATATATATATATATATATATATATATATATATATATATATATAAACTGATGCAAATTAACAAAGAAAGGACACGCAAGACAATGAACGAAAAGCAATTTTTAAAGAGAACACCTTCAAACATTATTTAAAAAAAATAAAATACAAACGATCACCAGGGTCATCGGCCATTGAGGTGGACCTTGGCAGTTTTGGCCCCTACCGACGTTACTGCTAGTCCACCCGGGGTCATAGCGTCTGGCATAAGCGAAATTCTGCCCAGTGGAGTTAGAGACGACGAGAAACAAAACATAAATTTATAGCAATTAAGCTAAAACAAGTACACAGAAATTTATGTTACGTCAAGGAAAAAGTGTGGAAACTCTTATAGCACGTGTATCATGAACGAAAAAGAAAAAAAAGAAAAAAGAAAGGAAGAAGAAAAACAAGAAAAAAGTAAGATATCGTATTTAAAGAATGTGTAAGCCATTGTAATAAATGCAGGAGAAGAGATAACACAATCGTCACATTAGTATTGATAAACCTAAGAAAATTAACAAAATGAGACACAACCTTAAATTGAAGAAGGGCATAATCATCATGCTTCTCAGAAACCTGTATCATCCATGATTGTGCAATGGGACGCCTATGGTTGTCTTTGAACTACAGCCTCACATTATGGAAGCCAAGATCTTCACAGGATATGGTAAGGGAGACATCATATTTATATCTAGAGTACCGCTATTACCAACATATTCCATTTTCGTTTCAAACGTTTGCAATTCCCATGACCATTAAGTTCAAACACTGCAGGTTGTCAGTCTCCATCTAGAAGAGAGCTTCTTCTTACATCTTCAATTATATGAAGGTTGTTTCAGAGTAGAAAGACTCCACAAACTTGTCAAAGAAAAAAATTAAAACATGATATATACTGAAGTTCTGTAAATGTTTGATAATTTTCATAGAATACATTTTTCGATTATTTTCTTTATTACTTTCTTTATTTCGATATTCTAAATATAGTTTTAAAATTATGTTATGCAATATTTAAATACGTTTTAACGTCTTTTATTTCAAGGAAAATGGGCATTACGATAGATGGCAATAGGTCCGTTATAGATAGATTTGAGCACAGTACAGACCGACGGGGGCGAAGGCCGAAAGGCGGCTAGTAAATATATATATATATATATATATATATATATAAAGAGAGAGAGAGAGAGAGAGAGAGAGAGAGAGAGAGAGAGAGAGAGAGAGAGAGAAGAGATAGAGAGAGAGCGAGAGAGTGGGAGAGAGAATTGTTTCATCAGAAATCATCTGGAAAGCACTTTCCTGGTGATTTCCTTCGAATGAAACAGTTCTAGTCCCGTAGAAACCATTTCTATATTAAATATTGTATATACTATACTATACCATGTATTGAGTACCTTAGTGTAGTTACCCCCGATTGAACACAGGATACACACACACATACACACACATCTCTCTCTCTCTCTCTCTCTCTCTCTCTCTCTCTCTCTCTCTCTCTCTCTCTCTCTCTCTATATATATATATATATATATATATATATATATATATATATATATATATATATATATATATATATATGCTAATTTAAAGTATCATAACATCATAATATATAAATATTAATGATGAATATATGTCTCTCCGCAGAAAAGGTCAATGAACGTTTCTCCAGAACATCAATATTTTAAAGTAAAAAGATATATGTATATAGTCATATGTAAAAGTTATTATTTTCCTTACACCCGCCGTTTCATAGTTCGTAAAGCTGGAGCGAAAATCGATCAAAACAATCGATCATCAATTACCAACTATCGATTTTGGTAGAATTCTGGAAGACACGAAACTAATCATCTTTATATCTGTCCTGTTCCGGGAAGTAGTCAATCCAAACCGCTTGGTGTAAATTAAGTTATAACAGTGGCGGTAGATTTAAATATGACTGGTCGTGGCGTCCGCTAGAAAGAAGTGCGATGTACAGCACAAGCAGCACAACAAATCAAGAATTTGGAGTAGCGGCCGTAAGGAAAATAATAACTTTTACACCTCGAAGAATATACTGCTTCCCAAATATCATATGATTTATATATATGTACAAAATACTGTTTCTCTAATGATATATGGCTATGATATAGTTTTTTATTATATATACCATGGCCTCAGCCGGATGGCTGGAACCGGTAAGAGAGTAACAGAAAAAAAAAATATATATATATATATAATAAAGTTAATATAGAAATGGCTTCTACAGGACTAGAACGGTTTTATTCGAAGGGAATCACCAGGAAAGCACTTTCCTTCGAATGAAACAGTTCCAGTCCTGTAGAAGCCATTTCTCTATTAAATATTTATAATCTGCTATCTATTGAGTACCTTACTTACTGTGATTACCCCCGACTGAACCCGATTGAATTCGGGATAAACACACACACACACACACATATATATATATATGATAGGTGTGTGTGGAGAGAGAGAGAGAGAGAGAGAGAGAGAGAGAGAGAGAGAGAGAGAGGTGTGTGTGTGTGTGTGTGTGTGTGTGTGTGTGTGTGTGTGTGTGTGTGTGTGTGTGTGTGTGTGTGTGTGTGTGTGTAAAACAAAGACAAAAGAGTGAGAATACAGAAAATGATAGAATATATGCTATTCTGATATAGTGGCCATCAGAATCAATAATTTGTGTAGCTCTTCTGAACAAGTTGCTTGACTACTTGCTATATCTTTCAAATAGTTATATTTCTGCTATTAAAATAACTTAAACCAAATAAAGCTATATAACAAAAATCAATAGTTATTCTATTTCAGTTAACGGCTTCGATTTTGCTACTAAACACCTAATATGACATTCGTTGTTGCTGTCGTTATACCTGTTGCACTTAGTATTGTTCTTATTGTCGTTTTAGTGATGATGATGATGATGATGATGATGATGATGATGATGATGATGACATGACGACGACAATAATATGATGATGATGATGATGATGATGATGATGATGACATGACGACGACAATAATATGATGATGATGATGATGATGATGACATGACGACGACAATAATATAATGATGATGATGATGATGACGACGACGACGACAATAATAACGACGATGATGATGATGATGATGATGATGATGATGACGATGATGATGATGACGGTGATGATGATGATGATGATGATGATGATGATGATGATGATGGCGATGATGATGATGATGATGATGATGATGATGATGGTGATGATGACGACGACAATAATGACGACAATAATGACGATGTTGATGATGATGATGATGATGATGATGATGATGGTAGTAGTTAATGATGATAAAAAAACAACAACCCATTTCTGTTAATGTTGTTGCTATTGTTGACATTGAAATTGGTGGATAATAATAATAATAATTGTTTCTACTTTAGGCACAAGGCCAGCAATTACACAGTGCATTACTGGTACTTTATTTTATCGACCCCGTAAGGATGAAAGGCAAAGTTAACCTCGGCGGGATTTGAACTGAAACTGTAAAGGGCCGTAACTCTATGCTGGAAAGCATGGCGTCCGACTCTCTACCGATACTGCCAATTCACCGCGGATAATAATTGTTTCTACTTTTGGCACAAGTCCAGCAATTACCCCAGTGCATTACTGGTACTTTATTTTATCGACCCCGTATAATAATGTTGGTGATTCATCTGTGTTTGTTATTGCTGCAGTCCTTAGTAATATTGTTGATATCGTTATATTTTAGTTTGATATGAATATCGTATCGTTGAAATTCATGTTACTGCTACAATGTCGATTTTTATTGAGTGTTGTCGTACAATTCGGCACTCTGTCGGTTACGACGACATGTGTTCTAGCAGATGTAATCAACGGAGTAACCTGCTTTGTGAAACTAACGTGCAAGTGGTTGACCGTTCCACATACACAGGCGTATCCTTAACGTAGTTCTCAGGAAGATTCAGCGTGACCCAGAATGTTACAAGGCTGACCCTTCGAATCACAAGTACAACTCATTTTAACCCAGCTAAGTTAACTAGAGCAACGTGAAATAAATTAACTTGCTCAAGGACGAAACTTAGTGGCAAGAGCATTAGGATTGCAATCGTGAGGATGTGAGTTCGATTCTCGAACCGGGGGAAGCGTTGTGTCCTTGAGCAAAACACATTATTTCACGTTGTTCCTATACACCAGCTGTAAAAATGAGTTGCGGCGTCACGGCTGCCAAGCTGTATCGGCCATTGCCTTTCTCTTGGACAACATCGGTGACGTGAAGAAGAGAGACTGGTATGCATGGGCAATTGCTGGTCTTCGACAAACAACCTTGGCCGGATTGGCGCCTCGGTCGGGAAGTTTCTGGGTGTAAGTCTGATGGTCATTTTACCACGCGTATACTTTATATACTACAATGCCTTACATTTGCACGACACCTTATAGCTACTATAATAATAACCACTGCATGTTATTTCAGTAAAACACTACTTTAGCTAATATGGATGGCACCACATTACATACAAAAGAGACACAGTAGAGCACTTGTTATAAACACTAAATGACATAAGCTACACTAGGATTACAGTGACTGTATCATAGGAACTACGCTGTAATAACTCACTACCTATAATTTACTACTTTTTTAAGGTAGTCAATGGCCATAGTCGTTAGAAGGTCGGATAGAATGCTTTGTCGTATACTTTCCAACTCTCTGCTCTCTGAGTTCAAATCTCACCGAAGACAACTTTGCCTTTCTTTATTTTGAGGCCGATTAAAAAAGTAGCAGTCTAGTACAAGGGTCGAGTCTTTCTTTTCCCCTCATTCTCTAGCTTTTTCTGGAAGAAATCTTCTGTGTTCAAACCTGGAGATGGAATGGGCTCCACCAGGATTAAACATTCCCGATAAACCATACATGTCAATATGGCACCCCCTTTGATTCGAACATGAGTTACAGGTCCATACAAACTTTCTTATATCTAGTCCTAACATACACTGCAC
>OZ024742.1:138540137-138605137 GCA_964016885.1 Eledone cirrhosa | reverse complement strand
GAGTTGGAGTTGATGTGCTCTTTAATTCGGAGGTGTAGGGGTTGAATAGTGCTGCCAATGTAGAATTGGCTACAGTTGTCACATTCTCACCTGTACACGATGCAGACACGCAGGCAAATATCAGTGTTGCGGGTAAAGCAATTGGTTAGGGTGCATCTGTTATCTTCACTGGTGGGTTGTCTTGTGGATAGGCATCTCCACAGGGAAGGTCCCGAATGAGCCCGTCTGATATTGAGGCCCTCTCACCTGATGGCTCTGAGTATAGCGTTGGTAGTTTCTTTGCTGAGATGTGAGATCTTGAGGAAGCAACCATTGTCTGTGTTGATCCGGTACCTGGGTATGAGGTTTCGCCGTGGGGTGGAGAATGAAGCTGGGTAGCCATATGTCTCTACGACCTTGTAGAATAATCTGATACGGATGGCTCTATTTTTAGTGTCGCTGTATCTGTTGTGTGTGTGAGAAATTTCATAAGAAATTAGGGCAGATTTGTAGTGGATAAAAAGGTCGCAGCTGGATGTTGCGCGGAAGAAATGACTTACTGCAGGCAATGTATTCCTGTTATGGTCTTTTTTATATTTTCTTTTTCTGTTTTGATATGTTCAACAATATTTTGGCGACGTGAAACCTAGAAATATCCTAAGTAGCAACAACTCTCTAAGAATATCAGGCCATGTGTAACAAGATCTTTCGACATTCAAGACCGTCTCAGAGCATTAACAAGAACAGTGAGGTAATGAATGAAGGTTTCATGGTGGTCCAGTATACATTTCATGGTTATTCCTGATAAGGTTGATAATGGAAATAGTAATGCCAATGTAAATCATAAAAGTCGATACTCATAAGAAATTAAGTTTTATAAAATTGTTTGGTCCCATGTTTATGACGTTGAGCATTGAGTACTTTAACGCTCTTAGTAGATGAATAAACACAAAGTATAATCTGTTTTTCTACTCCATACCTAAGTGTATTGAATATTGTATCCAGTCAGAGTAGTAGTTTGTGATTTCTAGATACGCTTGCGTAAATGATATATAACATTCGCTACCTGTGCTACCTGTATTTCCTTTAAGGAAATTGCAAGAGTTGTTTATGATGTTTGGGATTTTACACAATCAGTAAAGAATGGTATATACAACCTGCTAGTCATCAGTGATGTTTGATCCAAACATTCATCCGTCTGTTGTGCAATCAGCCGAAAACACTCCACGTTGTGGGTACAATCGAGTATTACCTATATGTTATAGGAAGGAGTATCAATATTAGGAAAATATAATAGAGACGGTGCAACGTACGAATATACATCTTCAATTTATTTCATCGTCCCGTTATGTACATTTTAAAGACATCAAAGTTATTATGTAGGAATTATTTGATGTGTTGTCATCAGTCAAATATTCAAATGTAATAATATTTTGTTTTTGGTTTTCATATGCTCGCTATAGTATGGCACTCGATGTTAGCTGTCCAACTGATATGCAGATATGTAAAGATGCCAGAAAATACGAATGTCCACAGTGCTGGTTAACCACTCTGTATATATACAGATATAACTTTATCGTACATTTTGGATGCTTAGTGTGCTTCTTAGTACATACATATATATTAATTAACTACCAAAACGAACGCTCATTGTCGAGGTTAACTTTGCCTTTCATCCTTACGAGGTCGATAAAATAAAGTACCAGTAATGCACTGGGATAATTGCTGGCCTTGTGCCAAATGTAGAAACAATTATATGTAAATTAGTACGTCGATTTCAGTACACCACTAAGAGCGAAGGGGTATATAAGCCCTTGAAATACGTGCTTCCTTGTGGTTGTTTAAATGATATACGCGCCTTCCAACCAGGCACGAGTATCGATTAAACATATACAAAAATACACGGTAAATGTTTTCTTACGTATTCAAAATTTTGTAATGGTACATGATTTATCTCGCGTACTCCATCAATCCTCAGCTGTTATGGTTAACCTTTTATCATATAAACTGGCCACTCATACTAATGTTAAGGTATTGTTCTCAAAATTAATAATATCAAAATTCCATAGACTCGAAATTATGTGAGATAATTCTGTGAGGTAAAGCTTTTACCACAAAAATAAAATATATAGAGTAATGTAATGTATATGCTTGCGGTGTCATATTTATCCTCTTTCTAAACCACTTTGAAAGAACCTTTGAAAAATATTTCATTTTCCTCTGTTGTAAGGAAGGCAACTCCATAAAGAGTTGTTTCCCCTAAATAAGACAAAAAGAGTTGTGTCCCTTAGATACGATGTTTACCTATCATACGCTTTCGAAGTAAACAATTCACATTCAGACACACACACACACACACACACACATGCGTACACGCGCAAACGCACTCACACTGAAACACCCCTCCCCATTGAGACACATACATATATATATATCTCTGTCTCTCATCTTTTATTTCAGGTAAAATGGGCAATGAGTGCCTTATAGATTGATTTGAGCAGAGTACAAGAACGAAGCGAAAACCGGGAACCCGCTAGTATATATATATGTGTGTGTTTGTGTGTATGTACGTATATATATATATATATATATATATATATATATATATATATATATATATATATATATATATATATATATATATATATATATGGTGGCTGCCAACTCGTTTTCGAGTACGGCCACTACTTTATATCCATGTAGGAGAACCCCTACCCATGCGTTGAACGAGTGTGACTTTTTAGTCCACCCAGCGACTTGAAAACTCTGGTACAAACACTACACTTGTAACAGTTATTGACACATAGTGCTGGGCCCTTGGTACCATGTGACGACAAGTGCAGAGAGATCTCCAGATATAAAGCAATGCCTGTGCCGTGAAGCTTTTATAGTGAGCAAAGGCACTGCACAAAGCCAGTCCCACTCTCTTAACCAAGATGATATATATATATATACATATATATATATATATATATATATTTATATATATGTATATATACATACATATAAATATATAATAGCGGCTTCCCGGCCTTCGCCTCGGTCTGTACTCTGCTCAAATCTATTTAAAAGGCACTCATTGCCCATTTTCCCTGAAATTGCATAACAATTTTAAAACTTTATTTGGAATATCTAAATACAGAATGTAATATAAACAATAATATAAGAAATGTATTCTACGAAAATTATAAAACATTTACAGTATTTCAGTATATACAATGTTTTTAACCTTTAACATTGGAGCAGATGCGAAGCGTTTTTATGGGATTCCTACTCTGAACAACCTGCATACAATTCACAATGTGGAGACCGACAACCTTTGGTGTTTGAACTTGGGACTTGTTAATATTCATTGCGTAACTGACTCTCACTGGGTATTGCAATCGTTTGAATGGAAAAGGGGATATCTGTTGGTATTAGCGGTATTCTAGGTATAATTACAGTGTCTCCCTTACGACGTCCAGTGAAGAACTTGACTTTGATAATGGGAGGTTGTAGCTCAGTCACAACCATACGCGTCCCATTGCACAACAATGGATGATCCAGGTTTCTAAGAAGCATGATGATTGTACCCTTCTTCAAGTCAAGGTTGTGTGGCTATAGCAAGGATGGTTCCAGACTGTTGATAAATTCAACGGGATTAGGACCAACTTCATCCTCGTCGACAAATTTGTCGATAAGTTTATAGGTCTGGCTACCTCCCGGTATCATTTGTAATATTTTGGAGGGCAAAAGCAGAGGACTTGACCGGTATATGTCATGTATATACTTTAATAATTGTTTCTACTTTTGGCACAAGGCCAGCAATTACCCAGTGCATTACTGGTACTTTATTTTATCGACCCGGTAAGGATGAAAGGCAAAGTTAACCTCGGCGGGATTTGAACTCAGAATGGCAAGGGCCGTAACTCTATACGTCAAAGCATGGCGTCCAACCCTTAATAATCGTGATGTAGCACCATCAACAGATGTGTATGACGTTTTACTATAAGCTCCAAGCTTTCCAGCTATAGGATAGGTAAGGTAGTTACGTGTTTGTGTAATTTTTTATTTTCTGACATGTATTTGAGTTAATATAAATTTGCCTTAAATTCATGACGCTTGTGTGTATATATACACACACACACACACACACATATATATATATATATATATATATATATATATATATATATATATATATATATATATATATATATATATATATATATATATATATAGGTCAATGTACGTAGAAATAACACTGTTACAAAAGCGTCATGAATTTAAGGCAAATTTATATTAATTCAAATACAAATAAAAAAAGTTACACAAACACGGAACTACCTTACTGTAGCCTGTCCTCTCTCTCTCTCTCTCTCTCTCTCTCTCTCTCTCTCTCTCTCTCTCTCTCTCTCTCTATATATATATATATATATAAATATATATATATATATATATATATATATATATATATATATATATATTATTAAAATAACAGATTAAAGTTTAAGCAAAGAATCGCTGATTTCACCCTTAATGGGATCTTCTGAAACTAACAAAGTCAATCTGTAAACGCAGAAGTGGATATTTCAAAAAACGTTGCAACCTTAGGAATACAGGAAGACGATACTTTGGTTCGTGGAAACGTTCCCTGGCAAAGAACGGGAAAAAACGAATATAATACGTCATAACAATTACGCGCAAAGACAGAACCACATTTATGGTATAAAAGAGGTCGTAGACTTATCGAGCCCTCTTTGGATTTTAGTCTTCAAATTTATTATTATTACTATATATATATATATATATATATATATATATATATATATATATATATATATATACATATATATATATAAGTATGTACACGTACACACATATATGCATACCGACGTACAGTAGTATGTATACATATATATACATACATGCACACATATATATATGTACGTATGGATTCACCGAACATTTATTATATTGCTCGGTGTGTTTGTAAACAAACATCCCGTATTAAGCCGTAGTGTCCAGTAACCACCGTTGCTCGTTTGTTCAACACTGACAAAGGAACGCTGTACTAGTTTCAAGCTTGTTAGCTATCGTCAGCAAACGAGCAACGGTGGTTGCTAGACACTACGGCTTAATACGGGATGTTTGTTTACAAACACACCGAGCATTATAATAAATATTCGGTGAATCCATACGTACATATATATATATGTGTGCATGTATGTATATATATGTATACATACTACTGTACGTCGGTATGCATATATGTGTGTACGTGTACATACTTATATTTAAGTAACAGCCGTACTAAGAGTGGGAAATGAAATATCGTTTCATTTTTTCCGTTTATATATATATATATATATATATATTTGATAATAGCATAAACATTACACAATTTCATAACTTGTAGCCATACATATGAAGCAGTTAGACGTGACTTATGAAACAAAACAAATTTCCAGGTTATTTGATGAAAGGGGAAATTAACCTTATACAAATGGAATATAGTGAACATTTCAGTGTATAATTTCATTCAACACTCCCACATACACAAACACATACATACATATATGCACGCACACTTATACAATAAACATATGCACATAGTCATATATATATATATATATATATATATATATATATATATATATATATATATATATGTATATATATATATATATATATATATGTATATATATATATATATTTATTCTACCAATGGAAGTTACTTCGTCTTTTGTTTTTTTCATTTCATATATATTACAATACGATTTAATTAATTCTAATTCTAATAAGTCATATGTCCTCAGGACATATGACTTAGAATACGTTTTTTAACTTTCTTATTTTGGTGCAGAATCGAAGCTTATACAAATGTATATTATTACGCGGATACATTTTATAGAATCTTATTTTTCTTACGGTATTTTACTTTGATATCGTCAATAAGGAGTTGATGATGCATAAAAACATGTAGCTCCAGAATTTCTTTCTTGTCACGTGATCGAATCATTCCTGTAGTAATTACTAATTAAAATCTGAACTCTTTTTTAGAGATTTACATTATAGAGTGTTTTGAAAATCGTGGCTTATAAAAGGATTTATGGCTTCAAGAAAAAATTGCATTCTTAATATATTTCGGCATATTCTTTTACCCCACCCAATTATACTTAATCTAACGATATTAAAATTTAGGTTTAATTTTATATCGAAGTATGATATTGTTAGATTAAACAAAAATGATGTTAATATATGATGTGTACGTATCGCCGTAGAGTACTACGAGAATAAATAACATCCTTGTGAATGACCGAAGATTAATTGTATTGTTAGAGAGTTACACGAGACATATTTTCTTATCTCTCCTGGCTTTGCTTTTCTTACTGGTTTCAAATTACTTGTCCTAATCGAATCCTACCATTAATAAACTTGTTATGAGATGTTGGTGTGACTTCTAATGTAGAAAACGAGATTAAAAGAGTCACGAATGACCTTGCAAGTCCTCAACTCCAGGCTTAAGTCCGGAAAAGGTGTTTTTTGTTGAAGACATGTAGGTTCCCATGTATACCAGTCTTTCCTTTCCTCGCCACAGATGTTGTCCAAGGGAAAGGCAAATGTTGAGACAGCTTCGGATCGTTGATGTCTCAACGCATTTCTACAGCTGAGTCAACTGGAGCATTGTGAAATAAAATGTCTTTCCCTAGGACACAACGCATCACTCGGTCCGGCAAACGGACTAGCAATCTCACGTTTGTGAATCTAACTAATCCACGTGCCTTCAAATCTGACGTTTTACTGCAAAATTGGGCTTCCATGTTACAAGATTTGTTTACATAGTATATATTAGAACCAAATTAACGTATCTATGAACATCTATAGAAGAATGTCTATTTTACATGATGACCCAATTTTTCACACTGAAGGTGTGACATGCATTTTCATCTGGCTTTAATGATAAAGAATATGCGGTTATCCTGTCATGCAACGCCCAGTGTCATTTGATTAGTCGCAGTTACACAAATGACGAGGATATGAAACCACAAGAATAATTAAAACGGATATGGTAATAGACCTATTAATGTTCTTGGACGAAAAGCGTTGAGTATTATTTAACATAGAATGTGTTAAATGTAACATATTTTAATTCGTCCAATTTGTGGCATGTATGTAATATTTTGTAAAAAACTAAAAGAAATATTTCCCAAATACAGCATTATTAAAAGCTCCTCGCTTGATGTAATATTTTCATATCTATAAATATAGGAGAATATATCTTAACTGAAGTGAAACATGGAAAGTAATCAAGGTGTTGATTATTCTAATCATTCGATAAAGGTTAATCATTGAGTAAAAAACCTAATACTTACAATGTAGAAAAAGTCATTTTGTTTAGAATGAATGTTTTAGATATGTATATATATTTAATGAAAAAAACAGTACCTGTCCAATACTAGGGTCGATTCTTCCTCAATAGAAAAAATTGGATGTTCAGACCTGGAGTGGGTTGGGCTCCACCAGGTTTTAAACAGTGCCCTAGACACGTCGTATGTCGGTGCCTCTACGAATCCACAAGGTGTCATGGGATCCTTATCCTTTATCCTTTATATATTTGATATAACAGATTCTATTGTGGCACTGTTGTGAGATGGATTATAATATCTGTACATCACAAAAAGGAAATTACGTAAAAATTAAGAGAGAAAACAACAAACAATACAGTTGAAAGAATTATTTTATAGGAATATATTATTATTTTTAATGGTTATGAATTAGTATAAATTCTTCCGCCAAGGGAAATAAGTTAACCGTAGCTATATTTTGCTGAAGGTACAAGTTTATTATAAAAAAGCCTTTGGTATGCTATGGTATGTCCACGTAACTCCTGATGGATTCGTATGGGCGCCATGGTGGTATACGGCATTTCTTGGTCATTTTAAGTCCAGCATAGCCTATCCCTCTTCAGGCCTGAGTACTGCAGATTTCTTCCAGAGAAAATAGAATGTGAGAGACTGGAAGTGTGAGAGAGATATAGAGGAAGAATCGACCCCAGTACTAGACTGGTACTTGTTTTATCGACTTCGGAAGGATGAAAGACAAAGTTGACCTTGGTGAGATTTGAACTTAGACAGCAGAGAGCCGCAACGAATAATACAAAGCAACCTAATCGACTTTCTAACAACTTTACCAATTTGCTGTAAAAAGCCTTCGTTAGATATATTTAAAAAATAAATAATTATCTCAGGAAACAAAAACTAGAAATAAAAAAAGCGAGGTCTGAGAGACTTAAAATCTATTAATATAATTGTTTCTACTTTAGACACAAGGCTAGCAATTCACCCAGTGCATTACTGGTACTTTATTTTATCCTCCCCGTAAGGATGAAAGGCAAAGTCAACCTCGGCGGGATTTGAACTCAGATCGTAAAGGGACGTAACTATGCTGGAAAGCATGGCGTCCGACCCTCTACCGATACTGCCAATCCACCACCTTTCATCTATTAATATAATATTTGATAAATATATATATAATCTATTAATATAATATTTGATAAATATATATATAACTGAAATATATCTAGAAATAATAAATAACAGCAAATATTTGGGTGATAACAACATTTTTACAAAAATAAGTTATTGTCTTTTTTTGAATTTTCTAAAACTAGTCTAAAGAGAAAGTAAAATCGGAATATATAAACGTGAGGTATACAATTTTAAAGCTAGCTTGATTGTTTTCATTGAGGCATTTGATAGATAAAAATATATTTTATTACATAAAATAAAATTTGTCTGGTCTATATGTATATTCTTCACGCAAACTCCACAGTATTTAAAATGAAGTCAGATAATACTATATGTATAATAAGTGGTTATATTTATTTCTGAAATAATTTTATTAATTGTTTCGTGGATGTAACTTCTAGTTATACACTTAGACACATTATTAAGCTTTGTATAGCACGAATGTGCAGAAAATAATAAATATATTCGTTACCACTTTACATCTCAGAATATTCTATTAAGTATTTAAATCAACACTCAACGTCAGCAGTCACACATATATGAATGCATCGCTAACATGAGCACTTACACATTTGAACGTATATATATATATATATCAAAATATACACATTACCTATAAGCAATTATTTTATATAAATACATTAATCAGTGACATTGCAAAGGACCTTAAGGTTTTAGAATGCACCATCAGAAGAGTTGTCTATGAAGTCGTCCGATACAACTCGTATGTAATGTGGAGAGGCCAGTTTATGTCGAGTGTGACAAAAGAAAATCCTTTGGTCCGTGCAAAGAAAATGGCTTGCCTCGTCATTTGTTTCTCAGGGTTTAAGAATCAAATGTGGTGTCTACAGAGAGGTGTTGGAGACAGCTTTGAAGCCTTGGATAAACAGAGTAAGCATCGGATGACTGATCGTCTTACAATAAGAAATCTTGCCCTCCCATAAGGCCAGTAAGACACAAGCATGGATGCCTGACAATCTTCTAGACACATGGCTTCCTAGCTTACCAGACCTTAATCCCCTAGACGATTACGTATAGGACGTAGTTGAAAGATAGGTCAATCATCATCCTCACAACACTATAGAATCTTTCAAGTCCGCCATTATGAGTACAGTGTCTAGTATTAATAGAGGTCACCTGATTCGGACATCCCGATACTTCAGACCCTGCATCGAAGCAGTCATTAAAACTAACGAAATTTCATAATATTTGTACAAATCTCTCTCTCTCTCTCTCTCTCTCTCTCTCTCTCTCTCTCTCTCTCTCTCTCTCTCTCTCTCTCTCTCTCTCTCTCTTTCTCTCTCTCTCTCTCTATCTATCTATCTATCTCCCCCCCCTCTCTCTCTTTATATATCTTATATATATTTATTTATTTATAAGATTCACATACATAGAGATACATAAATATAAACACACACACACACACACATGTTTATATATATATAAATATGTGACTCCCAGGTTCCATCGTGGGAAACGGCAGTAAGTAAGGTACACAATACATTAGTAGAGTGTATACAACACATTTAATATAGAAATGGCTTCTACAGGACTTGAACTGTTTCATTCTAAGGAAATAATCAGGAAAGCCAACTTGCATTGTTATGCGGTGGGGTTTTTTCTGGTGGTGATGCAGGGTGTTTTTTTGTTTGTTTGTTTGTTTCCGTCATGTTTGAGTAACACTGTTATATCACGGTCGTCTTTTAGTCTGCAAACATGATTTTAGAAAAATGACGATATTGCAATGACAAAAAAAATTTTCTTAAGCATATACGAAAGCAGTAACGTCATCTCATCTAAATTATTACTTTGCTAAATCACTTAATATTTCAACACATTTGAGTAAACATTAGTTTTCTTAGTATTTTAAACATATTTGATGCAATTGTTGGCAATTGTGACGATGATGATATATTTCTATTAGTTTTATGAATAGGTCTCTTTTCAAATATCCAATTACATGTGTAATCACTACTTGTGTAATCACGAGGATTACAATATATATATATATATATATGTGTGTGTATATATATATATATATATATATATATATATATATATATATATATATGTGTGTGTGTGTATATATATATATATATGTGTGTGTGTGTATATATATATATATATATTTATATATGTATATATATATATTTATATATGTATATATATATATATATATGTATATAATATATATATATATATATATATATATATATATATATATATATATATATATATATAATATATATATATATATATATGTATGTATATATATTTATTAAAATAACAGATTAAAGTTTAAGCAAAGAATCGCTGCTTATATATATATAATATATATATATATATATATAATCGCTGCTTATATATATATATATAAAGTTGAGATTACTTAGACCTCCCTAGGCAGTTCAACACCCTTAGCCATACAATTGAATATCTGTGTATATTCTTCAACATGTTAGGTAATCGTTTCAAAAAAGAAAAAAATATACTACTATAAATATACTTGTCATGTATTTAAGTTTTCTACTTATGTCAATATTTGTTGTTCCTTTCTTTTCTAGATTTTGGACAATTCTCAAATAAAGATCAATTTTCGGTTTCCTAAATATCTAATAATATTAAAAAAATATCAGGACAAATAAATTATCTAATAATATAAACAATACAAGGAAAACGATATATTTTTCCCAAGTTGGTATTGCTGAAGGGAAAAAGGAAGGGGAAACTGTAGGGAATATCTAACAATTGTATTTCTGTTCCCTTATATGTTTTGGGTTGAACAAAATAAGCTATATAGAAATTTAAATGGAACTAAATTTATCAAGTATATATTCTTAACTATTTTACTCTCACTTTTTTCAAAGTTATATCTGACATTTGGCTTGTTTGCTCATTCGCATTGTTTTCTATTTCGAGCGCAAGGTCTTTCCTAAACATCACTGCCATCCCGCCTCACAATACAGTCCGACTAGGAGACGGCTCGATCCGAAAGTCCTCAAAATGTGGCCCAGTACCCGCCTGTAGGAAATCCTGGTCTCACTGATGACTGTCACATCTATAGCTAGTGACCTGAGTTAAGTGAGTGCATGGATTTGTTTCCAGGACGAACCCAGACTACTTGCATTTATATAACTCACTTTTAGGATCACCAAGTTGGATGGAGAGGGTTAAGGGATAAAAAAGGAAAGAAGGTGGTTACTTACTCTCCCGGACCCCTTGGATATCGAGTTGTTTGTCCTCGATATCCAGTGGCGGACTAGGTCTAAAAATATTGGTTGCCAGGTGATGAAGGGGGCCTACCTACATATAGAATATTATCATTTAATTTTTATAATGAATAAATAACATTTTTGAAAAATACATAAGAGGAAACAAAACAGTGCAATCAAATTTTTGCAAAGCAATGCAATCAAATTTTTGTAACACAGTGCAATCAAATACATAATATTTTTTTCCAATAAAAAATATGTATTTTGCGAAATCCAGAGACTTTCAATAATGACCAGAAGTCGACCCAAAATATTCCTAATAGCTCTAAGAAAACATGAACGACACCATATCTTTTTAACTTTGATTTTGAAAGTAGGTATATAATTATCAATTTTCAATATACTTTCGTAGCTGTTTCGGCGGCCTAGTTGGAGGAAGCGTAGACGGTGGTGATCCTGGTCTGAAGTTCGATCCTGAACGGCAGTAGGGTTCCCAGTAAACCTTTTCAGTTTTTTTTCTATAGGTTATAAAATAAAAACCGAAAAAGGTTACATGTACCTCTTGACCAGGATTGAACCCAAGGTCAGGATCTCCACCGTCTCTGGTACCTACCGCTAGGCCACAGAGACAACTACGAAACTCATATTAAAATTCATACTTATAAACCTACATTCAAAATTTTCAAAAGAAAGTGTAGTGGTGTCGTTCATCTCTTTCTCAATGTTATTGTTCCTACTTAAGGTCGACTTCTAAATCATTTGGGTGTTCAATAAACTACATCCTCATTTTGTTTCACATCTATCTAGACTATATTTTAACCTGTAATCCATGTTTCATTTCTTTCCACCTCGTCCCCCCTTCTCTCTTTCTCTCGTACATATAGAATGCTAGCATTCAATTTTTATAATGAATAAATAACATTTTCAAAAAACAGTGCAATCAAATTTTTGCGGAAAAATATCTTACCTTCTCCAATAAAAGATATGTATTTTGCGAAATCCAGAGACTTTCAATAATGATCTTTGGTCTTTCACTCTCACACAATATATATATGTTTGTGTGTGTGTGTTTGTGTGTTTGTGTGTGTGTGTGTGTGTGTGTGTCTCTCTCTCTCTCTCTCTCTCTCTCTCTCTCTCTCTCTCTCTCTCTCTCTATATATATATATATATATATATGGTATGTATATATATATATATATATGGTATGTATATATATATATATATATGGTATGTATATATATATATATATATATGGTATGTATATATATATATATATATGGTGTGTATATATATATATGTAATATATATTTGTGAAATGGGTGGTGGTTGAAATTCTGTGTGCACGGTTAAATGGTAGTAGACGTGGTCGGACGGACATGAAAATTTACACACCTATGTAAAAAGTGCCAAGGAAGCAAATCTCTAACTTGAAAAATGTGGTCCCTAGGGCCCCAAAACGGTCTATTTACTATCGCTTTCGGTGAGTTATTTCCCCCTGTTTTCATTACAACGCCAATGTATACAATGAGGCCCTCGTTGACATGGATAAATGTCTAAGATCTGTTGGAGTTGGCGGTGTATTAGAATTCGGTTTGCCACAACCTGTACATAAAGACGGTGCTTTAGATGTGGAGTTCATGCTTGAGTTGAATTACAACATCGAGGAATTGACAGATAAGGTTGCTCAAGATGAACCCAGACTTTTGCCTGAACAGAGACGGGCGTATGACAGAATTCTTGCCAGTGTCATTTCAAATGAGGGACGGCTATTCTTCTTGGATGCTCCAGGCGGAACAGGAAAAATCTTTCTCAAAAACCTACTGCTTGCGAAGCTGCGGAAAGACAGGCAGATTGCTTTAGCGGTCGCCTCAAGTGGTATTGAGGCGACACAGTTACATGGCGGTCGTACAACACACTCCGCATTCCAATTGCCTATGGACCTTGCAAAGAAGGAGAATCCTACCTGCAGAATAAATCGTGGAGACTCTAAAGGATACCTTCTTTCTGAGTGCTGTTTAATCATTTGGGATGAGGCTACAATGAGTCACAAAGCAGCGTTTGAGGCTCTAGACCGAACTCTCAAGGACTTGCGTCGAAATTCACACGTAATGGGTGGAGAGACAGTACTGATGGCTGGCGATTTTCGGCAGACTCTTCCTGTAATCACTAGAGGCACTAGAGCTGACGAAGTTAACGCATGCATCAAGTTTTCCTACTTATGGCAGTATGTCCAGAAACTAAACCTGACTACTAACATGAGAGTGCATGTGCATGGCGACGCAGAATCTGAGTATTTCTCAAAACAGCTAGTGGAAGTTGGTAATGGAACTACACTTGGAATTGATGAACAGTACATCCGTCTGCCGTTTGGAAACTTTGTATCAAGCATAGAGGAATTAATGTCATCTGTTTTCCCAGACCTCGAAGAACGATTCCTTGATCACAACTGGCTGCAAGGGAGAGCTATTTTAGCACCACATAATGCCACCGTTGACGCAATGAATCAACACCTGCTTGATCAGATTCCAGGAGGTGAAGTCTCCTTCAAGTCAATTGACACCAACAAAAACGCGGACGACGCCGTCAACTATCCGATTGAATTCCTCAACAGTCAACAACCTCCCGGACTTCCACCTCATGACCTTAGACTGAAGGTTGGTGTTCCAGTTATGCTGCTAAGAAACGTGGAACCACCAGAACTATGCAACGGGACGCGTCTGATCATCAAAAAAATTGGGACACGAATTCTTACGACAAAAATTCTGAGCGGACCGTCTGCTGGCGAGACAAAGTTATTATCCCCCATAAGCCTTAGTCCCTCTGACGTCGCATTTGATTTTACGAGACGGCAGTTTCCCGTAAAACTCTGCTTTGCAATGAGTATCAACAAGGCACAGGGACAGTCGCTGCAAGTAGTTGGCCTAAATCGGATACAGCAGGTATTTACCCACGGTCAACTATACGTCGGGTGCTCATGCGTCAGCAGTCCACAAAATCTCTACATTTGTGGTAATCCGGGTAATACCATTTTTTCCCCCTGATACTGCTTCTTTATAATAAACTTTCAATAATATTTTTAAAATTATTAACTTAATAAAAAGTGGCCCCGGGTGCAACCGGGCTCAGCTGCTAGTATATATATATATAGTGAAAGATAGTAATATGGACGTAAATAGCTCTTAACTGTGATCATAAATATTTCGGCGCTTAAAACAGGACATCGAAATCGATCAGCAGCGCGCCCAATGCCTTTTATCGATCAAAAGGCCATGAGGGAAAGAAAAGAAAATTAGTGAAGAGAGAGGAAGAAAGAGAAAAAAGAGGAAAAAAACGAAGTAAACAAACCGAATGGAGGCGGATCACAGGAGTGTGGCACATGCAAGTGAGTAACCGAGGAGTAAATAGAATAAATTACAAAGAAACGATTGGATTTAAGTCCTCTGGTCAAATAACTGCGGAGCGATGTTTTTCCGTGCGATCTCAGCAAAGTGAGTGTAGAGAGAGAGAAAGACGGAGAAACCGGAAGTGAGAGGGAGAAGGGAAAGGGAGATAATCCGAAAGGATTTTACGACTTATTTGTCCAGAGGACTTAAGTCCAATCGGTTTTTTGAAAGCAAAACATTGACCCCTAGAATACTACAGTGGGCCCTGCAATGCTACTGCGGGCTCTTACAATGCTACCGTGAACCCACTGGGGCCCACTTGCCATTGGGCAACCTAGCAACCTGGCCAGTCCGTCACTGTCCATATCTGCTTGGGTTTACTTTGAGAACTTTTTTAAAAACCTAATGGTGGCTTTTATATTAGGGGTTCCCACGTCGTGGATGAAACTCTCCCTAATGTATTTATGTATCTAGAGACCTTTAGTAATATATATGGCATCTTAAACGTGTTGATGACAAACAATTCCATTATCTTCGTGTTATGAAGACCACCAGTTCTTCAATGGCCCACCTCACTAACTTGAAATTCAGCGTCTGTGAGATTGATTGTTGTTGGGCATGTTTTCTTTTTGGCTTTGGGGTAGTTGCGGTTGTCGGAGTGTTTTTAGTTGTGGTGGCGATGTTTTGTTGGCAGTTGTAATGTTGGTGAGTCAGATCTTATACATATATATGTATTTTTATGGGTCGTTCTCTGTGTTTTCTGTAGTGTCTGTTGAGGTAAAGTGTTTTTTGTATGTTTTCCTTTTTTTCTTTTTTCTTTGTGTGTGTGTGTGGGGGGGGGGGGGGGTCCCAATCGTCACTTTGAGATGAAGAGGTTCCAGTATCTGTGGAATCTGCCTTGGATATGAGTGCGATTGTACTTGTGTGTGTGAGTATCTATGTGTGTTCGTGTATGCTTGAATGAGCGCTTAACGTGAGGTAGGCTGAGAGACCACAGGAGTGGTTTTGTTGATGGTCTTTTCTATTGTTTTTCTTGTTGATGTTGGTAATAGTGATGATGGTTTTGTTCTTGTGTTGTCGCTGCTGCTGGTCATGAAGGTTTTACAGCTGTTGGTGTAGTTGTTGGTGTTGTTGTTTTGATCTCTACTGATATATTTGGTATACCTGTTGTCATTGATACTGTTGTGTATATGGCACACTGTCATTGTTGATGAGTCTGTGGTACTGGTTGTATAGTTGGCCTAATAATTCTGTGGAGCAGAAGGCTCTTACGAGGCTCATGGTGCCACAAAATGGCATTTTGGCTTTTTGCTTTCTTTGTTTATTCTGATCTCGACCCCATTGGACAGTTGTATGCCGTCCGAGATTTAAAAAAATGTTTACGTCACCTGAAGCAGAATCTTCAGGTTTATCCCAGTCCAACTTTCTATTTTGCTGCTTTTTACTTCGTGGAATGTTTCGGGGTTTTCAAGTACAAGGCAAGCCAAGATCCACCAGATGTTCAGGCTCGACGGAACGACCGGTGTTCATAGTCTGGTAGTTCTTGGGAAGTATGTCGGATATAAGACAAAGATCTCACTCTGACGGGATGCTTCTCTTTTGAAGAGGTACTCGACGCTGGCAAACTGCCTTCCTTATGTGGGACATATATTGTTCACCTGTAGATGTTGAACACCTGGTGTTACATGTAGGACGGATCCGACTCTCAACGGAGTCCATTGTGAAGATCACCCCGCCATCTTCCTTTAATTTGGAAGTCCATGAAATTTTATCTGCCTGATGGCCATGACAAAAGGGGCTGTAAGGTAGACGCGTTTGAAATTCTTGAAGACAGTCACCTTCCTCCTCGGCGAAGCCCTGATTAACTTTTTCAGGTTTCACTTGGAGAGGAAAATAAGGGTGGAGAGAGAAGTGATGACTCAAACAGTTTGTTGAGTTCCGTGAGAGTGGCAAGCATGGTCCGTATGAAGGAAAACAATTGGGAGAGGGCACTTTGCCCGAGCGAACAGGTGACTGTGGCTTCTTTCTGTGATTTCTCCTCGAGTGACCATTAGAGTCTCTTCAACTTTGGGGAATTATGTTTGTATATTTAAATGTTTGTTTTATTAACATTTGCCGTGCTTTTTCGGAGAGGCTTGAATATCGCCATACGGACCATCTTCCTGGACCCAGAAGGTAAGTCGGTGGTGCTGGACGTGACTGGCAGCGAAGGCAATGCTTTCAGGCTAGTAGCCGTCTACGCCCCAACAGGGGCAGGACGGCCAGATTTGTTCAGACGTCTAGAGACCTTTTTTGGAAAGTCCCGCTCTTTAGTGTTAGTGGGCGACTGGAACAGTATCTTAGATGCACGCTGGGATTATGTGGGGCTAGTAGACAGGGAAGGAGGGTGTAAAAACCTCAACAACCTGCTCAGACGTTTTGAACTGTCTGACAGGTATAGACTGGATTGTCCAAATGTTCCAATGTGGACATGGGCAAACCGCATCGGATCATCTAGATCGTATTTAGATAGGGTATTATGTACGGAAACAGATAAGGCTAGTGTAGGTTGTCCACAATTTAAAGTAGTCGACTACACGGACCACAAATTTGTGATCTGTGAAGTTGACTTAGATAGACTCCATAGGTAAGGGCCCGGCTACTGGAAGCTCAGCGCGTCATTCCCGGCACGCAAAGCTTACAGAGACCGGATTAGCGAATTTGTTAAGCGTGCGTTGACGGGTGCGATCGTAAACAACAGGTGGTAGTTTACCCTGAAAAGGGCTATTAGAGTAGAATCGATAAGGTTTAACAAAGGAGTAGTGATAGAGGAAAATAAAGTAGAGGGAGAGTTAGAAAGAGGCGTTTAGGACAGAAAGCTAGAAGAGGCGTTTAGGACAGGCATCGCAACCGACGAGCTTGCGGCGAGATTGGTACGCGACCAATTCTTCAACGCAAAGCATGAAGGCTGCGTTGTCAGAGCTAGAGCGCGTGCTCTAAGAAACGAGGGGACGAAGGCCGTTCAATTGGCCCGGGTGGTGGAGGCGCGACGTGGCAACAAGTCCACAATTCGGCCTTTGCCTGATCAAAACGGGCGCATGTTGCTCGAACCCGAGCAGATGTGTGCGGCTTTTCAACATCACTTTGCTCAATTGTTCGGGAGCGGTGGCGGGCCAGATCGGAGTATGGAAGTCGGTGCATACCTCGACGGACTGCCGCGGCTCTCGACGACCGCAGCGCTGTGCTTCGAAAAGCCGATGAAAGCAGGTGAAATACTGGAAGCGATGTCTGACTGCACGAGGGGTAAATCGCCAGGTTTGGATGGTCTGCCCTACGAGCTTTATGCGTATATGCCAGACTTGTTCGGCGACCTCTTGGCAGTTGTGTACTGCAACTGGAAGCAAAACGGGAGCATTCCCAGTTTTCTGAGTCGGGGAGCGGTGGCGCTGCTGAGAAAAGACCCGAACAAGGGGGATGTTATAGACAACTTCAGGCCCATAACTCTGTTAAACGCAGAGTTTAAAATTTTGGCTAAGGTGTTAGCAAAGAGATTGGCGCTTGTCGTCGGTGATCTGGTGGGAGAAGCACAGACATGCGCCATTCCAGAAAGATCCATCCACGACAACCTCCATCTCATGCGATACATCATAGAGAGGGTGGTTAAAGAACCTGGCACGGGTGGGGTCCTGATCAACTTAGATCCATCTAAAGTATTTGATAGGGTCGACCATCGGTACCTGGCTCCAGTCCTGGAGGCGGCCGGCTTCGGGCCCGTTTATAGGGGCTGGATCGCTGCCATACACAGCGACATCTGATCGATGTATAGGGTGAATGGTCAGCCTTTCAGCATCATGCGCTCGGTCCGCCAGGGTTGCCCCTCTCGTCCCTCTTGTACGTACTGGCCCTAGAGCCGCTGCTGCACAAATTGGAGACAGTGAGGGAGGGCCACGCGAACTAGGATGCGGAAGAACCGTGTCAGCTTACGTCAACGACGTCCCCGTGGTGGTGTCGAGCACCAAACACGTCCTGATGCTTGGCACGGCTCTCAAGGAATACGAAGCGGTGACAGGAGCAAATATAAACCAGGAAAAGTTGGTGAGCTTGCAACTCGGCACCTGGAGAGGCAAGTCCATGCCGTCCGACAGCGTCGTGGGGCGCTGGACGGAAGGACCAGTTAAATTGTTCGGGGTCTGGTTCGGTCCGGACCTCCAGATGGAGAAAAACTGGAACGAGGTGACGAGCAGGGTGGCCTCTCACCCAGAAATGGGCCGAGAGGAGGCTGTCTCTGAAAGGTCGGGTGGAGGTGGCGAATGCGTACATAGCGTCCGTCCTTGCCCCCGCCCAACTCTGACCAAAATGGAGCGCTTTCTCTTCCGATTTTTGTAGAAGGGACGCGCTCCCATGGTCAGACGATCCATTTGTCATCAGCACCAGTTGCGTGGAGGACTAGGCATGCCCTGCCTGATGATGCGCAAACATGCGCTGAGGCTGCGACATCTCTGGTGCTTCCTTGACGGTGAACAGGTGTGGTCACCATTTACCAGACGCGCTTTTCCCCAGCTTGTCTCCTTGACGGAGCTGCAGTCCTGGATCAGGAAAATACCGAGGGATAACGCTTGGATGCTGGAATGTCTCCTAGAGCTCACCGCCCTCTACCAGCTGGGCACTAGTATCGGTGGAACATCCACCTCGGCGTTCTATAGAGGGCTAGTGGAGGGAAAGAGCGACGACGTTCGCGTGGAAACCCTGGGCGTCGAAGACGATCAGCTGTTCGCTCTTTCAAGAGAACTTTCAGACCGAGGCCTATGGACAACTTCTAGAAATCCCTGGCCTGGCAGTGCTACCGGGGAGCGTTGCCGGTTTGGGATAAGCTCTACAGGCAAGGAGGTGCTGTCAGCCGAGCCTGTCCGAGATGCGCGCAGGGCGACGAAACCGACCTGCACGCACTCGTTTAGTGCCCGAGGATTGCTGACTTGGGGAGCTAAGTCGAACAGCTGCTGTCGCGTGTAGGACGGATCCGGTTATCGACTGTGTCCATTGTGCAGATTGCCCCGCCATCTTCCTCTAAAGAGGAGGAAGGGCAGGCAGTTTTCATCTACCTGGTGGCCATGGCGAAAGAGATTGTGTGGTGGACAAGGTTGAAAGGGTTGAAGACGGACACTTTCCTCTTCGGCCAATCACTGATTAACTTTTTCAAGTTTCACTTGAAGAGGAAAATCAGGGTGGAGAGGCAAGTGCTGTCTTCTAGTAAATTTGTTGAAAGGTGGGTGAAAGTGGCAAGTCTGGTCCGAGTGAACGGGCCCGCTCTGAGTATGCGCCTGTAGACTGAGGAGTGGGAAAACTGAGGTGGCCGTAGCCTTTTAGTGTGGTTTTCGCCACGAATGACCTTCGGAGGTTTCCCCCTATTTGGGGAATTTTTGTTGTTTGAATTTTTTTGATTTCTAGCACAATTTTGTTACAACCTGTTTACACGACCAAAACCCACTTTGTATCGTCCTGTACTGTTCTGTGCCGTCTCTAATGTTTTTCTTAGTGTCAGCCCTTGTGGCCAATAAAGAAACCATTATTATTATTAGTATTGGTGGTGGAGTTACGGCCCTTTACGTTCTGTGTTCAAATCTTGCCGAGGCTAACTTTGCCTTTCATCCTTATGGGGTCGATAAAACAAAGCACCAGAAATGCACTATATAAGAAACCATTATTATTTCCATTATTATGGTGAATTGGCAGTATCGGTAGAGGGTCGGACGCCATGCTTTCCAGCATAGTTACGTCCCTTTACGATCTGAGTTCAAATCCCGCCGAGGTTGACTTTGCCTTTCATCCTTACGGGGTCGATAACATAAAGTACCAGTAATGCACTGGGTAATTGCTGGCCTTGTGCCAAAAGTAGAAACAATTATTTTTATTGCGTATCGTTACTGCTTTACCGAGCACAGCTCTGTGCGCCTTGGGTATGAGCAGTTTAGTTTTTGCTGATGTTGTTTCAATTGTATTCATAGTACTTTTCATAATATATTTGCAGTGCCTAGCAGTGCTATCTTTTGTATACTGTATATATTTGTAAGTCCTGGGGTTTTGGCTATGTATTTGTTTGTGTTTTTTTTTATCATTCTCAGATAAGCTATTATTATAGGTATTGTTTATGTTTTCATTTTCCACTTTCGAGTTATTTCTATATGTAGATCTTTATATTTGGAGAGTTTCTCTATTTCATTGGAAGATATATTGTCGTCTGATACCTCTATTAGGAGGCATTTTTCTTTCTTTATGGTCTTTGACTTTAATTGTTTCTACATTTGGCACAAGGCCAGCAACTAAGCCAGTGAATTACTGGTGCTTTATTTTATCGACCCCGTAAGGATGAAAGGCAAAGTTAACCTCAGCGGGATTTGAACTTAGACCATAAAGGGCCGTGGTCTGACATCTGGCTGGTTGGCCTTGATATATCTGTCTGTATGTATTATCCCAGAGAATGGTTACTTTGTCATTCTCTGACACTTTTTTCTGGTGTTTTTGAACCATATTTTTTCTGTCGGTATTTCATAATGTTGGCATAACCTCCAGTGTATGAAGGACCCAACTCTATCTTGCTTGTGGATATATTCTCTTTTGGCTAGAGCTGGGCATTCAGAGACTGTGTGGTTGATTGTTTCTTCCCTATATCCACATATTCTATATTTACTTATTGTGCTTTGTTCATCAGGTACTTCTGTTAGTTACTGGTGGGTAGACTTTGGTCCTACGCTGCAATTAGATATCCCTCCCTCTCAGCATTTAGGCCAGTGCTTCGGGCCAGTTTTATGTGTTTTCTTTGTCAACTTCTGTATTATTATTATTTACTGCAACATCATCGTCATCCAAAGAATCACTTTACTAACCCCACTTGCTATGCTATAGCATATGTAAGAATGAAGTTGATTTACATCCCAGGCATGGTTAAATAAGCAACATACAATAATAATAGCTATTTTAAAACCTAAAACCAAACGTGTTTACTGATATTTGCTTGTAACAGAGAATACATCGAAAAATCCCATTGCTGCTTAGCATAACATATGATTATCAGTTTACAAAATTCCTTGTGTGGAAAGAAGGCTGATGATTATCAATGGCCATATTGTATTTACTATACATCTAGTATACACCGTGTATATTACCATATCTGTAGCTCTCTCTCTCTCTCTTTCACTCTCTCTTTCACTCTCTCTGTAACTCTCTCAGCCAGTCCCCATTGCATATATATATATATAGTAATAATAATAATAATAATAATAATAATAATAATAATAATGATTTCTTTATTAACCACAAGGGTTACATAAAGTAGACATTAAGGACAGTGCAGGACAATACAGGACGGTACAAATGGGCATTTCTGCGTGTAAAAGTGTAAAAAACAAAAACAGAAGATGTAACAAAAAAATAACAATGAAAAATTCCCCAATAGGGGGGAGACTTCAGAGGGACATTTGTGGAGAAACCCAGTAAAAGGCCACAGTGACCCTGACCACCAAGGCAAGTGCTGTCTCCCAGTTTTCCACCTTTAATTTACAGATACATACTCAGAGTAGGCCCATTCACTCGGGCCATTCTTGCTTCTCTCACCCATCTTTCAACAAAATGCTGGGAAGAGAGCACTTCCCTCTCTACTCTGATTTTCCTCGTCAAATGAAAATAATAATAATAATAATAATAATAATAATAATAATAATAATAATAATAATAATAATAATAATAATGTTTTCTTTATTAACCACAAGGGTTTACATAAAGTAGACATTAAGGACAGTACAGGACAATGCAGGACGGTACAAATGGGCATTTCTGCGTGTAAATAAAAAGAGGATGTAATAAAAAATAACAAAGTAAGATTCCCCAATAGGGGGCAGACTTCCGAGAGACATTTGTGGAGAAAGCCCATTAAAAGGCCACAGTGACCCAGACCACCAGGGCAAGTGCCCTCTCCCAGTTTTCCACCTTTAATTTACAGACACATACTCAGAGTAGGCACATTCACTCGGGCCATACTTGCTTCTCTCACCCATCTTTCAACAAAATGCTGGGAAGAGAGCACTTCCCTCTCTACCCTGATTTTCCTTTTCAAATGAAATTTGAAAAAGTTAATCAGGGCATCACCGAAGAGGTAAGTGCTCGTCTTCAGCCCTTTCAAACGTGTCCACCATACTATCTCTTTCGCCATGGCCATCAGACAGATAAAAACTGCCTGCCCTTCCCGGCTAAAGGAGGAGGGCGGGGCAATCGTCACGATGGACTCAGCTGATAGCTGGATCTGTCCTACACGTGACAGCAGGTTTTCGACATAAACCCACAAGTCAGCAATGCTCGGACACTGGACGAGTGCGTGCAGGACGGTTTCGTCGCCCTGCGCGCATCTCGGACATGCCCGGCTGACGGCACCTCCATGCCTGGAGAGTTTATCCCGAACTGGCAAAGCTCCTCGGTAGCACTGCCAGGCCAGGGATTTCTGGAAGTTGTCCATAGGCCCCGGCCCGAAAGTCCTTCCGAAGAGATTGGCTAGTTGATTTTCGTCGACGCCTAGAGTTTCTCCAAGTACGTCGTCGCTATTCCCCTCCACTAATCCCCTATAGAAAGCCAAGGTGGAGTTTCCACCGATCACATTGCCCGATTGGTCGAGGGCTGTAAGCGCCTGAAGACATTCCAGTCTCTAAGTGCCCCCTCTTGGTCTTTGCTTGACCCAGGACTGCAGCTCCGTCAAGGAGACGAGCTGGGAAAAGACGTGTCTAGCAAATGGCGACCACACCTGATCACCGCCGAGGAAGAGGTGGAGATGTCGTAGCCTGAGCGCGTGTCTGCGCATCATCAGCCACGGCATGCCCAGCCCTCCACGTAGCGGGTGTTGACAGCAGATGGACCGCCTGACCATCGGTGCGCGTCCCTTCCACAAAAAGCGAAAGAGCAAACGCTCCAGCGCAGTCAGGCGGGGCTTAGGACAAGGTACGACGGTCAGGCGGTAGTAGATGACGGACGCGATGTACGCGTTAGCCACCTCCGCTCGACCTTTCAGGGATAGCTTCCTCTCCACCCATTTCTGGGTGAGAGAAGTCACCCTGCTCGTCATCTCGTCCCAGTTTTTGTCCGTCTGGAGGTCCAGACCGAACCAGACCCCTAGCAATTTAACCGGTCCGTCCGTCCAGCGCCCGACGACGCTGTTGGACGGCATGGACCTGCCTCTCCAGGTGCCGAGCTGCAGGCCCACTGACTTTTCCTGGTTGATCATTGCTCCTGTCACCGCTTCGTATTCTCTTAGTGTAGTGCCGATCGCCTCGATGTGTTTGGCGTGCGACACCACTACGGTGACATCGTCCGCATATGCTGACACGGATCTTCCACATCCTAGTTCGCGCGGGACCCCCCTCAACGTCTCCAGTTTGTGCAGTAATGGCTCGAGAGTCAATACGTACAAGAGGGACGAGAGGGGACATCCTTGGCGGACCGAGCGCATGATGTTGAACGGTTCCGAAAGGTGACCGTTCACTTTCACCACAGAGCAGATGTCGCTGTGCATGGCAGTGATCCAGCCTCTGAAGACGGGCCCAAAGCCAGCCGCCCTCAGGACTGCCGCTAGGTAACGATGGTCGACCCTATCGAAAGATTTCGACTGATCTAAATTGATCAAGGACCCATCCGTGCCAGGTTCCCTAGCTACCCTCTCTACCATGTATCGCATGAGGTGGAGGTTGTCGTGGATGGATCTGTCGGGAATGGCGCCCGTCTGGGCCTCTCCCACCAGATCACCAACGACAAGCGCCAACCTCTTTGCTAGCACCTTGGCCAAAATCTTGAACTCTGTGTTTAGCAGAGTTATGGGCCGGAAATTATCTATTACTGCCGCGGCAGTCCGTCAAGGTAGACACTAAAGTCCATCCCTCGATCCGGCCCGCCGCTGCCCCCGAACAGCTGTGCGAAGTGTCGCTGAAAAGCTTCACACATTTGCCCGGGATCGAGTAGCATGCGCCCGTCGTGGTCCACCAAAGACCGGATCGTGGCTTTGTTGCCACGACGCGCCTCCGGCACTCGGACCCATCGAACGGCTTTCGTCCCCTCGTGTCTGAAAGCACGCACCCTAGCTCTGACAACGCAGCCTTCGTTCTTTGCATTGAAGAATTGGTCAAGGGCCAATTTCGCCACAAGTACGTCGGTCGCGATGCCTTTGCTAAGCGCCTCGTCTAATGTTCTAACTAATTCTCCCTCTGCTCTATTTTTCTCTATTGCTAAAGCCTTACTAAACCTAATGGACTCTATTCTAATTGCTCTTTTCAGAGCAAACCACCACTTGTTGTTGACGATGGCCCCCGTCAACGCCCGCTTAACTAGTTCGCTAATCCGGTCTCTGTAGGCATTGCGCGCTGGTAAGGACGCGTTTAGGTTCCAGTAGCCGGGTCCTCGTCTATGACCCTATCTAAGTCAAGCACACAGATCACGAATTTGTGGTCCGTGTAGCTGACTATCTTGAATTGTGGACAGCCTATGCTAGACCTATCTATTTCCCTACAAAATACTCTATCTAGATATGATCTGGATGACCCTACGCGATTTGTCCAAGTCCACATTGGCACATTCGGGAAATCCAATCGGTACCTGTCAGACAGTTCAAAACGCCTGAGCAGGTTGGTGAGGCTCTTGCACCCTCCTCCCCTATCCGCTAATCCCACACAGTCCCAGCGTGCATCTAAGATCCCATTCCAGTCGCCCACTAACACTAAAGAGCGGGACATTCCAAGAAAGGTCTCCAGACGCCGGAAGAAATCAGGCCGCCCTGCTCCTGTCGGGGCATAGACGGCCACTAGCCTGAAAGCTTGCCCGTCTCCGCTGGTCACGTCCAGCACCACCAACTTACCCTCTGGGTCCAGGAAGATGGCCCGTATGGCAAGATCCAAACCTCTCCGAAAAAGCACAGCAACTCCTCCGCCCGATCCAGGACGGCTGGGAGATGCGTACACATCGTAGCCACCGAAGATCGGTGCGAAGGCCCGTGCTTCGGAGATTCTGGTCTCGCTGATGGCCACTACATCTATGTTTAGTGACCTGAGGTTGTTGAGCAGGTGGCCCTGCTTCCATGACGACCCCAAGCCACGCGCATTTATGCTGCCTATTCTGAGTGAGGTCATGTTGAAAAGGAGTGGAAAAGATGGGAAAGACCACTTACCTTACTTCTCGTAGAGGAAGGACGGTTTCTCCATCCTTTTCACTGCTTGTGGCCACCTCAGGAAGGATGTCCTTATAAATCCTCCTGGAGAGTGCTTGTCGGAAGTCTCCGATGTCTTTGGGGAATTTTTGTTTTAGTGTCATGTACGTTTTCTGTGTGATGCGAGTGATTTGTATGTGTGGAGGTGGTGTGAACTTTTTGGTTGTTGTGTAGTCTTTTCCTGTGATGCTGGTGTTGTGTTGGATGTAGTGTAATAATTGGGTGTTGTTCAAATTTAATGCTGTGTAGTGTGTATCGTTTTGGTTGTTTTGTTTTGTTTGCGTTTGTTGTGGGTTTGTTTCTGTTTCGCATTTTGGTGATGGTGTTGGTGTTTGTGGTGATGGGGTTGGTGATGCTGGCGTGGATGGTGGCATGTCTGTCCTAACTTTTTTTGTTTGATAGTTTATTTGTTTCCCTCTGTATTTTGTTTTTGGAGGGGGAAGGAAGAGTGTTTTTTCTTTTTTGGTTTCTTTTTTTCTTTTTTCCTGATACGGTTTCCCACTCCTCGTCGTCACAATCTGTCTCCAGTTGTGATAGGCCGGGGAGTGGAAAATCCTCCACAGGCGTTAGTTTTGGTTGTGGCGTGGTGGATGGTGTAGGCGCTGGTACTAGTTCTGGCGCGTTGGGTGGTGGTGGTGTTGGTTTTGCTACTGTTGCTGGGATTGTTGCTGTTACAGTTGCTTCTGTTGCTGCTGCTACAGTTGTTGTTGCCATCTCTGCTGCTGGTGGTGTTGATGGTTAAGTCACTGGGGTGGGTAGGAGAGGTGGCCTCATCCTTTTAGCCTGAGGGCAGAAAGCCCTTAGGTGGGTTCCTTCACCACAAACGACACACCTAGGCCTTCTGCCCTCGACAATTACGGTGAGGTGACTGCCGTCAGTGAGGTCTATTATCTCTGGGATCTCCTCAATGTTTTTTTGGTCCGCTTGGATCAGGAGCTCCATCCCAGATCCGGACCAGTTCTCCTGCTTTTCTTTCGCTATTTCTATTATCTTGATGTTGGCTTCGATGCCGGCGAGGACGGCAGCTATTAGCCAGGGAATTTCGATGGCCGGTGGAACGTGGGTCACCCTGATCTTTACGAGTCTCTGGCCACAATAGCTTGGGAGGGACGAGTGTGAAGTCGTTACTTCTTAATGGGGCCATGGAGTGTTCTCTAGCCTCCTGTGGTGTTTCAAAGAACACGTCAACGGTTCCATACTTCTGCCCACGTCTGATGTGGCTTTTTTTTGCCCACACATGTCACAAAGCTTTTTGGATTTGGGACTCGGATTCCCGTTCCACTTGGCGCGATTTTATATTAATTGTTCGATAAGACACAGTGCATAGGCGCCGATGCTCTATTTTATTAGGGGGGGGGGGGGGGCTGTATCGATCTTTCTTTACCATTTTTTGGCCTCTTCTAATTCCTCCTGAATTACCTGAAATCCTTCGCACTGTTTTGCTACTCTGGCAAAACTCAGGGTGGTTTTTTTAATGTCATTGTTGCTGTTGTTGTTATCGTTATTTTTGTTATTATTAATTTTAGTTTCAGTTGTGGTGGTGGTGGCGTCAGTGGTGTTCGGTGTGGAAGAGTTCATTTTGGTTGAATTCATTTCGATGTCACGAGCTAATTTATTTTTTCTTTTGTTTCTGCTGTCGCGGTGGTGGTGGGGGTGCTGGTTGTCGCGCTGGTGGTGGTGGTGGTGGTGGTGGCAGCTTTAACACCTGCAATCATTGGTAATGGCGGGAAATGAATGTCTGCCTGAGACAAATTTAAAATATTGCTACTGCTTATATCTTTAGTGTTGGCAAACGTAGTAATATTTATGATGGTGGTGTCGGTGTGAGGTGTTAGTTTGTGAGGAAGGCTGTCAGCTTCGTGTGGCTGTGAGACTCCCATGTTTTTTTCAAAGAAAGTTTTTTTTGATAATTATAAAAGTTTAAATTTTGGGCTCAAGGCCCCAATCTTTTTTAGTGTCCTTTTCGGAAAACAATGTATGTGCACTTATATACATTTAACAATAAAATTTTCCATAAATGGCAATTTCAAAACAAACGAAAACAACAAACCTTTGCGGAGCTCACGATGATACGATTTACTACGTAGGTCGCCAATAATAATAATAATAATAATTGTTTCTACTTTAGGCACAAGGCCAGCAATTAACCAGTGCATTACTGGTACTTTATTTTATCGACCCCGTAAGGATGAAAGGCAAATTCAACCTCGGCGGGATTTGAACTCAGATCGTAAAGGGACGTAACTATGCTGGAAAGCATGGCGTCCGACCCTCTACCGATACTGCCAATATAATAATGATTTCATTTATTGGCCACAAGGGACGACATATAGGGGACAATACAAAAGACTGGGACAGTGGGGTTTTACAGAAAAATCGAGTAAACAATATGAATAAACAAAGTAACAATAACAAATTAACAATAAAATAACAAGAAAATTACAACAAGAAAACATTCCCCGATAGGGGGGATGACCACCTAGGGTTCGCTCAGGTACCCCACCAATCCTGAACGACCCGACGCTTCGAGAGAACCCTGGAAGGGCACCCCTCTCCTCTTCAAATTTACCTACCTACAGCCGCATGACCAGAGTAGGCCTACTCACACGGGCCATTCTCGCCACATTCACCCACTTTTCAGCAAATGTACTGGGGGGAAGCACTTCTCTCTCCACCCTCTCTCCACCTTCCTTTCCAAGTGAAACTTGAAACAGTTGATGAGGGATTGGCCGAAGAGAAAAGTGTCTGTCTTCAGTCCTTTGAACCTCGTCCACCATACAACCTCTTTCGCTACTGCCACCAGACAGAGGAAAATTGCCTGCCCTTCCTGGCCAAAAGAAGGCGGCGGGTCGATCTTCACTATGGACTCGGCCGATAGCCGGATCCGTTCTACACGCGACAACAGCTGTTCAACATAACTCCACAAGTCAGTAATGCACGGACACTGGACGAGTGCCTGCAGAACGGTTTCGTCGCTATACGCGCATCTCGGGCAGGTCCGTCTGACAGCACTTCCGTGCCTGTAGAGTTTATCTCGAACCGGTAGTGCCCCCCGATAGCACTGCCAAGCGAGGGATTTTTGGAAATTATCCATCGTCCCCGGCTCGAAAGTCCTCCGGTACAGACTGGTTAGTTCGACTTCGTTGACTCCCAGAACCTCTCCGAGTGCGTCGTCGCACTTACCCACCACTAATCCTCTATAGAACTCGAGAGTGGAAGTTCCACTGACCGCATTGCCCGCCCGGTAGAGGGCAGTGAGTGCCTGGTAACATTCCAGATGCCAATCACCCAGTCTCGGTCTCTTCTTGACGCAGGACTGCAACTCAGTCAAAGAAACGAGCTGCGGAAAGGCGCGTCTGACAAACGGCGACCACACCTGTTCACCGTTTAAGCAGAATATCTGGAGATGCTGCAGCCTCAGCGCGTGCCTGCGCATCATTAGCCACGGCATGCCCAGCCCTCCACGTAGAGGGTGCTGGCAGCAGATGGACCGCCTCACCAGGTGCCGCTGTGCATTGCAGCGATCCAGCTTCTGAAGATGGGGCCGAAGCCAGCCGCCTTGAGGACAGCCTCCAGGTACCGATGGTGGACCCTATCGAATGCGTTCGATTGATCTAAATTGATCAGAGCCCCACCGAAGCCAGGTTTACACCCTACCCTCTCTATGATGTATCGCATTAGGTGGAGGTTGTCGTGTATGGACCTGGTTGGGATTGCGCAAGTTTGCTCCTCCCCAACCAAATCCCCGACGACAAACGCCAACCTCTTCGCTAACACCCTGGCCAAAATCTTAAACTCTGTGTTGAGCAGAGTTATGGGCCTAAAATTGTCTAATGTGTCCCTCTTGTTCTCGTCTTTCCTTATCAGCGTCACTACGCCCCGGCTCACAGAACTGGGAATACTCCCGTTTTGCTGCCAGTTGCAGTAGAGCGCTTCGAGGAGATTGGAGTACAAATCTGGCATATTTACGTCAAGCTCGTAGGGCAGACCATCCAAACCGGGTGACTTGCGCCTCATGCAGCCTATAAGGGCATCCTGAATCTCGGCTGAAGTAATTGGCCTTTCGCAGCGCCCAGCGTCAGCCGTCGAGAGTTGCAGCAAGCCATCGAGGTAGGGACTGAAGTCCACCACCATCTCTGACCCGCCACTTCCCCCGAACAACCGAGCAAAATGTTTGCGAAAGGCCTCACACATCCTCTTGGAATCGCTCAGCTCATGCCCGTCTCGGTCCGTCAAAGACCGAATCGTGGTTTTATTACCACGCTGCGCCTCTGCCACGCGGGCCCATTGAACAGCTTTGGTTCCCTCGTTTCTCAGAGCACGCGCCTTAGCTCTGACAATGCAACCTTCGTGTTTCGCATTGAAGAAATGGTATAATGCCATTCTCGCCGCTAGCACATCAGTTGCAATGCCACTACCAATAGCCTCGTCTAACTTATCTACCAACTCCCCCTTCTTTCTAATGCTACTTCTTTGCTAAACTCTATCGACATTACTCTAATCTCTCTTTTCCCACCATCTATTGTTGACGACTCCCCCTGTCAAATTTTTCTTAACTAAATTGTTGACCTGGTCCCTGTAAGCCTTACGTGCCGGAAATGACATGTTTAGCTTCCAGTACCCAGGTCCTAACCTACGCGTCTTATCTAGGTCGAGCATACAGATCACAAACTTGTGATCTGAATAGGGAACCGTTTCAAAAGGTGGACAGCTTACACTATTTCTGTCTATTTTCCTAATGAATATCCTGTCTATATACGATCTAGATGACCCTATGCGGTTAGCCCAGTTCCACACTGGCGCATTAGGGAAATCTAGTCGGTACCTGTCAGACAGTTGGAACTGGCTGATCAGGTTCTTGAGGCTTTTGCACCCGCCACTCCTATCGGATACTCCCACACAGTCCCAGCGTGCGTCTAAGATGCCGTTCCAGGCCCCCGCTAACAGTAAAGGGCGAGACGTACCCAGAAAGGCTTCCAGGCGTCTAAAGAAGTCCGGCCGTCCTGCCCCAGTAGGAGCATAGACGGCCACCAGTCTAAAGGCACCACCTTCATTATTGTTCACGTCTAGGACCACCAACTTCCCGTCCGGGTCCCGGAAGATCGACCTTACCTCGAGATCCAGGCCTTTCCTAAACAGCACTGCCACCCCGCCTCCCATTCCCGGCCGGCTAACAGATGCAAAGATCTGATAGTCGTCGAAAATGGGGGCTAGTGCGCGCGTGTCGGAAATCCTGGTCTCGCTGACTGCAATTACATCCATTTCTATAGACCTGAAGTCGTTGAGCAGGTGACCCTGCTTCCAGGACAATTCCAGGCCTCGAACATTTAAACATCCTACTCTTAATACGGCCATGTTGGCAGGTTAAACAGAGAGAGAGAGGAAGGTTTACTTACCTTCCGGGCTCTTGTGAAGGTCGGGTTGTTCGATCTTCATAGTTAGTGGGGTTTCTTTTGGGAACCCCTTTAAAAGTCTTGAAGTGGGTTTTACGTTCGGGGTTCCCACGTCCCGAGGAAAGCTGTCTCGTATTCTTTGAATATGTCGAGCGACATTCGCACCAGAACCAAATCTTCCGGCACGCGAAATGTGCTCGATTTAAAAATTTCCCTCTCTTTTTGTATATTTTCACTTCGTGCTACGAGGGCCATTAGTTCCTTGTTGGCCCCCCTGACGAGCACGAAGTTTTGTATGTTTTGTTGGTGTCATTTTATTTGTTTGCGTGGCTGTGGTGGTGATGGTCTTGGTAGTGTTGTTTCGGTTGTATCTGTGTTTGTTGTGAGTGCGGTGTCTGTGGTTTCAGATGTTTGTGTGTATATTTGTTCTTGCGTCTGTTTCGGTTGTTTGCGTTTGGGGGATTCTGGTGATGGTGATGGTGGTGTTGATGTTGGTGTTATTGGAGAGATGTTTGTGTGGGTGGTGTCTGCGTTTTTTATTGTGGTTGCTTTTGTGCTTTGTTGATTTTTTTTTTCTTTTTGTGTTTCCTTTTTTGTATTTTGGGGGATTTTGGATTTCCCTCATCTTCACTACTGGTAGATGAAGGGTCTGTGTCTGTAAGTGTGTTTGTATGTATGTTTAAGGTTTTATTGGTGTGTGTATTTTTGGGGGGAGGGAGAATTTGACAGCTTTCCTCGTTTCCCCCCTGGGTGGTCAATGTTGGTGGTGATTTTTCTATTGGTGTTTTTGCCGGTGCAGGTGTTGGTTGTGGTCCTCGCCCCGGCGTCGGCAGCAGTGGAGCCTTTCGACCCCTTGCTTCTTTCAGCAGTTGAGAGCAGAAGGCTCGCAAATGGGATTTTTCCCCCACAAACAAAACACTGCGGCCTTTTGCCTTCGGTCATAATGTGAATGACAGTCCCATTCTGAAGTCGGATATGGTCTGGGATTGTCTTCACATTCTCGGGTCTGATCTGGAGAAGGATCTCCAGGTCAACCCCGGACCAGTCCTCTCTGGCCGTTCTGGTCACTTCTATAGGGACTGTATCCGTCCCCTCCACAATCACACATTCCAGAAGCCACCACATGTCAAGTCCTGGAGGGATTCTGGGAATGCGGAGACGGGCCGTTCTTTTTCCCATGTGGGAGGGGTACATTATGACCTTGCTGGTTTTGCAAGGAGTCATGGCGTGTTTCATCGCGAGGGCTTCTGACTTGAACAACACCGAAATGGTGCCGTACTGTCTGCCCCTCTCTATGTACTGGGTGTCTTCTCTGATGCACCTCAGCGCGACTTCGATATCTTCTTGTGGGATTAACGCTGCCCTTTTGGTTTGTGCTGAGATGCATCTATAATGCACCGTTTTGCGCTCCACTGCCTCAATAGCTTCTACCGGGACAGTTAAGTTGGCCCAAGTTTGCTCTTGCTTGATGAGCTGCCATGCCTGGGCCAACTTTTCATCTTTGTTTGAGAGGTCCATGTTGAAGCATGGTCTCTTTTTTTGCTGCTACCGCAGCGAAAGTGATCTTGTTTTCGTTGGGGGTGTTGTTGACGTTGTTCTTGTTGGTGTTGTTGTTAGCACTGTCGCTGTTATCATTGTTGTCTTTGTTGCCACCGTTGTTCTCGGTGCAGTTGGTATTGCTGCTGTTGGTGTTGTCGCTATTTTTTTTCATGTTAGTGGTGTTGATATTGTTGTTGTATTTGTTATTTTTTTTTTTGTTATCTGTATTTTCGTTGTCGCTGTTACTGTCATTTTTTTCAAAATTAGAGTTCTTATTGGTATCATTGGTGTCTTTGTTTACCTTGTTTGTGGTGGTGTTTGTGTTATCAATGTGTGTTAATTTCGCTGTAGCGCTCCTCTCAACTTCAACGTCGTTGTCGCACGACAGCCGACATATCGCGCGGGGGCGTGGCTCAACCATGTTTTTTTTTCTTCGTAAATTTTTTAACATGTAAAAAAAAGTTCAAATATTTGGGCCAAAAGGCCCAAATATTATACTTTCCCCTTCACGGGGCAAAGTCTAAGGGCTTATATCCCTTACACAACAAGAAATATTTAACAACAAATAATTTAAACAGGCAAATAAAGCGACTTACTGTGAGCGAGCAAAATACGTCCGCTTAGACCAATAATAATAATAATAATAATAATGAGTTTTCAAGGTTGATTAAAGAACATTAATCGTGTCCCCTTTTTTGGAACATTTCAAAAGTCATGTTTGGTTGGAACAGCAAGAACCCTTCGATACGTCATGAATATCTGAGACTGCAGGTAGCGGCTTGATGTTCATTTGAACAAAATTTCCAGTTAAATAACATCTATGACTGAGACTCCAAGAATAGGCTGATAATTCTTCTTCTTGGTCTTGCTTGATGAGCTGGGGTTCATCCTAGGTCAGTGGTTCAAGATGCATCATGATGCGTAGAACCAACCAGGTCCACCAGTGGCCTTAATTGTTGGCTGTCTTCTGACTACTCTTCGACATGCCCCAAGTTGACTTGGAGCCTCTGAGGATCTTCCTTGATAACATCCAGTCATATGGTGTGGGGCCTGCCGTGGAGCCTCTTCCATCTTCCAGCCTGTAGCGACTGCGTCGAATGCTCTGGTAGGATCACCTGGTGGCAGGTAGAGGGAATGCCAGTACCAGCGCATATGGCGGATGGCTACGAGGCGAGAGGCCGAGGACTGATGCATATGCACGCGCAATTCTTTGTTGTATACCTGGTGGTTCTATCTGATGTACAATCTGAATTCATGACTTGAGATCTAAGTCATGAGATCTAAGACTTGAGATCATAGCAAATATAATGAACGGGACACCCGTCATCATTCGCACAACTTACAACTACTAGATAGTAGCACCTCAAATTTAGGCAATAAAACTAACCGTAGAGGGCCCCCAACCTGGTTTAAATCACTACATAGTAAGCATATAGCTTCAAATAAACATAAATTGTTCTTTAGTATAATTAATAACAATTTTACACAATCACATACATACCACAAACTGTTAAACAAAATACTATCAAACGTCCTCAACAGCACATAATTTGTAGTTTAATATCAGACAATAAAGTTGATTCTACCAAAATGAAAACGCAGGTAACTAAGCGTAACTAAGTTCAGATCAGTTAAATAATATTAATACTCCTGCTATCTCAATAGCTAAATATAACTGTAATTGTAGGCAAACGCAATGTTGTCTCCTTGCTGGTAATTGTCTTATATCTAATATAGTATATAGGTGCCCTGTTTCTACACCAAATGCTACTTCCACTCTTTTAAGAATGTAAAACAGAGGAATTATACCTAGTTTGCTAGTTACCTGTAGTATTTGAAAACTGCAAGTATCACATACTCCCTATCTTGGTCTCATTTGAAAACCGCAAAATTTATTAGCCTGGTAGCCCAAAATGCAACTATGTTTGCCAGAGTGCCTCTTGATAACTAAGTCAAATCTAGAGTTGTTGAAAAGGAAATCTGAAATAGTTTCAATCTGCCCACATAGAAATTCTATTTGTTATGCTATTATAAATAAATAATTTAATAAACAATTTAATATTAATTTAAAATTAAGCTCTGAATTAACTTTATCACCCTCTTCTGCTTATATCTTTAATAAACATCATACTTCTTTTTATATTAGACATTCAAGCCATATATGATTAACATTAAAATTAAGTCCACTCAGGTTTTGTCTATAACTTTATGTAGGCCTACACAGAAGTTTATTTTACATATAGATTCTTAGATGTAACCTGTAAATAACCCTGTATACACTTATAGCGCAGGTTACCCTCGAACATATTCTATAGTGAGCATACATATTTTTGGCCCACATTTAATTGAATATTACTATTTTTAATTTGACACCGCTTTAGTCAGTCGGGTATGCTGAATACACGTTGTCATAATAACGTAATGTTTTTTTTTAAATTTGAACAACAAAATAATAACATAATAAGTCAAAAATATATTTGTGTTTATATATATAAACTGTATATATATATGTATATAAACTATAGCTTGGAGCAATAACGCCTTATACTACACCATTTATGACTTTAATCTAATAGCATGATGCTTAAAAACTCACGTTTTCCTTTGCCCGTCTAATCAACTGCCTTGTATATATATACTTTTAGAAAACAGACTTTTGAATATTTATAATTTATTGAGCATTGGTGGGGATTTTTGTAAGGGATGGGGAACATGCATTCTCCTGGTCTTATATTGGTTTCCTGGGGATATTTTATTGTTATCTAATCTCATTAAGATTGAAACAAACGTAGAGTTTAATAAAATCATTTCAAGTATTATCCTCGTTTTTTGTCTTGAATCAATATGTATGTATATAATATACATACATATATATATACATATATATATATATATATATATATATATATATATATATATATATATATATATATATATATATATATATATATATATATATGAGGGTAATCCCAAAAGTAAGGTCTCCAAAGCGATGGAGACGCAGAGAAACTGTTCGTACGGCTGTTAGCAACACTGTTGCTTCCTACACTCCCAAACAAGCATGTGCGCGCTTCGCTGGGGTGCTCAATCTTGGCTTGGCAGCCGTTGAGAATGGAGCTCCCGTTGATCGCTACCGCCAAGTGCGAATTTCACGCAGTTATTATATAGAGGGCAATCCCAAAAGTAAGGTCTCCTTCCGAGGAAAACATACGTAAAGATCGGCAGATCACTCTGGATGCTCTCTGCATTTTGGTTCCTGAGGTTTACTGAAACACCATCCACAGGATTTTAACGGAAAAGTTGAAATATCGGAAGTTGCAATATCGGAAGGAGACCTTACTTTTGGGATTGCCCTCGTATATATATATATATATATATATATATATATATGGAAAAGAATGAAACGAAATTTCATTTCTCACTCTTAATACGGCTGATACCTAAATATAAGTATGTATACGTACATACAAATATGTGTACAGACGCACTGTAGTATGTATATATATACATGCATGCACACAAATAACCACCCCAGAAGTGCAATCTGGGAAACTTCAGCGGTCCGACTTGCCAGGAAAGAACGTCGGAACGCTGAACGGGAATATAAACTGCATAGATCAGATGCCAACAGAAAAAAGCGGAATAAATCTTCTAACCATCTCAAGCAAGTGACAAAGAAGGCGGTGCTTGAATTTGAACAGTGCATCGCAACCAATCCTGACAGTAAGGTGTTCTGGAAATATGTTCATTCAAAGCAGAGACCTCACTCTCCAGTTGGTCCTCTTCGCAATCCCCACACAAGCCAGATCACTGACGATCCCAAGGAATGCGCAGAACTCATTGCTGAGTGCTATGCAAGTATTTTTACTGTTGAAAACCAGAATGTACCATCTCCACCATCTCTAACATCAAATTCCATAACAACTATGGAATTTACACCTGCAATGTTGCGACGTCACCTTAAGAATAAGCGCAACTATGCCTCCCCTGGTCTTGATGGTGTGACATACCTGCTTCTCAAACGTGGCGGGGATTTCCTTTTGCGCCAGCTTTCTTTTTTCTTTCAATACTGTCTCAGCAATGGTGCTACTCCGGAGCAGTGGAAAACTGCCAGTGTCATTCCCCTGTTCAAAAAGGGCAACCGCATGTCACCTGTCAACTATCGTCCAGTCAGTCTTACTAGCTGTATGGCCAAACTGATGGAATCCTGTGTCAGAGAAACACTTTGGAAATTCTGGAGCTCTCACAGCCTCATCCGGCCCTCACAGTTTGGATTTATCCCTAACTCCAGCTGCTGTGATCAGCTTATCGAGTTTCTTGAGGACATCACCCGGATCACTGACAGTGGCTCATGGGTGGATGTTGTTTACCTTGACTTTGCTAAGGCTTTTAATTCTGTGCCACACAAAAGACTTATGGCAAAACTCTCTGCAATGGGTGTGAGGGATGATCTTTTCGACTGGCTGAAATCCTTCATTCTCAGCCGAAAGGAAGTAGTCACGGTTCTAGGACAGCATTCTTCACCATATGAGATGTCATCTGGTGTACCACAGGGATCTGTTCTTGGTCCTCTTTTGTTTGTGGCATATATTAATGACATAGATGCCAACTTACAGAATGCCACGGTACTAAAATATGCAGATGACATCAAGCTGTACCTTGAAATCAAAAGGACTGATCCTGAAATTTACAACTCTTTCCTACAATCAGACCTGGACACAATGCAGCAATGGATCACAGACTGGCAACTGAAGCTGGCTGTGGACAAGTGTACCACCATGCATTTTGGAAGGAAAAATCCAGCGTCCACATACTCCCTCCACAACACTGACATCAAAAAGTCCTCTTGTGAACGTGACCTGGGCATTACTGTCAGCAACGATTTGCGTTGGACAAAGCATGTCTCTAAGATTGTCAAGAAGGCCGAGGGTGTCTTGGCATCACTCAGCAAGACCTTTGTTAGCCACTCTCCAGCCATCTATTTAAAACTGTATACAGCTATGGTGCGACCACACTTGGAATTCGCATCATCAGTCTGGAACCCCTATCTTGCTCGGAACATTGACCTCCTGGAAACTGTTCAGAGACGTGCAACCAAGCGCATACCCTCCATCAGACACCTACCATACTCTGAACGCCTTGCTTCCCTGGGCATGGATTCATTGAAGCTCCGACGTCTGGCAATGGACTTGGTGAATGCCCACAAAGTTTTTAACCATCTCGCCAACTGCAACCCTGAGCGCCTCTTTGATCTCCATGTGTCTAACACACGTGGACATGCCTACAAGATAAGAAAACAGCACAGCTCCCATGACTTTCGCAGACATTTTTTCACGCTCAGAGTTGCTGAAGCATGGAACAAACTGCCTGCGTCAATTGTTAGCTGCCGAGACACTGCATCCTTTAAGACACTCATGCTTCCCGAAATACGCCAAAACTACACCTGATGTACCCCTTCCATACACATGCACACATGTGTGTATCATGACTCGTGCACTGTTCATTTTACTGATGTTTGTGCATTGCCCTATGTACTGTACATGCACTTTTTTGATGAGTTGTGGTGCATCTGGGCACTGTACACAATATTTCATTATTGTTATTGTTATTATATCATGACTCATACACTGTTTATTTTCCTGACATTTGTACATTATTCTATGTACTATACATGCACCTTTGATGAGTTGTAGTGCACCTGAGCACTGTACACAATAATTTCATTATCATATATAAGTACGTATGGGTTTACCGAACATTTATTGTAATGTTCGGTTTGTTTGTAAACAAACAGCCCGAATTACGCCGTACAGTGCTCGGAAACCATCGTCGCCCTTGTGTTCAACACTGACACAGGAACGATGTACTAGTTTCAAGCTTATTAGAGATCGTCAGCATAATTATATTTAGGTATCAGCCGTACTAAGAGTGAGAAATGAAATTTCGTTTCATTCTTTTCCATTTATCGTTTTCAGTCCGCCCGGCTGACTAACTCACTCGATATGCAAATTAGGTTGCTCAGCCGTTAATATGCATAAGGAAAGTATATACTTTCAAACGTTCAATCATCTAACAGAAAGGTATACGATGCTGACGATAGCTAATAAGCTTGAAACTAGTACATCGTTCCTGTGTCAGTGTTGAACAAAAGGGCGACGATGGTTGCCGAACACTGTACGGCGTAATTGAGGCTGTTTGTTTACAAACAAACCGAACATTACAATAAATGTTCGGTAAACCCATACGTACATATATATATATATGTGTGCATGTATGTATATATATAAATACTACTGTGCGTCTGTACACATATATGTTTGTACGTATACATACTTATATTTAAGTATCAGTCGTACTAAGAGTGAGAAATGAAATTTCGTTTCATTCTTTTCCATTTATCGTTTTCGGTGCACCCGGCCGACTAACTCACTCGATATGCAAATTAGGCTGCTCAGCCGTTAATATGCATAAGGAAAGTATATACTTTCAGCATCTGACAGAAAGGTATACTATGCTGACGATAGCTAATAAGCTTGAAACTAGTACATCGTTCCTGTGTCAGTGTTGAACAAAAGGGCGACGATGGTTGCCGAGCACTGTACGGCGTAATTCGGGCTGTTTGTTTACAAACAAACCGAACATTACAATAAATGTTCGGTAAACCCATAAGTACATATATATATATATGTGTGCATGTATGTATATATATACATACTACTGTGCGTCTGAACACATATATGTATGTACCTATACATACTATATATATATATATATATATATATATATATATATATATATATATATATATATATATATAATATAACTGAACAAAAACGAAAAACGAGCACAGACATATGTGTTCAAATCGTAATGCACCAGAATCCCTAAGGTGAAAGAAATACTAACTACAGACAATAGGGTTTGCCAGACTCAATTTAAGAATAAATCAAGAAAAATAAATACAAACCATAATTGTGGTAACAACCGAACACCCGGGCAGTTTTGATAAAACTGTTTTACAATATTATTTGTGAAAAGGAGTACCAAAGTCCCAAGCTCATCAGCTGGTGAAGAAATTAGTATCCTGATCACGTCTAAATCTAATAAAAAACTGGATAGTGTATGTAACGCACATGGTTCTCTAACTTAGCCTGTCTCGCACACTCAGGCCACTAAAAATAGCAGCCGAGTTTACTCTACATTTGAATTAGCACGACGAATCAACGGAACGGAATATATCAAAGGCATGTATTGAGGTAGAAACTCAAAATAGTCTCATTACAATAAATTAGCTCTCGGAAAGAGCTTTTTCCGAGCCGTATAGTATAACCGCTGATGAGCTTGGGACTTTGGTACTCCTTTTCACAAATAATATTGCGAAACAGTTTTATCAAAACTGTCCGGGTGTTCGGTTGTTACCACAATTATAGTTTGTATTTATTTTTCTTGATTTATTTTTAAATTGAGTCTGGCAAACCCTATTGTCTGTAGTTAGTATTTTTTTCACCTTGGCGATTCTGGTCCATTACGATTTGAACACATATATGTATATGTCTGTGTTCGTTTTCTTTTTTGTTTAGTTATACTATACGGCTCAGAAAAACCTCTTTCCTAGAGCTAATTTACTGTAATGAGACTATTTTGAGTTTCTAACTCAATACATGCCTTTGATATATATATATATATATATATATATATATATATATATATATATATATATATATATATATATATATATATATATATATATATATATGCAAAAGTTTTATTTAAAATTGTTGGGTTACAACAAATAAATATTTTATAACCGATATAAAGCACTCGACAAGTTTTTGGAGTAGATATACGATATTAAACAAATGGAAACTATATTTATAAAACCATATTTATTTCATTATACATATTTCAGGGATACCATATTAAAAATATGGCATGCCTTCGTCAGATAAAATACAATATATAAACAGTTTTATAAATAATTTTGACGTACCATAAATATAAGCGACCATTAAGATAGGATCTACCAAGCCAGCTTCCTATCTTAATGGTCGCTTATATTTATGGTACGTCAAAATTATTTATAAAACTGTTTATATATTGTATTTTATCTGACGAAGGCATGCCATATTTTTAATATGGTATCCCTGAAATATGTATAATGAAATAAATATGGTTTTATAAATATAGTTTCCATTTGTTTAATATCGTATATATATATATCATGCATCTGTGTGTGTGTGAGGCAGAGAAAGAGAGAGATTGAGAGAGAGAGAGAGAGAGAGAGAGAGGAGAGAGAGAGAGAGAGAGAGAGAGAGAGAGAGAGAGTGAGTGAGAGAGACTGCATGTGTGTGTTAGGGCTCCTTATTTTTTCTACTACTATCTTCATTCATTGACCCATGGAACATACTTTTTTTGTGTGTGTGATTAAAAATATCAAAGCCACATTTCCTTTCTCGTTTCACAACAGATACATATATACAATCATTGCAATCTAGATACACGGACACACACACTCTCTCATTCTCTCTCTCTCCCCCTCTCTCTCTTTCTCTCTCGCTCTTTCTCTCTCACTCTCTCTCTCTCTCTCTCTCTTTATATATATGTGTTAAGTATTTCCGAAGAAAACGCAAAGGAAAAAAGAGTGCTCTATGTATAAAACAGAGCTATTTAATTTTATATATATATTATATATATACATTCTAGATACAATGTAATGGAAATATACAAGAGATACAAACTTTCTCTCACAAAATCATCTAGCTTAAATTATGTGCTCTTAGATAATATTGTGATCTATAAATATTTAGGTCTACTAATCTACGTTTCATAAATAAGTAGTTCATCACTTTATTCATTCATTCAGTTCATCCTACATTCTGCGATTCGTGTAGCCCTATCGTCATTTCATATAGAAATAATTTGACCTTGTGAAGGAATTTACGTATGTACTGGAATCAATACTGGAGCAAAACCACTTTAAATTTATTCAGAGAATGTCATTCTTTCTCGCCCATAGAGTAAAACTTCTTTTTATATACTCGTATCCGGCATGTTGCAAATTTTCATGGTTGACAAATCAGAATTGGAAATTGGGGATTTTATCTCTTGGTATATTATCCAGTCATCTAGAAGTAGAGCACCATAAATGTTGTCGCTACGGGCAAATCAATAATTAGTCGACATATGATATAGACACTGGTTTCTACCGAAATACACTATGCAATCTGTCAAATGTTATCGTATGAGAAACTATGCAGAGAAATGTTATTTATAGAATGATAAATCTGACATTATTAAAACTGTTTTATGGTATCATAATCGCATGATTTTCTTCTTTGTTTTCATTTTCTTTAAATCGCTTTTCTTTCTACAACTATCGACTTAAAGATCAAGATCATGATGATGATGATGATGATGATGATGATGATAACGACGACGACGATGAGGAGAAGGAGGGGGAAAAGGAGATGGTGGAGGAAAAGGAGGAGGAGAAGGAGGGGTAGGAGGAGAAGGAGGAGGAGAAAGAGGAAGAAAAGGGTGATCATGATGGGGTTGGTATGTTAGCAATAATGATAAAAAAGTAATGTTTACACATACACACACACACAGACACACACATATATATATATATATGGATATATATATATATATATATTGTAGATGATGAGGAAGATGATAACAATGACGATATTTCTAACGATAACGATATTTGTAAAGAAATATATTTAGTATAAATTGATGTTGATGTTGTTTCTGCTGCTACTGCTGTTGATAGTGATAATTGTCGTTGTTATATCATGTTTATAAGACTGAATAAATTAATCATATAAAATATAATTTTTAATCATTTAACACAAAGGAAAACAAAACGAAAAACAAAATAATTACATCATCAACAAAAGTAACATATATACGTATAAACACACATTCATACATTAAGATAAAAAAAATTAAACAGTACATACATATTCACGTAAGTACATACGTATATATTTACATAGAAAAAAAAACGAAAACAAAAAGAATTATACTACTAAAGAATCCCAAAATAATACTCCATCATGTGTCAGGGTGTGAAGTAAAAGCTAACAAAGCTACTATATTTGCTGTGTTATTTTGAACACATGTGGAAAAGAGAAAGGTGTATACAAACACAACACACGAAAATATAAATTTGAAATTTAAAATGTGGACATCTCAGCACAAATGACCATAATAGTGATTTCTACTATAGGCACAAGGCCAGCAATTTGGGGGCAGAAGAACGTCGATTGAATCGACCCCAGTGCGTGACTGGTACATTTTTTATGGACCTCATAAGGATGAAAGGTAAAGTTAACCTCGGTAGGATTTGAACTCAGATCATAAAGGGCCGTAACTCTATGCTGCAAGGCATGGCGTCCGACCCTCTACCGATACTGCCATTCCACCGCCCCAAATGACTGTAATAATAACCGATAACTATCAGTAATATTTGAGAAAACCGAGTAATTTCCCTACCTCTGAAGACGGGATAAAAGGGACAGAGGTGCCTGAGTCCACTTTCCTCTGTCTCCAGAGTTTCTTTGTCCGATTTTCCCAAACGTTATTTATGATGGTCGTCTATTAAAATATTTTCAAATTTGAAATTTTCCAAATACTTTGTAAGTCCCCCGCTTTCTGTGCACATAACTTTATTTAATTTATACTCAACAAGTATTTACAGAATGCATTATTTCATATCCACTGGATTGGCAGTATCAGTAGAGGGTCGGACGCCATGCTTTCCAGCATAGTTACGTCCCTTTATGATCTGAGTTCAAATCCCGCCGAGGTTGACTTTGCCTTTCATCCTTACGGGGTCGATAAAATAAAGTACCAGTAATGCACTGGGTAATTACTGGCCTTGTGCCTAAAGTAGAAACAATTATTTCATATCCACTGGATTGGCAGTATCAGTAGAGGGTCGGACGCCATGCTTTCCAGCATAGTTACATCCCTTTACGATCTGAGTTCAAATCCCGCCGAGGTTGACTTTGCCTTTCATCCTTACGGGGTCGATAAAATAAAGTACCAGTAATGCACTGGGTAATTGCTGGCCTTGTGCCTAAAGTAGAAACAATTATTTCATATCCACTGGATTGGCAGTGTCGGTAGAACGTCAGACAACATGCTTTTACGGTATATAGTTATGTCTCTTTACGTTCTGAGTTCAAATGCAGCCGAGGCTAGCTTTACCTTTCATCCCTACAGGGGTCAATAAGATAAAGTACCAGTAACGCATGAGTATCAATATAATCGACTTTCCCATTGCCTAAATTTGTTGGCCTTGTGCTTAAATCAGAAATCATTATTTCATATTGATGGTATGAAAATGAAATTTCTGCTAAATATGTTTTCTACTAAAGCTCTAGGCTAATAATTATTTCTCGGATATTCTGAGTATATCAGAAAACATTCAGCTCTTACAGTATTCTAGGAGGACTAAACGAGATGTTGTACTTTGGTAGCAGTACGTGTAGAGAGAATTCTTTTAAAAATAGTTGAAAAAACATAATATAGATGAAATATTTACGCAAATGAATGCCTGTTACAATAAAGTGTTTTGTTTAAGATAGCACTAGTAACTAGATAAGGCCTTGAAAACTGGAGTGAGTGAATGTATAAAAAGAGAGAATTAACCACCACCCCACGAAAAAAACAACAACGAATTAAAGAGAAAGCGAAGAAGCATTGCAGGAAATACTATTTGGGAGATTTTAATATTCTGGTATTATAGTATCAAATTATATTTATGGACGGTTATATAGCTGTTCAGGGAAATGCATAAAAACAAGTTCTCGTTGTTATACGATACATGTGAACACACAGACTTACATAAATGTGTGATTAACGTAAGCAAAATGTGTGTCAATTATTTCATACCTTCTACACAAAATATAACCAGTATGATATAAATCCCGAGGGATCAGAAAAATGAACTTTGATCGGTCACTAAATGAAATAGATACGGGCGCTTCTGTTTAATAGACTTCAACGGCTGAAATATATTATTCAATATTTCTTGCCATACAGTAGCAACTAAAATCTTACAGAGATTGCGTTTCTAAAAAAAACAAACCCCCAAAACATATGATGTCGTGAGAAAATATGACTATTTAAAAATTTGTATCACTTATGAAGCATCACTAACGTTATATTTATGTAATGGTTGACTCACACGTTAGACATTTAAAAATGTTTTTCACGTCCAAAATAACCACAGCAAGGAAAACATTAAGGAAAATCTTACAGCTTAGCTAAGCAGGCAGTGAGTCTACATCGAGGATTTGTGCATTGAAGGGCTTTTAAAGTGTAGTGGAGAATCAACACTGAAAAGCTTCCTGTCGATATATCCCCATATTGCATCACTTTATACAAATAAAAACTGATCAAATCTTATCTCAGGGATTAAAATTACGTAACAGATATCATGAAAATACGTATAACAGCTATTATATAAATAAATAAAATGTATTGAAGTATAACCACATTGCCATCTACTTCATTATTATGCCAAATCTCCGTGATTTAATATTATACCAGAAATAGACCTCTGTGATTTAATATTATACCAGAAATTGTATACTGACGACGACTGCTTAAATCTGCTCAAACCAGAGTTTATTGATCGATTTTTGCCATTGCGAAAATAATTATTGATTAATTAAAACGACATGACCACAGTATAATATATATATACCTGTGTGTATTATCGAGATTACTCTCAGTTACTACTCTGAATTTGGTGATTAGTCGTGGTCTAGGAAAGTGGACTTGTATGTATAGCGAGTAACCCCAAAATTCATAATAGCAGTATTTTCAGTAATATAATGGTTTCTACTTTTGGCACAAGGCCAGCAATTATTCCAGTGTATTACTGGTACTTTATTTTATCGACCCCGTAAGAATGAAAGGCAAAGTTAACCTCGGCGGGATTTGAACTCAGACCATAAAGGGCCGTCACTCTTTGCTGCAAAGCATAGCGTCCGACTCTCTACCGATACTGCCAATCCACCACCCTTATTAGTAATATAATTGTTTCTACTTTAGGCACAAGGCCAGCAATTACCCAGAGCATTACTGGTACTTTATTTTATCGACCCTGTAAGGATGAAAGGCAAAGTTAACCTCGGCGGGATTTGAACTCAGACCATAAAGGGCCGTCACTCTTTGCTGCAAAGCATAGCGTCCGACTCTCTACCGATACTGCCAATCACCTCCCTTATTAGTAATATAATACAAATGTATAATCTGTTTTAGTTTTATGTTCCTACTATGGTCTCTCAGCATGAATATGATACGTGGGAATTAAATAATCAACTGAAAGTTTCCTTGCAGTTTCAAAAGTGAATCTACTTTTAAGTGATACTGGGTGATATTACTTTAGGTGACACTAGACCACCCGTCACCCGTGGGTCACGTTCACTTAAGAATAATTTTAAAAATCGTGTTCACTTAAAAATAATTTTAAATATACACAGATATGTATGTAATGTGAAATGAAACTGGAAGGCCCATATATATATTCGTGTGTGTATGTATATATATAAATGCGTATATATATATATACACACACACACAGTGACTGATCGGCCTGATTTGCATATTAGCAGACTGACTGATCAGTCAAATCTGCATATTAGCAGATCCACTGTTATTATTAATATTCGAAAAACTCAGATTACATTTATTGTATTCAGCTATGTAGAGCGAAAACATTTTCTTTTTTTTTTATTTGAATTTGGCAAAGCCGGCCATTTATCGTTCGTATACAGGAAACTGACTGGCCAGTCTGCTGATATGCAAATCTGGCTGATCAGTGGATCTGCTAATATACAGATCTGACTTATCAGCCAGTCTGCTAATATGTAAATCAAGCCGATCAGTCACTGTGTATTTTTGAAAATAGCATATATTTTCATTAGCTCTGACTGTTTGGCAGATGAACAGTGAGCTGTACTTACGAAGAGTGATACCCAGATATCTTAGTGTCTGCAGTTCTGTTCACATGCCAACACAAGAGCAAGAATGAAGGGTTCATTCTACTGACATGGCTATAAAATTGAGGTTTGTTTGCAACGCCGTACTCTAAAACTATCCATAATACGGAGTATCACAACCTCTAACTGGATTACCTATAATGATAATTTGTTATCCCATATATATATATATATATATATATATGTGTGTGTGTGTGGATGTCTGTGATACACTGGTCATAGACACACATACACTCACATATAAATATATACACAATAACACCACCAGCTCTCTTCCATTCTCCTTCTCTGTCACCTCTCCCTCTCTCTATGACCCTCTTTCAATCTACTCACTTACAACCACTATCTTGTTCTATCTCTCTCTCTCTCTCTCTATCTCTTTCTCTCTCCCTCTCACTCTCTCTTTCTCTCTGGTTCTGAAGGTACCCGCAAAAACCCCATATCTCGGGAATACGTGCACCGAGTTACGCGAAACTTGTTTTATTCTATTTGACATCCTTTCAAAGTATTTTCCCATTATGCGCCCTTTTGGCTGTATTACATTACAGACAAGCAAGCAAGCAATCACAGACTTTTAGTATTATATAGATAAATAGATTGAGATAAAGAGAAGCAAGTAAAGGATTGACATCATATAACCAAAGAAGCTCCAAGTCATTTGGTACAATTTGAGACAATGAAATGATAGCTATAAGCCTAATAGTTGAGTGCACCTGAAATATTTAGATTTCCGCAGGAAGCTGTTACGCCTAGAACAACCAGATATATATATATACAAAGGGAAAATGAATTAGGCGACGATTATGTGTGTAAAGAAAGTATAGAGTCAAAAATATTTTAAAGGAACGGTCTGTATGAAATGTATACATATATATATATATGTGTGTGTGTTGCGTGAATGTGTGTGTGTATATATATATATATTTATTAAAATAACAGATTAAAGTTTAAGCAAAGAATCTGTGCTTTCACCATTAACGGGATCTTCTGAATTTGAAATATTTTTATCCTTATCGAGCCCTCTTCGGATTTTAGTCTTCACATTTATTATTATTACTATATATATAGGAAAATGTTTAAGACCCCTACGGCTATTTCTGGACTGCCGTCGGGGTCTTGAACATTTTCCTGTTACCCACTCTACTACCTAAAGTATTGAATACTCTGGTGAGTTATGGTCCACCACATTTCCTTCGTTATATATATATATATATATATATATTTATGTCAGGTCACCAGTTGGTGCTACTGGTAACATGTATCCCAGTACAACCTGTCTCATGGTCGGGTGGTTGGCGACTAAACTGGCAACCCCACCAAGGTTTCTTGGTGAGGAGGGTGACTTTGGACATCCTGCAGGACTAAAAGCAAAACCTGCCAATGGGCAAAGGAGCTCTTAAGAGTCAATGGCCAACCAAAATCACAGGGAGAGATGACCCCTTAGCCTTCGTCAAGGCAGAATTCTAGGAGAAGGAAAACTCTGATATAACACCTGCAACCCTGATGGTATCCAATGATGTTGACCTGTTCTTCTTTTTGGTAAATATCATCTTGGTTAAGAGAGTGGGACTGGCTTTGTGCAGTGCCTTTGCTCACTATAAAAGCTTCACGGCACAGGCATTGCTTTATATCTTGAGATCTCTCTGCACTTGTCGTCACATGGTACCATGGGCCCAGCACTATGTGTCAATAATTGTCACAAGTGTATTGTTTGTACCAGAGTTTTAAAGTCGCTGGCTGGACTAGTAAAGTCACACTCGTTCAGCGCATCGGTAGGAGTTCTCCTACATGGATATAAATTAGTGGCCGTACTCGAAAACGAGTTGGCAGCCACCATATATATATATATATATATATATATATATATATATATATATATATATATATATATATATATACATATATACATATATATAAATATGGTAAGTGGGAAATTAAATAAAACAATCGAAGCTTTTCCTACAATTTCGTGACCCCAAACATTAATGTAACGATCCAGAAGGTGTTATTATTTTAGCCAGGCGGTGGATTGGCAGTATCGGTAGAGGGTCGGACGCCATGCTTTCCAGCATAGTTACGTCCCTTTACGATCTGAGTTCAAATCCCGCCGAGGTTGACTTTGCCTTTCATCCTTACGGGGTCGATAAAATAAAGTACCAGTAATGCACTGGGTAATTGCTGGCCTTGTGCCTAAAGTAGAAACAGTTATTATTTTAGCCAGTTACTTTTCTGAATGAGTTCTATTTTAGTTTACTTAATCTATGGTGTCCAAAAGAAAGAAAAAACTCAAGCAACTGAACTCATCACCCCTTAATCAACTATAGGAGATTTCATTCACTAAATTCCATCGATTATCTTTGTTAAGCTAAGTTATACTGTTCACTGTTACATATGTGAAATCATATAAATGCTTACTTCTATGATTGTGCATGTGTGAGTTCAAATCCCGCCGAGGTTAACTTTGCCTTCCATCATTATGGGGTCGATAAAATAAAGTACCAGTAACGCTCTGGATTCGATTTAATCGACTTTCCCCACTCCTAAAATTGTTGGCATTGTGTCTAAATCAGAATCCTATTAGTGTGCATGTGAGGAAGGGGTATTGTGTGTTTGTATGCGTGTATGTGTGTATTACATTTCGTTTTATACTTATTACTACAGAGATGAAACTTCTGCCAGATTTGATATTACTTTCCATTCCATATTCTAGGTTATATAAAATACGTACGTTTTCGATACTGTAATCAAACATTCAGTGACAACAACATGAATGGGGAATATTGCAGCCTCCTTAGCAGTAGTTAATGTCTTATAAAGCACCATGTATCCTACGTAAGAAAGAAACATCAAACTTTGTTTACTCTCTGATTCGAATTTAATGCCCACCCCTCCCGTAAATCCTCATAGTTGGTCTTTCTATTAATTGGAATTCGATCAACATTTCCCGGACCCCGTTCGATTTATTAACCGAATTATAAACCCTGAAAATCATTTATTTCAGTAAAAGTCACGATACAAAATATTTAATTAATATCCATATCTACGCTTTTCATAGTTTTGCATCTCTTTGCTATAAACGTTTTATCATTTTAAGCGTATTGACGATCAGAGATGAGAGATATCGCTAAAGATTAATTCTGCAATATTCCGTTCATTTATACTGATCTAACCAGATATTATAATATCAATAGTTTGCGAGTATTATTAATGCGTAGATAACAATCAGAATTTAATTTGAAAAGATCAAAGTGGTTAGCATAAAACGACTTGAAAGTATATCTAAATATTTTCTAAAGAAAATGCTTAAGAAAGTGTACATTTAAGTAACCTACATGCCTTAATTCAAATTATATTTGTTTTATTTTCGTCAGTGAATTGATCATTTATAAGTAAATTGTTTTCTCATATCGTTTAAATATAAAATCACAATATTGAAGATTAGAATCAATATATCCTTAGTGTTTAATGATAATAAAAATAACCTGTATGGCATTAATGCCTGTTTCAAACTCCGTCTGAAGAAGAAAATTATAGTAAACCAAAACACAGACGCCAATTCTCAAATTAGTGTCTTGAAAATGAATAAAATATATTTCTCTGTTTACATGACAGATCTGGTTGTAAAGAAAATGATAAATCATTTGAGGCACTAAATATCTTGATCTATATCATGTAAACAATTGCAAATTGAACATTTATCAACATGACTAACTGAAACTGTGGATAACCTCAGGGTAATCCGGCAACTATGTAAGGAATAAATAATTATCCAGACGCTGGTATGTACTCACTACCAAAATCTCTAATGACCAACAATCCATCCGAAATATAACCTGCTGTGTAAAGCTGTCTATTTTATGCACCAACAGAAGAATTCGGAAATTAACTACAGTATTGTTGGTTTCCAAGATAAATTTAAATTTCTTCCTATACCAGAATCTACCCTTGGGAAATTACCGATCGATGCAATGAGAAACGTACGTTTCATCCACATAACTCCATAAAATCCAAGGGTGGCTCACTGGTCATTAAGATACGTTTGATTTGATTCGGATTACGTATCTTCTTTAGTAACTATTACAATTTTGTGATATTCAACGTTTGATATTTGGGTCAAATTACGAATCCTTTTGGGATAATAAAAGCAATATATTTTCCACCGTGCATAACATTATTTAGTTGAAGCCAACAACACTTAGCATATTCTATCGTAATCATTGAAAATATAACATACTATATAGTGATTTGATAAATACACAACAATTCTATCGTCCAATCGTTATTTACAACAAAATATTATGCATATTATACTATATATTAAAAACTCAGTTATTGAAATTTTAGTGCCATTTCCACAAGTCAGTGGAGTGCCTATGGGAGTATACGGAGGCATGGATGCTGGATTACACACATGCCGACACAAATAACTGTGTGTGGCATTTCTTTAAAATACTATTTTCTATGAGAAGCGGAAATTAGTTTATTTTCAAATATTAATATTTGTTTGTCTCATGCGCGGATCAAGCAACCCTATTGAAAAGAATATTTGATAAATGATGGAAATTGTATTCATTCTTGTATAGTCAGAAAGTTCACAGGTGCATATGATGTAAAGTTTTGGTGAAGAGAATAACAACATCCATGTTTGTACCGCCATGCTATACAGGTGGAAGACGTGGATAATGTACAGACATATCAAGTAGTTGGAAAGGTTTCATCAGCATTGATTCTGACGTATTCAGTATACTTGACAAAAGAGACAGCAGCAGTATTGAGAGGTTAGTTTTGTATCAGATGCGTTTGGCTAGTCAGGTAATCAGAATAAAAGATGAAAATATCTGCCTGCATAAATACTTTATGGGGAGCTGACCAGAAGGAAAAGACCACAGGATAAACCAAGGAATCAATTTAAGGAAGATATAAAATGTGCCCTTGAAGCTCGAGAGATTGATATGGATATCTGAGAGCAAATGGCTGAAAACCGCACATCATGAGGAAAGATTATCAAGAATGAATGTCATGTCTTTGAACAAAATTGAGTGCAGCACATTGCTGTTCACTCCGTAGGTTGTAGGCTAATTCTGGTTGGTGTAAAATACAAAAAATGGAGGAGGCAGCTTACCGGTTAATTGTGCTCAACGTGGTCAGTAGAGCTGTGTAACATAAGTATTTTTATTATACGAGATGTATTATCCAAGGAGATTTCACGAAGTAATTTAAAATGAATAGGTTATAAGGAAAAAAAACTAGGCAAAATCTGTTGAAAATCGAAGATTTATTGCCTAATAGGGTCTCTTGTGTTTCAATGCAGTTACACAATCGCCTACGAGAGGTGAAACATTATATTACATAATCTACTATCCCACGCAGCTTATTTACAATTGCAATTCATCAGGGAGGCCTAAAGTAGAACTAAAGCTCAGTGATCCAGGTCACGTTTACATAGTAATTACAGCATGCAGACAAGCACCTGATCAAAATATTCATCAGCATATTAATCGGATAATAATCATGTAAATTTAACATTAGAATGAATACATATGTAAATATAAAAATACATAAATGTCCACCTTTCTTGTGTTAAGATTAATGAGGAGGGGAACAAAAATTTTAGAGTAGCCAAAGGAATGTATTAATAAGTCATTAGAGGAAATGAGAGCGGTGACAAGTGGGTATTGTATTAACTATAGTTCGTTATTATCACAAGGGCGTTTGAATTCTTAAGTTTATTGGGGGTGATCAAAGAAAGACGGCGGCAAGAAATATAAAGTTCAATGAGTGAGATGAAAGGAAAAATAGCGTGTTTGGAGTAACTGATTACGGCCAGTTGTAGGCGCCAGTTTTGCGGTGTTAAAGAGAGTTAATAGCTAAGGGGTATCCATTGCTGTGATGAGAAATAAATAGAAATAAAGGTAGAAGAGAAATAACGTACGCATGCTGGAATTACGGTGAAAATAGACACAGAGATGTAGGATAGAATCCTTTGTTATTGTAGATGGTACTTTGCGAAAGGTTTTATGGTTAAACAAACTGGCAGTTAAAGATCCTGTCCTGCCTAATGTTTAGTAAATCATTACCAGCCACATTGTCCAATACTTCAGCGACACAAAGATCGCAATTTTTCATTTCCAGTTGATAAAGCCGGGTGAAACTTTAAAACGAGCACGATAGCTCAAATCCTACATAATTTCGTTTCAGATTCCATATTTTCTTTGCTAGCGCTTTAGATTTCTGCCGATCCGGGTTTTGAAATAGTGGGTATATATACATACATACATACATACATACATACATACATACATACATACATACATACATACATACATACATACATGATGGCTGCAAACTCTGCCAAGAGTATTGCAATTGCTTGTCATATTCAGATGTGGGACACTAGGATATGGCTTTTCAAGCCTGCTAGAGAATTGCACTCCTTCACACACTGACAACTATGGATCTCCCTGGCTTGAGGTCTCGCATCAAGTTGCCCGTGAACCCACACAAGACCGTGGAGATCATAGGTCACTAGTTCTCTTTGAACATGGCTGCGACTGTGGCTCCTGAGACCAGATTTGCTCAAGCAAATTTTTCCACACTCAGGGCACTTCAATTCAATGGAGACACCGATCGTTTCGAGAGATATACCAGGGCATTGCTTACGCACATCCCTTTTGATCTTCTTGTGCTCTATGCGTCTGTCCTCAAAATAATGGACACCATCATTCACCATTCCACGCCAAGTTTCTCTTTCAAGAGCTTCTATCTCCCAGTCAGCCATCATCAAACCAGTTTCTTTCAATGAGTCCTTTACACAATCCTTGAATCGGAGCTTTGGTTTGTGAGGTTGTCTCTTACCCTCACAAAGCTCGCTATACAAGAGTTGTTTTGGGATTTGATCATCCTCCATTCTGTAGAGGTGTCCGGTCCATCGCAACCGCCGTTGGTCGATGATACTCTCAATGCTCCGACACTCATTTCTCTCAAGGACCTCAACATTACTCACATGCATCTGCCACTTGATACCAAGCATCTCTCTGAGACACTGCTGGTGAAACCTTTCCAGTCTGTGGATATGCCGTTTGTAGGCAACCCATGTCTCATATGCATACAGCAAAGCTGACAGTACACATGCAGCATACACTCTCACCTTGGACCTCATTGTGATTCCTCGCCTGCACCAAAGACGGTCGTTGAGCCTTCCAAATGACTCACACGTAGACCAACTTCTGCATCCAGAAAGAAGGTCGCACTTAGAGTACTCCCCAAATACACAAATGTGTCAGCAGCCTTCAGCTTTTGACCGTATACGTATATGGAGGGTTCATTGAAAACTTTATCCAGAGCAGGCTGGTACATGACGACAGTCTTCTTCAGACTGATTGTCAGTCCTAAAGCACTGCATGCATTGGAAAAAGAATCCATAAGGTGTTGCATGTCACTCTGGGAGTGTGCATAGAGATCACAATCATCTGCATATAGAAATTATCTGATCAAGGTACTCAGTACCTTAGTGTTGGCAGTGAGACGCCTAAGGTTAAACAGCTTGCCGGAAGTGCGATATCTGAGATAGATACTGTGTTGACAATCCTTGAAGGCCACGAAGAACACCATCGCGAAATACAAGGCAAACAAAGTTGGTGCAGGTGTATTACCCTGCTTGACACCATTTTCAACCGAGATTGGCTCAGACAGTTTACCTCCAACATTTACCCATGCCTGCATGTCATCGTGGAAGAGTTTCAGAATGCTCACACATTTTTCAGGACAGCCCAATCTCTCTAAAATAACCCACAAACCCTCCGATTAACGGTGTCAAATGCTTGGTCAGATCGACAAAAACTTGGTATAAGTCCATGCGCTGCTCAATGGATTTCTCTTGAAGTTGTTTGGCCGAGAAGATCATGTCAACAGTGCCTCTGCCATTCCTAAAGCCACATTGGGACTCAGGCAGTACCTCAACAGCAATGTGCTGTATCAATCTGTCCAACAATATCCTGCACAAGATCTTCCCAGCCACAGATAGCAGTGAAATACCTCTGTAGTTGCCACAGCCATCTTTGGCTCACTTTCCTTTGTAAAGTACCACCATCAGTGCATCTTTCCAATCCTGTGGCACATCTTCTTCATTCCAAACATCCACAAAGAGATCAGTGAGGAGGTTTAAGAGGTTATCACCAGTACACTTGAAAATCTCGGCACTCAGTCCATCCATTCCAGGTGACTTGCTGCTGTTTAATTTGGCAATGGCCTTCGCCACCTCATCAAATGAAGGAGGATCAGCCATTGCCAGCTTTGTAGGTCTGGATGGAATCGACCAGATGAACTCATCATCAATTTCTGATGGTCTGTTGAGAAGCTCATCAAAGTGGTCATGCTACCTGATCAGGATTACTTTCGGATCTCAGAACAATTCCTTGCCGTCCCCGGAGCGAAGTGGTGATATTTGTGAACCGGTCGGACCATACACCTCCCTGAGCAGACTGTATAGGAGCTTTGTGTCATGTCTATCTGAGGCCTTTTGGATTTCATCAGCCTTTTGGCTCCACCAGGTATCCTGCATGGCTCTCAATCGATGTTGCACACGGGCCTTGATCTGCCTGAAGGTCCGGTCACTCCTGTCAGAACGTGTCTCACACAACAATGATGTCAGCACTTTTTGTTTCTCTTCAAGCAAGGTCTGGATCACCGGATCATTTTCATCGAACCAGTCTTTATGCTTTCTATTGGTATGACCCAAAACTCCAGCACTAACATCATAGACGGTTTTCTTCAATGATTCCGAAGTGTTTTCACATTCCATGGACTCAAGGGACCTCGACAGCTCAGCTCTGACCTTCTCTGTTTTCAGACGAGCCACGTTTAGTTGTTTTGGAAGTGCAATCTTCTTCCCCTTACTTTGGGCTTCACAACAAATTGAAACCTGGCGTGCACCAGACGATGATCAGTGCAACATTCCGCGCCTCACAATACACGAACCAATGTGATATCCCTCATATAACGTTTTCTCCTTAAAACGAAGTCAATGAGGTGCCACTTCTTGGAACCTGGATGCATCCAAGTTGTCTTATATTTGTCTTTATGCTGAAAGAGCGATTTCCCAACAACAAGATCCATCTCAGTGGACATCTGCAACAGAAGTAGGCCATTGTTATTGCACTTACCTATTCCATTCCTGCCCATCACATTCCAAGCTTCCCAGTCATTACCAACACGTGCATTAAAATCACCAAGGATGACAATCTTGTCTGCATAAGGTATACCATGGATGACCTCTCTCAAAGACATGTAGAAATTTAGTTTTTCATCATCACTAGCACACATAGTAGGAACGTACACACTGACAAGAGTCACAAAGCAGTTTTGAATCAGAGGGGCTCTCATGGATATTATCCGATCAATGAATCCACAAGGAAAATTTTCCAGCTTTGAGACGATTCCATTCCTGACTGCAAATGCGACCCCTGCCTCTCTCCTACAACCCTCTGCTCCACCACTCCAATAGAAGGTATATCCTCCCTTCTGTTCTGTGAATTGACCCTCACCTGCCAATCTCGTTTCTGAAAGAGCAACGATGCCCATGCTATAGCGATCGAGTTCCCTCGATACCAAAGCAGATCTTCTTTCAGGGCGAGTTTTACTGGACTGGGAATCCAGTAAAGTTCTTACATTCCAACATCCAATATTCAGAGGTTTGAACCTCCTTGCATTTGTAGGATGACGACCGGGCCCACGCTGCGGTGCCATGGGACACCTGCCAGGCCAGACCCCTTCACAATAAGTTCCAGAGCTCTTGCTGCCATTGACTTCAAGGTTATCATCTGTCATCATAGAGTTTGGTGCACCTTTAGGCTACGGCCAGCCACACGAGCCTGTAACAGATCCTGAACAAGCGATGCCTGTGCTTTGAAGGTTTTTTAAGTGGGGAAAGGCCTTGCGCGCGACCAATCCATCTCTCTGAGCATCGAAAACACTACCCGGAAAGGATAACTGGTCAACATCATCGGATGCTTCCAAAGCCGCAGGTTTTTTCCCATACCGCAGGTTTTTTTTAACATACATACATACATATATATATATTATTTAGAAAGGTTAAATGTAGAACCCACGTTTTTAAACATCCCCAATTCCAATTTAATTTCACGCAGGTTTCTAAACATCCACTTAGCCATCAAAGGGCATTATTGGATTGTCTACAGTTACAGTGTGTTCATGTGTATCGATTGGAGTCTGTATTTGTCTTGGTGTTTGTCGTGGTGCTATAGATGTGAGTTAGTTGAGAAAGGTACAGTCATTTGCTCGTGCCATTGTTTATCGTGGTAGCTTGGGAAAATAATTGGTTAATTCCGTTAATAGGTGTACTTTATACTCGTCTAGGTGCAGGTGTGTTGTTTATAATATATTCTTGGTGACATTTATTGTTTAGTCCAGTTTACTTTGAACCTTATATGTATTCTGATTTGCTGTTCAACTTACATCTGAAGTTGGTGTATTTCAACTAGTATGTAACACAGCAACTGTCTCTTATAGATTTAGAAATCTAATTATACTTTAGACAGTATAAATCTGTTTGTATTATCGTAACAACCAAGGGGCGGTGGATTGGGAGTATCGGTAGAGGGTCAGACGCCATGCTTTGCAGCATAGAGTTACAGTACTTTATGGTCTGAGATCAAGTCCTGCCGAGGTTAACTTTGCTCTTTATCCTTATGGGGTCGATAAAATAAAGTACCAGTAATGCACTGGGAAATTACTGGCCTTGTGCCAAAAGTAGAAATAATTAGCATAACAACCAGCGTAAAGCGAAGTAAATTGCCCTCACGGCAAGTTACTGCACAACACACAAAAGATAAAACATCTAAGAATCCAAGTAGTTTAAGTAAATGAAGGTTCTGTACAATAATTGCATCGCAATATTATATTCAGGTCTTGTTTGATATTGTTTGCTTCGCAGCATCTATAAAGCCAGCAGAAATAATGTATACAAATTGATTTTGCCCCGTATTTGTATCCTCAGTAAATACGTCAGTTTTTGTCGAATAGAAAACGTTACAGCTGTAATTTAATGCCGTCATTAATGTTTCCTTGTATGTAACTTTTTATATAGAACTATATATCTGAAAGTATAGAGAACATTCAATAACTCATATTTAGTTTTAATTGAATGTGTCGATCCCTTCTACCGAAACAACAACTAACCGTTGTTATATATTAAGAAGAAAGAACCATTAATGAATCAATAATGTATGAGAAACCAGAAAATTTGATGATAAATATTCACGCCTTTCAAAATAATATACACGTATACACCATGATGTATTTTTTACAAATTCGATTCCAGATTTATGCATGTGGATATTAAACAAAGAAATATTGTATATTAAATTGACCGTTAATATTATCATCATTCTGATTTATGATTTTTAAATGCCTATTCTTTGAATATTTCGAATATTAGAATTCATGAAAAATCTTAACATCTGATTCAAAGTCAGATACAGCATTACATTTTATGTGAAAGAAAATGTTAAAGAAAGTTCTCAATATGGTTTCTCTTTCATATACATATGCAGAGAGAATATTTACAAATTAGCGCACCACAAAACAGCACCAATACTAGAATTGAAATTGTGATTGTAGTGTTTCATAATTTTAGTCCATTACGTTTACTCTGCAAATAGTTCCCATTAGTGTTTCCTGCAATATAAAATCACTTACTTAGTTATCATATTTTGCTGGACATTTAAACTACTCTATGCACTTTTCAAATGTCTTAATACTAATTTCTCTTTTATAATTTTATAACAAATTTCATAACAATCGCCATTATATTTGACAATGTGCATGTCTGTAAATGTTTCACTTTACTTTCATTAAATTTATTTCGAACCATTGAAGTTCGATAGCAAATATTTTAATCTATTTTGATCGTATACAGAACAAAATTGGAGTCATTGCAAAGAACAGGTAATCATTACAAATATAATAAATATATATCCAATAATACAATAACTGTATATCTAATAGCTTTATCAGCAAATACGTATTTCTTAAAGTGAGACATATATGCAGAAAAACAAATTCTTATTTTATTGATCTTGGGTTGTATAAGGAAATATTAAATGATATAAATCTTTTATTCCGTTGGTTTGTGGTTTAACTCACTATGACACCCTCTACTGCCAGTTAGCCACAAATGTAAATCTTCATCGTTTATCTTGGAATATTAATACAAAATTATGTATAACTAAAATGAAGTAGAAATTCATATAGTATTAATGTTATGTAATATCAATGTTGATTCGGCCCCTGTTAGTACTTATAAAGAAGGCCAGTGTTCAAATTGCTGCGGCTCTGAACATTCTGTATAGTTATATGTATGATTACATCCTCGAAACAGGAGAATGTACTTTGAAGGTGATTTATATTATTTGTAGCATATTGTGTGGCAGACCAAATGGTTCAAAATATACTGATATATGCGCACTGAACAGCAACAAATCATACTGTCCGTACATAAAGTATTCACGTAAATACTACATATAGAACACAATATTACACGAATTAAAGCATCTTCAATTCGGTATTCGTGCCAACCCTTACATGTGGTTATGGCTCTTGGGTATTGACCGAAAGAATACGATTGCAAATACAAGCGGCCAAAATGGGGATCCTCCGAAGGGTCTTTCGAGTAACGTTACTCGATAAAGTGCGTAGCTCAGAGATCAGAGAGTAACTCCAGGTAGAGCAGCTACTTCTCAGAATGGAGAGATCACAGCTCCGATACTATGGGTATGTGGTTAGAAATTTTTCAGGAAAGAATCGGTAGATAGATTTTACGGGTAAAAATCAACCGGCAAGTTACCCAGGGCAACATCCATGAGATCCAGCCGGATGAGATAGAAACAGTTGCTTCTGACAAGACCAGCTGGAGGGAGTGTTTTGGGATTCTGCCCCCACGACACTCTCAGGAATAATTGGGCAAAGAAGAAGAAGAAGAAGAAGAATATATTTAGGCAGAAGGTCAACGATTTTAGGGGAGCAGAAACTCAATCAAATCGACTACAGAGCATTACTGGTACTTTCGACCACGTAAAGCTAACCTCGTTGCGATTTGAACTCAGAACGTAAAGAGCCGTACTCTTATGCCTCAAAGCATTTTGTCCGATGCTCTACCGATGGTGTCAAAACAGCGCCCTTAATAATAATATAAATAATTTTTTCTACTTTAGGCACAAGGCCAGCAAATACCCAGTACATTACTGGTACTTTATTTTATCGACCCCGTAAGGATGAAAGGCAAAGTCAACCTCGGCGGGATTTGATCTCAGAATGGCAAGGGCCTTAACTCTATGCGTCAAAGCATGTTGTCCGACCTTCTACCGATACTGCCAATTCACCGCCCTTAAATAATAATATAAATAATAAAGCTAATGTACATTCACACATTAGACAGAGTTATCATTAGACCGAATAGCCATAGCGAAATTAATTTTTATTCTACGATGAACAGATAACTATCTTTAGACATAATAGGATAAACGAATACACGATAGCTACCAAGAGACATCTACAACTTAATGTAGATTGATTCGTTTTTTTAACAGTCCAGTTGCTGCCCAGCGAACATTTTGATTTACCTCTAATTTACTAAGAGCACACCATTAGTACAGCTATTGTCAACATTGAATACTTTCCCTGTGCTGACTGGTGTTTCATGTCTAGCTTAAAACACACACGCGCGCACGCACGCACACACACACACACACACACACACACACACACACACACACACACACACACACACACACACACACACACACACACACACACACACACACACACACACACACACACACACACACACACACACACACACACACACGCACGCACGCACGCACACGCACACGCACACGCACACGCACACACACACACACAGACACACACACACACACACACACACACACACACATACACACAACAAAAAATATCTGTTTTCTAAAGTTCTATGTTGTGATATGAGATACGATGTGTTAAGTGCGTAAACATTTTTCTGAAACTAAAACATTCAAAGATGGAATCCTACAGCGTTTATGTCAATAGTATACACTTCCTTAGGTTTTGAAGGCACACAGACTAAGTTGTCAATGGAGTGATGCATAAATAAAATAGGACTATTAGATTTAATAATAATAATTTTGATAGGATTGGCAGTATCGTTAGAGCAGCAGCAGAAACGATTTATCGCATTTCTTTATGCTCTTTATGTTATGGGTTCACATTCCACCGAAGTTAACTTTATTTTTCTTAACGCATTTTTCTTTAAAACAAATCATTGACGGAGTTCGCCACCAAACGTTAAGACAGCTGTCACGTGACAGCGGTTCAAATGCTGAGAGAAGAGACACCACCCCCACTTCCACGACTATTATGAACAGTGATACCACTACGACCACCACGGGTAGCGTCACCAACAACAAAAACGGAACAGACGAAAGTACCAATGACAACAACACAAACAACGAAATTAACAACATCACCACCAACAAAAACGTGAATGATGACAACAATAACAGCAGCAACGAAACAAATGAAAAAACAATGATAACAACAACAACAAAAACAACAACAAAAACAGCAACAACAACACCAGCAACAAAAGTAGGAAAAAGGACTGTGACAAGCCGATTGTTACCACCAGTAACAACAACAACAACAACAACAACAACAACGGGAATAACATCAATAACAGTACATAGCTGCTGCAGTGGAAACAAAGACACTTTTTCCATTGGGATTTAAATGACAAAGAAGACCGTTTGGTCCATGGGTGGAAATTGATCAAAAGAGAGAAAACCTGGGCCAACCTACCCGTCCCAGCCGGATAAATAGCGGCAACACAACGGAGTACTTTAATTTTAGATGTATTTCAGTGCAAAACTTCAAAGCGGAATTAACCCCACAATCTGGAGTGGAAACTGCACTGAAATGTATCTGAGAAGATATTGGGAAAATAGCAAAGGGTAGACATTTCGGCACCATCTCGGTGTTATTCGAAACCGAAGCCTCTGCTGTCAAACTCTCGGTGGCCCCCTTTAGAACGGACCACATTGTGATGTACCCGCCCCAAATGGGCAAAAGAGGTGTAAGGATCCGCACTCCCAAGATCCCACTAGGACTGGATTTAAGGTGGCTCCTGTGATGCGTGATTGAGGAGGGTACCGACGGTACCCTCATAGACGTCATCAAAACAGCTAGATAGGACTGGTCCTGGGTGTATTTAGGAGATTCTCCTGCAAATCAAGCTGGGTCAACCGAAGAACATCCAGGGTCATGTCCGCCTGCAGGACGGTTCTGCAATACAGATGGTCACTGAGTTCAGAAGGCCACACTGCTTCATCTACGAAGAAGTAACCCTCAGCTCAAAAATGCTGGGTGACGCAAAACTACGTTGCTGTTAACATAAAAGAGTCGGGAGCGAAAAAGATATAATCATCAATGCCAGCATCGACAGCAGCAATAGGGAAAACAACAGCACCAGCAGCAGCAGCTATACCTCCACCAACATCTACAACCAAGACAGAATCCTCATGAGGGGAAGATAAGAAAAGCTCTCCTACCCCGGTCCCGAAACATTGTCCAAAAAAAAAAACAAAAAAAAAACGCAGACACAGAACAAAATTAAGAAAAGAAAAAACACCACACGCACAAACAAGAGAAAACGCAGAAACCACACACGCAACAAACACCGACACATCCCCAACAACACCAACACCACTACTACAATACACAAATGAAAAATTGCACAATCACAACAACAAAGCTAATAGACAAACAGATTCGTATTAGTGTGAACGGCCAACCAGAAATTTATGGCCCTCATAGCATAAAGCAGACATCGAGAAGGAGGGGTAATATTTGAAACCAGCATATTTAGAATCCTGGAAGCCCTGATAATTGTGTTAAAGTCGCAGGGTACCTACAAAGGCACGAAAGAGAGCTATCAATGTGACATGGGAACCCCCAATGTTAAAACTACGAGCAGGCTGTCAAAAGAGTTCCCAAAAGAAACCCCACAAAACGTGTAGGTGGAATCATACGACCTCCACAAAAAAACGGAGAAGGTAAGTAAACCTTCCTCTCTCGATCAATAAGCCAGCATGGCTATTTTAAGAGTAGGATGAATAAATGTTCGTTGTCTGTGGTCATCCAGGAAGCAGGGTCACTTGCTGAACGACCTCAGGTCGTTAGATATGGATGTGACTTCCACCAACAAGTCCATCATTTCCGACACACGCACACCAGCCCCTATTTTTTACGACTATCAGATCTTCGTACCTCCTAGTTTGCAGTTTAGGCAAGTCAACTGACGTGTTAGCGGCGCAAATGGCATTAGACCATTTCTTCAATGCGAAACACGGTTGCATTGTCAGATATAAGGTGCTTGCTTTAAGAAACGTGGTAACCAAAGCTGTTCGATGAGCCGTGAATCGTGGGAAGAAAATCCCGATTCGGTCTTTGACGGACGGAGACGAATGTGCGCTGAAAGATTCCAGGCAGATATGCGAACTTTCGCCAGCGTTTTGCTCGACTGTTCGTTGGGGGCGGATGGGCAGTCATAGACGGTGGCGTCTTCAGTTCCTACCTCGACGGCCTCACGTGACTCTTCTCTGCCGATGATGAGTGCTGTGAAAGGCCGATAACGTCAGCCGAGATTCCGGACGATTTGGTTGGTTGCATGAGGTACATGTCACCCAGTTTTGATGGTCAGTCCCACGAGCTTTAAGTAAATATGTCAGACTTGTTCACCGATCTCTGCGAAGCGGTCTACTGTAACTGGCATCAGAACTGGAGTATTCCCAGTTCGATGAGCCTGGGCGTAGCAACACTGATAAAGAAAGATGAGAATGAGAGGGATACGTTAGAGAATTTCAGGCCCATAAATCTGCTAAACACAGAGGTTAAAATTTTGTCCAAAGTGTTAGCGGAGACGGTGGCGCTGGTGATAGTCCCCCCCCCAATGTCAATATAAAATATTGATATGATAGAATAGAAGTATGAGACACAAACTGTATTCATACAGCTGAAATATATAAGTGTGAATTTCATTTTCGCAGAAGTTATACACTATTCTTTCTGAAATAACTAGAAATCCTTTTAATAAGACTAGCAGAATGGCCCGGCGTTGCTCGGGATTCCAAACATAGATTGGCATGTTTACCCTCCTTTCTGAAACAGTTTCGTCGTATGTTCACCAATTGATGCAGAAGTCCTAATAAAAAGTGAAGTCGCCTTGGGTGAATAAGGAAATAATTTTCCATTAAGATTTTTCAAAAGCATGTAATTGCGTTCCCTCCCTTTTTGTTGTTGATGTTTTTGCTGCTGTCGAGCCTCGTGAAATAAATACGGTTGTTTATATTTTGTTATTGTGTATGCAAAAATATCTGTACACGAATATATAATTATATATATATATTAAAATAAAAGATTAAAGTTTAAGCAAAGAATCGCTGCTTTCACCCTTAACGGGATCTTCTGAAACTAAAAAGAATCAATCTGTGAATCAATCTATATATACATACATATATAAACACACACAGCGTCATAATGTCGTAATGCAGACATCCAGACATACAGACATATATTATAAGGGCGCAACGTTATATCTATGTATCTATCTAAAAAGAAAGACTAAGAATTATAGAGAGAGATTGTTAATCGCCCAATGCGGTCCCCAGGGCATTGAAAATTTGAAAT
>OZ024742.1:138532637-138537637 GCA_964016885.1 Eledone cirrhosa | reverse complement strand
TATATTAATTTTATTAAAGCTAAATAGTAAGTCTTATTGCTAAATAGTGAGTTTTACGTAGATATAAAGATGTCTTGTTGTGACCGTGGATATATTCATTTTTGCCAACATCGAGCAGACGGAAATATATAACGCGGCCTGTAGTTTCTTCAAAGGTTCCAGATTTTGGTACATTTTGTCCAAACCAATTTTGTCTCGGGCGGCGATGAGAAATCTCTCTCTATCTCTCTGTTTTGTCGCTAATAATACATTTGCGCTATTGATTGCTCTGTTCAGGTTAAACATCTGTTTCTTTAAGCATTTGGGGTTATTTTCAATGTATAACGTTTTCTTTCTATCGTTTCCTTATTTAATTGTAGCCATGTTGTTTTGCATCTTGTTTTATCCTACGGACAAATTATTATGTTGCTACATAGTCATTTTGTGTTAAATCATCTATATTTATCTTTTTTGAGAATTTTCCCGACTCTGTCGTGATAGAACATAATTTCTTCCTGCTTTCGTTTATGATGTTCAAAGTTATGCGTCTTGACCTATCATGGCCGTTTTGTAGATGATTTCGTGTTGCACTATACAGCAAAAAACGATAGATTAGATAAAACAAAATCAAACCATAGCAAGAATAGGCATTAGGAAGCACACACAATGTGTGCGGAAAGAGCTTTAGCTATCAAATATGTATGGCAATAAAATAAACATCCGTGTACTAAACTAACTGAAGAATGGCGTAGTTAACTAATAAAACCAATGCGAAGACTGGTGTGGGTCTCTTTATTGTCAACATGACTCACCCGAAGTAAAATAACATATTTTAGCACACGATTCACATGCAGATTCTTGCAAAACAAATACAATAATGATATAACCACAACCAGTAAGGCACTCTATACATTAGTAGCGTGTATACAACACATTTAATATAGAAATAGCTTCTACATGATTAGAACTGTTTCATTGAAAGGAAGTCACCACGAAAGGCCTTTTCTGATGGTTTTCTCTGAATGAAACAATTCTAGTTCTGTAGAAGCCATTTTTATATTATCCTAAATTAGTCGAAGGACAGTATAAGGAAAGGGCTTTCATGGTGGTTTCCTTCGAATGAAACAGTTTTAGTCCAGTAGAAGCCATTTCTATATTAAATTTGTTATATATATACATTCATTCTCTTCCCATCTTGTCTTTTGTTTAATATTTGCTCCGTAATACTTAACTTGACATACACTTAAATAAACACACACATAAGCATACATACACACACAAACATAAACACACAAACATGTCCGATTGCTAATAAATACATAGTCACAGAATATAAAGGCAAAGTAAGCAGGATGTTTGTCAAAGCTAATATATTCATTGCGTTTGACGAATTCCGCATTCTAACATTTACGTCATGTCTGTAGCAAAACACAGCTTAAACCGCTTAACAGTGGCTCATCGAGAAAAAAATATGTGGAAAACTAATTGATTGGCTAGTCTGTATACTTCGGAGACTGGATTTTGATTTTTACATGACTAAACCACCCTATATATATTTCCCTAGCAACCAACCTCAATTTGTTTCACGCCTGTATTTCTTATCTCATCTGTTTACTTCTAGCGATAAACTGGCAATAACTTAATATTTTAATGTAACTGATGTTTACGTTAGATATAAATATAGGGACACGCTAGTTCCGATCGATTAATTCCATAATATTTATTTATTTTTTGATATGAGATTAAGTGATTAGGTAAAGCGTGTATGTATGAATGTATCTATGTATCTATGTATGTACTTATGTACATATAAATGTATGTATTTATGTATGTATGTATGCATGTATGTATGTATGTACATAAAAATGTATGTATATATGTATGTATGCATGTATGCATGTATGTACGTATACATGTACATATATCTAGATATATATAATCACACACACATACACACACATATATGTATATATATATGTATGCATATGTATTTATGTATGTATGTGTGTTTTTATGTATGTATGTATGTATGTAGATTTGTATATATGTATGTGTATATATATGTAGATAATTATGCATGTTTCATTCATGTATTTCGTGCTATATGAGGCACCACACATTCTCCCTGATGTCACACAAAATTCTTTGTGTTCAGTAGCATAATTGCTATAAATTAATGTTTTGTCCCTCGTCTCTTAATCCAGTGGGCAGCGTTTGGCTTATGTCTGACGCTGTGACCCCGGATGGACCAACAGTACCGTGGGTAGTGTTCGAAACTGCTTAATTCCATATCAACGGCCGGTGACCATGGAGTTCTGTGTATTTCGTTTGTATTATTATTTAAAAAAAAAATATTTTAAGGTCTACCATTAAAAGATTGTTTTTAGTTTTGTTGTTTCCGTGCGTTGTCTCGTTGTCTCTTGTCCTCTCTTTGTTAATCTTCCTAAGTGTTATCTCTCTCTCTCTCTCTCTCTCTCTCTCTCTCTCGCTCGCTCCCTCTCTCTCTCTCTCCCTCTCTCTCTCTCTCTCTCTCTCTCTCTCTCTCTCTCTGTATATATATATATAAGAGAGTATTGAAGTTTGCTTGAAGCATTGTGGAACAATAAATATATATCTTTAAGTCGTTTGGAACCCTCGACAATGCAAATGGGTAAATCTCCGGGTTCAAGGTCCGGTGGTGGAGAGAGAGATGTAAGTGGATGTACGTTGAGATGCGTGTTGTGTATAAGATGTGTGAGATGTGTAGAATGAAGGGAAGAGTATAAAGGATAAAATAAAAATAACAACACGAGAGAGAGTTACCTTGGGAGAGATTTAATAGTCCCTATATATTTCGGATTCACATCCATCAACTGGGTTTTTTTTCCCGATGTATATTGTGAGCTGACTGCAATTAAAAAAGTTATTCAATACGTTAGTATATTACATGCATCTTTATTTTATTATAGATTTGACGTCTACAGGAATATACCTGGTTTATTCGTATTGTACTATCATGAGGATTTCATACGAATGAAACAGTCTTGTAGAAGTCATTTCTCTGTTATAATAATTGTTTCTACTTTTGGCACAATGCCAACAATTACCCAGTGCATTACTGGTACTTTATTTTATCGACCCCGTAAGGATGAAAGGCAAAGTTAACCTCGGCGGGATTTGAACTCAGATCATAAAGGGCCGTAACTCTATGCGGCAAAGCATGGCGTCCGACCCTCTATCGATACTGCCAATCCACCTCCCTTTCTATGTTATAATAATATTACAATAATATATATGCATATAGATCTAGCTGTTGAAACGGCCCAAGCATCTCTACTACCCCAAGTATCGTGTACACTCGCCAGTATTGGTCTAACGGATTTTACCGCTTCCATTCTGATATATATATATATATATATATATATATATGAATTTGTTTTGCGAAGTTTTTGATATGAAATCGTGTGTCGAAACAAATATTGTTATACTTGGGGAGGGTCATATTCTTCTAATAATATTGCCAGAAATAATAACAGAACACACTCACTGTTTGGTTGGTTTTCGCTTCTGTATCTTTTATATCTCCACAGTTAATTCATTTGGTCCTCAATGTTTATCATTAACTGACCAACGGTCAAAAATATAGATATAATATAGATATAAACACATACATATAAACAAACAAAGTTCTTTCGTTGCACATCTGCAACAACATCAGTGGTACTATTATGTTCCTCCTGTTGTATTATATGTCTACGCCATTTTAATTTTATCTGTTTATTTATTTATTTATTTTTGTCTTCTCTGCGCATGCGTTTGCGTGTGTGTATAGCGTTTGGTGTGTGCTCGTGTTTGGGCAACTCTGTTTTGTTTATTGTATTCTATCTTAGTTTACTAGTGCGTGTTTATATGTGTTTGTTTTTATTGTGCTTGTGTATATATATATTTATTTATTTATTTATTTTTCTCTTAAGTCAGTATTGTTTGTTTGGGTGTTGTTATTCCATTCATTTTTTCTGTTTAGCTTTGGCCTTCTAAGCTCTATTTCGCTTGCCTCTCTGATTTGCCTATCTGCTAGGTCATTTCTATGTTTAGATATTATTTTAATTTCTATGTTGTTTATGTTACCGTCATGTTGTTGTCTGGCGTGTTCGTATAGTACTAAACCGTTTTTTCGACCTTTTAGTTCCCCCCAGTGCTGGTCTATTATTTCTCCTATGATACGAGCTGTCTCGCCTATGTATGTTGCTGTCATGTTTCTGCAAGTACCCTCTGTACATCTTATGCTATAGACTACGTTTTTAGTTTTACAGTTTATCTGGGGGTTTACTTTACATATAACCCATTTCCTATTAGTGCAGTTGGTTTTTTTAAAGGTTATGTTTTGATGATCAGGGATTTTATGGTAGTTCCTGGCTTTTCTATCTTTAATCTTTAAACGGGTCTTTCCCAGGGCCATTCTACACTATATATATTTTTTTTATTTTGTCGTTTTGGAAGACTCAGCAATGTAGATGGGTAAATCTCCGGGTAACAGAATCCGGTGGTGAAGAGATAGATGTAAGGGAATGTAGAATGAGATGTATAGTGTGTAGAGGAACGTAGGTAAGAGCGTAAAAAATAAAAATAATAAGACGAGATAGAGTTACCTTGGGAGAGATTTAATTGTCCCTATATTTCGGATTCGCATCCATCAACTTTTGTTTTTCCGGGGGGGGGGGGGGGGGTTATCTGTCGGAGAGGAACGGTACGTGGCCCCTGTTGTTACCCGGATTTTGTTACTCGGAGATTTATCCATCTGCATTGTTGAGGCTTCCAAAACATCCCAAAAAAATCTTATTATTCCACAATGTTTCAAGCAAACTTCAATACTCTCATATATATATATAAAATAAAGTAATTAAGTCAAATATTTAAGATTTGGCTTCGTTTATTAAAGATGTACTGCTATATATATTTCGGTGACAGCCATCATTGGCTGTGACCTCTTCAGGCAGCTCGAATTTGTGTGGTAGAGACAGGTACACATGTTGTTAAAGTGT
>OZ024742.1:138500137-138525137 GCA_964016885.1 Eledone cirrhosa | reverse complement strand
CGTCCGCACCGTGTATGTATATATATATATATATATATATATATGAAAGACGTAAAATAAGAAAATTTAAAAATTAACTTACTTGCTAAAATTTTCACTCCAACTAATTAGTTTCTGTAAGGGAATAAATATAGTTACGCAACGCAACCATAGAGAAATCCTTACGTCATCAGGGAGTCTATTCTCAGCTAAGTTCCCAGGCAATGCGCGGACACTAGGAATCCATATAAAAATAATAATTCAGTGGATGGGAAAAAGCGAGCGGGGACTAGATTCCAGGGCACTGAAAAAATTCACTGCCTACTTGGTCAGTGGCAAATTCTAAAGAATCAATCACGTGACACTAAGGTTAATCAGTGAGGAGTGGAGTTGAATAAGACAAGAGCCTAACTACTACCATGAACCATAGTAGTAATTTCGGCAAGTTTTGCTCAACAAATAATTTGGAGATAAATATAAGGAATTCCTTATATATATATATATATATATATATATACACGTTATATATATATATATATATATATATATATATATATATATATATATATATATATATAATATATATATACACGTTATATATATATATGTTTTATTGGAAAAGTCATAGGAATTTATATGAAAGCATATGTGTTTATATATAATAAGCATTTCGAGAGACCCGCTTTGGATTTCTTAAATCTCTGTTAATGACACAACTCTGCTAATAGGATAACTGTGTTGTGATCAGCTTTTAAAAAATCATATTGAAATGCTCGTATATTTATTATACATAAATATATTCTATGTGCTTTCAGGTGCACCTCTACGATGAACCACACTATGATTTTACCACTTCTCTCTATATATAAACGTTTATATATATTTGAATATCTTTGACGGTGTCTATGGGTTAGCAGATTCAGTGCCAGAATAACCGAAAGAAGTGATAATAGCTGAATCTTGAATTTGCAACTCGTGTAGCAACAGTGATCTCACACGATTGCAGTACCGCGTTTAACCCAAGATATTACCTTCTCCCCAACACTCGGAAAACACCGAGTGTTCTCAATTTATCTTTTAAACTATACGTTCTACCTTGTGTATGTTGAAAGGTTAACTGCCGAGAAAAGAAAGGAGACTCAGCTGTAGTATGTAGAACTAAATAAAAAAGCATGGAAAAGTCAAACGCATGACGACGTGAAATATTTAACGGTCATTTAAAATAAGTAAAACACTGCCCGATCAAATAATCGAGCCGAATAACAACGTATGGAATTATTTACAAGAGACACATAACTTAAGGTTAAATTAGGAAATTGTCAGGAAAACGTACCACCAATTGTAGAATGTATACCTGAAGGACATATAATGTTTTTTTGCCTAGCCATATGCAAAATATATTTGCAGAAACTTACAGCTGTATATGAGGCTGGAGCCGTATTGTACTTTCACCTGACATAAGTCGAGTTCACCGAAATGTTTCTCATGCTCCCTTAAATAATATCTCATTTAATATCTTAAGTTTTCTTTATAGCTACAGTTTTATGTTCTTTTTTTTAACGTGTCTTTTTTTTATAACATTCATGTTCCAAACCCTCGTTGTTACATACAATTGGCTTATCCAACCCCATACCGTTATATAACACTCATAGTATTAACTTATTGTATGTGTAAATGTATTGGATGGGGCTAATTAAGAAAGAATTAACCACATTATTTCTTAAACAGCCATTTTGACGTGAGTTGTTTTGGCTGTTTAGCTGTAACATTCTTTAGGGATTTATTGTTTCCAGTTAATTGAAAATTTTCATTTAGGATATTTTATCGAGAGCAAAAAAAAAATCTGGAACATTTGTTGGTCTACATATATGATTAAAAGAATATATATATATATAAAGAATATATATATAAGTGTGTGTATGTGCGTGTGTATGCGTATGTCTGTGTGTGTGTGTACAGCCGCATGCATGTAAATCACTAGCCAGATAAACTTGTCTAAATTCCAAGGAAAGTGTTTTTTTATCTGGGTTAGATATGGACTGTTTCCCATTGGGGGGGAAAACTTGAAATATAAAACTAGCAGAACCTACATATATACATGCAAGAGAGAAAGAGAGAGAGAGAGATAGATAGAAAGAGAGAGAGAGTGACGATATAGATAGATAGAGAGAGAGAGAGAAAGAGAGAGTGAGAGTACAAAAGTGTAAATATTTTCGGAAAAGTGTTGAGTCATTGCTGAAATAAGCTAGAACAGTGCAGATCCATTTAACAGATTAGTTCCAGCAAATAAAGAGGGGACGGAGTATTGCGGGGGAACTAGCCGTCACGTTGACAATAAATAAAGGTTTATAGTTTTCTAAACGTATAATCCATTATTCAATCACGAACATTAAGGCTAGCAACGTTATCTTCAGTCCTCCACGAATTATACAGAAAAATAATAAAAAATAACACGCATACACACTCCGGCATAGACAGAGTGAGACACAGAACCACAATAATAACGACACAGATACATACTCAGACATACAAATCCATACGCATACAAACGTGGTGAATCATTGATACGTGAAAGTGTGGTTGTAGAAAAAGTCTCATCATCAACAGTGTCTCCTGTTTTGCTGTTATTTTTTTCTTTATGTACGTTTATTCATGTAGATAACATTGTTAATGCAGTTGATATTGATGTTACTAATGTTCCTGCTGTTGTTATTGTGGATGAGAGATTTCGCCGTATATTTTATTGCTTTCTCTTGAAAGAAGTGGTTCGGCCCTTAACGAGCTAAAACTATGTATCAATTTCCTGTGAATATTGTTTTATTATTCACTAAGGCACAAACTGTCCTATATTTCGGAGACAAAGAGGTAATGGGAGATATTGAGTTAATATTAGTTCATATTTTTATGGCTTAAGCGGCGTAAGAGAAGTGGACATGAGTCAAATACGAATGGAGAGAGAGGATCGATGATTTAAATCGGCATAACGATGCCACTTAAATCTAAAACGCTTGCCATATTTTCTGTCAATATTATTGCTAGTCCAATGGAATTACAAAATTATAGAATGGTGATTAAACTGTAAACATTATTTTATTTCATTTCCTTACTATTCAAGTTCAATGCTCACAATTAGAATTCTTTAAATTTATAGTAATGAAAAAAAAAAAAAAAAGAAAGAAACATATTGTTATAAAGCCAATTCAATTCATTACACCCACCGCTTCTGTATTAAGCCATGGAGAACTCCTAGATTTAGAAACAAGTAAAATGGGAAGGATAGTACACGCAGTTTTGGTGGTGAGGAGTAACAAATAATAAAACTAGTTGTATAGTTGTAACAAGCACAAGAGAAGCTCTGTTTGCGAATCATATAGAGACTTGACTGCTCACATTAAAATGCAGCGTAATTTACGCCACAAAATAGAAGATTTTATGACTAGCCCGTGTGGTACCTTTCTGAAACTGCTAGAAATCGCAACCGAATCTCGTACATTTCACCCGACCATCTTAATTAATGTGAAAAGATAGTAGATTATGTACTTATATCTACCTCTTTAATAGTGAACTTGTCACGGTTAGAATGCTTTTGTTCATACCACCACTAGATCAGCACTGGCTCTCGAATAAATAACAACTATAACAACTGGGAACACGAGCCGATTATACAGTATTTACGTTGTCGCTAAATACAGAAGGGAAATATCCCTCAATATATATCTTATCGTGTTACTAAAAGAAATAAGCAGACTTAGGTACTTCTACTCAGACGGAATCGTCACAGCAGCATATTCTTTGACTTCACTATTAGTAATTATTTCGGTCTAAACTTGATAAAAATGCGACATCTTTTATGTGAAGATACGTGGCTTAGTGGTTAGTTTATTTGGCACACGATCCTAATGTGGTGCGTTGTGTCCTTGAACAAGACACTTTATTTGACGTTGCTCTGTTCCACCCAGCTGAGTTGTACCTGAATGGCCAGCCATGCATGTCACATTCTGTATTATGCCGAATCTCCCCGAGAACTACGTTAAGAGTACGCGTGTCTATGAAATGCTTTGTCACTTTCATGTTAATTTCATGAGCAGGTTGTTCCATGAACGTACCAACTGTATGATCCATGGTTGTAACCGACAGTGTGTCAGTTTTTCATATCTTTTATAATGTACCTAAGTACACAGCCATTGTTATGTTGATGAATTAATATTAATTGGATTGGCAGTATAGGTAGAAGGTCGGACGCCATGATTTGTAGCATAGAGTTATGGCCCTTTACGTTCTGAGTTCAAATCCCGCCGAGGTTAACTTTGCCGTTCATCCTTGCGGGGTTGATAAAATAAAGTACCAGTAATGCACTCGGGAAATTGCTGGCCTTGTGCGAAAAGTAGAAACAATTATTACTATTAATGACAAAGATGAATTGGTTAATTCCATACTGCGGCGGACAAACTCCCTTGTGCTAATTATTCTGGTTCGTTAAGTTCTGAGTTTAAATCCAGTCAAGATAAAATATTGTCTTTCATAATCTCGGGTTAGAAATAAAATCATGTCCGAGTCAAGTATACCTATTGATTTAATCGAATAACACCTTCTCTATAATTTCTGCTCTTGTGTCGATGTTAGAAACAGTTGTTGACGATAATGGTGTTAGTTGTTATAAGTAAACATCACAAGCACGTGCGTCAGCAAAGTATTAGATATACGACGTTTTAGGTTTTTTAAATGATTTATTTTTATTTATTTAATTAATTAATTATGTACTTATACATTTTTGTTGTTTTAATCTCCATTTATTTGTGCAAATTTGAACATTTATTCAGTGCTGTAGCCGAGTGTCGAAGTGTTTCTTTCTTTAGAATTATTTCAACAGTTAATGATTTCGGTAATGATGCAGAAAATATTTACACATTTCCATTGTAGGAGAGTGACCTGACTATACAGGTACAGTGTCTGTACTACTTTCTACCTTAACCGTCGGCTGCAAGGTTCATAGGCTGACCAAGTAACTCTCATGGAATGATCAAATGAGGTTTATTTTTCAACATAGTCCCTACTTACCATCCACAAGCCGAATAAGCTGTTCAAACCACGAAGCGTGCCTTATCTGCATGGGAACCTATCATTGGTGATTGGTATCCATATCTCCAGTGGATTCTACTCAATTATCGATCCCCACCAGGCGGGAAATCTGCTTCGGCTGGGGAAAAGTTACTAGCTGCAATCCATGATTCATACCGTTTACTGACGTCAGGTAAGATACTGAGGTTATGAGTTGGTGTAGTACATGAACTCATATTTAACAATTCATAGATGGTGTTTATAACTTTGTAATAATTGTTTCTACTTTTGGCACAAGACCAGCAATTAATCCAATGTATTACAGGTGCTTTATTTTATCGACCCCGTAAGGATGAAAGGCAAAGTTAACCTCGGCGGGATTTGATATGAGACCGTAAAGGGCCGCAACTGTATGCTGCAAAGCATGGTGTCCGACCCTCTACCGATACTGCTAAATGGCAGAGGAAAGCATAAAAAAAATCACCTTTGACATAGTTCCAATATATTTACTTGCAACCGACGCTTTCTTTTAGTAATTGTTAAAAGAATCTTAAAACAATCTAACAACAAGCTTGAAATACTATTACACATTCTAACTTTGTTCAGAGATATATACAGAACCGCATCGTCTGGCATATATATATTTCAAGTTATACTTTTGTAATTCCCGAGACAAATGAAACCTGATATATACTAATGCCATTTTAGACTATCGAAACCACTTGAATATATTTCTCAACTCAAGTACCATGAATAAAATATCCTAGAAATAATTGTCTATCAGAGCTGCCAAAAGAAGTTAGTGCAACTGACAACTCAGGCTCTAAAAAATACACATCAAAAATTCATTGTAATTTAATATGAAACATTTCATACAAATTCCAAATTTACTGATATTGAAATATACAGAATGCCCTGTCTATTTTATATCAGTAGTCATATTTCTGATCGGTTTAAAAATATATATTAATTCAGTGATACTGTTTTACTAATTATTTATTTTGTGAAGAATGGCATTGATTTCTGAAATTGGCTCTGTCGATTTTATAGTAAAGTAAACATTTAATTCCCAATGAATGAGAGAATAAATCAGAAAAAGAACATAATCCTCAGCTTAGTAAAATCGTTATTTGATCTTATTTTCAGATAGATGCTATGATTAACTGAAATACGAGAAAGATACAAAGATTTAAACGATCTTACAGCTTTGATGTACCGTTGCCCATTTATAAAGCATTGCTGAGATCCTATAATCAAAGCTACGAAATTTTTAATCATTGGATTAATTTTGATACCTCTCTCGGTACAATGTTGTGGAGGTATATAAAAATGTCTATTCATTTTGTCGCTTTTAACAATCTGCCTGTAGCTGATTCCACATAAAGTATATTAAACAGCGTCAAAGTATATATTTCAACGCTGCAATTCGATATATGAACTAGTGATGTTTACTCTAGATGTTAAATTCATGATTTTCATCCTTATTAAAAAAGATGATCCATTATGACATTTTTTATTGTAAGATATTCCATTGTTAATTATTGTGTTATATCATGTTTCATTATACATGATCTGGTGGTGGATTGGCAGTATCGGTAGAGGGTCGGACGCCATGCTTTGACGCATAGAGTTACGGCCTTTGCCATTCTGAGTTCAAATCCAGCCAAGGGTAACTTTGCCTTTCATCCTTACGGGGTCTATAAAATAAAGTACCAGTAATGCACTGGTTAATTGCTGGCCTTGTGCCAAACGTAGAAACAATTATACATGATCTGCATAGTTTTCATTTCATATTTTCATGACGAGATTCAATGATAACTTCCGAAAAAGAGTTATATATTTGATTGAATCAATAAACAGATGAGGGAAATTGAATATGTTGATACTACTATTTCTAAGGGGAAATTCTACTGTTAGTGTAAAAACAGCTTTCAATCTACATTTGACATTTCGAGATAGCTCACTTTTTTGTACGGCACTCGTACCATCTAACAAGCTTAAAAAAAAATCCAATCCGTTATGGTTTTGTGAATAAGGGGGTTGACTTGCTTCCATTTGATAAAGAGGAACGATTAGCAAAACACATTATACGATTTTCAATTATTTCATTACTCCGACTTCAAATCAGCACAATAGAAAAATATTAAGTTGATGCAAAATTAACGACCGTTTTTATTGGTTCTAAATTTATTCTACAAGACAATACCAAACTACAATCAAAATATGTTTAAATGTTCATTCTGGAGCCTAATCGCATTGTTGTAGAAGAAATATTATTCTGAAAAAAAAAAAAATGTCAGCGGTTGTTAATTAAATTAATTAAAAATAAAAGCGGTCGTTCATTTTGCATCAACCAAATATTAAAGGAAATACCACGTAAAAAAATTCATGCTTCCCTTATGTGTCATCACAAAAAGGTTTTGCGAGTATGAGAATAAATAATTGACACGAGCCAATACATTAATGTCAACACGAGCCAATACATTTTGTCAACCTCCGTAAAAGTAAATATCAATCGCAGTGATATTGGAACTCAACATGTGAAAATTTAGAATCCATATGGCGTAAACACTCACTCTATAATTTGTATAACAATTTACATCATAGACACAAAGTTACAAGTTCGGGATTTAGTGCACATAATATACTCTGCCAATATTGATTAGTACCGTCACAAAAGTATGTCACAAAATTTAGTATGTCACAAAATTTAAAGGAATACGAATAACTACCTGAAATGATTTTGTATGACACTCTCCTCATTCTAAAATCTATAGGCTCCTTGTTCGTTAATGATGTGGGCTACAGATCGAAACTTGAGCTGATCAATAGCGAAACGCACGTCACACCTGAATAAACGTATGATGATACTCTGACACCTTGTGCATATTTATTATTGATATTACATTCTGCTTATAAAGAAAACCGACCCATAGTATAACACCACGTACTATAATTAAACGGACTCACCTACGCATCGAGTAATCAAGTTGGTGAACCAAAAGTAACATAAAGTTACAACACATTAAGCTATATATAGTGTATGTCTGTTTGTATGTGTGTTTGTGTGTGTGTGAATAAGCGTATATATACATATACGCTTATTCATATACACACATATATATATACACATATACGGTTATTCATCTATATATATATGATATAAATATATATATATATATTGGTAAACGGAATAGAAATTGCTGACAAATTGTTCACAGTGAAAAATAGTTTAATTAGGAATAAGTGAGAATTAGTAATTGTATTGGTTAGTATTCAGTTTTGGTTTTAAGTTTTACCGGTTGCGCATTTCTAATGCTTTTCAAAAATAATTTTGAGATAGAGCGTCCGTGTTGTTTGCTCTGATCTGATTAGTTTTGGGAATTCTACCTGTTTTTATGTTAAAAAAGTGGCTCCAGCGGTATTAAAATAAATGTTGCGCCAATTCGTGTTGCAAAAAATTCTTGTGGTCAAAACAATTTTGATTGGTCGGTAGGTATACAATTTCTGGACACACTCCAGATACATATTTGTGCACAGGTATTCCAATACGGCAAGGCCTAAGGGATTCCCTTTAAGTACGTACAATCTGGACACACACACACACACACACACACACTCACATACACCTTGGTATTATGCCAATACTATATATCATTTCACACCTTTTATTATTAAGGTTTTTGATGTTCTATTGAGAGAATCGTTTTTACTGAAAATATCGAATAATGTACACCATTTTACCACGAAAAAAATACTGGTCCACCCACACACACACACACACACACACACACACACACACACACACATATATATACACACACACATACACACGCGTACATTAACATACAAAGAGACATATACACACACACACACACACACACACACTTCTCCGTATAAGACAAGAGCTGAAAAATATCTTTTAACATGTTAAAATATCCCCCACTCACTTACAGACACATTCCTACTGACCATCCCTCTACCACAAATTACTCTGTCACACACACACACACACACACACACACACACACACACACACACACACACACTTGTCTTAATAGGCATTTGAACTGTCAACAGGCTGCGGTTCGCACACACAACCCTGCTGACCATTATCACAACAACGAACACTTTACTACTACTACACACACACACACATATTTGTTGTGAAAGAGTCATTTCTCAGTCAGCCGACACAAACCTACATTTGGCGCAAAATCAATTTTTTACATTCACAGGACCTCTACCGACCAATCAAAATTGTTTTGACGACAAGAATTTTTGCAACACGAATTGGCGCAAAATTTATTTTAATACCGCTGGAGCCACTTTTTTTAACATAAAAACAGGTAGAATTCCAAAAACTAATCAGATCAGAGCAAACATCACGGACGCTCTATCTCAAAATTATTTTTGAAAAGCATTAGAAATGCGCAACCGGTAAAACTTAAAACCAAAACTGAATACTAACCAATACAATTACTAATTCTCACTTATTCCTAATTAAACTATTTTTCACTGTGAACAATTTGTCAGCAATTTCTATTCCGTTTACCAATATATAATAACTTGTGTGTTACACCTCTATTCTTTTAAATATATATATATATATATATATATATATATATATATATATATATATATATATATATATATATATATATATATATATATATATATATATAGTTAGAGAAGCAAAACATTGCTTATTGTGATCCAGTTTTTGGTTAAGAAAGCCAGTTTCATGGATGGTTTCAACGTACGGTTAGGGGTAACTCCACAAGTTTGTAAGAATTCCGTTCAATCTTGGAGTATAAAGTATAAATGAGAAAACACAGGTAAGCATTAAGAAAAGGATTTTATCCAGGTATTTACGACCGTTTCATTGGTAAGTGCAACCTTATATTGCTATACTGCAAATAGCAGCCACTCAATTATAATTGTTGTTCACAGTCCAAATTTTCAAAATAGTAAGTTACTCTTGAAATAATTCTTAATATATAGAGAAAAACATTTATTTGGAATTGTATTTACTAGTATAGAGAGAGAGGAATCAGGAGGTGAGGGGACAGACGGAATAGTATAGAGAGAGAGGAAGGGGAAGGGGTAGGAAGTACAGTGACAAACTGAGATGGAGGGAGGGGTAGAGGTGGAAGGATTCTTTGGTCAGTTTTGATAGCAGACTTCATGTCGTGGAGTGTAGTGAGTTAAAGAGAATTAAATTGATCATAGTGGGAGGGATGGACAGAGAGGGAGAGAGAGAGGGGGGGATATAAAGAGATAAATATATATATATATATAAAAAATAAAGATAATAATGACAAAAATAAAAGCAAAGCATGGGGTTAGAAAGAAGAAAAGAAAATATAGCCAAGAAGGGGAGAGAACGAAGGAAGATAGAAAACGATGAAATAGAAGAGGAATGAGGGAGAAGAGGGGGATATATGTATTGGTTTTGTGGGTAATTAAAGGGTTTAGATATAAGAGAGTATAAAGTCTAAGTATATGCAGTTTGTCAGTTGGTAGTAAGAGGTTAAGGGTTCGATTTATAGTGCGAAAACTTCTCTTTGGGTCTATGGTTACAATAAATTGATCTCTCGATTTTATTGTTGAGTAACCTATTCTTCGAACTTAAGATGTGGAACAGCTCAAGGTCGCATAATCGACCACTCCGACATGGGGGCGCGTTCGATAATTTTTTCCACTTCAGGGTGTATTGATGGTTACTTTCCCTCGGTTGCCAGGTCTTGTTTGCAAGGGTAGTTACATAACTCACTATACTAGTAAATACAATTCCAAATAAATTGTTGATCGTATGGCTATTTTAGAAACCATTATATTTGCCAGGCAATTTCTCCAATTTATTTCAGTTGTTCCTTTTTCATCTTCGTTGTTCTTTTTCGTTTGAAGATGTTGTTGAAGCAATATGGTTGGTGTTTCATATTTGTATCAATTTTTCCCTCCATTTTACTGATGTTGTTGTGTGTGTCTTGACTGATTGAAGCTATATACAATAATTGCCATTTTATACGAGAATATTGTCCTCGTTAGTAGGACAGTAACAGATGTGATGGAACAACATTTCAGACAGTTGAATACGTGATGAATGCTAGAGCAAATTAACAGGAAGTGTGATATGATATCTAAATTCATTCCGTATTTGTCGATGTGATTTACCACGTTCTTGATTCTGATTCCCGACAACACAGTGAATCATGATACTAATTAGTGGATCAGCATAACACTTAGATTCATTTCATGTTTGTCACTTATTTCTCGCTCTTCTTCTCCTGTCCTACTCTCTGGAAGACTCTCCGAGCCTCGATGTCCCCTGCTGTCTGCTTCTTTATCTATTTCATTTTCTTATCAACTTTTCGTGTAATTATAACGTTGATATACATAAATTCTTATATATATATATGCAAACAAGCCTCAATTTTATAGCCATGTCAGTAGAATGAACACTTCATTCTTGCTCTTATGTTGGCATGCGAACCTTCATTAGTACAGCTCACTGTTCAGCTTGGATCTGCTAATATGCAGATCTGACTGATCAGCCAGTCTACTAATATGCAAATGAGGCCGATCAGTCACTGTGTACTTTTGAAAATAGCATATATTCTCACTAGCTCTGACAGTTTGGCAGGTGAACAGTGAGCTGTACTGATGAAGGGTGATACCCAGAAACATTAGTATCTGCAGTTCTGTTCGCATGCCAACATAAGAGCGAGAATGAAGTGTTCATTCTACTGACATGGCTATAAAATTGAGGCATTTTTGCATAATTGCAAACGAATCGAATGTTATTATTAATATTAGAAAAACTCAGATTACATTTATTGTATTCAGCCATGTAGAGCGAATTTTTATTTTATTATATATATATATATACATATATATATAAAGATTTACATATACACAGACTAGTTTGTGTATATGTAAATCTTTATATTTGCTAATCTCCCATATGGTTGAGATGCAATTTACGCAATATTAGGCTGCGCTTTCTAGCAACCAGCACACTCACCGTAAGGCTCCAATCACATTCTTTCTGACGTCACAGTTCTTTCCACTGCCACGTCACAGTTCTTAGCCATTTTGAATTCGTTTCTGACGGGGATCATTTAAGAAAAATGTTCATCCAAGTGAGTTTGTTTCCTGATGATTTCGAAGCTCGTGAATTTATCCTTGATCGGATATTTCCAAAAGCGAATGAAATCCCATGGGGTAGAAACGTAATGTTGGTATGTTTATATACATTTTTTCTTTTAACTTTGATTTTATACCTAATTGTGTATGGTTGACGATATATTTAATCGATTCCCACGTGCTATTGGAAATGCAGGGTAAATATTCTATGGCTGTTGATCGCGAATAGATAGCTGTCGTTTATTTATCTATTATTTCTTCATAGGTGTCTTTTAATCTTATAGCCTGGTTTAATTGTTTTTTTGTGTGGTTGATTATGCTGATTGGGATAGGAAATGGTGTATATATTTTATCAAATGATTCTATGGACATACTTTATTGTATATATATATAAATATTTATAATATATATAACAAAGGAAATGTGGTAAGGAACCAGGTGGACCATAACGCACCACAGTACTCAATACTTATAGTAGTAGAGTGGGAAATAGGAAAAAGTATGACCCCGACGGCAGGTCCCAAGCCGTTTCGACGGCTATTTCTGGACTGAAATAGCCGTCGAAACGGCTTGAGCTCTGCCGTCGGGGTCATACTTTTTCCTGTATATATATATATATATATATATATATATATATATATATATATATATATATATATATATATATAGAAGTGGTTACACAACAGTTAGTCACCATACTGAGAACAATTGTTTCACCTTCGCGGATCTTCAGCTCGGGATGTGTATGGTTATAGGAACTGGAAGGACAACCCTATTATAGAGAATACAATACCGAAATATATTATCACATAATATAAAATAATGGGTAAGATAACGATAGAAGAAACGAAAAGTATGATTATCATATTTAATGGCCAAGCTAGCTATACCAGAGTGTAAGAAGTCACATTATTAGGCACATGTTCCGCTAGTGAAATGTTTTTAGTCTTTCCTTTTCTTCTTCACTCTATTTTTTCACACCTATGTATGACTCTCAACTTAGACCTTGCCTCATTACTACACTTACCTATCCACCCCGAATGAAATTAATGATAAAGCTAAGGCTATTGTGAAAGATTTAGATATTGATAAATACACTGACCCCCTATAAATCTATGACCCCTAGGTTCTCTCTGAAAGACTATAAATGCAACTTTTTTTGATAACCCCTCTGTTAGAATTATTAGCCCTTCTACTTCTGATATTGGTCGAATTAGCACGTGTATTCTAGATCAGGCATGTCAAACTGAGGATCTCGCAAGGGCCGCATGGGTCATATATGTGTTGTCTGAGGGCCGCACACGACAACTAATTGTGCACATTACAACTAATTAAAGTCATTTAATAAAATTTATTGCAGATAAATTTGTTACTTAAATTTAGAAATATACAATGTACATACAAATGTTTTAGCAGCATTCGAGAATACAAAGTAATGAAGTGGTTTGACAAAAGACTAACATTTTAAATGGCAACATATACTTGCAGCTTGCAACAACAACAAATACATTGTACAAAAATTACAACAGTTCAAAACTGAACATTTATTTGCTACTATTCAACCATTTTAAGTGTTTTGTCCTGAGGCTTGACACTTCTTTTTGTTGACAATTTTTGGTATGTCTGGCTAAAATGTCTGTACAGTTCCGACTTTGATCAGAGATGACAAGTATTGATCAGTCAAGGCTGATCAATACTTGTCATCTCCTAGAAGTTTTTGTTAATTTCATGAAGGAAAATAACTGTTCGCACACATAGGTAGAACGAAACATTGCCATAATCATTGTGGCAAACTTTCTGAAGTCTTTTAACTTTTCAGGAAGGTATGAAAAGAAACCAGGTATCCCCACTTCAAGATACTTTGCTCTGAGTTTCCAATAGTTCCATCTGCAGGCTTTCTTCTGCCTTGGCAACATCAAAGGTGAATGGTGCTGCGAATAATACAAACTGATGTTCAAACGATGAGTAATCACAAAATCTTTTCTGAAATTCCCTTGACAACAATTCCAGGTGACTGTCATACTTAGCAAAGCTAAGTACAGAATCAGTACTGGCAGTGTTTTTCAGCTCTTTGCACGTAGGAAAATGAACTAAATTTTCATTTGACAACTGTGACTGCCATAAGCTTAGTTTTCTAATGAAGCACTGAGTGATGAGTTTGTTTTTACCCTGTAATTTTTAATTAAGAGACCAGTTAATTGTGCAGTAATATCCACAGCAAAAGCCAGATCTTGGAGCCATCTTTCATCTTTTATTTCATCTGTGTTTTGACCGTTGATCTCCAAAAACATAATTATTTCTTGTCTCAACAAATAGAATCTTTTCAGTACTTTGTGACATGATAACCGGCAGACTTCTGTGTAGAATGGAATATCGGTGAACTGATTATCCATATCTTCCAACAACTAGCTGAACTGACGTCGGTTGAGAGCACTGCCTCTGATATAGTTCACTGTCTTTGTGACGAAGATAAGCACATGATGCAATTTTAAAATCTTTAAACACAAATTTTGCTGATGAATAATTAGTGAAAATGTGCAAATGATAAATCTGGATGTGAGTTTTATATTTTTGTTCGTAACTTGGCAGTAATACCATTATGACTGTCAATCATATTCGCAGCTCCATCAGTAGATAAGCATGCAAGGTTACTCAAATCAAAACCATAGTCATACAGGACCTGCTTGACCTTCTCAAAGATGTCCTGGCTTGTTATAGAGTCATGCATGGGGACCAGTTCAATCAGTTCTTCATAAATATTAAATTCACTGTCACGGGCTCTGATGAAGAATGCAAGCCGTGCTATTCAAGTGATGTCAACGGTTTCATCAATAGCAATAGAAACATGTTGAAATCTTGATGATACAGCCTTCACCTGACATTTCATCAATCCGCTCAGCAACTGTGTTCCTGGTTAATGAAATGTCTTTGAATAACTGTGCTTTCTCTGGACATACAATTCCAGCTGTTTTTACAAGGCATTGCTTTACACAATCTCCTTCACTGTAAGATTTCCCACTCAAGGCGATCATTTGGCTGAACTCATAGCTTGCAGTAAGGGAAACGACATTCTCTTCCTGATTTTACATAAAATAGGTATGTTACTGTGTCAAGTTAGCCTTCAATTCCTTGAGTCTTGCAACACGTATTGATTGGGCCTTCATATTTATCGTAAAATCGATGGTTCGTTTCATCATGCCTTTTCAAATTAAACACTTTTGGCGTGGTGATTCAGATGTTGCAAATTAAACAGTGCATCTTTCCGTTCACCGTTGCGCAAAAGTACTGTAATTCCCACTGCAAAAATACTGTAATTCCTTTTTCCTCTTAGCTGGAGGAGCACTAACCATTTTAAAAAGAAAAAAAAACTTTTGAAATTTTGAAAGAAAATTTTCTATTTACAACTCTTAATTAGCTGCGCGTGATTCGCCGGAAGTTAAAAGTAGTTAATAAAAATCGCACAAAAAACAAAAAACAAAAGAAACAAACAATCTACCGAAATCTTTTAAAATGTTATATTACGAAGATAAAACATGTTCCTGTTGTAGAAACCTTTGTGAGGGCCGTATGTTTGACATGCCTGGTCAAGATAGATGAGAAACAAAACGAGAATGTAGTTTATGGAACAAAACGAGAATGTAGTTTAGAAGTCGACCTTAAGTAGGAGCAATAACATTAAGAAAGACATGAACGACACCACATCATTTTGTATTGAAATTTTGAAAGTAGGTTTATAAGTGTGAATTTTCAGTAGAATTTCGTTGTTGTTTCAGTGGCTTAGCGGTAGGTACTAGAGACGGAGGAGATCCTGGTCTTCGGTTCAATCCTGGTCAAGCGGTACATGTAATCTTTTTCAGATTTTATTTTACATCCCATTGTAAAAAAAAATGAAAAGGTTTGCAGGGAACCCTACTCCCGACGAGGCTCGAACTTCAGGCCAGGATCACCATCCTCTATGATTTATCCAACTAGGCTGCCGAGACAGCTACAAAGACATAAGGAAAATTAATAATTATAAACCTACTTTCAAAATCAAAGTTAAAAAGATGTGGTGTCGTTCATGGCTTTCCTTGGGCTATTAGTGACATTTAGGGTCGAATTGTCAATCTTCTGGCTCTTTGGTAACAACCTTATTATTCCTATGTGTGTTTAACTGTTGAATTAATTTAAGTTAATTATTTTAACAAACAAATAATATATCCACTGGTAAATGAATTCCTTATCTTATATTGTTTATTACATAACTATATATATATATATATATATATATATATATATATATATATATAGTTATGTAATAAACAACATAAGATAATTATTTCATTTACCAGTGGTTTCTTGAAAGCAAACAAATTTGCTTTCAGTCATCAGAATGAAAAAATCCACATATATATATATACAATGCCAATCTTTGTAAATTTGAATCTAACTGACATGCAAAAACATATATATATATATGAGTAAGGTAAGCCCAAATCAGAGTAGATTCAAATATCACAGAGAGAAGAGAGAGAGAGAGAGAGAGAGAGAGAGAGAGAGAGAGAGAGAGAGACAGAGAGAGAGAGAGAGAGAGAGAGAGAGAGAGAGAGAGAGAGAGAGAGAGAGAGAGAGAGAGAGAAAGAGAGAAATAGAGAGAGAGAAGGGTGGGGGAGAAATTAGGTGTGACAGAAATGAAACATGGATTACAGGTTAAAATTTAGTCTAGATAGATGAGAAACAAAACGAGGATATCACTATCGAATCGAACCACAAATTCGTTAATTTCCTAGATGCTACTTTAGACCTTGATACAGATTTCTACCGTCCTAATCATAAACTCGGGGAGATTCTAACTAATATTAATAGACTTTCTAACTACCCCCTCTATTCTTAAATGTATTGTAAAATCTATTTTCCATAGAATTTCTAGGCTCTCTGCGAATGAGGACATATTTAACAAAATAGCATGGTGCTAATTGTTTTTATTATTTGAAAGTTCTTATTATATATGCTTAGGTATATATAATAAGAACTTTCGAATACGAACTGGCGCGAAATTTATTGTACTTATTCACATGACAGTCATCAACCAACCAAATTACTTTTAAAAAATCCACTATGTATATATATATATATATATATATATATATATATATATATATATATATACATAGTGGATTTTTTAAAAGTAATTTGGTTGGTTGATGATATATATATATATGTTTACATACATACATAAATACACATACACATATATATATACTATGTGTGTTAAGATGTGAGTTTGTATGTTAATGATTATCCCTGCTATTATATTATTTAGGGCAGCCGATCCTATATGTTTGTGATTAAAGAAAGGAAAGCACTCTAATCACATCAGTAGAAGAGACAATTGAATGAATGTATATGTAAAAAAATAAAGTTAAATCCATGGTAGGAGCGATATTCAAAATGCACATTTCGTATTTATTATAATAGTTGTTGTCAACGTCGAACGGTAATTCCGAATGTAATACACAATAGACGTTTGGTATCTGGATGATGCTACGTTGGGTGGGCCCGTACGGACGGTCTGCCATGACCTTCAATCGGTGATTCCTGTCCTGGCGGGAATCGGCCTCCAGGTCAACTTGGCCAAGTTGGAGGTGGTGAATGTCAGCCTCGATGCTGCGAGCTTTGCAGCCTCCGTCTTGGACGTGCGGTCCATTCTCCGCCAGGTTCAGTTGACCCCCAAAGAGGAAGTCCTCATCCTCGAGTCACCGATCCAACCGCCGGCCATCCGCTTCACCATCAGTTCCAGGCTTCAACAGCTCCAGACTCTCACGAGCCGACTGGGCTTGATTGACGGCCTCGCAGCTCTCTTTCTGCTGAGGAACTGCTTCACCATGCTGAAGCTCCTCTATACACTCCGCAGCGCTCTGTGCTACACCCAGACATCTCTCCTCGCTGACCTCGATACTTGTATCCGAGCAACAGCCGAGGGGATATGCAACGCCAAGTTTGACGACATAGGGTGGCAACAGGCCACTTTACCTGTCAGGTATAGCGGTCTTGGCCTTCGGTCCCCGATCTCACTAGCTTTGCCGGCGTATCTTTCGTCGGTAACCTCGTGCCGCGTCCTCGTCAGCAGAGTTCTTCAAAACACAACAGAACCCTCTGTGTTCAGAGAACGTGAGGCCGCCTGTGAGGCGTGGGACTGGATGGGACTTAGCCCAGTAGACGTCCCTCCGCCTTCTCCCCCTGTTGACGTCAAGTCCCCTCAACGCACTTGGGATGAAATCCAGTGCAGCCTGGCCTCAGACAGGCTCACGCGACAGCTTGACCAGCACCGCCTTGCTTATTTTCGTGCGGCCTCCAAACCCCACAGTGGTGCCTGGCTCCATGCCCTTCCCTCCTTTTCCACTGGCACGCAGCTAGACAACCATAGCCTGCGAATCGGCGTTTCCTTGAGGCTCGGCCTCCCGATCTGCCAGCCACACCATTATCGCTGCGGTTCCACCGTGGACTCTTTCGGCCTTCACTCGCTTTCCTGTCGCCACAGTGCCGGCCGCATTCCACGCCATGCTGCCCTCAACGAGGTCATTAAGCATGGCTTGGACGCTGCAGGCTTCCCTTCCCAGCTCGAGCCAATTATACACATACACTACGTAAACAGGCAGTCACAGAAACGGAAATACCTACAAACACACGAATAATGAAATCATTCCCCTTAATCTTTAGCATTGCAAGCTCATATTGGTGTCACATTAACTGATTAATTGTTTCTACTTCGACATAAAACAGCAATTTAAAGGGTCGGGAAATGTTAATTAAATCAACCCCATTGCGTTGCTGTTATATTTTCTCGATTTTGTAAAGATGAAAGGCAAAGCTAAACTCGACGGGATTTTAACTCAGAATGTAGAGCTGCAAAATATATGCCGCAAACATGTTGTCCGACACTCTATAGATACTACCGATCTACCTAAACTAATTAATAAATATAACTAAATAACCTACACACACAAACACACACACACACGAACACACACACACGTATATGTATATATATATTTCCGTTGGAAATTCTCCGAATTTCCAATCTTTTGTGGATGGAAACCGCCGGTAATAGCATTATGAACAGGTAGATATTTAAATCATTTTTTAATTTATTTAAAGGATTGTTTAATGTTTGTTTGTTCTGCTCATCAATTTATATATATATATATATATATATATATATATATATATATACGTCTCTGTTTATGTTTGTATCCATGTCTGAGTTTGTATAGCCCGTAACATAGTGTTTTGATTATAAAGGGAACGATAAAATAAGTAGCTGATCGGTAGCATCGACTTGGATAGGCTTAGATCTGTCGTTTATGTTACAAATGACTGAATGTGAATTATTGCAGTTGTATTGATAATGAATCTAGAAGCTTGGTTAAAAATTATGTTAAGTGATTGTGATACCGTAAAAGCTGATGAATGATAATTAAAATATGAGGATGACTTCAATTTGGGGGTTTGTGCTTCATATTGTTGCTGTCTTCAAGAATTAGAACAAATATATAAAATGCTTGAGAAAAATGATTATATGAAGTGGTGGAGTGGATTATTCTATATTTAATTACTTCTGTTGTTAACACTATCAGTTAATTTGCTTCACAGTTGCAGAGGGAAACTATAAATTTTAGCTTCCTATTAGCAGTATCGTCAACTCTAACATTAGTAGTGAAACCAATAACTAGTAATCAATTAACTTACTTATTTGTAAATATATAACAAAATCAACTGAAATGTTTGTTTGTTTCTACAGTTATATATTTTCATTAGTTTCAAATGAAGAAAATGTTATATACGTCGTGAGTAAGAGAATGGTATAGTTACGAGACCTATAATGTTATATACGTCGTGAGTAACATGTAGTATAGTTACGAGACCTATAATGTTATATACGTCGTGAGTAACATGATAGTATAGTTACGAGACCTATAATGTTATATACGTCGTGAGTAACATGATAGTATAGTTACGAGACCTATAATGTTATATACGTCGTGAGTAACATGATAGTATAGTTACGAGACCTATAATGTTATATATGTCGTGAGTAACATGATAGTATAGTTACGAGACATATAATGTTATATATGTCGTGAGTAACATGATAGTATAGTTACGAGACCTATAATGTTATATACGTCGTGAGTAACATGATAGTATTGTTACGAGACCTATAATGTTATATACGTCGTGAGTAACAGAAAAGTATAGTTACGAGATATATAATGGTACGCATGCATGCAATAATCGTCCATGATGAAACGTAGAGTAGAAATTTGAAAGTGATAAAGAATTTACAGAGAAAAGAGCCTAGACAACTACGGGCAAGATTGCATGCAGTCAGGAAGGAAATGAAACATTAATCTAAAGATATAATTGAATAAGAATTTTAAGTTTTCGATGCATATAAAGAATAGAAAAATAATATAACGTAGTGGATGGCAAACTAATCTACAGGTGGTTGCTATGTAGATAATTCTAAATAATAAACTAGTAAGCAGTTAATAAACATAGAAAGAATAAATATGTAGTCAAGGTTTAGTAGTTGATGGGCTTAATATGTTTTAATGTTATAACAATTGTGTGTATGTATGAAGACAAGCGTTTAGAATATTTTATTATTAAGGAATGTTAGTTTAGCTTCTTGGAAAAGTTGTTCTGCTAGAGAACGGGTCGTAGGTGGCGGATATCTATACAGCCATCAGATATGATGGTTAGCTGCGATGTAAGCGGGCAGCTGCCGGACGAATAAACAATCCCGGACAAACAACGGTAAATTACTTGGGAAGACGGAGCAACGGGTGACAGCTGTAGCTCCCAATAAAACTCATACAACCCAGTGATATAGCAAAGACGAGGCGGGTAAAGGCCGCCTCTAAAAAGGCTAGGCTTCGCGGTTTTGAGAAATTACTAAATTGGTGAATTGGCGCGAATAAAACTGCCGAAACCGGAATATGGTGTGAAGAAAGAAAGACAACCATACCGCATCGTCCTTCGCCCGGGTTAACAAGAGCCGCGTTCAGGCCTTAGGTTGAAACATATATTGCAGTCTTTATATTATGCCGCAAAACCCCCTAATAATAATAATAATAATAATAATAATAATAATAATAATAATAATAATAATAATAATAATGGGAAGAAGATGGAATAGGGAAGAAGACGCACGAGGTGACGGAGGTCATGAAATCGCTCCCGTAAGTTTTGAATTTTTAACATATTTAAATCATTTGTGAAATAACAACTCTTAGTACAAATGCTACGTAAAGCACCCGGCTTGAGCCCCAAAAAATTCGGACCCAAAATATATTGTTATAAGGCTCAAATATTCAAATATTCAACTTTGTATTGTACACTGTATATCCAAAAAAAAAATGGCTATAAATGGAAGAAGAAGAACCCCCCCCCCCCTCCTCTCCTCTGGCTACACTATATAGGACAGCTAAACTCACCAACACCAGAAACTAGATACACCACCCACCCCATCATCTGTGTACACTAAACACAACAGCATTTTCACCTTCACCGCCACCGCTCACTACGGCCATCATTACCACCACTATCCCATCACCGCCGCCACCACCCCTTGACTCCTTCACTGCTGCTGCCACCGCTACAGCACCATCACTACAGTAATACGGTCGCATCACCGCCACCACTGCCTCGGTATCGACATCACCACCACCACTGTCTCAGTATCGCCAACGCCGCCCTCTCCCACTTCTCCCTGCTGGCTGCTACTACTCCCACATTATAGAATCCCTACTACTAACAAAGAGGAAGGCATCAAAATATATAGATAGACTCAAAAGAAAAAAGAAAAAACAAACAACAAAACCAAAGCAGCACAGCAACAACAGCAAAAAACGAGAAAAACAAACAGAGAAAAACAAAAACAAAAACAAAAAAAGAAACCCCAAAAACGTAAAGAAAATAAGAATGAAGAGAGAAGCAGGCGGACGGACAGAGAAGAGGGGGGAAAAAGTAAAACTTAAAAAACAAAAACTAAGTCAGACATTCGAATACTACATTACAATGAAACTTATGCTTATTCATTTTTGGGGCTCTTTCTGCCCGTGTGTTTGTTTGTTTATGTGTGTTCGTATACAGCGTGGTGATAATGCCACACAAGGGCCAAGTGGGATGGCGGATCCACAGATGGCTATGTAAACATACATTCGCCAATCCTCGATAAGAGTGTTTAAATATCGAACATAAACAGTTCGAATAACGGTGAAATGGAGACTAGAACGTCATGTGACAGACTCTCACCCAACAGGAACCTGACTGTCAACCAAATACTGCTGATGTTGGAGGAAGAAGAAGAAGGAAAGGGGCCAGAACCAACTGGACGAAAGAATTGAATAGAACTGTTATGCAATGCTACCTGAAAAGTAACCCGAAGGAGAGGGGCTACAGGAGACGGATGCATAACATCTGGAACGAGATTGGTTTATTTAAATTAGATGAACAAAAATTGGCCGGGCAGGCTCGGGTAATAAGAACTAATGGGTGGATAAGCGAGCTGGAACTGGAGGAACTGAGCAGAGAGAATGGCTTGGAGATGGCGGGTGTAGTATGCCAGACAGGCGAGCCGGTGGGAAATGAAGGTGAGGAGGTCCTGAGAATGGAGGAACCACCCGAAGCAGACAATGATCTGAATACTGAGATAAATAATACCTGGAACAGAGATACGGCCACTGAGGAGATGAATGCTGACGGGCTAGGACAAGATTTGGTTGACATCCTAAATCTAGTGGTAGATGAATTGAACAATGATAGTGGGAGACCTATGAACCTAAGATTTGTAGACAGGAAAAAGTTAAAAGAAACAACAGCTAAGGTAAACAAAGTCATCCCATACCTTGAGGCGAGGAGTCTCCACCAGTGCAACAATATCCTCAAAGCAACAGCAAATACGGTGAGGAAACTACTTGGTATAAAAGCGAGAGGAAACAACAGACAAGAAAGAGCAGAGCCGTGGTGGAAGAAGCGACTGAGTGGGCAAATCGGGGAAATGAGAAATGACATAGGAAAGCTTGAGTCACTACTGAATGGGACACTAAAAAACATAGGCACTAAAAATAGACTGGAAATAAAATACAAAACTAGGAGTAAAAAGCTAAATATTATCATAGAGGAATTGAAGCAACGCATTGTAGCAAATAGTGCCAAAATCAGGCGATACGAGAACAGAGTCAGTCAGTATAAACAGAACCGCATGTTCGACAACAACCAGAAGATGCTGTTTGGACAGCTTGAGGGGAAAGAAAGAGGCAACGACTTGATCCCTGGGGCGGAACAAGCTAAAACATTCTGGAGAGGAATATGGGAGCAGGATGTTAGACACAATGCCCAGGCAGGGTGGATTGAGACAGTACAGAGGGAGATCGGTGAGAAGGCACAACAACAGACTGATTTGAGTATCACAGTTGAAACTCTTAAGGGGCAAGCCAAAAAACTAACCAACTGGAAATCACCAGGCCCAGATGGTGTGCAGGGGTATTGGATTAAACATTTAACATCCCTCCACCCGAAGCTGACGGCCATGTTCAATGACTGCTTGGTGTCGGGTGAGGTGCCAGAGTGGTTGACAAAAGGTACCACAGTTCTGATAATGAAAGACCGAATCAAGGGTAATGATGTTACCAACTATAGACCTATCACATGTCTGCCCGTAATGTGGAAACTGTTGACGAGCATTGTGTCTGAGGAAATCTACCATCACCTCCACACAAACAACTTGTTACCGGACGAACAGAAAGGATGCCGAAAGAAGTCACGTGGTACAAAGGACCAATTGCTTATTGATAAGATGGTAATGGGGAATTGCAGGAGGAGACACACTGATCTTGCCATGGGATGGATAGACTACAGAAAGGCATTTGACATGGTGCCTCATTCCTGGATCACCAAAAGCCTGGAGGTCTTCAGGGTGGCAGATAACATCAGACAGTTGCTGGGCAGGAGTATGGGGTCCTGGGAGACAGAGTTGACATCAACTGGAGTATCCTTGGGAAGCGTGAAGATCAAGAGAGGTATCTTCCAGGGAGATATCCTGTCCCCTCTGTTGTTTGTCCTTGCCCTGATGCCCTTGACCATTATGCTGCGAAAAGTGAGAGCAGGATACAAGTTGGGAAGGGGAGAGCTTACCATCAATCACCTCCTCTTCATGGACGATCTTAAGCTCTTCGGGAAAAGTGAGAAAGAGTTGGATGTGCTTGTTGACACTGTCCGTATTTTCAGCAGTGATATATGTATGCAGTTTGGTATTGGTAAATGTGGAGTCATTGTGATGAAGAGGGGTAGGTTGAGCAGAAGTAACGGGATCCAGATACCAACAGGTGAGATGATAAAGGAAATTGACTCTGAGGAAGGATACAAGTATTTGGGCGTTCTGGAGGCTGATGGCATAAAGAACAAAAAAATGAAGGAATTGTTAAGAACTGAATACATTCGAAGAGTAAGGAGCGTATTGAAGTCACATCTGAACAGCAGAAATGCCATAAGCGCAGTAAATTCCCGAGCTGTGTCTATTATTAGGTACAGTGCGGGAATTCTGAGATGGAATGTTGCTGAACAAAAAGAAATGGATAGGAAGACTAGGAAGCTATTGACTATCTACAACATGTTCCACAAGAGGAGTGATGTCGATAGACTCTACCTAAGGAGATCTGAGGGTGGAAGAGGTCTTATCAGCATAGAGGACTGTGTTCAGATGGAGAAAAACAACCTATACAAATACGTGACCTATAGTAAGGAGCCAATGCTCAGAACTGTACTGAAG
>OZ024742.1:138427637-138495137 GCA_964016885.1 Eledone cirrhosa | reverse complement strand
AGAAAAAACAAATACTCATCTACTAATTCTTTTTTATCAAGGTCTACAAACCGTACATAGCAAATTAATTGAGCCTTGTTATTAAAATCCGTAGTTTCGTCCACTTGCAGACCAAAACATGTGCTTTTCTTTAGTGCGCAGTTAGTATCTGATTTTCTATATCAGAAGAAATATCAATTATCCTTCTTTTTACGGTATTTGCTGACAATGGTAACTGGCTTAATTTTTCTTTGTCCTTAATACTGCAGCTTTCAAAAAGATTCTCTGTAGCAATTTTTATACTTGGCAGAATTAACTGTTCTCCTAATGTAAATGGTTTCTTGTTTTTACCAATCAAATGTGAAATTTCAAAAGATGTTCTTGTTAAAGCTTTATTTCTATCTGACTTTTTACAAAACAAGTCATACATATAAGCTTGTGATTTTTTTATGTTGTTTTTCAGCGAAGTAAAGTATTCCAGTGACTTGCTTTTATCATTGGTGTGATTAGTATCAAGGTGTCTTTTAAGTTTTGCAGGATTTAAACAGCTATTTGATAGAACTTTTCAACATAGCAAACACATGGGCTGATCTGGTGTATCTTTTTTAGTGTCAGCTTTTTGAAATCCTTATCTAACATAATCATCACACCACTGTCTAACCTTACTGCTGGTATCTAACTTCAGCTTCTTTGCAGTAGACATCATATCAAGGTTATTTATCTACAGTTAACATTTTTAATATGACATTAATAAACAAGAGAAATTAAGTTTTTTTTATTACAAAAAGTACTTAAATTAACTTTAATTTTAGATATTTGGAAAAACTTAACTAGTTAAAAAAAAATTTTAATTTTTAAAAATTGAAATTTCTCCATTTTAGGATGACAAACATATTATTTAAAGTCTTATAATAATATTAAAATATTAGGGGTTACTGAAAAAGGTGCAAATTTATAAACAACTAGAAGAAATCTTTTTCAGAGTCCAGCACTTCCTGCATATACTACTTTAGGGTCGTATTAAATATTATTGGTAATGTAAATATATTTAAATATCCGCCATACTAAAAGGTGCAAAAAAAATGCAAATCAGCTGATAGTGTAGAAGATGTGACGATGGTATTGGAAATTAATTCAGATATCTTCTATCTATTTTGACTCAAAGTTAGATATAATTGTTTCTACTTTAGGCACAAGGCCAGCAATTACCCAGTGCATTACTGGTACTTTATTTTATCGACCCCGTAAGGATGAAAGGCAAAGTCAACCTTCGAAGTTAGATATAATATAAGAAGGCTTTAGGCTGCGTTAAACATATATTAGATTGGAACAAATAAAGTTTAGTCAAATGTTTGTGGACATATATATTTATTGTATAAAGTAATTTCTCAATTGTGAATGCAAATGTCATCAAATTAATACATAATTGTGTGGCAAAGTTTATAGTGTATGCATGGAATACAAAATTACCTTTGTTAGTAGTCGAAACTTTACAGGCGTTATATTTTTTGTGCAAAGTACAACAGAATGTAACGTGTTCTTATTTAGAATTGTCTGTAGAACTAAATGCATGTTGAAAACGACTAGTAAGCGAGTTCACTCTGTGAGGAAACTTTAGGCGACTTTAAAGCTTTTGTGAGGACAGCAGATTAAAACGAGTTCTCTATTGAAAACATTCTACTGAACTTACGTTGTGAGAACAGCGAACTGACCCTGTCTTTCGGCTGAAAGACCTCGCTGAACTGAAGTTTTCAGTTTAAAGTTATGCTGCTATCGACCAACATTTACTTGTTCGTGATTGGTCAATTTCTAAGTTCAATTAGTGTATTATCAGTAGTAGTCTCGGAATTCAGAAAACTATGTCTTTCCAAGAATTGATGTGAAATTGAAAGTATTCAATTTTCACGAATCTCAGAACAGTGTTTTTCTGCTAATTCAAGTGAGAAACTGAAAGTAGTGTTTTCCACGAATTGGAGTGGAGAACCTGTGTACACTACAATAGTACTCGTTCATTTATACATTGCACCTTTGGCATTTTCTTTGCACCTTTTTCAGAAAACCCAAAATATTAATGGTAATGTAAATATTTATCTTTTTAAGGAACCCGGAGTTTGTTTTACGGAACCCCAAGGTTCCGCGGAACCCATGTTGGCGACCACTGTCTTAAATCATTTTGGAAATAAATCCCTAAGTCGGAGTCCATCTATTTATGAAAAGTATCTAAAGCTACCCTAACACAACGATTGAACCACCGCTGCTGCACGACAAATTAACCGTAGGGAAGGTTTGTATATACAACTGGTGCACTCAGGACTATCTCTCTGGAGACTGCTTATAAATCCCGATACACATAGACAAGCATTAAATGCTCACTTCTTAACTGTTCCGTCAAAAATGGCCTGGATGCGATCTTATGTGGCTTACAGGGTGAGCTGCAGAAACTATGATAACTCATAGGTTGGAAGCACTGTCCAATGCTAAATATTTGGGTCAAAAGTCACACCAAGACGAGCTTAACATACGTAAGCCGAGCATCAATAGGGGAGTCAGAATATTTCCACTGGGTACTCTATCTCTTGGTCTCTTAATCATAATAGTAGACACAGCTGTCGTCACAGGTTTCCAGAGACTCAAGGATACATGGATTCGAAGTGATCCACTCGACCATCTCCATGCTGTCATTAACGCGCATTTGACTTTGATCTTCATGGAGCAGCCTGGGAACAAACTTTGCACAAACTTGCGCATGTGCAGATCTTCATGAATGATTCTGTGCACAGTGCCGCCAGTCACTTCAAATTGTTTAGTAATTGTTAGAAGAAATGCCCGTCAGTCAGCTGTGCCAAGACGTTATGAAGGGTAATGTTTAAAGTGATGTAGCGCCCCGAATCTTCAACATGTTATCATAACCATATCAAGGATGTATCAGAGTGACAGATACATATATCAATTAAAAGTGCCTGAAAGAAAAGTACCTCAAAGCTCTTGTATATACTTCGCATATATATATATATATATATATATATATATATATATATATATATATATATAAATCGAAGTTGTAGCCACAGCAGAGCAGATACCGATTGTATTGTTTGAGGCGATCACAAAGCACTCAATGGTGCAAAAATTTAATACATTTTCGTCCAGAGAACACACAAAGTTAAGAAAGTGTGACACCAAGAATATTACGTCCAAGTGTATGTGGCCATAGGTTATAATCACAACAACGATAAATACAAACAAGTACGAAACTAGCATGGGCCATCTGGAATATATCGAAATCGATAAACATATTCGATATGTTTCTCGGACTTCTAGTAAGTGCATCATGGGTTGCACAAGTCGTAAGTGCACCTAGCTATTGTTTAGCGGTGGAATGGGAATCCGTTCCTAAGCAGGTATTCATTCAAAGTATCCGACGTAGTTCTGCCTGGATTAAACAAGGAAGCATTATACTGTTGTAGTAAATTTTCCTGTGTCATTTCGGGATCTCTCCCAAAAGAAAAAGGTCATTTGGCCGAACTTTAGAATGGTAAATTGAAGGTGTGAACAAAGAGATTTTCACACCGTCAAAAAAGTACTCAACTAGCGTTTATAAACAAAAAAATCACAAATACGTTATTACTTAGTAACATAAAAGTAGGAGAATAATATTAGGTATATATCGAAGTTGTAGCCGCAGTAGAAGAGATACCAATCGAGTCGGTCAGAAAGCACTCAATGGTGCGAAACGTTAATACATTCTGTCCAGATTATACACAAAGTTAAGAAAGGGTGCAAAATTTATGTCACCATAGTTTATAACCACACCAAAGATAAATACAAACAGGTAGGAAACTAATATATATATAAACATACATATATTATATGCATGCATAGCGGGTGGGTTTGTGCGCCTTTGTCTTACATAATTTTTAATAGAATAAATATATTGCTTAAAATAAACATTGGCAGAGGACATTTGGCTTTTTTACTTTAGCATTCTGAGAGAGAGAGAGAGAGAGAGAGAGAGGGGGGGGGAGAAAGAGCGAGAGAGAGAGAGAGGGATATATATATATTTTTATAGAGAGAGAGAGAGAGCAGATGCTGCTTATGTATTAAATTGTTAGGAATATATTACAATATAGAAGGTTTTTGTTGTTGGCAGTAATTTGTTTTTATCGACACTATATATAATCTACTGCTACGATGCGATTTAATAACCCCCTATCCTATACCACAGTATTCAATCAATTCATCCATCAACAATTTAAATTATTAGAGAAAAAAGAACAAGAAATAAGACTAGACTAACAGAAAGCATTAAAAGTAAATGTAAATTTATGTTTCCTGGAAATAAATAGATTGTTATATCTAAAGAAAAATGAGTCTGAATTTCTTTGAAACGTGTCCTAAATTTTCAATTTAATGGAATTTCAGTTTCATACACATTTTTCTCTGACATGTTTTTAATTTTAAATCAATCTATCACAATGCTTCTATTTCTAGACAATGCATTTATAATTACAATATTTAATCAAATATCTTGGTTTTTAGATACAGACTTTGTAATTAATAATTCACATCAATTCTAAATTTAGATATACGCCGAAGAAAAAGAAAGATTGATTTCTTTTCCGTTCATTTTAATGATATTGTTTTTCTTTTGAAATTAGTCTGAGTTTATATGTTTCCTATCATCTTGAAATTGAATATGATCGAAGATATTTCCAATAATTCAAGATTATGTATGGAGGAAGTTAGACATTTTTCTTTTTATTTTCTCTTTATTTTTTTCGTTGAGTCAACAGGTCAAGTATCATCATTTGTTCCGACATATCGGCAGTTTCATTGCAAATATTCTTAGTAAAATATTAAAGATAGTACAAGAAAGATATAAACGAAAGAGAAACATAACAAACAAATACATTGAAGCTAAGAGAAAAAATTCTAGTTGAACAAAAATACCAATGTATGAGATGAATAAGAATGCTGTATTGCTGAGAAGACACAGGCCCTTTGAGGTGGTTGTGGAGAATTTAAAGTAATAAAATTCAATTATAATACACCAGAAATATCAATGAAGATAAGCAGAAGATGATACAAAAACGACAAGAATGCAAAAATCATTCTATTTAATGGTATGCTAATAAAAGCTATAGCACCTTAAAGAAGCCCTGTGCAACAAATGATGTTGAAAGGTTCCAGCAGCATAGAGTAATTGCCCTTTACGGTCCTAGTTCAAATCCCACTGTGTTTGGCTTTGCTATTCATCCGAACCGGGCGGATAAAATAAAGTACCAGTAAGTACTGGAGTCGATTTAATCGACTTTTCCTTTCCCCAAAAATTGTTGACCTTGTGTCTAAATGAAAAACCATTATGAATTGGCAGTATCGGTAGAGGGTCGCACGCCATGCTTTGCAGCATAGAGTTGTGGCCCTTTACGTTCTGCGTTCAAATCCCGCTGAGGTTAACTTTGCCTTTCATCTTTACAGAGTTGATAAAATAAAGTACCAGTAATGCACTGGGATAATTGCTGGCCTTGTGCCAAAAGTAGAAACCATTATTGTTATTATTGTTTGTCTCTGAACGCTCCGTAAGTTTTGATTGAGTACATCCATTTATTTCGGTTTTTTGTTTACAAATTTTGTTGAAAGGGGGCATTAATGTCAGCCCTGATAAAAGAACTTCCCCAAATATTTGGGCCTTGGGCCCAAATATATAAATTTGAAATTTGAAATTGTACTAATAATTCTTTTTGTAAAAAAATGCAGGTTACACCCCCCCCCCCAACTCCTGCCGAGGCGGGAAAATTGTGGAAAAAAGCCTGCACCATGAAGGTGATTTGGACAGTGTACTCTAGTGAAACAAGAACAATGTCACCACCACCACCACTACAGACATCACTGACAACTTCATCGTCGTCAGCAAAATTATCAGTAGCGGCAACAGCTGTAGCGGTGACAACAGCAGCCGCAACGGCAACAAGAACAGTGCAAGCAACAACAGCAACAACAATTACAACACTACCAACACAATGACAGCAACTACAACAAGAATATGAACAAGGACGACACTACCAACAGCAACAACAACGTACACAAAGAAGATTACTTTTGCAGCTCTGTTGTATGTTTTGACCAACAAGCCATTAATACACAAATTGGAGACACTGTGAGGCATCCCAGGTGGATTAAGATGTGGGCGATCCGTGTCAGCATATGCCAATGAAGTTGTCTTGAGCAGCGAACATATCTCGGCGAATACATGAGCAAAACATAACTAGGAAACATTGGTCGACCGGCATCTGGAAAGGCAATTCCAGGCCTTCCATCAGCGTAGCCGGGTGATGGATGGGCGGAGTGATTAAACTGCTCGGAGTCTGGTTTGGTCAAGATCTCCAAAGCGATAAAAACTGTGGGGGTAGGGAGGTAAATACGAGGGTGGTGACTCTCACGCAGAAATGGGCCGAGAGGAAGGCATCCCAGAAAGGTGGGAGAGAGGTGGGGAACGAGTACATCACGCCCATCATCTACTACCCACTGTCGTCGTGCTTTATTCTGGTCCATATCTGTCTGCATTGGAGAATTTGCTCTTTCACATTTTTGGGAAGGGATGCGTGACAATGAACAAGCAGTTCATTTGCTGCCGACACATGCTGTGTGGAGAACTAGGAATACTATGGCTGATGATGGTCTGAGGCTTCTCCATTTCCGACTTTACTTCAACGGGAAACATTTGTAGTCGCCGTTTGCTAGGCACGTGCGTTCACCGCTCGTCAACCTGACAGAGCTGCTGTCAAGTGAAGACAGAGAGGGATCACTTGGAAAATGGAATAATCTTCATGCACACACAGTCCACAGCCAATCAGTCAGTACGATCTGTAGGAACTTCACCTTGGTGGTCTATAGATTGTTAGTGGCGGGTAAAACCGATAACGCTCTTGGGAAGATCTAGCCGTCGACGAAATGCAAGTACCCACACTTTTCTGGAAGTCTTTTGATCCAGTGCCCATCAATAACTTCTAGAATTCCTCGCGTGCATGTGCTACGGGGGAAGATTGTCAGTTTGAGATAAATTCTACAAGCATGGAAGTGCTGTCAACCGGGTCTATCCGAGATGTACGCTGGGCGACGAATCCGTCTGGCATGCGTTCGCTTAGTTTCCTAGTATTGCTGACTTACGGGTTTCTTTACACGCATAAATGACCATTTGTACCGTCCTGTACCATCATGTGCTGTTCCTAATGTTATACTTTATGTCAACCCTCGTGGTTAATAAAAAAGTCGGGCACCATGATTTACATAATAGAGTTACGGCCCTTTACGGTCTGAGTTCAAATCACGTCGAGGTTAACTTTGCCTTTTATCTTTACGGGGTTGATAAAATAAAGCACCAGTAACGTACTGAGGGTTGATTTAATTGACTTTCCCCTCCCCACAAATTACTGGCCTTGTGTCTATATTATTATGTGTGTGAAAACAGGTTACTAACAGTTTTATCACTAATTCTTTAAGCTTGTAAGCAATTATGTACAAACCTTCTTAACAGAGTTGATGATACTAAATATAGTTAGAGGGAGAGTGGGGAAGAAAGAAAGAGAGAGAGAGTGAGGGTATTGTTCTAAATCCTTTACTGGTAATTCGTTTATCGGAACATTGCAGTTGACCAGGACAAGATTTCAATTCAAAGAGCCTAATCCTAGAACAATCCCCGTAATTCACTGTATCGAACCGTCTAACCATGGTTTGTCAATAGCAAATATCTTACGAACGATCAGAATGAATATATGTCATCGTTCGTTTATTTGGGGGGGAGGGGGGGGGGCATATTGCTACTTACTGAAATCATAATATTTTTTTTTCCAATTAAAAGTGAATTGAATGCCATGGGTGCTGAAACTCACTGCAACATCTTCTAGAATGTCGCAACATATGTTTCAGTAATGTAGAAACATTTAACGCGTTTTATCGATTTTCGTCATTTACTATTCAGCATAGTTCCGAAATGATATTTAATACATATGTACACCAATATATGACAATCAAGTCAATCTACGAAAGCTAAACAAATTTTCGGATATATTTATAACATATATTCTTAGGAATTCCAATCATATCCAGGTTCCTGTTTGTATATTACAAATTATATTTTTGGAGGCAAACATGTAAGCATTATTACATTATTACTTTCATCCTTACAGGGTCGATAAAATAAAGTACCAGTAATGCACTGGGTAATTGCTGGCCTTGTGCCTAAAGTAGAAACAATTATTACATTATTACGTCCCTTGCCATTCTGAGTTCAAAGCCCGCCAAGGTTAACTTTGCCTTTCATCCTCATGGGGTCGATGAAATAAAGTACCAGTAATGCACTGGGTAATTGCTGGCCTTGTGCCAAAAGTAGAAACAATTATTACACAAGGGCGGTGGATTAGCAGTATCGGTAGAGGGTCGGACGCCATGCTTTCCAGCATAGTTACGTCCCTTTACGATCTGATTTCAAATCCCGCCGAGGTTGACTTTGCCTTTCATCCTTACGGGGTCGATAAACTAAAGTACCAGTAATGCACTGGGTATTTGCTGGCCTTGTGCCTAAAGTAGAAACAATTATTACACAACAGGGGTGGTGGATTGGCAGTATCGGTAGAGGGTCGGACGCTATGCTTTCCAGCATAGTTACGTCCCTTTATGATCTGAGTTCAAATCCCGCCGAGGTTGACTTTGCCTTTCATCCTTACGGGGTCGATAAACTAAAGTACCAGTAATGCACTGGGTATTTGCTGGTCTTGTGCCTAAAGTAGAAACAATTATTACTCAAGAGTAATAATAAAGTACCAGTAATGTACTGGGTTTTTGCTGGCCTTGTGCCTAAAGTAGAAACACAAGAGTTAACCTCGGCGGGATTTGAACCTTGCCATTCTGAGTTCAAATCCCGCCGAGGTTAACTTTGCTTTCATCCTTACGGGGTCGATAAAAAAATTACTAGTAATGTAATGGATAATTGCTGGCCTTGTGCCGAAAGTAGAAACAATTATTACACAAGAGCATGTGAATTGGCAGTATCGGTAGAGGGTCGGACATGCTTTCCAGCATAGTTACGTCCCTTTACGATCTGAGTTCAAATCCCGTCGTGGTTAACTTTGCTTTCATCCTTACGGGGTCGATAAAAAAAGTACTAGTAATGTAATGGATAATTTCTGGCCTTGTGCCTAAAGTAGAAACAATTATTACACAAGAGCATGTGAATTGGCAATATCGGTAGAGAGTCGGACGCCATGCTTTCCAGCATAGTTACATCCCTTTAGGGTCTGAGTTCAAATCTCGTCGTGGTTAACTTTGCCATCTCATCCTTAACGGGTCGATAAAATAAAGTACCAGTAATGCACTGGGTAATTACTGGCGTTGTACCAACAGTAGAAACAATTATTACACAAGAGCATTGGATTGGCAGTATCGGTAGAGTGTCAGACACCATGTTTTGTAGCATAAAGTTATGGCCCTTTAAGTTCTGAGTTCAAATCCCACTGAGCTTAACTTTGCTTTTCATCCTTATGGGGTCGATAAAATAAAGCACCAGTAATGTACTGGGTAATTGCTGGCCTTGTGCCAAAAGTAGAAACAATTATTACACAACCATAATCGTCAATTCTCTGATAATGAAATGCATACAAAACTTGCACATTTACATGCTTATAAACCATAATGATTTGAAGGGGAGTTTGTAAGCCGCAACGTTCATACAAATTCTAACTGCTATGTGTCCATTATATTACCGTAGTTTGGCGATGGATTGGCAGTATCGGTAGAGGCTCGGACGCCATGCTTTCCAGCAGAGTTACGTCCCTTTACGATCTGACTTCAAATCAGGCCGAGGTTGACTTTGCCTTTCATCCTTACGGCGTCGATAAAATAAAGTACCAGTAATGTACTGGGTAATTGCTGGCCTTGTGCCTAAAGTAGAAATAATTATATTACCGTAGTTTGGCGATGGATTGGCAGTATCGGTAGAGGCTCGGACGCCATGCTTTCCAGCATAGTTACGTCCCTTTACGATCTGAGTTCAAATCTCGCCGAGGTTGACTTTGCCTTTCATCCTTACGGCGTCGATAAAATAAAGTACCAGTAATGCAGTGGGTAATTGCTGGCCTTGTGCCAAAAGTAGAAACAATTATATTACCGTAGTTTTCAGAACCTTTGCTTTTGACAGTCCGTATGAAATTATTGCATCATTTGGAAGATGAGAAATGAATTGAAACATTGTGGAAAATATTTTGAGTTACATTCATTTACGAACTAATTTAAACGCCACAGATATGATCGTTGCGTTTCGTCATTTACAGGTTAGTAATCTAATTAGATATGAAATACCTGGGTTGGTTTAGATAATTAAAAATGTTATCTTTGTACTTTAAATGTGTTTTACATTTCAAAAACTTCGAAAACATCAATAAATACCATTAACCATAGTTACCCTTTTAACCTTAATATATATACCACATCATGCTTTTTTCGCCGTTGGCGAGGTTTTAAATTTTGTTATATTTTTGTCGATAACTATCAGAAGGATTTGTATCAATCGATTACATATGGTTGTGTTCTATCCCCTGAAGAAGTATCTTTGCTGTAATCACTGTGGAACGGGCTAAAACGCCTGCGGCAAAGAGGGGTTTATTTACCTTCTTCCTCTGAATTAAAAAAACAAAAGTGACCAGTCCTTTTATTGTCGAAAATAATGGATCAGCATTATTAGAAGCTGGTGAAACGAACGAGTAGCGAGTTGGACACAGTGTAACTTGGACGATGCGACGATAGGTAGGCCGGCAGAGAGCGTCTGTCAGAATCTCCATCCGATCATTGGTTCCCGCTCTAGCGAGGAATGGTCTCGAGATCAACTCTTACAAATCGGAAGTCGTGAACGTCAATTACGACGTAGAGGACTTCGCATCCACCGTCTCAGACGTGCAATCATCATGCCATCAGGTGCAAGTGACCCCTAATGAAGACAATCTTATTGTTGGTTCAGCGATCCTGCCAGTCACTCTACTCTCAGATTCAGACTACGCCTGCAAGAAACTCTGATGAGTAGACTAAGCCTGATCGACGCCCATCCGACACTCTTTCTACCTGGGAACTGTTTCGCCATGCCGAAGCTTTAATATAACGTCCGCAGTACCCTCGTCTACAACCAAGCCTCTCGACGTCTGCATCCGACGGGCTGTTGGGCCAGACGGCATAACAATCTTCCCATTCCGCAGAGGTAGGTTTCTCATCTGGGATCCTACATCCTGTGATATTTTTCTCTAGTGGCAACTTGGTAGGTTCAGCTAACATCTAAGGCTCTGCTGCCTGCCAGACCAATGAGGGCAAACTGTGCAAGTATCTACCGCTCCCTGATAGGTTTGTGATAGAGCCTGTAGCAGTGGAGAATTCTGGAAATGTGTCCCGCATGTACGATCCGACAGAGTTAAAGAGACACATAAAACACTTTATCCACCGAATGCAGTTATCTGGTTACCTTCAAAGAGAAGGATCATGATGTACAAATGAGCAATCGTTAATTCAAAATGATTATGGACAATGATATGAATGGAATTTGCCCAGTACACGATACCAAATCATGGAGTGCTATAGAAAGGACTAAGAAAAAGATAGGGAAGGCCAACTCATAGTATGACAGCCAAAAATACTAGTGTCATGTTCGTCGATGCTACCCCTAGAGGCGAACTAGCATACCGTTTTAGAAAAGCTTAGATGAAAAAATGAACATTGGGATTAAAGTAGTAGAAAAACCAGGAGCTACCATAACATTCTGGATTAGAAGGACATACCTCTTTAGGAAAAACGCCTGTACAGATAGAAACTATATAGTGTTTAAGGGAAGCCTACAGATAAACAATAAAACTAGAAGTGTAGTCTATAGAACAAAGGCACAATGCAGAAACAAGACTAGGACATACATAGGAGAGACAGCTCGTAATATAGGAGATAGATTAACGGAACACTGGCGAGAACTTAAGGAGAAAAGCTCATCAGTGCTAAACCATTATGCAAATCTAAAACACGAGGGCTTGATTATTTACATACAAATAAATATCCTTAGACAAATTACGGAGGCCACGAAGATAGTCCTAGCCTGAACAGAAAATACGAGTGGAATAGTAACAGCAAAACAGCAAACTTTACAAACCCATACACACATAGACATGACAAAAACAAAAACATACACACACACACACACAGACACAGACGCAGGCGAAAACGCATCCACAGACTCGAAACATAAAAAAAACACATCACAAAATTAACAAAGACATGATGGAGTAGAAGTTTAAAACCATGAAAAAGAGGAGGCACAAAACAGATACTCATTGAGGAGGTCACAAAAGAACTTTGATAAACAAATTAATAACGAACAATAAAGATAAAGAGAAAATGATATGGTGCTTGTGTTTCTTTCTATTGGCGATATTGGCAACATGACCATCCCCAAATATAACAATATACATATATACATACACACACACACACACACACACACACACACACACACACACACACACACACACGTACGCGCGCGCACCCCCACATATATATATATATATATATATATATGTATATATATATATATATATATATAATATATATATATATATATACAATGAGTGTCTTTCAAATCTTACTTCCATTGAGCTCTTTCCAGAACATCACTTATATGAGTAGTTCTTAACTACTTCATGTACATGGTATATCTGAACATACCCTATATATTGGTGGAATCTGGTATACGTCAGAATAACGTTAGCTTATCAAATGACCTAAAATATATAGCTAGGTTAATAGGCAACTGTAAATGTACAGTTATTGCTCACATGTGGAAAAACAAAAAAATGATTGCAAGAAGGCAAAACGTAGACAAATAAATAAATAAATAAATAAATAAATAAACAGAAAATCTGTTGATAAATTAATACATGACACATGTCGAAAGATTTAGTGTTACTTTTGTGTTAGAGTTGTGCATGTTCATAACTAAATGATTAAACATATGCTTACTCTACCTCCTTCCAAATCTAAGTTTTGTAAATGTTTATGAATCACTGAATATAATCTCTATTGCAGTTGTTGTAAAGCATATTACAGTCAAAAAGTAATTAGACATATAGATAGCTTACATATCTCTAAAGATTAACCTGATTCAGTGTCAGGAATAATTAATCAAACTATAGTATACTAGGAAAACAATATGCCACTATTAAAAATAATATTAACTTGATCAAAATCTCTATAAACCGTAAACGGAAATGAATTATGAATCATTTTTAACGAAAAAACCAACGATCGTATAATTATTTTTGATAGCATAGTATAGATAAATATTATTAATTTAGTTTGGATTCATCTAGAATGTTTTCAGCTTATATAAAGTTCATCACATTTACATTTAGGAGGGTTTTGTGTTTGAATATTTGGAGGGAAAATAAGATTTGCACATATTATAAATACCCGAAGGTAGTTCGTATGGGCTTTGCACCTAGAAAGTTCCTCTCAGGAGCACAACATTTCAGCAATGTTTTTTTTGTGGAAGACCAGCAGTTACCCATGCATACTAGTCGCTCCTCTTCAACCAAATTTATTGTCCAAGGTAAAATCAAAGGCCGATGCAGCTTGGCCCCAGTGACGTCGCAATTTATTTTTACAGCTGCCTAAACTAGAGCAACGTGAAATAAAGTATCTTGTCTGTGACTCGAACTGACAACCTCGCGATTGTAAGCACAACGCTCTAACCACTAAACCATGCACCTTCCCAAATATATAAACTAACTAATATATCTCTGCACTGGAGAAAGAGCATCTGTCCGTAAAAATGAGAACAGAAATAAATAAAAATTGAACGAATGAATTGAGGCAAGACGAGAGGAAAATCAGATAAACTGATAAATTCATAATAGATTTATGTATAAACTACACTCGAACCAATTGCAGTATATCATTCCCTGTTAGTTACTTTAGATACGTTAGATGTTACATGCATTATTTTCAAATCGTGACAGAAAACACATCTATTATAAACCAGTATTCATTTACCAAGGCAACGTAATATTCAAAATCTTTATAAATCATTCACAGTAAATATGTACATGCCGATATGATGTATGTATAAGCAAAGTGTAATAAGGTTTTCGCCATTCAGTTCAATCTGTATGCAAACATTGCTTAATCTCATATATTACAACTAGTTGATGATTAGGAATACTATATTTTGAAGTTGAGTCTATAAGGAAGACTACATATCAACGCAGCATTGGCCCTTACGAATATTCACAACACCTTCACCACATATTTCTGCACCTTTGTTTACAGTATTCGTAGCACTGCTATCTTTGTTGAACTCATAAAGCATGACGTGGCTTATATTCTCTTCTGTGACTTTTATTTTTCCGAAGGGTCACTAAAGCAAGAAATTAAAACATATGCAAGTATTAGGACCTGCACACGCGCACACAATTACCCCCCCCCCCCATATATATATATATATATATATACACACACACACAGACACACTCACACTGCATTTTAAGTTACCTTAAATAGCAACTACACATCCATTTCTGTTCTCCATATATTTCATCAAGTTTTTCACTGTTACCATTCTTCTCTCCCCTTCTACCTACCTATTTCGCCACTTTCTACTCTCACCCCTCTTTCGTACCCTCCCTTTCTCCCTATCTACACATACCCCACTTTTTTCCTCTCTCTTTCACCCCCTCGCTTGACCGTTTAGTAGTTCTCTTCTCACTTACAACTGCGACGATCAGACGTGTGTCTCTTTCCTCTCGACCAGTCAGTCTTGAACTTAAGTTCTCTTATCGTGTGGTCTTGGATTTCCTACCTATATTTGCTCGCACATTGCTCGGTTTGTTTGTTTTTTTCGCTGTTTTGTTACTGTTTTCTCTTTTCTTCCCTATTGCTTTCCTTCCCTCCTTCTTCCGTTTTCCCAATAACTTACCCAGTTATTGAACGCCATGGGCGGTAGATATCTTGTCTTTAAAGCGTAGAAATATCCGAGACCCCCAGTAGACAACTGATGAGGACCCCCCCACTTTCTTGCTTTCTTCGTATTCGCACTGCATTTTAAGTTACTACACAGCCATTTCTATTCTCTCACACACACTCTCTCTCTCTCTCTCTCTCTCTCTCTTTCTCTCTCTCTCTCTCTCTCTGTCTATATATATATATATATATATATATATATATATATATATATAGAGAGAGAGAGAGAGAGAGTGAGAGAGAGAAAGAGTGAATATTCCGATTATTTGAACAGACACAATGTATTAAGGTTGAGTGACGCAATTCCGAGTTATCAGCGGCCTTTAGACTCACCTGATCAATGAAACAATTGGTAATGCTGTAAATAAAATCCTTTTTGTACAGCCGACCATGTTATTCTTCACTTTTTCACTATTATTACTCCAAGAATAACCTACATGGGAATTCTCGCAAACTCGCTACCTACGTTAAAACTATCCATAGTATAGAGTACTCCTCACAACCTCTAACTGGATTACCTTAAACGATAACTTGTTATCCCATATATATATATATATTATAACATAGCAGGAGGCTGGACTGGTGTAAATCCTTGAAAGGTTTATTATACTATGATCATTTCAATGACCGGGTTCAGTATGAATCCGGTGACATCATCTGATATTCAAAATACAACAAAGGAATAAGATCCATGGGGCTGAAAGTCAGAGACAAGAGGACGCCCGACTATTTAGCAGCTTCTACCTCTGTCGGCCGCCCTCAAGTGTTGATTATTAAGTCTACTTATGACCATCTGGTGAGGGGGCGCAAGCTTATAATGTGCTACTACCTTCCCGTCAAAGAGAAATGTCTGCGTTGAGGTCATGCCTCAATCAGGCTGATCATGCGTGCTAGAAATTGCCACGAAAAATGTTTTTTCCAAAGAACATATATCTTCAACAAAGACATATAAAGTGGGCGTCTGTATGGTATAATGTGTGGACAGAAAATTCGATTAACAATTAGAAACGTTAAACTTATGTTTAGAGTTAGAAGATGAAATTAGAAAAATAAGGTTTAAGGTTTGGGTTGTGAGATTTAGTTAAAGAATTTACAGAAGGAGGTTTTTATGAAAAAGTTTAAGTGTATTATAGATAGTCACGATAAATGTTCAGGGTAGGATATATAGTAAAGATTAAGCCCTTGCTTAGCGGTCAATAACCAGCGACGACTGCAGACCCTCGGCCAGCCCTCCTTGGCCACGTGCCAGCCGTTCCGAGTAATATCGTCTAGCAAAAGACGATATTACTTCGAAAGACGATATTACTTCGAAAGACGGGTTGAGTGTGTGTCACTGATGACAGATTAACAAATCCTGAAACAACGCTGTCTTGCCTTCTCAAAATGTATTGGCGACTCTGTAAAATATTCACAGAAGAAAATAGGGAAAAATAAAATTTCTTCGTTAGGAAAAATCATTTTTCATCGATAGTGAGGCTACTCATATATTTTTTGCATAATACATATTTATATATGTTTTCATATGCACATCTATTATGCATAAACGCTATCTTTATGCTACAGCCAATTTTATATATATAGAAAGATATATATATATATATATATATATATATATATATATATATATATATATATATATATATATATATATCTGTGTGTGCGTGTATGTGTACAAGTATGTATGTATATATGTATGTATGTACTACGTTTCATTTCTGTTGGGATTATTCTTGGCTATTTCTTAAGAAAGTCAGCGGTATTCTTCAGAAAATTCCTTACATCCATCAGTGTCTACGGTTTTATAATCAGTTCTACACTTTTGGTAACTTCATTGTTTATCGAAATGATATTATTCTTCGAATGTTCACTGTATGTTCAACTTTACCCAACTAAAATTAATAACTAACAACCAGTTTCATACACAAACATGCAGACGAACTCACACGCTATCATTTTTTTTTGCTTGCAATTAAACATTCATACGCATATTGGGGAATCATTTTGAATATTTGCAGCCGATATTTTGGAGCAGGATTATATAGACAACACGCGAAAAAGAATGCGTTTCTGGTAGCATCTTCATTTAAATAGACAGAGTTTTGGCATTGTGCTGTGGAAAATTGCCAGATTTTTGTTGAAGGAAGATGCTAACTAGATCTACGTATAAAGAGAGGATGGATGAGATTTTCTTTTCATCTAAATGCTAAAGGTTTCAAAGTGTCGCCATCCGACAGTGATAAATGGCACGAATTAAGATATCCGCTAATATCTCAAATCTTACTTCTAAAATTGGCTTACACTATCTAAGTGAATACAAGGATGTACTCAAGTTTTCCGTTTCTTCATTTCTTCTCTTAATTTTCGTATTTATTTCTCTTTCATCGGGCTTTGTACTAACACATATTCACTCACACACACAGACACGCACACAGAGATGCACCCATATAGATCTCTCTCCCTCTCTCTCTCTCTCTCTCTCTCTCTCTCTATATATATATATATATATATATATATATATATATATATATATATATCCATATATATATATGTATAGGTATTAGGATTGGTGCTCTGAAATATGCTTAATTTAAAAAATTTAAAAGACCATACGCTATCAGTTTTAAGGAAGTGACTATGTCACTTACTTCTTTTCGGCGAACGAAGGGAGATAAGTTGACAGTCTGTTTCACGCTGGTTGGCGTTCATCAGAGCCACGCACACCCCCAGCTTCCGCCGAAAATTATAGAAGCTGGATTCTTATAGAATTCCAGTAATAATCAGGAGCTGATTATACAGAACAATTGCTGGTCCAGCAAAAATGAGGTATTAGGATTGGTGCTTTGAGATAGCGATGTATACATGAAGCTGACAGTCTGTTTCACGTATGGTCTTCCAAATGTTTTTAATTAAACATACTTATATTGCCAAATATACTATACACTCACACACACACACAAATATATATATATATATATATACATATATATATATATACATATATGTGTGTGTGTGTATAGTATATTTGGCAATATAAGTATGTTTAATTAAAAACATTTGGAAGACCATACGTGAAACAGACTGTCAGCTTCATGTATACATCGCTATCTCAAAGCACCAATCCTAATACCTCATTTTTGCTGGACCAGCAATTGTTCTGTATAATCAGCTCCTATATATAGTTGTTATATAGTAAGGTGTATTATTGGTTGTGTCATACGGTCCAATAAACCTTTGTTAGCAAAATTAAGTTCTCCACGCTTTTGTATATCTCCAATTCCATATATGGGACCAGCTTCAGGTGAAAATGAATTGTCTTCAAATCGTTTTTATGAGGGAGAAAATTTAACGATGTTCACTCACTAGAGTTTTGTCCTTAGGGTCATAAAACTATCAAGTCTCTATCTCTCAATAGCTGTAAAAGACGCTGGACGGCTTTAATCTCAACATCAAATCTTTAGAATTACAGTCGGTCACAGTTAGTGTGAGTGAGTACACACACACTCACACACACCGACGAGAGGTCGAAGAAAAAAAATATATATATACCAACATAGTATTCACCGAAAGTTAGTTTACAAAACAACAAATGTTATATTGGTCAAATCTCAATTTGACGATGTAAATTGGAGAAATTGGGTCAACCGCAACCCTATACACACGCAAGTAAATTCAGTTCAATGTTCTGCTATACGTGTATCGATTGAATTGTAAATAGTGTATGTTTTGGTATATACACATCCGTATCGTCTAAAAAAGTGTATGTTTTGGTATATACACATCCATGTGAAGAGCAAGTAGTTAGCTGTATGTGCCGTTGTCCCATTGAGAATCTGAGTCCCCAAATCTGTACGTGCAAGCAACCACCATGTAGGCCACCAAGGGGCTCTGTGTAGGGTTGGGTATTTGAGTTAAGGTGTCAGTATGTACGTTTTCCCGTCATATAGGCCCTTGGGCTTTTAAGATATGTGTTTGATATACACTTTATCAAATAACCACATAGTCTCTTGTTCCTTCTAAATTTTTATAATTTTTTGGGTGTGACCTGTTCTTTCTCTCCATCTGACTCCTTTTCTTTCTCTACCTTTCTCTCTCTCTCACTCTCTCTCTCCTTCTCTACCCCTCTCCCACTTACTTATACTCTCTTTCTCTCTGCTTCCTTACTACTTCCGTTTTCTCTCGTATCTGCCTCTTTTCGTCTATTCCCGCTGAAGTTAGACCTGTCCTTCTTCGCTCTCCCTATCTTGCTGTCAATAAGGCATAGGGCTTTTGTTTAGCTGCCGGTTTGACTTCTCTCTCTCTCTCTCTCTCTCTCTCTCTCTCTCTCCTGGTTACCTACACACACGTGCTTCTACTTGAGTTCCCTCCTTTTAACGGTCTGCGTTTTAATCTCTTTTTTTCCCGTCTGTTTAATTTTTTCTCTCTCCTTTTTTCCTTCCCCAATAACTTACGAAATTTATTGACCAACTGGGGAGAGACATATTGTCTTTAATGCGTTGAAATATCCGAGACCTCCAACAAACAACTGAAGAGGGGACCTGTCCCTTGTTTGTGCTTTCCTTTTATTTCATGTATATATATATATATATATATATATATATATATACGGGATAACAAATTATTGTTATAGGGAGTCCACTTAGGTGTAGTCCAGTTATGGTACTCCAAGTAGTGGATGGTATCAACGCTTGGCTAAGTTTGACTCAACAAGGCGTTTCCATAGTGATGTTGCGAGTACGCGGTGAATTCTATGTTGTTTACACCTGGAGTAATGATAAATGAGGAAAGAAGAGTGACACGGTTTGCTATACAATAAGGGCTTTAATCACATTGCTGACAATTGTTTCTCTGAACTTGTAGGTCTAGAGATCGCTACCCGCCTGTTTCTGCGTCAATCGATCACCAATACATAGTTATAACCAGTCAATTCATCAGAGCTAGCGAGAATGAAGGGAACACAGAGGCATGGCTTCTATATATATAGTAGTGGCATTCAATCAGAACAATAACAACAATACTTACAATGCTAGCAATAAATTAGTTGAAATAATCACAACATCAATCTAAGTAAGACATAGAGTATACTTATGACTTTAGCATGTAAAACAAGCTGATATGAGGCAGATGTATGAAATTGACATGTAAAAGCTGTCATGGGGGTGTATTATATATAGTGTAGAGATAAGCCGGGGCTTTAAACAATGTACCATTTCCTTTACCGTAGGTTTGGTGACCGTAAGAATTAAATATTATCTGACAGACACAATATTTTTCATTGTAGTGAGGATAGTAATTTTTGAGTTGTGAAGTGGATTCAATATTTAAGTGGTCTATATTAGATGAAGGGATTGTTAGTTCGAATCATGGGGTTATTTAGCTTTCACATCATCAATAACATACATGTATAAGATAACATTAACAAAGTAGCTATATAATAGGTAAGTTAATACAGAGGTTAAGGAGGCAATATATATATATAGAGAGAGAGAGAAAACGTGCTGACTACAATTATAACAACAGGGGGAAGGTGATGTTTTACTGTGATTGTATTCTGAAAATGTACTTGGATATAGGTTCATCTGTTGAGAATCAAGGGTGAGGAAGTTGTGTTGACAGCAGCTGAGAAGAGATATATTTATGGGTTGATAAGATATTTGCAGACATTACTGTGGTATTAAGGAGGCTAGAATCTGCTTAATGAATATTATAGTTCTGTGGTGGTCTGTGTAATAGTGTGGATTTAATATGTTGAATGATAAGTTATGTTGGTTCGAATCACGGTGGCTTCAATCTTGTGAATTTAGTGGCGATCCTGTGTCTGCAGAAAATTGATCTTTCTATCTCTATCTTGTTGTTGAGTAGCCCCTTTTCATTCCTAAGTATATACAGTAATTCAAGATCGCATTATAAAGAAAGAAGAAACATTAGATATAATTAATAAGATATACCATACCTAAATTTCCTGATTATCCTCGACTACGTAGTTTCATGGCTTATTATGCAAAAACACTACATCACAGAGATGCAATATTTTTGTGAGGTTTGCCGACTTATCAGGAGGATACCTCATTTAGAGTTTCAAAAGACGTCCGTAGGACGCGAGATAGAATCCTGAAAAGCGGAGGGGGAGTCCATCACGTGATACAGCGGTCAAGAAATAGCACTAAGCCTCTTACAACCAAGAGAAAAATACCACAAAAGGCGGAGGAGGTATTTATGTCAAGGCCGTAGAAGAGATGGCTAGGAGGGTGAGAAGTTTGAGTAATGTAAGTTACACAGCAGTCACTACACTTCAGTGGTTACTCTACCGTAGGGAGTTATAAACAATATAAAGAAATACACAGACACATGCGGATACATACATATACATGAATATACCCACATATATCCCTGAATTTGTGTGGTGCCAACCTTAACCGTTGTTGCTCTATGAATAATCGGGACAAAATAATCAGAATGGATTAGATTGATTCAATATCAGAGCTATATAATACATTATAAAGAAAGAAGAAACATTAGATATAATTAATAAGATATAATATACCTAAATTTCCTCACTATCCTCGACTACGTAGTTTCGTGGCTTATTATGCAAAAACATTACATCACAGAGATGCTGTATTTTCGTGAGGTTTGCGACTTATCAAGAGGATACCTCATTCAGAGTTTCAAAACACGTCCGTAGGACGATATATATATATATATATGCATATATACGATGAGTTTCCGCATAGTTAGCATTTACAGAGATTTATTCACAGGGTATTGTGCAATCTGAGTAAAAGACACTGGACAAGATGCGTGCCCATGCAGCAAATTTGTTAGCTACAAAGACACACCTGCGTCTTTTGTCATCGCGATTGTCTTGTTGAATATTTCGCTTAGTCTATTGTTTTTTAATGACACTACTGAAATCTATAGCATAATGTACTGTAATCTATTGCTTACGGTGTTAGCTAATTCAATTAGATATTGAACTGTATATTAGCTTTTTTTCTATCTATGGTGAAGTGCGTAAATAAGACGTTGCCATGTTTATACATACATATGTGTGTATGTTTAAAGATACGTTACCTGCAGCTTTGGTTAAATCATGTATGGTTTCTTTGTGGGTACTATTCAGCTGTTTTACACAGACGTTACTATATAATCGATGAAGAAACTACCTTGAACATTGATAATAGGAAATTGGTAGTTCCAGTTCCCTTTAACAGCTTTCAATATATTAGTTACGTATTTGGCTATGGGTTGTGAGAGGTATGCACAGATCGTGATGGTGGGTTTAACTAGAACTGAAACTCGGGTCCAATTCTTCCACTATTGGATACTTTGGTGACATACATAAACAAGAGATGTATCCGCACACAAATTATTCGCATATGGCATAGTTCCTGGATAAATACACATTTAGAGTTGAAGTCGGCGGCTTCTTAATGCACAAGTTAATATATATTCAAATGCTTCTCACCAAATAAAAGTAAATGTCTGTATTAGAGTGAATTTAACAGTCACACTTATTTCCATTCTATAGAACGAAGTACAAGATTTGGTGGTGAAATCTTATCTCGAGGGATTGTAAAGAGACGTCTAATTGAATATTTATGAAAGTTAATTTTAGCGTTATATGAAGGTCCCTTGTTAGATATATGGGATAACGTACGAACTAGCATGTATCTGTGTAAGAGGTACTGCCTAAATAAGACAAAATCATTGTATGTATGAAACTGCTTCATTTGTGGATTTATTTATTTATCGTCTACAAAAGATTAGTGAAAAGAAGCCAATACAATTTTCAGTTATGTATGTATTTAAGTATTTCAGTTTTGTGTGTTGGTGTTTCTTTGGATATCTAGGCTAAAACCGAATTCATGCATCTGCATAAATAGTGGTTATTGGAATGTTAATGTATATTTGTAAGAAAGGACGTTGCAGTTGTGTTGGAGCTGATTCTGGTTGTATGTTTCATAAGTAAAAGTTGGTAAGGTTAAAAAGAACAATATTGGGTGGCAGCTGTGCTGAGGCTTGCCATATGCTTGGGTTAATACTTTGGCTCTAATCTCGGTGTGTGTGTGTATGTTCACTGTTTGTCCCGATTGCACGGGGGTGCTTGTATCTATTAATCTAATTTGGTTGTTCTTCAAATGTTTTAAAATGATTTTGTTTTGCGTAAAGGAATCCTCACATATTAAATCGTCACCTTTCAGGTTTTACTATGGTTAGCATGTGTCCCTTTACTTGTTTCTGTCTCTATATATGACTGGGTACTTTTCTAGCATTTGGTTTGTCCAAATATCAAAAGAATATTTCATGATTGAACAAATATGTGCTTTAGTTACTAACTGTCGTACCAATATAGCTTTTTTTCAGTCCTTTACTTTCGTATGATCTTATAAAAGTAAAGTTTGATTTATACAATATGTATTGTAAGTTTTATGCTTTTTGCAGGAAATATGCATCACTATATTTGATTAGATTGATCGTTTAGCACAAGCTTAGTCGTGACTCACACATCATCTATTGAAAAAATGTATCTTTACATATGATTAGTGAGACAGTGTTTGATTATGAAGGTTAGAGTTTCTAAAAGTTAGTTTGTATATTTGTGTAAGAGTGAAAAGTTCCTTTAGCGAAACAACCTTTTAGTTCAGTATTAGAATCTCTAAAGATGGACGAGGTCATTGGATCTCATCTGATTTTCACATTTTGCCCCGAGATTTTTTCTCAGCTATACGCCGATAACTGCATTTGCCAGTTGACTTAACCTAATATGGTCACAAAGACAATCCTACCCTCACAACATGAAAGTATTCATAGGTCACAGTACAACGACGCTTCTGTGTATGAGGAATGAAAGTTATCAGAGGCAATTGTTGACTAACAGAGAGTCTAAAGCACATCAACAAAAGCTGCGTGAGGCAAGGAGAAATAATAATTATGTTTAGAGAAATCAACTACATAATCGGTCCGTCCTTAGGGGATGAATGTTGACTGTCGAGCGTTTAGAAAATCTAACTTTTAAAGCACTATCTTAATATGTGAATATGTGGCTTCTGTATCAATTATCACTTTACAGGAGATTAGTTTGGGAATCGTCCGGCTTACGATTTGAAGGCGATAGATGTGTGACACTTGTCCCTGTCTATATTTGTTTGGCTTTTTATTACGTTTATGGACATCTTATGAGTACATAGATTATTAATTTAGTGTGACATTAAAGACGTTTATAGTGCTACACCCGGCTCCTCTTAAACGCCTACCATTCATTCTCTAAATGAAACGACAGGTTATTTTCTGACGATATCTAGTTTATGTAGCAAATCTATACATCTTGATATAAACCACTTTCATAATCTGAAAACCTTCTTGATCACTTGTCCAGTACATACAGGTTCAAGTGTTTGCATATTGTGCTCTCATATAAAGAAACCTGCGGAATTCTGGAATTGTGGAACCAGATATATATTTTAGTCAAATTTAAGCAGATTTGATTTTTTCTGCAGCGTAAGGAATTTTGGAGCATACGAGATTATTACAAAAACATATTTTTCAATTTCCACGCCTTGTCAGGTGAAATAAATAGCATTGGTTTACAAGGTTCAGGATACTGAGACGAAAATATACACAATACACATCCCGGTTCAATTAGGCCTACCTCTATTTTGGTGGTATAACACGTTTGCAGTTTGTTATTTCTGAACTATATCTTTTGTTTTTTTTAATGTGATTAATGCCCCACGCTTTACTAGTTATTGAATTCTATAAATATTTAGATTTGTAGCTGAAACTCTTCTTTTTCATTTACTCCATATATATATATATATATATATATATATATATATATATATATATATATGTGTGTGTGTGTACGTATGTATATATATGTATGTATGTATAGACACAAAATGTATGTTGTAAGAGACTAGGTTTCTCCGATTCCACCAAGTAAGGTCTTATTAACTCAGTCACCCATGTAGAACGATTGCTCACTGAATTAAACAGATTTCATTTTCATACAACTTCAATATTTTTAAATTCGTTTTTGCTTCTAAATATTTCTAGGTATATTAAAATAAGCACCCTTCCCGACTCATGTATAAATATCTACATACATGCATACACACAAACACACATACAACTATATACATACATAAATGCACACACACACACACACACACAGATATTTATATATAAATATATATATATAGAGAGAGAATGAGTATATTTTTCTATTAAGTTTTGATTAAGTACTGATATTGAAATGGAATATTACAAAAAGAATTTCGAAAAATATATCTTTATAAAATGTTTTCGCTCTATATTAATCTCTTCTTAAATGAAAAAAGACAAAAACAAAAAACAAAAAAAAAACAACAAAAAAACAAAAACAAAAAACAAACAAAAAAAACAGCAACAACAATGTATTCGCATATATTTTATTATATAGCTTAGAACGTAGCAGTATTTCTTTGAAACGTAAGTAGAGATGAATCGGTACACACCGTCTCTCTATTTTTCTCTTTCAATCCTTTTCTATCTCTCAAACACCGGTATATATTGGTGTATATGTGTATATATGTGTTTATATGTGTATACATGTGTATATATGTGTGTCTAACCTGATACATGTAAATATTTTCATACATAAATTTGAAAATTGAACACGGTAATAAATGCCAAAATAAAATAGCATAGCTATAATCAAAGTATACATCGTAAATATTTAACTGTTGTATGTATGTATATATGCATATATATGTATATGTTTTCTGAGTGTTGGTTTCTCTCTAGAACCAGCTGAATACGACTGTAAAATTGCCTATGCACACACACACACACACACACACACACACACACACACACACACACACACACACACACACACACACACACACACACACACACACACACACACACACACACACATATATATATATATATATATATATATATATATATATATATATATATATACACACACACAGAGGTATCCTCAGTAAGTTGTGGTGTCTATTCTGCATGAAGAACTCGATGTAATCCATATGTTGAAAATGTTGTAGGTTAAGATAAATCTCGGAAAACAATAAAACATTGAAAGGAAAACAGAGTCATGATATAAGTTAGAACAATGAAATAAAAAATCAAGTCATTAGAGATATACTTCCTTGATTTACGATCGTTTCTAGATGATGATAATACATTGTAGCTATACTCCGTTATTGATCTATGTAAGGTTAGTTACAAAATATCAGATAAAGAGAATATTTACTTACATGCATATCACCAGCTGTTTTCAAAAGCAATATTAATTTTATTCAATAATAATTTTATTCAGAACTAGCATTAAAGCCCGGCGTTGCTCGGGGTCATTAAGTTACCAAAGTTAGGTTGCAGCACTTTTTTGTCTGCCAGGCACTGGGTGAATGAATTGCAGACGTGGAAGCATGAGCTGCGCCAGCAGTGACAATTGTAGTTTCGCCTATGGATATTATCTCTGTGCAAAAAAGTGTTGAAATTTATTGTTTCACAGTACTTGCGCAACACGCGAGTAGACGATGCCAGCCGAACAACAGAGCTGCGATGGAGTTGTTCTGCATGGTTGTCTGTGTGTTTTCTAAATTTAAGACAGTAGGGAGGGTTGTGATATGAGGGAGAGTTAGCTGTTGTTTCTAGCAGGTTTAGTGATCTCATAGAGGATATGTGTTTTCTAAATTTAAGACAGTAGGGAGTGGTGTGATATGAGGGAGAGTTAGCTGCTGTTTCTAGCAGGTTTAGTGACCTCATAGAGGATATGTGTTTTCTAAATTTAAGACAGTAGGGAGTGGTGTGATATGAGGGAGAGTTAGCTGCTGTTTCTAGCAGGTTTAGTGACCTCATAGAAGATATGTTTTCTAAATTTAAGACAGTAGAGAGGGGTGTGATATGGGGGAGAGTTAGCTGCTGTTTCTAGCAGGTTTAGTGACCTCATAGAGGATATGTTTTCTAAATTTAAGACAGTAGGGAGGGGTGTGATATGAGGGAGAGTTAGCTGCTGTTTCTAGCAGGTTTAGTGACCTCATAGAAGATATGTTTTCTAAATTTAAGACAGTAGGGAGGGGTATGATATGGGGGAGAGTTAGCTGCTGTTTCTAGCAGGTTTAGTAACCTCATAGAGGATATGTGTTTTCTAAATTTAAGACAGTAGGGAGTGGTGTGATATGAGGGAGAGTTAGCTGCTGTTTCTAGCAGGTTTAGTAACCTCATAGAGGATATGTGTTTTCTAAATTTAAGACAGTAGGGAGTGGTGTGATATGAGGGAGAGTTAGCTGCTGTTTCTAGCAGGTTTAGTAGCCTCATAGAGGATATGTGTTTTCTAAATTTAAGACAGTAGGGAGTGGTGTGATATGAGGGAGAGTTAGCTGCTGTTTCTAGCAGGTTTAGTGACCTCATAGAGGATATTATTGTTTATCATCTATATATATAAAACTGACTGCACGCGTAACGAAATTTACAGATACATATATTTTAAATAAACTTATATAATTTTTGCTTTTTTTTACGAAATATTTGCTTGTTTTACGTAGTCTTTAAATAGACTTGTTTTCAAGTAAAAATGATTGTGTTAATGTCATTTTAAACGCTGAGAAAGCCAGCGTAATTTTTTTAATTTTTGCACGCAGACGCTCAATGTAAACAGAACAAAGGGAAATAACTGATCACTTACGCTAAAAAATCGATACATTATATTCGATTTCGTCACATAGGGTGGGTCAATTTGAAATTTTTTTTTTTCCGATGTCTTCGCTAGGGCTCAATGTACAAGTATAGCAATTTCGGTGCAATTCCGTGAGAGATTCTAAGAGGAGATGTGTGCCAAAAATCGATAGACAGACAGACAACCACAGTTTTATATATATAGATTAGTAGTATGTTAGTATCATGTCCTTATTTGGAGGTAGTTGAAGAACTAACGAATCAAATTGTTTTTTTCATATGGTGTTAAGATGAAAAGTAATACACTTTAGTTGAGGTCATGTCCCTTGGAAAGGAATGGTTCAATGGTGTTAATAGTAAAATTGGCATAAACATCTATTAGGAGGAAAGGGATTGTCAAACTGATAGTTGAAAGTATCTGGTATAGTGAAGTTAAAAAGAATATCAACATAAATGGTGATTAGTGTTGTATTGAGTTTTTAGGTGAATATAAATTAAGGTTATGGCTAGGAAAGATAGTAAATTAAAAGATGAAAATTATAATAAGATAATGAAATACAGTAATGCGAAAATATACAACTAGGGTTGTATTGTGATTTTGTGTTCTGTTGTTTTTGTGTTGGTGATTTTGGCTGGTTGTGTTTTCTAGGTTGAAGGATTGTATTATTTGCCTTTTTAAAAGGTGCTGTCCTATTTAAATTATGTTGTGGTGGTGTAGTCGTATTATTTTTAAGTTTATAAATGTTGTAGTTGCTTATGTTTGCTGGAGATTGCTTGATGTAGAGTATGAGAATTTAACAGTATATTTGTTAAATATTTGGTGGTATCTCTGATTTGGTGGAAAATGTGATACCACCAAATATTTAACAAATATACTGTTAAATTCTCATACTCTACATCAAGCAATCTCCAGCAAAAAATAAGCAACTACAACATTTATAAACTTAAAAATAATACGACTACACCACCACAACATAATTTAAATAGGACAGCACCTTTTAAAAAGGCAAATAATACAATCCTTCAACCTGGAAAACACAACCATCCAAATCACCAATACAGAAACAACAGAACACAAAATCACAATACAACCCTAGCACCAAACCACCCACAAAGCAACCTCCATTCTCCTGCTATCATTAATTACAATAGGAATGGCTGAGAATAGTATAGGCACCCCTAACAACCATCTTACGTATGACTGTAATTGCAGAAATAGAAGCATTTGCCCCTTAAATGGCAACTGTTTCATTAATAATGTAATATATAAATGCACTGTGTCTACTACAGACTCCAACAAAACATATATAGGATCTACATCAAACACATTTAAGAAAATATTTTACACACCCTCTAGTAGTTTCAACAATACTAAACTAGCTAACACCACATCTTTAGCTGAAGCGGTAAATAATTATAAAAAGAAATAAATATATTTTAAGTTATCGTGGAACACCATTCTACAAAGAACTCCATAACTTGGGAACAGGAGGGAATGCAGATTATGTTCAGGGGAGATCTTGGAAATTACTAAATCTAAGGACGATTTATTAAATAAAAGACAGCAACTCTTCATAGTTTGTAATATAGAAGAACATTTAAATACTATAAACCTAATTAAATACTATAAACCTAATTAAATATTATAAATAGCAACTCACTATAATTATATATAGAGTAACATTTATTAGTACCCCTTTCCCTTATATGCATTCATGCTTATTTTTTTACCTTTTAATGTTTTAGCTTCCTTAGGTTTATGCGTTAATGACTAAAGGCAATAAGGTACACAACCACCCGTAATTGCATGAGTAAATATATATCTATGTATGATATGGAAATATATTTATGTGTGTGTGTATATATATTCACCTAAAAACTCAATACAACGCTAATCACCATTTATTTTGACATTCTTTTTAACTTCATTATATATCATCATCAGGGCGGTGGATTGGCAGTATCGGTAGAGGGTCGGACGCCATGCTTTCTAGCATAGTTACGCCCCTTTACGATCTGAGTTCAAATTCCGCCGAGGTTGACTTTGCCTTTCATCCTTACGGGGTCGATAAAATAAAGTACCAGTAATGCACTGGGTAATTGCTGGCCTTGTGCCTAAAGTAGAAACAATTATATATCATCATCTAGAAACGATCGTAAAGCAGTGAAGTATATCTCTAATGACTTGATTTTTTATTTCATTGTTTTAACTTATATATATATATATATATATATATATATATATATATATATATATATATATATATATATGATGGTAACGCCGCAGCTCCATTATTATCATATTTACACATATATTTTTTCCTCTGCTGCCACCCGTCTGTTTCGTTCTTTGTATCTTTACCCTTTCTAGCAGTCTCTCTCTCTGTTAGCCTCTTCCTCAACTTTCACTCACTCATACCCTGTCACTACCTCTCCTCCTCTCCTCTTTCTTCCCGCTTGACCTGTCCGATTTCTTTTCTCGCGCACTCTTGGCCAAGCCGGTATGAAATTTTTTTTCTCTCTCTCTTCTCTCTCGTTTGCGTCTTCACAGAACTTATGTTTACCGAATTCGCAGACCAGACCCCTTCTTCTTCCTCCCGTTAGACCTGTGCGAAATTCCTTCCTTGCTCACATTTCAACCAGGTCTGATGGTCTTTATTCTCTAGTTCACGATTTTATCGAGTTTATATTCATAGAAATCTGGGACTTGTCTCTTTCTTCTCACTTTCTGTTGCTTAAACCATTTTGTTTGTTCACCCTAACGTTCTCTTTATTTACGTGTCCCAACGACTTTTTTTAGCCGTTGTTCGCACCAACCTGAGGTATATGGCCCTTAAAGCGATGAAATGCCTAGGACGGTTGGAGGGTCACTGATGAAGGACTCACTTTTATATATATATATAGGCATTATTACAGGTTCTAGAAAGAAACCAATGTTCGGAATACTTACATACATACAAACATACAAACATACAATCATACAAACACGGAGAGATTTAAGAAACGTGGAAAGAAGATAGTGTCGTCTGATTGGGAAAAGCATATGTAGACATACATATGCAAATATCGAAACCTTGTTATATACCTATATAAAATAATTGTTTAGACTATTTATCTATTTATAAATTTGTGGCTTCCACTATTACAAGGGTACTACGTTTGAGGGGCTGAAATTCACACTAGAATTTCAAATAACTTATCAATAAGTACAAGCTTAATTCGACTCGGCACAAATGTATATATATATATATATATATATATATATATATATATATATATATATATATATATATATATATATATATATACCAAACAAATAGTAGAAAGGAAAAAGAACTTTTCCTGTAGAAAATGTTGAAGAGATATTTTTGGTGAAATTTCAAAACATTAATTTATTTAAAATACCGGTTTCAGCATTAAATGCATTTTCAATTGCGGATACAGAATATTGTTAGGTTGCATATTTGTACAAATAGTGAAAAATAATGATAATAAGAAAAAAGAGAAAAAAACGGGGAAAAAAATATATAGAGAGGGGAAGAAAAGTTAATTTTCACATACGTTGTCCTTCAGAGAAGAAAGTCATTTTGTCAGTCCATCCTTCTCTGCTAATGGCTTTGTTGTGACTGGGGAGGGAAGAAGCAGGAGGGGAGAGGAGAAGGAGGGGAGGTGGTAGGAGATGGTCGTTGTGGCTGTAGACTGCTATGTGGGACCCTTTGAATAGGGGATACAAGGTTTGGTTGGGATTGGTTTGAAAGGCTGGGTGACCTTAGAGTTGATCGGGGCGGAGGTGCTTCTAAAAATATCTATCTTGGTATTTTTTCTTAGACGAAATCAACACTGACCTTGTTTTTTTGCCACAAAGAAAATTTAGAGTTATTGAAATATTAATTCCATCCCTAGCAGGAATTTTAGATTTAAGGGATGGGGAAAAGTTTACTACAAAGAGGGGTTCAGAGCCACTGAAATACCTATTCTATCTTCAGCAAAAGCTTCCAGATTCAGGGGAAAATAGAGCATTTAGTTTGGCACCTGAATGTTTCCATTTATCCGATTATCTTCATGGAGGTCCTCCAGGACTTGCTGATGTGGTTGTTACTACGTCGTTGCTTGGTCTACATTATATTGCTGTCAGAGGTTGCTGGAATCTTGGAGAAGGATACATTGCTAAAGGTTTGATATGTCTAGGGTGTTGATTTTAAAGTGTGCCAGCTCTGGTTTAGTCCGAAGTGGAAGCATTTAGAAGGGTTTCCTATTTGGCGACTGCGATTCCTTGCTAATGCGTTGGATGTAGGAAGCGTTGTCTTTGAATTTGTAGATGGGAACAATTCTAAAATTGGGTTGTTCATTAGATGCGCAGGTCACGATGTGTTCACTTAGTGCTATCTTTCTGTATTCCATTATTTTGATTTAGGATCTATGACGGTCATATGTTATCGGAGGCTGTTTTTGGTCTGTCCTATGTAGTGTTCTGGACAACCTGAGCAGGTCAACACATAGAGGAGATTTTCTGATGCACATGCGAAATTGCACTTTAATGTAAAGTGTTGTCCTTGTTTGAAGTGGAACTCCGACCCCTCTATTAGATTGATACACAGACAACAGTTGGGTCTTCCGCATTTCTTTTTACTGTAGGGATCATTGTGGGGGTCGGCTGGACTTTGGCCTGTGTAAGGATGTTTTTTATTGATTCCGGTTGTCTTTTGCTCTTTATGATACTGTGTGTTTGGAGGATTTGGTTCATTATTAGGTCTCTTTTCAGTAAAGGTATGTTCTGGAGGATGGTGTCGAATGCCGCATTGTTAAGGGGGTTGTGTGTGGAGATGTATGGTAGAGTTTTTAGTTTTGATTCATTCCATATATATATATATATATATATATATATATATATATATATATATAGAGTTAGAAACTCAAAATAGTCTCTTACAATTAAATAGCTCCAGGAAAAATCTTTTTCCGGGCTGTGTAATAAAATTCAATATAATAAAGAGAGATAAACACAGATATATGCATATATGTGTTCAAATCGTAAAGGACCAGATTCGCCAGGGTGAATAGGATACAAACTATGAACAATACGGGTTGCCAGACTCAATTTAAAAGAATAAATTAAGAAAAGGTACAAACGGTTTGTACCTTTTCTTAATTTATTCTTTTAAATTGAGTCTGGCAACCCGTATTGTTCATAGTTTGTATCCTATTCACCCTAGCGAATCTGGTACTTTACGATTTGAACATATATATGATATATCTGTGTTTATCTCTCTTTATTATATTGAATTATATATATATATATATATATATATATATATATATATATATATATATATATATATATATATATATATATATAAACCCACTGAATTGTAGTATTGTAGTAATTATAACAATATTCTTTTCTCATCAAAACAACACACTTTTTTGTTTCATAGACGAACACTATAAATAAAGAAAAATATATACACAGCTGAATGAAAATTTATACTTCATTATTACAGTATATTAAGAGTGGTGGATTGGCAGTATTAGAAAAGCGCCGAACAACATGTTTTGCAGCATAGAGTTACGACTCTTTACGTTCTGATTTCAAATTTCCCAGAGGTTAGCTTTGCATTTTACACTTACGGGGTCGAGAAAATAAAATACCAGTCACGCACTGGGGTCGATAAAATAGACTTTCCCCTCCCCCAAAATTGCTGGCCTTGTGCCTATATATAAAAATCTATTTTACAGTATATTAAGAACGGTGGTTTGGCAGTGTCAGTAAAGCGTCGAACAACATGTTTTGCAGCATAGAGTTACGACTTTTTACGTTCTGAGTTCAACTCCCCCAAAGGTTAGCTTTGCATTTCATCATTACATTATTGATAAAATAAAGTACCTGTAACGCACTGGAGTCGATTTATTCGACATTTTCCTCCGTCCAAAATTGTTGCCCTCGTGCGTAAATCCGATGCTCCCGGAACCTGCGCAGGGAGCCATTTTTATCAATTTTACAACCACTGATTGAAATGGAATATCAGGCAACTTTCGGACAGAAAAGCTGGATAACCGGTTTCAGTGAGAACTCTTTGGATCACCACTCCGTGTGTTCCAAAGAGTTATAACTGAAAACGGCTAGCTAGCTGCTCTCACCAAACACCAGTATCCATTGCTAAGGAGGGCGCGCATCTCTATTGATAGCATATGTAATGTAAATCCGTTGCATTTTCACGAGAGAACCATCACTGCGTTCTGTCAAGATATACGCAGTACGGTCTGAACATACAACTGCAGCACGCAGAAAGTTCACATGAGGCGATTACTTTCGAAACCCCAACCCGCATACACCAATGGTATATCCAAACTCCCTAAATTTTCCATAAACCTTACAGAAATATGCAAGAAGTATGCGGAAGTTACACATACACCACAGAACCACGTGTGCCTCACCATAAAAACACACAGAGAAATTCCACACACGAGATATTGAGGTTACCATAGAATCTACCGAGAGTTACGGATCAAAAAGGTTATTCGTATAAAAAGCCATCAGCTAAAAATTTCAACAAATCTGAACTACAAGGAGCAGAACATTGTGACAGGCCTGCGCATTTAACATTTCTATCGACGATCAATTACACAAAAAAAAAAAAAAAACGATTTTAGGAAGAAGCCGGGCCGATTTCTTTTCGTTCATCATTTGAAAAAAGATATAACCTTAAAATGTCAAGAAAGTATATAAGGTGAAAAAGCAATTTCCTATTGCTATTATTATTTTACCTTACTCTAGTTACATCTTTATATTTCTTATTTGTTTTGTACTGGCTTTCGCAATAATTTTTGGTTTTTATTAATGTTCTCAAATTCTTTGTCCGTAAATTGTATGTTTTTCATTGCTGTCTCACGTTCCTTTATCGTATCTGGCATGGTTCTATTATTTAATTTTCTTTCATCAATATCATTTCACCGTTAGATTCTACCTCATGCTTCTTTTATACAACCAGCAACATTATTTTCATTCTGCTTAGCATACGCATCCAGAAAGACATTCATCCGCTTAGCCTACATTTCCACATTATCATCTTTTATTCCTAAATAACAACTTAATCCTCAGCTTGTCACGAATATCACCAATATCAGCAACTAGTAGTGCAAAATTTACATGAATATTCAATATATTTAGTGAGTCTTACTTAGTTGTTCTGCATTATTCAAGTGCAAGCAACATTTCTTAAAACAGAATCGCACTATCTTTAAAATAAATGAAAATATATTAGATAATACAGTCTCAGAAATATAAAGTGGAACGTTTACCCGTTGAATTCTTTGTCTCGTTGATATGTTTCATCTAGTCTAACCTGGGGTTAGGTATCAAAAGGGACAACCTATTTGTTATTCACCATCACGATCCAAATTACCGTCAGTATTATCAACACTCTTGTGATCACCATCATCATCATTCTTGTTGCGAGTGGCTTGCTATAACAGTTTTATTGTAAATAATACTACATTATAATGGAGCAAAAAGTAAAATAAAGTACCAGTAATACACTGGGATAATTGCTGGCCTTGTGCCAAAAGTTGAAATAATGATAATTGTTGGCCTTGTGCCAAAAGTAGAAATAAATAATTGTTTCTAATTTTGGCGCAAGGCCAGCAATAACTCAGTACATTACTGGTACTTTATTTTATCGACCCCGTAAGGATGAAAGGCAAAGTTAACCTCGACGGGATTTGAACTCAGACCGTAAAGAAACGTAACTATGCTAGAAAGCATAGCGTCCAACCCTCTACAATGGAGCACAACACGCTTCCTTTCACAGTCAATGATCAATTCAAATTTGTTGACACATCGAATGTAACCATCGCCCTGAAATACATTTCACATATTGAAATCTGTTTAATTACAATAGTATGCTGATATTAATTTCTTAACTGGACAAACACATGCCAAAAGGTTAAATTGTATTTTAGCATCATTATTCCGCCAGAAAATAAGAATTAACCGCTACATTATCACTCCCAACATTACAGCCAAGGAACTCTATCCATACTTTTAATTTTCCTGTCCGTGTATAAGTGATTTTACTCATGATTAATGAATTCTACTTCAATATTTTGTTCAAATTACTTGATATTGAATTTGGCCTTCTAAATGTAGATTTGTTTCAATTCCAGTCGTCGCCGATTCATATTTGCCACAAGTTTTATTGTCCATCAGCTAAGTATTCTAAACGAATCCTATCTATAGGAAATGTTTATTTTCAATACAGACTGGATTTTTATGGCTAGATTTGCTATTTTCAAATATCTGACGTTTTTACATTTCTTTATACAAGGATAGAATGTTAACTAGCTAAATAAAAAGGCCTAACAAAAAAAGTGTTAGCATTAAAGTACATCGGACATCAATTTCGAACTCAGGCAATTCTGTTTTTTTATTGGTTTGTTATGAATTAGCTTGATCACCCGTGCGTAGAGGCCCATAGACCATAAGTGATATTTTTTGTTTATCTCCTTTTATTTTCCGATCATTTTCTTATTTGAGCTTGCAGATAGACAATTATGAACCAACTAAAAACTTCGCAGGTGTTATTTACGAGGATAGATTCGGTCTCGTCTTAATCTTCCTTTTTTGTTTTGTTTTGTTTAAGATACAATCGGGATATATACTGCTTGAGCAGGTTTCTTCTATATTGCAATTATGTCCAGTTTTCATTATATACTTTATTCGCCCTTTAGCGTTAAGCGACTTAAGAGAAGCGACTCATTCTTGCAGCGACAGCTTTTGATCGGAAATCTCAATTCTCTGCTATAGCCGTGGTTATGATCTCATGGTCAAATGAATAGACAAGTGGGGCAAAAACTCGCAAATTAGGTTTCAGAAAAACAGGGGAGATACCATGATAATTGGAAGCAGAATATGCAAAGAAACACAAAATATACAATGAAAGTAAAGCAGACACAAATGTGATTGCATGATTAAGAACGTGTGTAAATGTCTGTAAAATGTTTACCCTTGAATAAAGCACTCTTCATATATCGCAAAATAAAAGATTTCTGAAAGATCTTCGGTGTTATAGTATACTGAATGAGCAGGGAAAGTATATATGAAGAAAAAAAAAACAACTGCAAAAATGTCGTGCAGATGCGAAAAAATACGGATAATAAAAAAGAAAGAACTTAAGTATAACGAATGAAAAGATTCATATGAAGACCAAGACAATCATAAAAAAACACAACAAAATAAAAAACTCAGGAACGAAAGAAAAAAGAAATGCGATAAACGGAACCTGAATAGGAAGATAATTAAATGCTTAAAATATTTTAACAGCAAACTAATTCACAGCCAGACAGCGTTATAAATAGATAGATAAATAGATATACTGTTATATAGAAACAACGAATAAATACAGGTGGAGTTGTAAACATACTGAAAGTGAGCAAGTGAGATAATGATGATGATGATTATGATGATGATATATATATATTCATAATATCAGCATAAGAACTGAGATTTTACACCCTTCTTTACAATGAATTTCGAAGATTTGCATCATACATTGTATTACAGTTTATCGAAAAGTATAGATAATATGTATGTTAAGATGCAAAATAAATGGGAAGGGAGTAAAATAAATAGGTAAGAACGAAAGAGTAGACATTATGGCAAAAGGTACTGATGACAAACAAAGAGAAAAATAAGAGATTTGTAGTACTAACATTAATCAAACAGCCTGTATGTGTGGGCTGAGTTCAATTAGATTGAAAGACTGTATATATTTTATAAAGGAGTGATAATGGAAAATATACCTACTTTAAAAGAGAGTAGCATAAACTCAAGAAATACACACGTTACTATAATTGGCTCCATGTGGAGAGAGAAGACTATACTGTATTAGAAAATAAAGATTGTTGGTGCGCTGAATAATTCACTGCCAATGAGAAGGCAAAATATCTTAAATGGAAAAGGTAAGGAGGGGTGGGAGGAGTAAAAAAATAAACACATACTTATTGAAATAAAGAATTCAACTCCAGTAAGGAAATTACCAAGATGAAAACTATGGAAAACAGTAATGCGAAAATGTTCATACTCTCTCTCAAACATACAAGACTTGTTTTTTAAAACGGAAATAACCTTACATAAAGCAGATTTTGAAAACATGGAAATCCAATAACATCCTGTTAAATGAAGCATACATGTCTGTATTGTAAATATATTTTTAATAAATAACTTTGATAGGTTTTGGTCAGTATTGGCCCAATACATGTCTAACTTAATAGCACCTCTTGGCGAAGACTTCCAAGTCATGATTCACACCTCAGTCATGTTTTGAGCACCGTGGCCTACAGTAGTAAAGGGTTATTGTTTTCGCAGACATATCCGGATTTAAGGGGTTTATCAGGAATTTCTTGTAGAGATTTGTCGAACGACAATTTGAATTTTATGGGTTCTGTTTCTTTTATCTTGCATTTTGATATGCTGTTAAAGAGAGCAGGTCCAGTTGACAGACCTGTCAACTCTTTCGCCCGACGGGAAGATCTCCCATCCGATTGGGGTGGGTGAGAGATACCTTCTCTTCTGAAAATGGGTATAGCTTTCATTATGTAAAATCTCCCCATTTTGCCTCATTTCTCTCCGTTTTGTGGCACTTTTTTTCATGGTACTCTCCGTTTGGGTTTTTAGAGTTTGGTAGATCTGAGTTGAAGTGAAATAGTTGTGTCATAATGTTGTTATGAGGTGCAAGTTTGATTTTTGTAGTACGAGGATAGCACGGGGAACAAGCTGTGCGTGAATGTTAAAGTGTATGCCAACATGGTTTGGGCAACGTTGTTGGAATATTTTCGACATCATACAGTTGATGTAGAGTACACGGTGATGTTGAAGAGAGCAGAGTATCAGGTTTTCCCCTATACTCCAACATGTCAACTATTTTGTTTGTAATTGAATAATAGGGGTGCTTCAATTTGCATAATAATTTGTTTGATTTGAGTAGACCGCAGTGGACAATAGTATTCAAGCTGGGGCCGGAAAACCGATGAAGGTTTTGAATCTAACTACCAAAATCTAAACTCCAGTGCCTTCTCACTCCTGTTAAAGGAGCTCCTTCCTAGTCGACCTCACTCCCTTCATGTCTCTCGCCACATTGAGCCATGTGTAGTTTAGGTATAGAGTCAGAAAATAGCAGCTTCTGGCCTTTAGTTGCCCTCTAGTTCTTCTCCAAAACAATGGTGTCTACACTGTCACTCTAGCCGTCCACCTGTTATCTCTGAAACGAGAGACGTGACCAGCTCATCTGTGTTTGCCCTTCGTGATGGTCTCGATTATGTCCTTCAGTCTACTCTCGAATCCAGGTGATACACTTTCTGATACATAAGGTGATGTCGAGCATGATTCGCTCCATTTTACGTTGGGCCACTGCAAGAGCTTATGTAGTGGTGGTGTTCAATGGCCATATCTCATTTCCATAAATCGTCACCGGCTGAAGATATTCGTTAAACTGCTTTCTTTTGGTTTCGATTGTTGACTTGAGATATCTAATGATATTATACACTTTTCTAAACACCAGAAGTAGAATACCATCCCTTGGAATCCTCTTTCCGAGATATACATAACTGTCTACTTCCTGGATAGTCTTTCCATTTACAATAACTGGTGATGGTTTAGTGTGGCTGTTAAACATGATCTTAGGTTTCCTAAATATTAAGGCCTACTGGTTGGCTGACAGTGTGGATAGCATTGAGCATCTCTACTTCTTGTGGTGTTAGGATGATGTCATCTGCGAAATATAGGTGGCATAAGAGTTCACCATATCTATTGATACCTTTGTTTTCCTAGTTGACTTGTTGATGATGGCGTCTTGTGAACAAGACGTAAACATTCTCGGGGAAACTTTGTCCCCTTGCCTTCATCCTCTTTCTAACTTTATCTTGTGGCTGTCTTGGTATGATCCGAGTTGATGTAGCACATTTGTAAAGATCCTAACTACATTTGACAAAAACTCTGGGTTATGCTAGCAGTGTCCCTCCGCTATTCTATAACACATATATTCTGTATTATTTAGTTTGCAAAAATATTGAAAATAGATGTAAATGAGCTGGTCATTAATTGATCGCACAATAATCACACAAGGTTATAATTCCTCCATTAATTCCATGGAGGGCGCGGTGGACCTGGTCCGCTCTACGCACGACGATGCTTTGGGATCGCTGGCTTAGGATGACCCCGGCCTCGTTGAGCAAGAGCAAGAAGAAAAACAAGATAAATGTATATAGTGCAGTCAATTGTGTCGTTTATCCGTCGAGGTTTCGCTGTAACACAATGTAGATAAACCGGTACCTAGATGATAATACGTTACCGGCAACATATCTGCATACTTGCATAACAACATTCCATATTTCTATGAGCAGCTGATGATGTCGTGTGGAAACTGTTAATGATATAACCATGTCAATGAAATATATATAAAGCAATAAAGCAATAATGTAAATGTAATCAAATCTTATCAACATCTCATATATATATATATATATATATATATATATATATATATATATTAATATATATCTTTAATTCTAATTTGGTATTTTAATATCCCATAGGGATCTGGCATCTTATAGCATGATACAAAACATAAAAATTGCATACAATTACTCAGAATATTTAAATATTAAATTCGAGGTCACGTGTTATATATTTAACTTTGGGAACCTATGTTATACGCTAAAGCTATATAGATGTTGAGTTAATCAACAATATTCCGTATTGAAAAAGCTTGTTACTACACGATTTGAGAATGTAATATATTACGTTGGCACTACTTGCTTGACAAGTCTTTTGTCCTGCGACTCTGTTTTGCAACAGAAACAGTTACGACATGAGTGTTTTTACCAATAAAGCACTTATAAATATACCACCAATGTTTTCGCTTATTTCTGAATAGTTTGGTTTAGCCCTGTTAAGATAAAATTCCTATGTATATTACAATATGCTGTAAATGTATTATGGGTTATCTATTTGTAATTCGTGAAAAAACGATATTGTAGTAGTAGTAGTAGTAGTAGTAGTAGTAGTAGTAGTAGTAGTAGTAGTAGTAGTAACAGCTGCAGCAGTAGTAGTAGTAGCAGCAACAGCAGTAGTAGTAGTAGTAGCAGCAACAGCAGTAGCAGTCTCATTAAAACACGTATTGGTTTCTTAATATTAAGTATTTAACATTCGCATGACATCGCATACTTATTGAAAAGTATATATCCGATTAAATGAACATTATATAATAGTGGGGACTTTGCGTATTATCGGTATTTGAGATTAGTTTGAAACGCCTTGCATGAATGCGTTGTTCCATATCTTCCTGAGGGAATCGTAGGGGCAACATATTAACATTCGGAGTTTCTAGGGCAACTTTTAAGCTTGGCGCAGCCCATCTCCTCTCCAGGTCCGAATACAGCAGATTTCTTCCAGAGAAGGATAAAGAGTGAGAGAATGAAGATGAGAAAGAAATATAGAGGAAGAATTTATCCCAGTATTTGAGTGGTACTTTCTTTTTATCAGGATGAAAGACAAAGTTGACCACGGCTGGATTTGAACTCAGAGTAGATAGTCGAAACAAATACACCAAAGCATTTCATTTTGCATTCTCACGATTCTGCCGATTCGTCGCCTTCACCTACCAGGTATAGCTATTAAAAATTACATACAACTAAATACATATTTCTGATATTGAATTTTAATACTTGTCCAGAAACAGTCATTATATAAATTCTTAATAACAATTAAAGTGGCTTAGTGAGTAGAGAATCGGATTCGTAATCTTGAGTTTGCGAATTCGATTCCCGGAATAACGGATGAATTATGTCCCTGAGCAAGACAATTTATTTCACGTTGCTCCTTAAGCAATAGACAGACCCATGGAAATATTAGTTCCTTGGTCCTATTTGACGAGCTCCACCCCACCCTGTAAGTGAAAGATATTAGGGAGGTTGTCGATCGATTAGAAAAAAAAGTATCGATAAATTTGTGGGTCTAAGACATTAGTCATATATATATATATATATATATATATATTTTTACCTATCTACTCCAGTAGAAGGAAAGACAATGCAGACCACAGCATGATTTATAATCCAATTCGAACCTTGTGTACATACAACCTAAAGTGTCAGAATTAACTATCCCGTAAATTATAATAATATAAGAACAAACATATTTATTCCATCACTCTACTACTTTTAATATTTTACAATCTTTTTTCCTTGCTTTTGACTATTCTATATATATATATATATATATATATATATATATATATATATATATATATATATATATATATATATATATATATATATATATATATATATATATATATATGATATTGTAATTTTATTTTAAAAAAAGATGGTATTTATGAGTTCAGAGAAATCTAACTTGTCAAACAATAGAAGAAAAATTGTTTTATTTAAGCAGAAGAATTTATATTTTTAAAGTAGCTGAAATAGAAAAATAAGAGATATATGTCGTACCCAAGAGTATTAATGTAAGTCTGCACTTAGATATTTTCACAAACATTTACAACTGTGTTACAGTCTGAATTTACAAATGAATGTATATCATTTTCGGAAGAAAAATATAAACTTTCCAAGAAACATTTTTATTTCTAAGCTTATCCAGGAATGGCAGTAAATAATAGTATTATTGTACATTATGAGTTGGCATAAAATAAAGTAAATGCAAGGGAAATGTAAGTGAGAGCAAATCAGACAGTTAGGACATGAGAATAAAAAGTATAATAGAGGGAAAATATTCCCATCCCACTACACCTTCTAAAACATAAATCTGAAGATCTTATCTGATTTAAGTGTCTAACAATTTGAAATTCTCATTCGACATATGCGAACCCAAAATGTACCATATTCCTATTACATTCTGTCACATCACGAGACGCCCCTTGCTACCAACTGCCAATCTTATAACAAAGCACACCACTATATGCCTGTCAAACGTATACATCCACACATTTCTCATAAGATATTTGACAACATATATGCTGTGTATTTTCTCATACTTTCTTTAACAACCGTTGTTTTTAAATGAATCACTTTAACAGAGTTATATTTTTTTATACGAGCACCACACAATAGTGACAAATTGAATATGAGATTCTGGTTCAATTTTCGTGTGAAATATATTATTCTGATCCTCTCGCTATATAAATGTTTGTTTTGATGAACAACGTAATTGGAAAATTTAGGTGGGCTATGTCTTTTTACAGTTCTCCAAATCAAAATCTTGCATTTACATGTGTTACAATTTTTATGTTACTTCCGCCTTTAATGTGTTTAGTTATTTCATTGCTTAAAATGATATACACCAGATTAGGCGACCTGGTTTCACTATAATAATCCTTAATAATTTAATATTAGTGAATCCGGTGGCATCTCAAACAGTACAATCGAATAGTAAAAACAAAAACTGTACGAATGAAACTATATTTGGATTTGCCATACATGTGTATGCACGAGTGAAGGAGAGTGAGAGAGAGAGAGAAGCCGACAGACAAAGATAGATGGGGGGGGGGGGGGGCAGTGGTGGTGCAGCCGAAATATTTTAATCTACGCTGTACATAAAGTATTCTTTATCCTCAAATAATTGTTTCAAGGCTAACAATTTTTTGGGGAGTTAGTCGATTAAATATAGACCCCAGTTCGTGACTGATACTTTATTGTATCGACCCCGGAAGCTAACTTTGGTAGGATTTGAACTCAGCGCGCAAACGTACGTATTTCTATTCCACAAAGAATATTCTCCGACGCTCCACAGATACTGGCAATCAACCGCCCTTTTTATCCTCAAGCAATAAACGAATAAAATAATCCTTTATGTTTCGGTCACTTGCTGATTTTTTCGGTTTATATTTGTGTATATATTTATCCTATAAAAAACACACTTAAATCGCCATTGATCTTTTAATACTTGCTTGTTGGTTCTAAGTAAACCAAGAAATTTCCACGGTATCAGCAAGTAATATATTATTATTACAAGATATTATTGAAATAAATCTGCATATAATCATTTAATGGTTATAAAGACCAAAAATAACTTGGATTAAATCGTTTGAGATACAAATCTAAACACACACAGATGTACACACACAACCACACAAGAGAAGTACACACGCACACTCACTCACACTCACACGCACCCTCCCATATATATATATATATATATATATATATATATATATATATATATATATATATATATTTGCGTGCGGAAAATCGACCACGAGGTCGGGCGGTTTCGAATAGTTACCTCTTCAGTAGAGGTATTTGGCCGAAACGGGCTGACCTCACGGTAGTTCCTCTGCTCCCTTAGTACACCTACTCTGTATCATACAATGTATCGCGTACCACTCTGATTTCTGGCTTACCCGGTCCATGTAATGTATACTATATCCCTCTATCTCTTTCTCTCCCTCTCTCTCTCTCACTATACATATAGGTAAGAAAGTCTGTTTCAATGTACTTATCACATTTAATCTGGAGTAAGATATAAGAAAAAAAAAAAAAGGTAATTTATACAACTTTGAATTATAAATCGAAAGAAAGAGCAATATTACATTACAAAAGTGAGAGAAAAATGTTAAAAATTAAAGCATCAATTTTAGAAGATTTTAGTAAATATATATTACAAATGAATGTCCAAATTACTGTCATTTTCCAATCTGAAGTTAGAAGAGTGAGATATAAAAAAACTAAAGGTTTGGTTCAAACATTTGGATTAACAGGTGGGGAGAAGTAAAATTAACACAGCTATTGAAGGCATGGCTATTCGTTAGTATAACTGTAATTCGAAGTCAGCTTTGCATGAGGTCAATACGGGTAAACTACCATACGCTTCGTTAACTGGATAGTGTAAAAACACATATATCACTGTTTGTGTGTGAGAGGGTGTATAAAGTAGATTACTGCTCTAGAAGAAGAAGAAAAAAAGGAAAACACTTTAATCGATCAAGACACAAACAGTCCACATTCCTCGTTTTGTTGCGTTCTAATTAAGATCACAGAGTCGTTTGCAGTTCTTTTGTATATTGAAAGATCACGAAAGAAAAGCGAAGAACATAGGTGTATAGATCCGCCTTCTATGGAACAATAAAAACAAAACAATTAGTGATTTTAGAATCTAGAAATCTTGGCATCCGTGTGGAAGATACTCCTTCACTAACGTTTGAAAAGAATGCCATGCCACATCCCAGACATTATTTGGCGGACGTGTTTAAAGAATGGATGAAAAAAAGTCGGAAAATCGAAGTAACACTCGCATAATATCCAGCGATAAAAATGAAATCTTTTTTATCGTAAATACAGTATAAACCTTTTATGGAAGAAAACAGGATAAAAAAAAATTCAATGTTTCTTAAATACAATTGTGGGGATAGTCTACTTCTAGAAGAAGAAGAAGAAGAAGAAGAAGAGGATAATTCTGATGAAGAAAAAGAAGAGGAAGAAGGGAATTCTCTAATTTCTTTATGTAGGCCAGGATTCGTTCCATTAGGTTGGCCAAAATGTTCGATCGGGTTTTTAAGTGAAAATAATCCACAAGTTTTAAACACAAAGCAATTTATTCAATTAAAGATCTATTTATCGTTTCGTTCCTGTATCTTCTGCCATCTTGCTAACAGATCTATTATTCCCTGCTTAAGAATGTCCTGCCTTTACGAGTGAAAACCTATTCTGGGAGAATTTTTGCATCCTCTTCAGATTAGAAGGTTTTTACATTCAATTAATTTTGAAGAGACCGAAACAGATGGGAATCTGAATGTGCAAGATCGCACTTATATGGAGTATGCGGTAAAACTTTCCAGCCAAGCCCCAGTAATTTCTTCTGAGTATGCAAACAAGTATGTGATCTGGCATTGTCATGATGAAATACAATGCCTTTTGATTAGCAAGTGTTGGACGCTTCTGGTGGATCATTGCGTTTAATTTGTCCAGCTGGATATAGTTCTCATCCGAACCGATAGTCCTGTCCGTGGGAAGAAGCTCGAAAAAAAATAACACCCTTCCATTCGCACTAAATTGAAAGCATAATCTTCTTCGTGTGAAGTCCTGTTTGCAGGTTGTTTGTGATGGTTCGCCGCATCTCCTCCATGAATATTTGCGCTTCACATCGTTATAGAGGACCCTTTTTTCGTCCCATGTTACTATTCATTTAAAAAAAGGATCGTTTTTTTTTATGTTTCTGCAATAGATTGCAGTTCGAAATCTGTTGAGCAAGTTTAGCTTCATTCAATTGATGTAGGACTCAAACATCGAACCTACTGATGCAGATGATTTTCAACACTCGATTTTAATAATGATATATGTAAATATATATATATCACAAAAATCTTCAATATAGTTAATAAATTTAAATGTAGTGTATATTTAGAATGTATATTCTAAACAAACATCCTTTTTCAATCAATTATCGTCTTTAGCCTTCCCGTTGGCAACTCAAAAGAATATAAATTAGTTCCATTTAAACTGCACACACTTACATATTTACACTTCGTTCGGTAAAAGCTTCTTTATAATTCGATTAGTTTGATTCTAATAAACAATAAACGTTACGAGATAAATGTTTGTTTTTCACCGTCTTTATTCATTTCGGTTGTTCCATATATTATGGAAGAATTCTAGTTAAGTTAATACACTAATCCATTTATTATTGAAAGAGTTTACCTGCTTAGAAATGTAATATTCATTGTTCATTTTTTATTATTTTCTTTTTCAATTAACGTACCTATCTTTCTGAAAAGGATATATTTAAATAATAGATTTACATTCGTGATACCATATATATTTATTTATTTTATTTGTTGAAGACTAAATGTAATAAGTGCATATTATTGGATAATGCTTATTGTTAATTTCTAAAATTAATTCAATAAAGTTAGGATTATGGCATTATGTATTATTAATTAAGTTATTAAACCACTGCAGAAGTAATGAATAATTATTGCTAGTTTTGTTACTAAAATGGCTCCTCTTCGATTTTAAAATTCCAAATTACCTATTACTTGTGTTTTTGTTTAGCTACAAAAATAAGGACACACACACACACACACACACACACACATACATATATATATATATATATAATTGGCAGTAGCACTAATATAAGCATAATGGAGGTGTATATGAAATTATATATAATATATTTATGTACAATAAACATATGGGTAGCCTCTCTGCCAGAGAAACATATTTTATCGTAAACGAAACAAAACGAAAAAATATATATACCGTATATTCCCCTATTTTTCTCCCAGAGTTGCTAGTATGTTTTGAGAATGTCAGACAGCACTGTTTAAAGATTTGTTAATCTTTCAATGACTCTGACTCAAAACATTGCATGAAGCAGACTACGAAAATGTTAAGCATGAATATACTGGTGTTCTTCATCAAATTGCATAGTAAAATATTTAAAACTTTGTTTCATATCAGGTTTTGGGTTGGAGATTACGTGGAAAAAGAAACAAAACTCTACGTATAATAATTTGTGAAGTGTTAGATCCACGTACAACTTTCAGAATCCTCACACAAATAAAGAAATAAAAAGTTAACACATACACATTTACAGATTGTGTGTGTGTGTGTGTGTGTGTGTGTGTGTGTGTGTGTGTGTGTGTGTGTGTGTGTGTGTGTGTGTGTGTGTGTGTGTGTGTGTGTGTGTGTGTGTGTGTGTGTGTGTGTGTGTGTGTGTGTGTGTGTGTGTGTGTGTGTGTGTGCGTGCGCGCGCGCGTGTGTAGATAGATAGGTAGTTAAATAAATAAATGAATAGATACGTCATCATATTCTTGGAAAGTAGAAGACATGGAGCTTGCTCTAACTGGGGGCTAAAGGGAGAGATAGAAAAGTGACATAAGATAGAGAGGAAATAGATAGAGTTATGTATTAAAGAGAAGTAAAGTGACCGAGAGCAAGAGATATAAAAGGCCAATAAAAAGCTAACGGAGTTAAGGTTTTTTTTAGACGATAGCAGGGAATAAGCTTTTGAATACAAGGCTAAGTGTATGAGAAGGAAGAAAATGGGAGTAATTCGAGAAAAGTAGTAAAAGAAGGGGGTGAAACTGAACTTCCAAAACTGCACACAGAAATAAGCCCAGTACCTTATATACCTTCACCATACCCTTAGTCTTATCTTTCTCATTTCACATTCCTTCCGTACTCACCTTCCCATACTATATTTTTCCCACAGTTCTCCATTAATACTTGCGTACTCTTACTCATCACCATCTACCTCAATCACAACCAATCTCTCTCTCTCTCTCTCTCTCTCTCTCTCTCTCTCTCTCTCTCTCTCTCTCTCTCTCTCTCTCTCTCTCTCCGTATATATATATATATTGTATATATATATATAATTATTTTATTTTGTTATTTTTATAAAATTCTCCATCGTAACTAAAAACAACGATTGTTGAGAGCTTTCTCCTGCTTACTCCTGTTTTTACCAAAACAATCTTTTCCGAACAAATATATATATATATACAAAATGTTAAAACAATCAAATCTTATTTAATACATTTATTTGCTGACAATTGTTTCTTCCAGAGAGATGTCTGACATCATCAGAGCATAGAGAATGTCTAAACAGGTGATTAAAATCCTAGTCTTCAGAACATTTAGGTAGATACATAACTGTTGTCAGTGTCCTAGACATCATATAGAAAATCGGGAGGTAAAATAATGTTATGCTTCAAAGAACACAATTACAAGGAGCAATGGTGAAAAGTGAAAAATAAGCATGTTATGTATAAAGGTATTGTTTAAGGTAATACATGCGCAAAAGGTACAAGGAAGAAAAAATGTAAGATAGGATAGACATAAGATATCATAGCATTGGAAATCAGGTAACGTTAAGGCCATATAATGCAAGAGTCAATACAATCAATAAGGCATGTATGAGATAAGAGTTATATTATAGCTGAAATAAGCATATAAGCATATAAGTGTTAGAAATGTTTGCATTTTTTAAAATGGTGTGCTATACGGTAGGGAGATATGTGGTGATAAAATAGGTATATGCTATGTGAGATGTAATGCAAAAGTGCGTGATTGAATTAGATAGGTAATTTTCATTCAATCATTTTGATATTTGAGTTCGTATATGTTGGGGTAACTCAGATCTATTAACCAGGGAATTTCCTAAGTTTTAGACGTAATTTTTTTAGATGTGTATAGTTTATAGGTATGTGTTTGGTAAAAATAAATGCCACTGAATTACAGGCCATGTTGTTATAGTAAGTAAATTATACTATGCATTCCTATCTTTAAATTTTCTATTAAGGAATATTAGAGTATGCTTTATGTGCGAGTTCCATTAATAGTTATTAGGCTGTTGATAAGCCGTTGAGTTGTTTTAACTTTACTTTATGAATTTACACAGGAAGTGGTGTTGTCCAGGGGAGTTAATAACAAAGGGAGGTAATTAAGGTTATTGATAAATTAAGGGTTGTTTTATTATTGTAAAGGGATTTTATTATCTATTGAAAGTCATCTTTCATTAATATTTATAAATTATAAAATGTTATTAATGATTATTAATTATATATCAAAAATTATTTGTTATTCTTATCTATTCCAATTGTATGGAGAGAGTTAAACATTTTTCATAACGAGATAGGGGTTTATATAATATATATATGTATCTATAATATATATATATGTGTGTGAGAATATATATATATATAAATTAAAATGAAGAATTAGAAATAGAAGCCAGGACTATCCATCATCAGTGGTCTACTAGCCATCATAGGTATTTCCTCGTATTAACGACCAGATACTTCAGGCTAGCGCGAACAAAAACTAAAATAAGTTATTGGGATAAAAAGAATTGGGCGGAGAAAGAGAGACAGGTAAACAAACACGAATGGTGAGGCAACGTAAAGAGAAGAAAAATGAGAAAATCAAGTCAATGATTCATTTGAACATAAGAACTTGTGAATATTGACGAGAAGACGAAAGACACACCTTAACCGTGCGAAAAGTAAGCGAGGAAAGATTGTGCAGAGAGTTTTTTTATGACAAGATAGGGAATTATATAATATATAATAGAGTAATTAGTGTTATATACACAGTTGTCAGCTATTTAATTAGAGTTATATATTATTTTAAAGGTTGGTATTGAGAGTATATCTGGGTGTCTAAATTATTTATTTATTTGGTTATTGAGAAGAATTAGAATTGTATTAGGTGAGAGATCAAAGAAGGGGTTTATTAATATATATATATAATTAATGGTGCTAATTTGATAACTAAGAAGAAATATTGGACAGGATATATGTTGGTGTTTTTTTAAGTTAAGGTGTAGTTATATAGTTACAAACATCTAATGGGATAAATTTAAAAGTGGTGGTCTAGTATTATCTCCGACATTGGTTTTTATTTTTATTTTTATTAGCTACTTTGTTTGAAGTAGTAGAAAGAGAATCTGTGGTAATGTGGACAAGTGGAAAAAAAATCTCTGATTTCCTATTTAACAGGCTAAGATTAGAATGAATGAGTTCTAGACTCGAGGATGCAAAGGTTAACAAATTTGTTAGGTGGTTTATATGAAGAGGCCTTAGCTATCACTTCCCATTCTAAGGTGTATGGTATATTAATTGATTTTAATGAGTGTATGTATGTGGATAGTGAAGTTACATTACTAAGTCTAGGGTTTCTGAACGAATGGAGGAACGAATTATATCTGATCTTAAAGCTATTCGATGTTGAACCTATATAGACTTTAGAAATATGATTAGCAGTGACAGTACAGGAGTAGATAATGTCTTTGATAAGGCAGTTCTTACTTAATGGGCATGTTCAATTGGTCTACAATTACACTTGTTTTGGTAACTAGTATATTGGTTAAGGGGGTATGAATTTTAGTGGTTATTTCTATTTATACTTCTAGTAATAAGATTATGGTAAGTATTATTATCATTATTATTGGTATTATTACTATTACTTGCAGTATAGTCCTATACTGAGTTATTGTTAAGGCTATTTCTATGTTGGACATTATTAACTTCGTGTAATCTGAAGTACTTTTTAATCTTCCTCTTGTTACTGCTGGCTATATGTTCTGTGTGGTGGAGTAGGAGATTTTAATGGTATTTTTGTTAAATAAGGTGTGGTATTTACGGTTAGTTGGGAAGTTTTTGTCTAAAATAGAGAAGAAAGCTTTAGGTATGTTGGTTGAGATATTTTATTTGAACGGAGGATTAAAAAATGTGTTACTTCTTCTATTCTTCTTATGATTGTTATTTATATTATTGTTTTGTGTGGTGTTAGTTACCTTATTGTTTATATTTTTGTTTTTAACCTAATATTTCTTTCTGTGGTTTTTCTTAGGATTATTGTTGTGGTGTAAGTTAAACGTTTTGATACCCTCTGTATTGGAGTCGGGATTTTCAATACTATGATTATATTTAATTTTATTCATGGCCATGATGTGTGAAATTATACTAGATTGTTTATGGATAGATGACGATTTAGATTTAAATTAAATTTTATCTCTATGGCCCGAACGAGTTAAGGCTTCATTATAGTATTGGGAGTTACAGTTAAATGTAGTCTCGTTGTAAGAAAGACTAGAAATTCTATTAGATACCCCTTTAATGATTGAGGTCAATACAGATTTGGGGTAGTTAGAGTTGGTATTAACATAGAAAAGTTTTTCATTGGATTTATGATAAGGTGTATACGTTTTAGAGTCTAAGTAGAGAGTAACGCCAAGGAAGTTAACATTGTTTGGTGTTTTTATCTAAAGTGATACATAAGTTGATGTTTTTAAATACTTTATGTAATTGTTTTCTAGTTCTTCCTATATTAATTTTTTTTAATCTAGGAGGAAAAGTGCGTCGTCTCGATAGATATCACCGTTAAGGTAAGGTAGATTCTTATGTATTTCATTTAAGAGAAATAAACCAACTAAGTCAGTAACCTGTGCCGAGTCGCTAGATCCCATAGTGATATCGAAGTGGTTGGGTGCATTCTTGCGGGTCCATCATTGGTCTTCAAATGCAATTATGGTTTTCCTGGCCGCATCTACCTGGGATCTAGTAAGTTCACTATTATTCATGGCCATTATTAGTGCATTGGCGGTGGATTGGCAGTATCGGTGGAGGGTCGGGCGCCATGCTTTCCAGCATAGTTACGTCGCTTTACGATCTGAGTTCAAATCCCGCCGAGGTTGACTTTGCCTTTAATCCTTACGGGGTCGATAAAATAAAGTACCAGTAATGCACTGGGTAATTGCTGGCCTTGTGCCTAAAGTAGAAACAATTATTAGTGATTTATTTAAAAGGATTGGTGAAATCGAGGTGTAGTAAGAGTTTATATCTATTTGGATAAATTTCTTATTATTATTTTCATTAATACCATTAAACCATTCGATTACCAGGCTAGCGTTTCCCCAGAGTTAAATGGATTTTTTGCTTAATTTGGAGGAGAACTTTATCATAAATTCTTTTACTAATAATACCAATGTCGGATCTGGTGGGGCAAATTAGTCTAATAGATGGGTTGGTGTTGAAGTCTTCCTTATGGTCTTACAGAGAGAATCGTGGGGGATTAAGGGTGTAAGTTTGAATATATCTCTCTAGTCCTAATTTACATATTAAACTAGGGGCTTCAATATTTATATCGTCTAGGTTTTTATGAAATGTTTCTTTTTGTAGTTTTTATTGAGTTCCTTTCTATTTATTCTCTATATGTATCATAATTGTTTCTACTTTAGGCACAAGGCCAGCAATCACCCAGTGCATTACTGGTACTTTATTTTATCGACCCCGTAAGGATGAAAGGCAAAGTCAACCTCGGAGGCTATATATGTTTTTAGTTTTATCAGCTAGTACTAAGATATTCCTATTTTTATTAAAGTCTTTGATAGTGGAATTTAGGTTATTTAGAAAGCTGTTCTTCTTATTGTAGTATTTTCTGTGTTTAATTTTTTTTAAAAAGTGACACAAGGTCATTTTCAAATGAGACCAATAAGGTATTATGTGGAGGGCTTTTATATGTTTTGAAACCGTATGATTCAAACAAAGGTGCATCCTGGTCTTTCAGAGCGCGGTTCCTATCATAGTGGAAAGTCCTCCATCTAACTCTTTTAATAAAAGAATTGAAACTATTAATCAGTAGTTTTTCACATGCATCTTTAGATGGGATAGGTATGTTCTTTACAGACAAAGGAAGAAAATCGTTGATCAACGTACCGCTAAATTTATATATGTCAGCTCAACAAGGAGTAGATATTAGTAATAATAATATTTATACTTATATATAAATATTATTATTATTATTACCAGTAATGCACTGGGTAATTGCTGGCCTTGTGCTTAAAGTAGAAACAATTATTATTGGTAGAGGGGTCGGAAATGGTTTCCAGCATAGTTACGTCCTTTTACGATCTGAGTTCAAATCCCGCCGAGGTTAACTTTGCCTTTCATCCTTACGGAGTCGATAAAATAAAGTGCCAGTAATACACTGGAGTTATTGCTGGCCTTGTGCCAAAAGTAGAAACAATTATTATTATTACTATATAGAATGAAGAATAACACGGTCGTCTGTACTGTAGGGTTTATTTAAAATATTATCAATTGTTTCATTAGTCCGGTGTGTCTAAAAGTCGCTGATCTTTAGATGTCACTTCATTCGACTTTAATTACTGTCGATACACGATGTATCTTAACTATAATACAGAAAGGATTGTGGGACTGCAACCAGAATATAATTTGTTATCCAGTTTGTAAAATAAGTTGGATTAATTTCAATAAATAATGAATGAAAATTACATAATTTATCTACTAAATTTCGTAACACATGATTAAACATATATTAAAAATATTATTGCACAGTTCAAGACTCACTTCTTTAAAAAAAATTCAAATTTAAATACTTCCGGTATATCTATACTATATATATATAGAGAGAGAGAGAGAAAGAGAAAGATGAATCGATTTGGATTTTTTTCAACATGCTGATGTGTGTGCGTGTGTGTATGTTGTTGTTCTTTGATTTTATAAAATTGCTAGAGCGAGAAAGAGAGATTGTATATAAAGAGAGTAGTGACTGTGACATATATATATATATATATATATATATATATATATATATATATATATATATACGTGTATATATATATATATATATATATATACGTGTGTATATATATATATATATTATATTATATTTTGAGAATAAACTCTCAGTCGTTTACAATAATTAAGCTCCAGGAAGGGGCTCTTCCGAGCAGTTAAATACATTTAGAATATATGATAAACACGAAATGTGTTTATATTGCAACAGACAAAGTTAGCTATTAATGAAATAAACTAATTAAAGTAAATACAATTTGTTTGTCTCGATATAAGTCAATAAAGACAAGCTTATATTGGCAACGGCCATGATTCCTGGACATATTTAAATTTAAAAATTCAAACCTGTTCTGTAGACGAATTTGAATCTCGAAACCCAAATAAGTTTCGCAACGGTGGAATGTGAATTGAAAAATAAAGAGAATCGAAATGGAATAGAAATAAAAGAGTGAAATATCCAAATCTTCTGTGCTTATCAACAGGAATCCAGTAAAATTAGTCTATCTCACATCAACAATTTTGCAGGTCTGACTACACGTGTGCAGGCAGGCCAAAACTAGCTATCCGGCATTCACGGTGCTAGAAATAACAGCCGCTTATGCAGGATTAAGGATCAGCTCTACAATAAAGGAGCTATACATTATATTATATTTTGAGAATAAACTCTCAGTCGTTTACAATATAAACACATTTCGTGTTTATCATATATTCTAAATGTATTTAACTGCTCGGAAGAGCCCCTTCCTGGAGCTTAATTATTGTAAACGACTGAGAGTTTATTCTCATAATATAATATAATGTATAGCTCCTTTATTGTAGAGCTGAGCCTTAATCCTGCATAAGCGGCTCTTATTTCTAGCACCGTGAATGCCGGATAGCTAGTTTTGGCCTGCCTGCACACGTGTAGTTAGACCTGCAAAATTTTTGATGTGAGATAGACTAATTTTACTGGATTCCTGTTGATAAGCACAGAAGATTTGGATATTTCACTCTTTTATTTCTATTCCATTTCGATTCTCTTTATTTTTCAATTCACATTCCACCGTTGCGAAACTTATTTGGGTTTCGAGATTCAAATTCGTCTACAGAACAGGTTTGAATTTTTAAATTTAAATATGTCCAGGAATCATGGCCGTTGCCAATATAAGCTTGTCTTTATTGACTTATATCGAGACAGACAAATTGTATTTACTTTAATTAGTTTATTTCATTAATAGCTAACTTTGTCTGTTGCAATATAAACACATTTCGTGTTTATCATATATATATATATATATCTGTAACAGTCACTATATATATATCAATTGTAACTATAATCGCGCAAACACAAACTTATAAAAATAAACACTCATTGATATACTTTCACACAAATACATTTATACAAACACACATTCACACATATACATTTACACAAACACATACATGCAGTCATGATAGCAGCGTTCGGTGAACTGGAGGTGGGAGGGTAATACAAGTATAATGTTTTATTTATTTATTAACAACACAGTTAAACGCTTCTTTTAAAACTCATTTTTATAAAAATTTAATATAAAGGTTACAGAACGAAGGAGCCAAAGAGTCAGTAACTGTGACGTCCCAGGTAAGGCACCTGCTTCTTGACTAGGAGCACAGAGTAAGACCGTCAAGTCTTTTCCCATCAATTCTGGACAACCCAGACGGTTCCAAAATTGAGGGGATGTTTGCCCAGGCCAAAGCTCTTAGGTCGTAACAGGACAGTGTGTGTATGTGCGCGCGCGTGATTTTGTCGGCGTTCTTAAATTAGAGACATGTGTGTGTGTCACTGTTTTTAAGTTACCGACATATATGTGTGTATCCCTTTCCTTCCTTTTACACACACATATATTCACACAAACACACATACACATTGTGTGATGGACGGTTGGACAGAAGTCCCTCAAATTTATATACATGTGAATGGAGTTCTACTGAAGCAGTTAGAGACGTTCAAATATCTTGGAGCCGTGTCAAAAGCTGATGCAGTAATGCGCCAGCCTCAGCAATCAGAAGAAGGGGGTAGGTGTAAAAGCCAAACTCGCTATCTTCCTGGTATTCCTGCCAACTCTTACCGAGGATCATGAATCTTGAGTAATGACCAAAAGAATACAATTGCAAATAAAAGCGGCAGAAATGGGATTTCCCCAAAAGTCTTTGGAGTAACGTTACTCGATAAAGTGCATAGCTCAGAGACCAGAGAGTCACTCCTGGTAGAGCCGCTACTTCTCCGAATTGAGAGATCACAACTCCGATATTATGAGCATGTGGTTAGAATGTCTCAGTAAAGAATCGCTGGATACATTTTACAGGCAAAACCAAACGGCAAGGGACCTAGAGGTAGACCCTAAGCAAGATAGTTGCATAACATCTATGAGCTTGGCTGGTCTCACTTTGGGATCCAGCTGGATCAGTTAGAGATGTTTGCTACTGACAGACTCACTGGAAGGAGTGTTTGAGAAGGACTCTTCCCCCACGACCCTCTCAGAAATAAGTGGGCGAAGAAAAAGATATTGTCGATTTACTTTTCAATTTACATATATATATATATATTTGCGTATAATACCAATATGAACACTACATATGCTACCAAAAAACCACACGCTGGCGGCTTTTCTTCTAGTATATATAAGAATTTAAAACCCCTCAACACTTATTCCCTGAAAATATCTAATTAATTGCCAGCGATGCGTCTGATGGTGAAAGCAATGTTCCTGTTCTAACAAGCATTCAATATTAGTGGCTTTAAAAACAATGTCTCGGTGATCAGTTAAGAGAAAAATAAGTATACCTCAAAAGAATCTAATAACATTTGAAACCAAATTTCGACCGATCCATCATTTATGTTCATTGTGGAGATCTATAAACCGAAGAGCAAGATTTACGACGAAAAACTTTGTCTAATTAACCATTGGCTACACAGCTTGTGACATCTAAAATCTCAAGATTTGTCCTTTAGCGTGCTAACGCATCTGTACTTCTGTGTACATACGTCTGAAATATACATAACATGCTGTCTTATTCTCCCCCGTTTCAATATAATTATTCATAATTTTATATATGCTGAAATGAACTCACACGCAGACACGTGCACACACACATACACACACATGCACACTGACATAAATAAATATTTGTGTGAGTTTGTGCAACCGCTTGAGGTTTCTAGCCAATTTCTATATACATTAACTCAAACAGACTTATATATACCAGGTGCGCTTCTCAAACCCTTTTTTAATCCTTTTCCTCATAAATATGTGTGTCTGGTGTGTGTGTGTGTGTGTATGTGAGAGAGAGAGAGAGAGAGAATTAGAAAGAGAGTGAGTGGGTGCGTGTGTGTATGTGTGTGCGTGAACATGTGTACATTGAAACGCAAAACCGATTTGCCACTAATCGATATTACCATTTCTTATACCTTACACGACCAATATGAATACTCCTTTGAGTAATTTATATCTCATTTCCACATTCTTCATTGCAATGTTTGTCTAATAGCTATATTAGTTTTGAATGAATAATAGACATTGCAATCTCCTTTAACATAAATAATCCCTAGGTTAAAAACCACATTTGTTTGATTACGCCTTTAACATCGATTCATTTCTCCTTCATATTACCGACATCACATTTTTCCAATTCAAAAACTGTCGGATACGCTTTTAGTATATTCATTAATCCTTCGATTACGGTTAGTGATTTAATCCTTAGTAAGTAACGAATGGCCTACTGCAAGGAGTAATCTTCGGGAATTTTAATACGGCCTGAATGATGAATGACAAACAAAGGCGTATATTAATTTACAACGTTGTATATGTCCCTGACAAAAACATGTACGTTGCAGCGTAAAACTATCTGATTTGAGTAAATGAGGACACCTCAAGGAATCGCACAAACTACTAACTATAACCAATAAATATTGGACAAGTCATTCCTGTTCATCCATTAGTGATTGGTGAAGGCAATGATTTTGACTACGCCGTACTACGTCAACGGAATCGTAACCACAAAGGTGGCCATGAATTTACAACCTGCTCTCTGAATTATAATATAATATAAATTACACATACTCCTAAAAAGTCACAAATTCAATGATTTCACTTAGAGGCTTGTATGGATAAACTTGACACGGAATCCAACGAATCAAAAACGTTTCTATTTAATCAATCTAGGATGTTTTATTTGCTCAAAGCAACAAATCAAGAACAATTAGTAATGCAATGGATTTTAAGAGAGTCGATTCAAATGAAACAAACCTGTAATGCAGTTTTGTTTTATGACTGGCGGGTGTACTGTTTATTTCAGTCTCCTTTTATAAATCAATCTAGAACAGCGATTCAATCACATCCTGACGGGTGTGATCGACATGGTCATTCCACGTCCCGAATATCTACAGTTTAATGCAACTATGATGACCTTCGAGAAAGCCAACAACAGATTAAATATTTGTCTTGAAAGTTGGTTGCACCCCGTCACAAAATCTCTTTATTATATATACAAAAATCAGATAGAAAACAATTAAGATAAATTGCAATGATATTGTTGAGAAGAAAGATAACATCCCATCAATGCAATGGCTTATCAATTTCGTTAGATAATCGGGTAAAAATGTCAGTCGGCTCATGTATTTCTTTTGGGCTTTTATAATCAATTTTCGCACTTGAGTCACAATTGGCTTTCCCATTGAATATTCAGTGTTTATTAAAGTTATGTTAATCGAGTATTTTGGTAAATATATTTGACGATAGACCTTTTGTCATCTCTGCATGTTGGCCTTCGGAAACCTACAAGACATATGTGTCTGCATATTTTAAATACCTAAACTAGGAATGAATGTGATTCAACTTAGATTTTATCGCATGTGTTTGCAGAATATATATTAATACAAAAGTAAGCGTTTCCTACCAAATAAACACAAATTTGACAGAGTAAAATCGAATCAAATGAACGATAACCGAATCGAAATTGGACAATGATCGTCGGGTCATTATGTTGCCAGGAAGAGAGGAGAGTACACATAAATATTAAGATTTGGGCGATATGGCTCGCTCAGATAAATACCGCTGATAAGTAGAAATACCATATATAACTATAGTTTACAATTCTTGGTATAATTTCACGTGTACGATACCGATACGTGCTTACTTGTACATTTACAAATATTACAAATATCCAAATATCCTGCGAAAATTGTAAAGAGCCAAGTTTGCAGTTTTGCGTATCATGTTAAGTATTCGTCTTTTTTCACATGGCAGATAGACATGCGTTTAGGAGAGGACACAGCTGTATGACCTTAGAATATATATGTTGTATATATCATATCACTTTCTAATGATGAATGACAATGAAAATAAAATAAAATCAAATCTATGGAGCCAACAACTGAACTTAACAGTGGTCAATACAAATTGATGTTTGGTATTGAACAACATTTAGATGGTTTATGAACAAAGTTAGATATTCAACATTATTCCGAAACTTGAAATCGATAAAATATTTATTAGTTTCGAGTTAATCGAAATTATCATCGCAAACAAATTATTGATATTTGTCCATGTGAGAAATCACAGCAGAATATGATTGACCTCACTTTAGCTTAAGCAGAAAATCTCAACGTCTTTTGGAAAAAAAAAGAAAGAAATAGGTACTTGGTAGAAACTCCTCGCAATCTGAGGAATATTGCCACTTATTCTACGTTTCTCACAGCAGTAATTATATGAACTACATTCCAGCTATATCATTCTCTTCTGATGGACTTAGTTCAATTATATACAATTATATGTTATTTTACCCACGTTTCAGCCATGGTTGAGCAAGACGTTCTTGCTTTGATCATCAAGAATATATTTCAGTTTTACTTATCACGGTTGAGTGTACGGGTAGTTGAAAAGTATGAAGTCAATTTTTGTGTTGCACTAAGAATGGACAGGTATTTATACAGTGGAACGAGAGCATGCAATAATTATGGCATACCTTCATTTTAACTGACATAAATACTTAATACCACCGACTCGTGAACGGTAGGGTCGTGTCAGGGAGGATTTGCACTCAGTTATATCGCTAATGTCGCAACTAAGGTTGTTTTGCAATTTACAGACCCCTGATAAATTACACGTGCGACTACCAACGGTATGCGACATGTTTTATTCTCTATATATATTTCTAAATAAATATGATAGGGATAAGAACATAGGAACTATTTGGTAATAACCAGAGACTGGAAGGCCGTCAAGATTATTTAGCTGACAATCTCTCGCGAGGTTCCGTGGTTAGTATATTATGACTGACAGTCTGTTATTTTACTTTCCTTGTCAGGATTATTCACCCAGCTTTGAATGTGTAACCTTAAATTATATATATATAGATCATGGCATTGTAAAATATGTAAGCAAATAAGTATTTGTATGACGTCTGAGAACAAGTTTTGGAGAGGGGGTAGCATTATATTTATCGAAAAAATATATTAGGCTGTGTGTGTGTTTCCCCAGACATGTTAATCACAACCTTCAGCAACAGGTCTATAGAATTGGCGTCAGAACTAGCAACAGATCATCCTAATCAATACGAGAAATATAATTTCTCCTTCTCTTCACGATTATGCTATCTCAGGTTGATTTGGCAGATACACTCGGATGCGCACATAGATGCACACATGCATATAAACACTCATAAAGCCAGATAGCTACATACAGCCACTCTCTAACTATAAACAAATTTAATACTTATATGAAATGAATTTACAATTGGATAAATAATGTATGTCCTTATTTAGACAAACCACACCCCTGATAATACAGCCAGTAAACCGCAAAGTCTTTCGGCTATCAGTCTGGGACTAGTTGTTGAAACGGCTAGAGCTCAGCTTATCTGTCACATCCCGACTCTTTATCATACCCTAAGTATCGAGTACTCTGTTGAATAATGGTCTAACCAGTTTCAAACTGAATCCATCCAGATTTATATATATATATATATATATATATATATATATATATATATATATGTGTGTGTGTGTGTGTGTGTGTGTGTGTGTGTGTGTGTGTGTGTGTGTGTGTGTGTGTGTGTGTGTGTGTGTGTGTGTGTGTGTGTGTGTGTGTGTGTGTGTGTGTGTGTGTGTGTGTGTGTGCCTCTGTCTGTGTGTGCGTGTATACAATATTAGAAAAACATGAATATCATGAATTGACATTTATTCTTTTATTTCTACGTTCTCTTCAATACGGTTATAATAGTGAATGCATTTGTAGAACTACAAATTATTAGTTAACAATGTATGTATGTATACATATTACCTACAATCCGTATATCCTCAGGAGAATAAATAATGTATAAATAAGGTTTAACAACCTCACAGGTTTTAAATAACAAAGAAAACTACAAAACATTTAGCGTACCGTGAGCAGTTGGCTTGTTACATAAATGGTATATTTTAAAAGGCCGGGCAAGACAATAGGTTTACTTGTAATTTTTAAGTCATTACAATTTTGTTCGTTTTTCTGTATAGTTAGACTGAAATATGTCGGTTGAAGCTATGATAGTGGAGACTTCTCTAATAGTTTGTAGTCAATGGGTTTATGTACTGTTTATTTATTTAGAATGTTGCTATTATTATTCTTTATATAAAGGGCAGAGGATTGGCAGTACCAGTAGAGGGTCGGACGCCATGCTTTGACGCATAGAGTTACGGCCCTTGCCATTCTGAGTTCAAATCCCGCCGAGGTTAACTTTGCCTTTCATCCTTTCGGGGTCGATAAAATAAAGTACCAGTAATACACTGGGTTAATTGCTGGCCTTGTGCCAAAAGTAGAAACAATTATTATTCTTTATATAGGTAGAATAAAATTTGTTAATTTAGTTGACGGAAACGTTCATATAAAGCAGTAGCAGGCATATATAGTTAGCGTAATATGTAAATAAAATGATATGTAAATAAATATTATATATAGAAAATAAATGTAGCACAATGTCAATGAAGAATGCCATACTCACTAAAAAGAAATATTTTCTTTTAATATTTGACTGTCACTAGTTAATATGGTAATCTCAGCATGTGCTACATATCTTTTCTTTATATATTATTTTTTCATATTCCATTTTCTTACGCTAACTAACTATATCTGCCTGCTACTGCTTTTTATGAAGATATCCTACAACTTAATTAACAAAGTTGTTTTTTAAAACTTGTGAGGTTGTAAAAACTTATTTATACCTTATTTATATGATGAGAAGTAGGAACGAGATGTTTACTCTCGTGTGAAGGTAGATCAGTATCGATTGTGCCCCTTGCTGGAATTGATAGCTCATTAGACACGTGATTTCCTTATTATTATTAACACTCTGCTTTCTATGTGTAATACCAAATATAAAATACCACATTGGCATCCGGACCCACTTAGTAACTTAATACTACACACCAATAAACTACATATATGTGTATATATATATATATATATATATATATATATATATATAGGGAAATGCTCAAGACTCTGACGGCAGAGCTGAAGCCGTTTCGACGGCTAAGAAATAGCCGTCGAAACGGCTTGAGCTCTGCCGTCGGGGTCTTGAACATTTTCCTATTACCCACTCTACTGCCCTAAGTATTAAGTACTCTGGTGCGTTATGATCCACCTGGTTACTTACCACACTTCCTTCGTTATATATATATATTGCCTTCCATAGAGTATAGATTCCATACACTGGTGGTTTTCCCTGTTTTAATCATGGCACACACTCTCTCTCTAGTGTGTTACCTTTTCAACATATTGTATTTTAAAGAGCTCAGGATCCCTTTTCTTTGAGCACATTATTGACAGGCAATAACGAGTCTATGGCTCGGTTAATTTATCGTGATATTTCGCTCCTTATAACAGTCTTTCCTCTCTCTGTGTTTGGTTGACCACACTTCGAGTGGTTTATGGGCTGCCCTTTCTAGCAGCTCGTCCCTCAGACACCACTGGTTCACTGCCCTAAACACGCTGTGGCATCTCTCTACTGCGTGTAGCTGGACGGTCGCTTTAGATTCTCTTAGAGTTGTCTGGAATGTATAGTCTTGCACGCGCTGATGAACCATAGCCTATTCCATTTCAGTCAACTACCTCCTGGCGAAACAGATCTCTTTGGATTTGTACGCGTGTGTTATATAGTTATAGAGGTATGTATATACATTTTAATTCATATTTTTAATTATTGTGTGTCTACCCTGCCTTCCATAGAGTATAGATTCCATACACTGGTGGTTTTCCCTGTTTCATTGATGGCACACACTCTCTCTCTAGTGTCTTACCTTTTCAACATATTGTATTCTTTATATATATATATATATGAAAAAAAGGAAAAGAATGACTTCACTTGTAGTTCTAAATAATTTGATTTAATTTTATATTATAATATTATGAGTTGGTAGATCTAGTAAGTTCTTTGTTAACTTCGGTGGGAAGAATTTTAAAGATTCCTGGTTAACATTCTTGGAGAACTTTCTCGCATTTGTCGGTGGCGATTGTCACACATCACAACACAACCCGATCTCATTTTCCAATATATATATATATATATATATTATTTAGAATAATAATAACTCCAGAAAACCTTTCTGTAGAGTGTTTTTAAAACTATATTCATTGAGTAATCAATGAACCATATTAATGTTTGGTTATATATATATATTTATATATATCGAACTAGACAAACTGAGTCTCTGCAAGTACGTTGAACCTTCCCACTCGCTCGACGAGTTCACGGGACTTGCATTTCTGAAGAACCAGTTTGTATGTCAGAGCCTACACATTTAGTTATTAGTGGTGAGTTCGGGATTATGTGCGGGTGTTAAACAATTTATCCCGGACCAAACAAAATCGTTGGTTTCTTCTCCATATCCTGTGCACAGTGCACAATATTTGCACCCAGTACACGCATTAAATCCAGAATCACATGGAAAGAACAGATGCGACCAGCATCAACACAGAGATTCGTCAACGGGGACCGATCCTTTTTTGTTCTATCGCTAAGGTCTACTAGTGATTTAGTAGCAGTTCTTGCCTGCCACTGTCAACACGTGAGTAATTTTCTGTATATGTGTGCATATATATTATATATGCACACATATACAATTATAAATGTCAAACATTCTTAATATAGTCCTTTGCTCCCTTGCACCGTTTCTTCTTGTTTATTATATATTTCGCCCTTGTCAATCAGCTTTGTGTATCTCTTGCATGATATGTCTATATTTCAAAATTTTATGAATCCATCTTCAACAACAAGTTGACAGATGCGAATCCCTATTGGAATTCAGAAAATATTACATATGGCAGACATAGCAATGACAAAGATACTTCATACCAAATGGCAGTTAACATGAGTATTTCATTGCAGCGATTATGCCAATAGACGGTGTTATCAATATAAATAAACGATAACCTTGTACTGATGTCATGTTTCAAATAATGGTCTTAATGAACTGTATATATTGAAGTCATTCCTTTCAATTTAACTTCCCTTTTGTAATTTGCAATTATAATCTAGCAAATTTGTTTTTTGTTTCCAGATTATCTATAGGCATTTATACAACTACGAACGGCAATATTGGCATACGATTGGGAAGAAAAGCATCATGTTTGTTGTACAGCTTTTGCGATTATTCAAAGGCTGTAAACTTATTATTTTCCTTTTTATTGAAAAAAAATCTTTCTTTGTGATTTTTGTTGCTGTTGATGTCAGTAATGTGTATATCTGAAATAAGTATTTGGCGCGGATGTTTCACGTCTGTTTTCCAACAAATATATAAATGACGAAAAACAATATATAAAATAATATAAAATAGTTTAATCAATGTTATTGCGACTTGCAGTAATTTCGAATGTTGTAGTTCCTGTATTATAAATATATGTAATTCATAACTAGTTTGCTTTTGAGTGTTTAGTTCTCTCTCTTCATCTTTCTGTCATTCCTCCTGACTCTCTATATATTTCCTCTGTCTAATTTTCTCTTACACTCTCTCACTCATTACAATATCCCAAACTGAACCCATATCATATTCTCTCTCTCTTTTTCTCTCACACACACACACGCGCACGCACACACATACACAGACACACATGTACACAAACTAAGTATCTTGCATCGAATATAATTTTGATAAATATATCAGTAAACTAAAATTATTTCAATGTTTTATAAATGATAACCAAATATAACTGCTAATTACTCCTCATCAATGGTCCTCTCTTGTACACAATATATATCGGAGGTTATGAGATCGATTCTCCAGTTTACTCAGCAGTAAAAACGAGTTGCGACATCATTAGTGTGAAGCTGTACTGGCCTTTGCCTTTCTCTTGGACAACATTAGTGGCGTGGAAAGGAGAGAGCGCGCTAAGCATGGATGACTGCTGGTCTTCCACAATCAATCTTTCCCGGAATTGGGCCTCGGAGAGGAGTTTTCTATGTACAAATACCATGATCATTTGTGATAGAATACGCATGCACAGAATACGTTATTGAGATCTCTTTAGTTTAACGTGCTTTACCGCGATCTTTTCCTTTAGTCAATTCCGAGCCTTATTTGATAAGTTTCTATGTATGTATAAATATATATATATATATATATATATATATATACAATATATTAACAAATGGAAACTATATTTATAAAACCATATTTATTTCATTATACATATTTCAAGGGCCACCAGAGCAAACTATGGTGCGCTTTCATCATTACTCCAATAAATTGTTGAGTGCTTTATATTAGTTATAAAAATATTTTGCTTGTTGTATCCCAACAAATTAAATATAACCTCTACACACACACACATATATATATATATGGGCGATTACGCTGTCGAAATATTCGATAAATATTCCGTTGCGGCCGACGCGAAGAGTTAGTTTCGGTTATTTGTTGAAGATTTCTTCATAGAAGCCTCATTCTTATAGCCTGGTCTATTCGATTTTTTATATAGTTAATCATGCTAATTGGGAGAGGAAATGGTATATATTTTATCTTGTGATTCTATAGACATGTTTTATGATATATATATATATATGTATATATATATTATATATATATATGTATATATATATATATATATATGTATATATATATATATATATATATATATATATATATATATATGTATATATATATATATATATATATGTATATATATATATATGTATATATATATATATATATATGTATATATATATATATATATATGTATATATATATATATATATATATATATATATATATATATATATATATATATATATGTATATATATATATATATATATATGTATATATATATATATATATATATATGTATATATATATATATATATATATGTATATATATATATATGTATATATATATATATATATATGTATATATATATATATATATATATGTATATATATATATATGTATATATATATATATATATATATGTATATATATATATATATATATGTATATATATATATATATATATGTATATATATATATATATATATGTATATATATATATATATATATGTATATATATATATATATATATATATATATATATATATGTATATATATATATATATATATGTATATATATATATATATATATATATATATGTATATATATATATATATATATGTATATATATATATATATATATATATATATATATATATATATATATATATATGTATATATATATATATATGTATATATATATATATATATATGTATATATATATATATATATATATGTATATATATATATATATATATGTATATATATGTATATATATATATATATATATATGTATATATATATATATATATGTATATATATATATATATATGTATATATATATATATATATATATGTATATATATATATATATATGTATATATATATATATATATATATATATATATGTATATATATATATATATATATATATGTATATATATATATATATATATATGTATATATATATATATATATATATGTATATATATATATATATATATATGTATATATATATATATATATATATGTATATATATATATATATATATGTATATATATATATATATATATATGTATATATATATATATATATGTATATATATATATATATATATATATATATATATATATATGTATATATATATATATATATATGTATATATATATATATATATATATATATATATGTATATATATATATATATATATATATATATATATATATATATATATATATATGTATATATATATATATATATATATGTATATATATATATATGTATATATATATATATATATATATATATATATATATGTATATATATATATGTGTGTGTGTGTGTGTGTGTGTGTATAAGAAAACGGAAGTAAGTTGTTATGGAGAAAAGGTGAAGTTGGAAATAGGAATAGCACGAAAAATATATTTTAGGGTCTCTTTTTTTCCTTTCTTTGATTTGTCGAAGTGAGAGTATTGAAAAAATGAGGGGGAGAATTCTTTTAAAAAAGAGTTTTATAATGTATATAAAGTATTACCGGTTTTGACGTATTATTCAAATTCATCTTATCAAATGTTGAGTATTACAATTAAAAAGAATTAATAAGAATTAAAAACTAAAAATTAAAGATTTAAAATTAAGAGGTAAGTT
>OZ024742.1:138407637-138417637 GCA_964016885.1 Eledone cirrhosa | reverse complement strand
TCAACAAAAGCTGGGGTTTACTTTTAGCTAGGTACTTCTCCTGTAGTTGTCGTACAATGAAAAGGGCGTCTGTTGTACTTTTACCTGACACAAACCCGAATTGCATTTTGTCTAGATCAATTTGCTCTCTGATTAGTTGCGCTATTACTTTTTCTGTGACCTTCATGACCTGGTCAATTAATTTAATGCCTCTATAGTTTACCCTATCTAGGGCATCACCTTTACCCTTGTAGCAGTTAATGATGATGCTGCTGCGCCAGTCCTTCGGAACGACCCCATTCTGTATGACTTGGTTTACTATCCGGGTGACCATAGTGTATCCCACCGTTCTAGATGCTTTCAGCATTTCGGCAACTAATTCCGAAGGCCCGGCCGCCTTGCCCGTCTTCATGTCTTTGATCGCCTTACTTATTATACTACCTTCAACTTGCACTGCTGGTCCCTCTATTGGGTCGATGTGGGGGAGACTGTCTTTCTCCCAATTATTCTCCCAATTATATATACATATGTATATATATATATATGTATATATATATATAAATAAATACATTATCGGAGAAAGCTTTTTTGCGATACTCCGGCCAAATTCCAACTCGCTCAATGTATATATATATATATATATATATATATATATATATACGTATATATAAAGGTTTACATATATATATATATATATAAAGTCATAGATATTTATGTGTTTTGCAACGGGTCACTTTGTGGCAAAATGAAGAATTAATAAATTAAATAATCAGAGCTATATATCATAAAACATGCCTATAGAATCACCAAATAAAATATATACCGTTTCCTCTCCCAATTAGCATAATTAACCATATAAAAAATCAATTAGACCAAGCTATAAGAATAAAGGCTCTTATGAAGAAATCTCCGACAAATAACCGAAAGCAGCCCTTCGCAGCGGTTGCGACGGGGTATTTATCGAGTATTTCGACAGCGTGTATAAATCGACCAGATATACAGTCAACTAAACAGAATTAGGTGTAAAATAAACTAGAAGAAAAGTGAACATATTTAGTTACCTCTACCATGGTTTCGTCCGCATTTTAAGATATCCGATATCATTGGAAATCTAGTGTTTCGGACTCTTCAGGAGTTAGCTCAAATTTAGACAATTAATTTTCCAAAGTGATCGCGCCAAGAATACATTCAAAAATGGCTAAGAATCGTGACGTGAAAGCGGTCAAATTAGAAAGGATCTGATTAGTTGCTTACGGCTTGTAGGCTTTTTGCTAGAAAGCGCAGCCCAATACAGCCAAAATTGTATCTCAACCTAACGGGAGATTATTACATATAAAGATTTACATATATATATATATATAAAGTCATAGATATATATGTGTTTTGCAACGGGTCACTTTGTGGCTCAATGAAGAATTAATAAATTAAATAATCATTATATGGTTAATTATGCTAATTGGGAGAAGAAACGGTATATATTTTATCTGGTGATTCTATAGGCATGTTTTATAATATATAGCTCTGATTATTTAATTTATTAATTCTTCATTGAGCCACAAACAATCTCAAACAGCGGAGAGCTAGGTTCTATAAGGCTTCTAAATATAGCAGTTAACAGCTACAGGAAACACGTAACATCGGAAGAGGAGTGAGGCAGTGTAACCATTCGTTGTAAGGAAACGTTGTGGCTGGAATTTAGAATAATGAAATTATTAACCAAAAGATCTGAACCAGGGAAATAAAGTACAACCAGACTTACAAGAAAATGCAGATCGAACTGAACAAAATACCTTTCATTTACCCTCGTATCTCTCCGTATATATATATATATATATAGGATGTCCCAGAAAATTTATACAAACTTTAATTAGAATGCTTTTGAAGTGTGTGTACATTTTTGTGGGACACCCTGTACACCCCCCCCCCATATATATAGGGAGTGTAACGTGCTGTTACTGTAGGTTCGCCCAGATGAGCACTCGATGCATAGATACACGTCTGTAACGAGGTGTAGAGCTAATCAGAGCGTAAATATAATAATAAATTGTTATGTCCTCATTACGTTTATTGAGTAGTGTCACGCGTGTTGGTATTGATCAGCTCAAGGTTCGATCTGTATCGATCTGGCCCGACTCTGGAATCAAAAGCTCGTCCGACCACTGTTATGGCAACGGCAGAATGGACAACAGCGAAACGCGCGTCAGAACTAAATAAAAGAAATGCAGACATAACAAATCGTCCTTTTATTATTGTTTATATATATATATATATAGTTGAAAAACGAATAAACAAAACACAGGAGGCAATTTTTACACAGTTATATTAGGTTAATGTCCGGTGGAAGTGGAAAAGAAATATATATATGCTTCTGTGTGTGTATTTGTGTGAGCAAACGTACATAAACACATGCGCACACTCAAATATAACGAAAAGCACAAAATAACATTTATATGACTGAAAAGAAAAACACTAGAAATATTCAATACAATTATCAATTAATCTGGCATAACGATCGTAAGAGACACATTTTGAAAAGAAATAACGTGCATTGGATTTGATGATGTATTTTGCCAACAATTGAAATTCGTTCAAATTTTTTACGAATTATCTCTTTCGTTTATTCCTGGCTAATCTTTATTATTTCTTCGGTTTTTGGCTTCTTCACGTTTTGTTTTACGTTTTGAATATATTTTTAATTTCCTCATCAGTTTAATTTATGGTCAGTTAGCTGACATAACAACAGAAAAAGGAAGCAATTTAAAATGAAATATAAAACCAATGCTACAATTTCAAGAAACAATTAAACATTTATAGTAAAGAAGAATCTCCTTCATTCTGTCAGTCATTTAATCCTTCACTTGCCTATCGTCTTACCCCACCTACTCTAACTCACTCACTAAATATCTCCAGCAAATAATTCTTCATTCAGGCAACGTTTTTTGCATTCATCTCACTCTTCTCATTTTATCTCTCACAACCGTTTCACACACAAGCTAGCAGAAGACCACGCTAGACAAAGTGTATGTATAAAAAGGGAATGATCACAAGTGGAATATAATTGCACATAACATCATTCAACTATAACTCTCTGTTCGAGTGGGTCATGGTGCCCAAACACTGAATGGTAAGACTTCGTCAGGTGGTGGTATTAAGTTAGACAGGGCCGGGGCCAATACTGGCTGAAACCTATCAGAGTTATCAAAGTTATAAAAATCCAGGATCAAAATACACACACACATATATATATATATATATATATATATATATATTTGTGTGTGTGTGTGTTTATTTAAGTTTGGAGGTTCACCACTGGATAGAACTGGTCATTCCGTATAGCCAACCATGATGTAATATTGAAGGAATTTCACCAGTCCGGCATCCTCTCATTTTACTCAATTATATATATATATATATATATATATTTATTAAAATAACAGATTAAAGTTTAAGCAAAGAATCGCTGCTTTCACCCTTAACGGGATCTTCTGAAACTAACAAAGTCAATCCGTTTCGACGGCTAATTCGGTGCGTTATGGTCCACCTGGTTCCTTACCACATTTCCTTCGTTATATATATATATATATATATATATATAAACGGAAAAAAAAAATGTATATATATATATATATATATATATATATAAACGGAAAAAATGAAACGAAATTTCATTTCCCACTCTTAGTACGGCTGTTACTTAAATATAAGTATGTACACGTACATACATATATGTATACAGACGTACAGTTGTATCTATATATATATATATATACATACATGCACACATATGTATATGTACGTATGGATTCACCGAACATTTATTATAATGCTCGGTGTGTTTGTAAACAAATATCCCGTATTAATCCGTAGTGTCCAGCAACCATCGTTGCTCGTTTGTTCAACACTGACAAAGGAACGCTGTACTAGTTTCAAGCTTATTAGCTATCGCCAGCAACGAATACCTTCCTGCCAGATTGTTGACGTATATACTTACCTTATGCATATTAACTGCTGAGTAGCCCAATTTGCATATCGAGTGGGTTAATCGGCCGGGTGCACCGAAAACGATAATCGGAAAAAATTAAACGAAATTTCATTTCCCACTCTTAGTACGGCTGTTACTTAAATATAAGTATGTACACGTACATACATATATGTATACAGACATACAGTTGTATGTATATATATATATATACATACACGCACACATATATATATATGTACGTATGGATTCACCGAACATTTATTATAATGCTCGGTGTGTTTGTAAACAAACATCCCGTATTAAGGCGTAGTGTCCAGCAACCATCGTTGCTCGTTTGTTCAACACTGAAAAAGGAACGCTGTACTAGTTTCAATCTTATTAGCTATCGTCAGCAACGAATACCTTCCTGCCAGATTGTTGAACGTATATACTTACCTTATGCATATTAACGGCTGAGTAGCCCAATTTGCATATCGAGTGGGTTAATCGGCCGGGTGCACCGAAAACGATAAACGGAAAAAATTAAACGAAATTTCATTTCCCACTCTTAGTACGGCTGTTACTTAAATATAAGTATGTACACGTACATACATATATGTATACAGACATACAGTTGTATGTATATATATATATATACATACACGCACACATATATATATATGTACGTATGGATTCACCGAACATTTATTATAATGCTCGGTGTGTTTGTAAACAAACATCCCGTATTAAGCCGTAGTGTCCAGCAACCATCGTTGCTCGTTTGTTCAACACTGACAAAGGAACGCTGTACTAGTTTCAAGCTTATTAGCTATCGTCAGCAACGAATACCTTCCTGCCAGATTGTTGAACGTATATACTTACCTTATGCATATTAACGGCTGAGTAACCCAATTTGCATATCGGGTGGGTTAATCGGCCGGGTGCACCGAAAACGATAAACGGAAAAAATGAAACGAAATTTCTATTCCCACTCTTAGTACGGCTGTTACTTAAATATAAGTATGTACACGTACATATATATATGTATACAGACATACAGTTGTATGTATATATATATATATATACGCACATATATATATATGTACGTATGGATTCACCGAACATGTATTATAATGCTCGGTGTGTTTGTAAACAAACATCCCGTATTAAGCCGTAGTGTCCAGCAACCATCGTTACTCGTTTGTTCAACACTGACAAAGGAACGCTGTACTAGTTTCAAGCTTATTAGCTATCGTCAGCAACGAATACCTTCCTGCCAGATTGTTGAACGTATATACTTACCTTATGCATATTAACGGCTGAGTAGCCCAATTTGCATATCGAGTGGGTTAATCGGCCGGGTGCACCGAAAACGATAAACGGAAAAAATTAAACGAAATTTCATTTCCCACTCTTAGTACGGCTGTTACTTAAATATAAGTATGTACACGTACATACATATATGTATACAGACATACAGTTGTATGTATATATATATATATACATACACGCACACATATATATATATGTACGTATGGATTCACCGAACATTTATTATAATGCTCGGTGTGTTTGTAAACAAACATCCCGTATTAAGCCGTAGTGTCCAGCAATCATCGTTGCTCGTTTGTTCAACACTGACAAAGGAACGCTGTACTAGTTTCAATCTTATTAGCTATCGTCAGCAACGAATACATACCTGCCAGATTGTTGAACGTATATACTTACCTTATGCATATTAACGGCTGAGTAGCCCAATTTGCATATCGGGTGGGTTAATCGGCCGGGTGCACCGAAAACGATAAACGGAAAAAATGAAACGAAATTTCTATTCCCACTCTTAGTACGGCTGTTACTTAAATATAAGTATGTACACGTACATACATATATGTATACAGACATACAGTTGTATGTATATATATATACATACACGCACACATATATATATGTACGTATGGATTCACGGAACATTTATTATAATGCTCGGTGTGTTTGTAAACAAACATCCCGTATTAAGGCGTAGTGTCCAGCAACCATCGTTGCTCGTTTGTTCAACACTGAAAAAGGAACGCTGTATTAGTTTCAATCTTATTAGCTATCGTCAGCAACGAATACCTTCCTGCCAGATTGTTGAACGTATATACTTACCTTATGCATATTAACGGCTGAGTAGCCCAATTTGCATATCGAGTGGGTTAATCGGCCGGGTGCACCGAAAACGATAAACGGAAAAAAATGAAACGAAATTTCATATGTATGTACGTGTACATACTTATATATATATATATATATATATATATATATATATATATACAAATTTAGGCTATCATTTATAGCCGATCCACACGCCACTTTGGACGTCTCGCAAACGAGGTGAAATATTCACTCGTGTAGCATTTAGCTGTTTGATCTTAACTCTTGCTGATGATGCCTACGGATTATCTGTTACAAACACAAATTTCAGGGCGAAACAGATTAAATCTCTAATCTGTCCGGGAGATGAATAATTATTGAAATGGTCAGTACAGTTTACTCTTTATCCTGTATTTTCTGTTTGCTTCAGGTTAAATCTGTCAAACCAACGCGGTATCTCAACCACCGTAATTTTAAACACACAATTTACTGTGTTTATTACTACACACACACACCACACACATATATATATATATATATGTGAAAAATAATTAAGTCAAATATGTAAAATTTGGCTTCGTTTATTATAAATTAAAAATTACTGCTATATATATTTCGGTGACAGCCATCATTGGCTGTGTCCTCTACAGGCAGTCCGGATTGGTGTGGAAAAGGCAGATACACATGTTATTGAACTGTGCTTTACTCCGAAATACATCGAAATGTCCAGCTCCTGGGTGAGTTTACTCCGGAGTAAACAAACCAACCTGCGTACTTCGTCAAGTACTCCAATCTGCATATACAAAAAAAAAAAAAAAATATATATATATATATATAAAAATATATATGATATATCTGCCGGACGCACGAACGGAAGGACGTGTTTTTGTTCCCAGTGGCTTATCATAAAGTCAAATTTCATCTGAAGATGCCGTTCTCATATCAACAACAAATGCATGAATTACATCTTGGACTGCATGAGAGAACCGTTGAAATAATTATCATGAATAAACAATTTATCTAACATCAGCATGTGTTTTAATGATATTAGATATATATATATGTGTATATATATATAGATATGTGTATATATATATATATATATATATATATATATATATATATATAATTTTAATTATATCTCATATAAAATAATACTACTGGCTTTCCACAAAATACATATAGTTAGCACCCCAAACACAAAATTGGGATTATACTAACGTATATCCTAATGTTTGTTGAGTGAGATGGTAGCCAGTCAGAGTTTAGCTTAAAGCTTTCTCTGTTATTGTGTGTGTGTGTATGTGTGTGTATATATATATATACATGTGTGTGTATATATATATATACATCCTCATACTTGAACAGCTCTCTATCTAAAATCTGTAATCTCTGCCTAAATGAAAAATTTACCATTATCTCTAACCTAGATATAATAAATAGACGTACAGATTTGTTTTCTATCTGCCTGCATAAATTCCATAGAACTTTTCACAATACAGTTAATATTCAATTCTTTATCGATTTAGAATCTTTTCTCAAAGGCACATATACATACACCTCTTTAAAATATACCCATCTACCTTACTTTAAAGGGCATTATACACTCTATAATACTTGTTTACTCATTACCCTCATTCTATCTCCACCTTGTAAAATCATAACATATACATTTGTTGTTTTGACGTTAGAATATTCATCCGCAATCATTATTATTTTTTCTCTCTATCATAAATCTTTTTAATCTCAATTTCATCCTTAATTTATTATTTTTTTCTCCCCATCAACGAACTCATTATTAATACATATTAACTCTTTATTCGCATATATTATCAATTCCTTCAATATACAAACTTTAACTCCACATTATTTTTCTCAAATCCTTCTACACACAAACCTTAATAATTTTTCTCTTCGTTAATTTTGAAATTGCCACAATATCTTATCAACATACATTTCTTTTTTTGACGTTAGAATATTCATCCACAATTATTATTTTTTCTCTCTATCTTCATACATAAATTCCCTTCGTTAATTTTCAAATTCCTTTAATTTATACATTATCTTCCAACGGTTCCCAACCTCTCTATGTAAAACTATATATCTTTTTCTCAGTTATAAAAACTATCTCTTTCTCTCTATCACCCATCTCTCCCTCTCCACCTTCACTCTCATCTCCTCCCCCTTTTTTCATCCTTTCCACCCCCCCTCCCTAAATAAAATATTTTTTCCTCGCACATATCCTCCCTTCGTTAATCTTCAAAAATTTTTTTTAATTTTTAATTTATACATTATCTTCCAACGGTTTTCAACCTCTCTATGTAAAACAATATATCTCCTCTCAGTTATAAAAACTATCTCTTTCTCTCTATCACCCATCTCTCCCTCTCATCTCCTTCCCTTTTTCATCCTTCCCCCCCCCCCCTCTCTAAATAAAATATTTTTCCCAATATCACACATCAATCTAAAACCACTTTTCATATGTTGATTTAAAACTGCACTATCCACAAGTGTTTTTTAGCCTTCATATCATGTTCTCCTGTTTTATCTGATGAAAACACAAATATTATTGCATGATGATGTTTGTTTTTGAAATGCGCATAATAAAATACATGGAACTACTTTAACCATCTTTTGATCTTGATCTTATATATATATATATATATATATATATATATAAGATCAAAAGATCGTGTCCCAACGACTTTTTTTAGCCGTTGTTCGCACCAACCCGAGGCATATGGCCCTTAAAGCGATGAAATGCCCAGGACGGTTGAAGGGTCACTGATGAAGGACTCACTTTTTCATATATATATATATATATATATATATATATATATATATATATATATATATATATAAAATGGTGAAGGCGCATGGCTGAGTGGGTAGAGGATTGGATTCACAATCTTGAGGCTGTGAGTTCGAATCCTGGACCGTGTGTTGCGTTAGCTTCTTGAGCAAGACACTTTATTTTACGTTGCTCCTTCTACCTGGAGTTGCGACCGATAGATAGTATTAGCAACTGGAAAGACCGACGAAAACATTGTTTCCTCGGTCCGATTTGACGAAAGTCGATCGATAAGAAACAAAGAAATATATTTATATATATATATTATTCATATGTATACTCGCACGCATACATACACGCTGATTGCTTCATCTTTACATGTGATTACCGTCTCCTTATGCATCCATATGAACCGTCCCAACTCCAAACGTCCGTTCATTGCCTCTTAGGTGACTTTTAAGTCCAGCATTAGATTTACACGGTCTGCAGCAAATGTGACAGACAAAATATGTGCCCTCTATTGGATTGATTGGGTCAGTTGTTTTATGTCATCCTTATGTACCCTCACATGCCTTTCAAGACCAGAGATTGATTTGCAGATCTTTTAGCACACAACGCAATTTGTCTCACCTAGCATTGGAGGGACAGAGCCGCAAACAGTTGGCTTTTTATGTGATTTTAAATGAGTGATGCACCCAGATTTAGAGAGCATGAGACGACCACACACCTTATAAATCCAGCTCCCTATATACTTATTGAGGTTCATACTGTGCCCTTTTCGAAGCTGACATTTAAAATTTTCATAGTCAAGACATCTCTCATCAAACATTCTGCAGCCTTCCTTCACATGTCCTCTCCATTTACCCCTCTTTAAAGCAAGCACCACTTCCTAGTTCTGAACTTCAAACTGTAGATCTTCAAAAGTCAAATAATAAAAAAAGGTAAAATGCAAAATAAAAAATAAGATTTTTAAAAGTTGTAAAGGTTTTAAAAGGTTTTTAGAATATTAAATTTGTTAATCAAATATATATGTACATACACAGACAAACGCAATCAATGCTACACACACCCATCCAAGATATATACATATATATATACACATTATTGGATGGCCATTGACTCATATTTGTCAGGTT
>OZ024742.1:138390137-138402637 GCA_964016885.1 Eledone cirrhosa | reverse complement strand
AAATATATATAAGCAACGACACGAATCCGTGAATTTGCGTGAAAAATGAATCTGGTAATGTAGACGAGCTATTCTAGTATTCATATTTCGAATCTTAAAGCCGTTTATACTCTGATAAATTTAACGATATAATGATTCTGATGTCACGATTATGTAATAATTAATCTCATAAAACAGAGAAATGTTTGTAATGTTGTTGATTTTTAGGTGTTGTGCCAATATAAAATAATTGTATGTTCATTTTCTTTTATCCATCCACAGCTGATAAACTCCTTCAGAACAATAATGTGTGATAATAAAATATCTCATTATAACATTTTCTTAATTGTCAATAAATATAGAATATGTAGCTATTCAGCTAGTTACATTATTACTTAACACATTGTAATTAAAATAAAATTATGACCAGATCAGGCTTCTGTAAACCAGTATAATCTGCTTTACAGTCGAATTGACGGTTATTAATGCAGCTTCCCCACCTGACCATAGTCTGGGTTAAATAGCTTCACCAACCGTCAATTGGACAAACGTGGTGAGTATGGCTCCACCCATGACATGACCAAAATAAAAAATAAAAAAACCGATGGAGGTCAAACTGGGAGGGAGCAATTCCCCCGACTGGGAGGGAGATGACACTGGATTGGATTGAAGTAACATATATTAAAAATCATCTCGTGAAAGTAACATACTCAGGAGTGATGTTGTGCTAAACAATAACAAACATATCCTATTTGAATCAAAATATGTCGACTAGAAGAATTATTCATAGAGCAGAAAATTTAACCTGAATTGTTTATTGATATATATGTGTAAAATCCTGACAAATGTATCAGAGGCATTTGTATTACAGTTAAATGTTATACAAACACGTTTTCTATGTTTTACGAGTAAATAATGTAATAGATGCGCAGTGGCTGGAATTGCACGTAGTTACGGCGTGGTTGGCATTATACGTGGTTATGACTTGGTGGTTATGATGTATAGAATTGAGAAACTCTATTTATCTAAAATGTCATCAATTTCTCTTCACCGAATCTTTAGTTATTATTCATCCTTCCTAATTTGATTGTTAAATTCAAAAATGAGTAATTTTATTTCGTTAAAAAAGATTCCGTAAGGTAAAACTGAAAATTTACTTGTCTGGCAGATTCAATGCGACATAAATGAATGTTTAATTAACTTAATACACATTTCAATTCAATTCAGCACATATACATGACACGCGGACAGCAGCTGATGTTTTCTGTTGGACTAGAAATATTTATTACATTATATAGTAATTTTACGACGTTTCCTAGTGCGAATCGAATGGATTTATGAATATAGGTTATTTACGATCTAAATTCGGAAACATAATCTAACGACTTGGCAGTATTGGTAAATGGTCGGACGCCATGTTTTGCAGCAAAGAGTTACGGCCCTTTATGGTCTGAGTTCAAATCCCGCCGAGGTTGACTTTCCCTTTCATCCCTACAGGGTCGATAAAATAAAGTACCAGTAATACACTGGGATAATTGTTGGCCTTATGCCAAAAGTAGAAACAATTATATTGGATGAATAGGTAAAGAGAGAGAAAGAGAGAGAGAGAGAAAGGAATAGACCCCAGTACAAGACTAGCACATTTTTTATCGACTTCGAACGAATGAAAGCTAAAGTGGATAACGAATATGTATAGCATGTCTTTAGAAAAAAACCTATTGATATTAATAATTTTAACTTGCTAAAAAATTGATAATAATAGACCAATTTTCGTCCAACATTATTCTTCATATTAGACCTCAAATTCTGAATATTGAGTTCTAATCCCACCGATGTTAACTTTGCATTTCATCCTTACGGGGTCAATAAAATAAAGCAGCAATGATGCACTGGGGTAATAGCTGGCATTGTGCCAAAAGTAGAAACATTTATTCTTAATATTAGAAATTATTTTTAAGTAACTAATTATTAATTAATTTGGAACAGAACTAACGTAAACTAAAGAGGTATTGTTAACGATCAATGATAACAGTCGCTCTGAATAACCATGTAGCCTAATATAGCCAAGTGAAATCGAATTTTTAGTCAATCCTGAAGCAAATACATTATATTAGCGAGATTGAATGATGCAGAAACAATTCAGATTTAGTTAATGCGTTATGTTTAGTATCAAATGAAAGGCGATACTCAAAAATCACACTTGTTCTTCGTTGTCAGGGTGAGTAGAAATGTAATATAACACCAGTTATAAAACTCTTACAGCGTAAAATTTCTGAATAATAAAAATAAATGAAGTAACAAATGAAAATGTCAATGGCATTCAAATGAATAACATTTCTTTTTTATCCAGGCAATGGCTTCAAGTTTTCTGTCTTAAACAGAAATATTATATCAAGAGGAACAATACAATTACTGAAGTCTAATTGAAATACTTGTAGACACCAGCACGATTATTTACGTCTACCTAGATTATATATAACTGCATAAAATGAAACGAACACAAGAAAAGAGTCAAGCTAAATAATATGTTTAGTTCTGGAAGTGAACAGAAAAAACAACTCTTTAATTCAGAACAATTGAAATTACGTTTTACATTTCTAAATATCTTTGTGTTTATAAACTGAGGCTTCGTGATTTCAACAAATAATCGTTACCTTTTTGAAGTAAATACTTTTATTAAATATATTCTTATTAGCTAAAATCTTGATGTATATATAATGTAACCTCAGTAAAAATTTTCTTACGTGCTGTTTAGAAATACATTAGAAGAAAAAAAGAAAAAAGAAAGAAATATGTGACTTTCTATTTAAATTATTTCTATTAGCGAAGATAGTGGAAATTGAATATCTCTGTTTAATGGATTTTTGAACCGGGTTCAATCCTGTGTTTTATCTGTTTCTTTAAAGTTTCCAATATAAGAAAGAGTAACTACCCCATCAATATAATTTCACCATAAAGCGTTTTGTTTTCCGATGATGCATATGTCTCATCATATAATTCAGTTATCTATAATTTTTTTAAAATTACAGCATTCGAAGAGAGTAATCTGAAATAGATTAGACTGGATGGTTCCATTATAGGTACTTCTCACTTTCAATGTATCCTCGATAATTTAACAGGAAACCAATTTTAAATTTGGTTATATACTTGCATGAAAATTACACATTTTGCTTCCGAATTTAAGCTCAGAAACATAATTTTAAAATGCACGATAGCATTGGTATTGGGTATGGATATACTGGCTGTGGTGAATGTATGTACACTCACGTATTTGCTATTGCGGAGAAATTAGAAAAGCCTATTCAAAATCGTCGTTTTGGGCGAAAATTATACTAGACCTGAAAAATGCGCAAGCTCAAAAGTGCCACAAAAGTGTGGGACTAGAGTCGTTGCTCAAAAATATTGTAATCATTATCTATCGTACACATCTGTGGCATCCTTTTATAAAATAGAGACTCATAACGAACTCAAGATGACACAATAATTATTTAAGCTAATGTTCAATATCTCATATTAGATGTTTAGTAATGATTAATACGAAATGCACTTAAACCGAATTCTGTATTATAAATTCACTTAAATAATTATCGTGTCGTCTTGAGTTCGTTATGAGTCTCTTTTTTATAAAAGGATACCACAGAGTGTACGATAGATAATGATTACAATATTTTTGAGCAAAATCTCTAGTCCCACACTTTTGAAGGTTTATTATAACATTCTGTGGTTCTTTTGAGCTTGCGCTTTTTTCAGGTCTAGTTTAATATTTTTTTAAGGCAACGCTTGTAATAACTCTAGTTAAACATGATATACATTAATAATAAAATATCGTTGTAATGTAATTAGATTATATAATTGTTATTTTATAAATGATCTTATAAATATTATTGTATGATGTATAAAAATATTTTCAGACTTTTAATATAAACAACTACAAAAAGCAATCAATATTAAATAAATATATTTTACATAATAATTGTTATAGTTGAATTAATAAAAAATAAATATTACATACAAATAGTTTAACATATTAATAAAAAAAAACATCTAACATAATAATAATAAAATAATCTCACATAAAACGAACAATAATATGGACAAATCTACAAGTAAATAGGATACAACCAATATTATAAGCATGTTATAACGAGCTGAAAAAAAAATAGTTAATATAAATTTAAAAAATCATATATAAATTAACAATATATATATTATAACAATAATAACTTACCAAAACGAGAAAAATATTTTGATGATAAACGACGAAATACAGAAGGAAGATTCGAAAGCGAAACGATAAATAAACGTGCAAACAAAATGGCGGATGCTTTTGAGCAAAAATTACTCTCGTTGGTTGATTAGCCAATAAGACGATGAAATTAGCCAATAAGACGATACATTACAAAACATGTTTGGCAGCGCTCACCACGGCCAGCGTCACCCCTTGAATTTTTTATTCACAAGCTACGCATATATGTCAGACACGCAGACTTAAAACATTGTGTTGTTAGTCACTGCGTGTCTAACAGATAATCAAAATATGAAATTTTATATACTAAAATATCCAGATTAATGTAAATCATTTATATGATATGATTTATACATAAGCTTCATGTTTTGTGCTGCATTGTGAATATTATTGTTGAAGAAATTCAAAAGGCACAAGAAAGAAGTAGGATACAAGGGATTGAGGAGAAAATTCAGTTGTCCTTAAATCCTCAAATATCCGATGTGTGATCGTAGCCAAAGACTTATATACTATCGTCCCTATGTTTAACTGCTCCGAATGTGAACCGTAAGTGAAATGAAATTTTCTCTCTGGAGAAAACATGGATTTGTGATTTAGAAAATAGAAATCTGGAATGAAAAACTATTTCTGTTTGGATTACTAAATTTGTTTTCGAATTTTCGTCATTGCAAATTTAGCAAAATTGTCTTTCGAGGATATTTTATTTGGCTCCAAATTAGTTCAGGATTACAATTTCGAAAAGAAAAATGTATACTGATACTTTTAAATTCCGATTAGGTATGGTTTTAAAGGTAAACGTTAAGGACATAGAGAACGTCTGCAATAAGTGGACTAGGGATCATGATGTCGGGGTTTGATTTCTGGACAGTGAGGTGGGGGCGTTGAGTTCTTGAGCATAGCAATTTTACGTTGCACCAGTATATTCAGCTGAAAATGAGTACCAATAGTGGTTGGAGAGTATCCCTGCGGGAGTCATGTACTATCAGTCGTTTAATGCCTACAAAACCGTATTAAATAGCGGATTGCTGGGCTTTGGATTGACTTGAACTTATTTAGATAAATCAATATATATTTACATAAAAAGACACAGACACATACACACGTATATAATTATATATATATATATATATATATATATATATATATATGTATGTATATATATATGTATGTATGTAAATGCATATATTTTTTATTTATGTATAGGAGATATATTTGTGTAGATTGCATGTTCCTGTCTGTATGTCTCCATGTATGAAGAACAACTATTGTCTTAGAGAAATCAGCATCTTAACGAACAGGAAAATATTTGATAACCAGTCAATTAGATTTGTTGTCATACAACCAAAACTGAGAAAGGCTGCTATAATAGCACAAGGGAAAACTTGTTTAACGAAATAATAACTATGTATGTATGTATGTATGTATGTATGTATGTATGTATGTATGTATGTATGTATGTATGTATGTATGTATGTATGTATGTATGTATGTATATAGGAGTCTATATATAATTCAGTGTGCTAGTGCATGTATTCGTCGATGTCTCTATTAACATTTTGCATGCCCTGTAACTTCCCAGTTAGACAAATAGGAATGCGCTAACACAGGAAGTGCCCGAGGCTAAAATATGTACTGGGGTTAATGTGATCGACTAATTTTTAAGTGTCTCACTATACCTCAAAGTCCAATGACTGTATGAAGGTAGTGTAACGAGAAAATGAGGGAAATGTGTTAAAGAGGATATATATATATATATATATATATATATATATATATATATATAAAGAGATAGAGAGAGGGGGAGATGGAGATAGTGTGCGCGTGAGAGAGTAAGTGAGAGAGAGTGAGTAAATATCTGAATCACTTAAACATTTCCAAGAAGAAAATCTTGCGTCATTTCTATTGTTGTAGAACATTTCTCTTATTGTTTATCGTTTTCAGTTTTAATATAATTTACTCAACAATAGAATCGAGTCTAAAATGGTTCTGCATTTCCTTGACTGAGGAATGTAATCGAAATGTCGAAGTAAATTTAATTTCTTTCCATTTAAATGTCGAAAACAAACAATTCATGGAATTAAAAGGCATGTTCTATTAAATTCTGTGAAGAATGTACTCTGTAACCAATTTTTGTGAATTTGATATTGATTCATAGACATTAAATGACAGGACAGACTTCAGCGACATTCAGAGGATAGAACTAGTATGTTCATTATATAGAAACTGTGATTATTTCGTCCTTCTGTATTTCAATCTTATTTTCTTCTCAGATTCTTTGTGAAAAATTCGAATTAAGATTTAACGATAAATTTCCTAATGCAGTGATTTGATTATTTTACCAATCGTCTCAGCCAAGTGTATTAAGGGGTCTAAATTGATGTTAAATTGAATTGTGGGAGCCAAAGGTTATATTTATTCCCCGTTATTCTTGATTTATAGTGTCGAATTAGCAAGTCACATCATTATAATTACGTCAGCAATGGTGCCAGAAAGGCATGTAGATCACTATATCTCGTTTCTTTATCAAGGCATTCACTGAATCCATATCTTAAACATATTCATAATAAGATGGTATACACTGGAAAAGACAACAATTATCTCCAAATAATAATGTAGCATTGAACCTCAAAGTGATTTTATGCCTATTAAGGACGGTCGGGGAATAAAACAAAGGTGAGATAAACTCACAAGTGTTTCATGAGTAATTTTATTCCTTCTACAAGTTCCTATTTCGTTAGTAGAAATATAAATCAAAACCAGACATTTCCCAGTCACGGAATAACGTACATTCTCATGTAAGGCGCCGTAAAAAATATCATTTTTTATTGTGATGTTGGTGATGGTGTGGTAAATTGATATGGCATTGGGACTGATGAGTGTGCAGGTGATATTGATGATGGTGGGTGCAAGTGGCGAAAGCATTAATAACGATGATGATGATGATCAGGATGATGATGATGTCGATGATAATGATTGTGGTGGTGGTCATGGTGGTGGTGAGGATGATAGTGGTACGATAAGTGAGTACATAAATTATGAAATAAATAAATGTATTAATAAATGAATGAGTAAATAGATGAAGTGGTTCTGATAACAGTAGTGATAAAGGTGATAAATGGTGGTTAGGCGGTGCTGGATGTACTAACGTCAAGGTTTGTAGTAAGAGATAGTTTGCAGGTTGATAACGGCGGCTCTGCTTGTAAAAGGTCGTAAATAAAAAGGCAGAAAATTAATCTCGCTCCAGGAGAGAAGGATGGGATGTTGTGATGGTAAGGATAATGATGGTGGTGACGAGGATGTCGGCGATAAAGATTGTGAGCTATATTAATGATGGTGATGGTGGTGGTGATGTGAGTTAAGAAGTCAAGGAAGTCATGGCAAACGCTGCTGGTAGTGGTAGCGGTGGTGATAGTAGTGATAGTGAATGTGATGAAGATGTAGTAAATGAAGATCATGTTGATTCTGAATATGGAGTTAATGGAGATGAGGACAAAGCTCATATTTATGATGGTGGTGCTATGGAGGTGGTGTAGAATGGTGGTTATCATGACTGTTAGGACAATATAGTAAACGGGATGTTACACGATATTCTCAATATTATATATCTCCCTGAATGAATACATATGCGGAAATGTACACACACACATGTACGCATACACATGCAGTGCACACACCTCACACACTTGCTGGTATGCATATATATGCAAAATACATTCAATCGGATAAGTATTAAAATAGAAAAGTATTAACACTGGATTGGCAGTATCGGTAGAGGGTCGACACCATGGTTTGCAGCAAAGAGTTATGGCCCTTTATAGTCTGAGTTCAAATCCCGCCGAGGTTAACTTTGCCTTTCATCCTTATGGGGTCGATAAAATAAAGTGCCAGTAATACACTGGGATAATTGATGGCCTTGTGCTCAAAGTAGAAACAATTATTATATATGTGGATTGGCAGTATCGGTACGGTAGAGGGTCGGACGCCATGCTTTGACGCATTGAGTTACGGCCCTTGCCATTCTGAGTTCAAATCCAGCCGAGGTTGACTTTGCCTTTCATCCTTACGGGTTCAATAAAATAAAGTACCAGTAATACACTGGGGTAATAGCTGGACTTGTGCCAAAAGTAGAAACAATTATATATCGTACATTCTTTCTACAATTCCGTTTAATGTGAGTTTTAATGTCAAAAGGACGCATAGAAAGGAAGCTCCACGATTCTCAACATTCAGTCACATTGGTACACAACACGACACATTTTTATCTGTCGTCCACACCACTACAATCTGTCGTGTCTCTATGCCTTCAAAGTTTCCCATAATATTATTCTCAACATTATCATCGTTATACCTACCTATCTCAATTTAATCTTCCTTAACACTGCACCATCATCCACATCAACTCCTCTCTCTTTAAGCAATCCATCTCTCATTTTAATCTACCGATTATAACTATCACCAACACAAAAAAACACCACCACAACATGTGTTTTTTTCCCCATGGGTCTACGAGGGTTCATTTATTTGGTTGTTTTTATTGATATTTTAATTCATTTTCTATATTGATGTGCTGTCGTATAAATCTTGAAGTCAACAGGTATTTCATTTTCGTATATCCGTGACTTACCTCACTGATTTAGCATCACCTACACACACACAATCACGTATATACACACAGCCACACACATCTATCTATATGTATATATCTATATATCTCTCTATACCGTACCTCGTCAAAAAAAGAAAAGAAATTAGACCAACAAAACTAATACTATCTACCGATTGCAAATCTTGTCAGAAGGATCAACGTGATATAAAGTGTCATGATGAAGAAGATAATGCACCACCCGGTCTTGGAATAGAACTCACAACTTCACGTTTGTGAATGAAATAATCTAACCGCAAAGCCACGTGCCAAAGTATATCTAAATATGTATCTATACACACATACACACACATACATTTGTATATACATATATATACACGATTACGTAAGTATCCACTGATTTTATGTGATTTTTCTGAACATTGCAGAAGTAAAATCTGCATTTGCAAACTTATATTACACAGAAACGATCGTCCAGGAGAGAGATATTTACACCAATCTCCAACTAAACAGTAATACCCTGGAATAATTGCTGGCCTTGTCTAGCGCTACACCTCGATAATGACGTGAATCTAAACATCGAGTGCAAGACCCGGCTGAACCTACAGTAACTCCGCGTTACACTCCCTGGATATATATATATATATATATATATATATATATATATATATAGTAATAATAATAAATTTGAAGACTAAAATCCAAAGAGGGCTCGATAAGGATAAATATATATCAAATATATATGAACCGTAGAGCAAATATTTATTAAAATAACAGATTAAAGTTTAAGCAAATAATCGCTGCTTTCACCCTTAACGGGATCTTCTGAAACTAACAAAGTCAATCTGTAAACGCAGAAGTGAATATTTCAAAAAACGTTGCAACCGGAGCAAGACAGGAAGACGATACTTTGGTTCGTGGAAACGTTCCCTGGCAAAGAACGGGGGAAAAACGAATATAATACGTCATTATTTGGAGCGGTGAAAAACAATTACACGCAAACACAAAACCACGTTTATGGTATAAAAGAAGTCGTAGACAAATATTCTATTAGGTGGTTCTTAGAGACGTTCTCAGGCAATGAACGGAAAAAACGAAGATAATACGTCAATGTGGAGCGGAGAGAACAAATGCACGCAAAGAGAAACTACGTAAATGGTATAACTGAAGTCGTAGACAAAAATTCTAACTAGGAAACCGAATGATTCTCGGTTTCAGAGTTAAGAATAAAGTAAATAAAATACAGAGGTAATTGAAACAAATACATTCACGCATCCATATACGTACATACACAAGCATACGCGTAAACACTCGCCATAGGTATACAAATTCACGCACGTACACGAAGAAAAAACAAAAAAAACCCACACGCACATACAGAACCCACTCAACGCCTGTACCCGACGCATACGAATGTATACACCAAATACACACAAAAATATATATAAAAAGATATATATTAATATATATATATATGTGTGTGTGTGCGTGTATACATATAATTAAATAAACGTATATAAATAGATAAATACGTATATAACAAGCGCACACACATACCTACATGTAAATACACATATGTTCGGAGTCGTACGTCAACCAAAACACGAAGTACACATATACATACACCCTACATACGTACGAACCCGCATACTCACACAGACGCAAAACTCACGTATACACATAACCAAAAGCATATGTACCAGAATATATAATATATACGCCAAAACACCTACAATCAAATATACGTACGAGGAAGTATACGTACCTTCATAAAACATACAGGTAATATATACTTACCTATACAAATAAGTAATGGTATAAATATAACATATACTTAGCTACCACATCAAGACGTAAAATATCCGCGTATAGTTCGTACTATCCGTTAGGAAAGTTTTGTGCAATTTATATTTACAAGCCGAAATTGCCTCAGATTTTCTGTTTAAGATGAAGTCTTTGGCGTAGAGTATTTCCAGAGCCTCAGCGGCGCAGAGGTCACATGGTCTTTTATTTCCGTTATACAATCTAGCCCTAGCAAGAATCTCCCAGTGTAATTTATATTGGGTATGGTTGTCTTTTAGACTCCAGATATAAGCTGAAAGTGACGTCATATTCCTTCTTAAAGGGTAACGAAAAGAATGGGTATGCATGTAAAGACGCTGCTTGAATCTATTGGTGGTTAACCCTATGTAGGCCCTACGGGACGTGGGTGTTTCAACCTTACATTTGTAGAAAATGTTACTAGAGAGGCATTTCCCGGATAGGGGGCAGTCAACCCGATTCCTACAATTACAGTTAGTACTAACTACAGGGTTGCACGTGTTCCTATGGCTAGGTAGTTTAGCTAAATTTGCAGCTGTGATGTTATGTGCAAGGTTAGGAGTCGTAGAGTAAGAAATTTTAATAGTATTTCTATTAAAAACTTTACTATATTTATGTGTAGGGGAAAATGCACCATAATAAGGGAGAGAAAGATCTTAGCTAATGGTGTGGTCACGTCCATATTATATGGTGGGTTATACCATATAATGCGTCGGGATCTATTTCTTCTAGGTCTATTCTCGTACTCTGTATATGCTACCTTATCGACAAATCCACCCCGAGCAAGAGCTTCATTGTAATATGTGGAATGGTCGTTGAAAATATGCTCGTTAGTAGATAGACGGGAAAGCCTCAAAGAAACGTTTCTTACCAGGTTCTTGGTTATGCTGGCAGGATGGTTAGAAAGCTTACTTATGTAATTAAACGTATCATTCGGCTTTCTATACGGGTAATGAAAGTCATTTGATAAATTGAGGGTAACGTTGATGTAATTAACGACAGAGAGGTTGGCCTCAACCTGTATGGAGAAGTTGAAGCCTTTAAAGAAGGCTGTGAGTTCTTTTCTGAACCTGTCGCAAGCACGTGGGCCGCACTTAGTCATGGTCAAAAGACCATCATCACGGTACAAACCACCGCCCCCGTTGGGGAATTCTTCTTTGATAGAGAAAAGAAGGAAAAGGCCGATAAGATCAGTAACCTCCGCAGAATCGCTGGCGCCCATACTCACGTCGAATGGGGTACTATTGGATTTTTTAATCCAAGTAGAATCGTCGAAATTAATCACCGACTTACGGGCATTGAGGATGACATCAACTTCGAAATCCTTAACCACTGTGAGTGTTTTAGCGAAATTGATAGCTCTAAGGAGAAGTGGTAAAGTGATGGAGGAGTAGTAATTATTGATGTCGAATTGGATAAAACGGCAATGTTCCTCGTTGCATATGCCGTTAAACCAATCAATCACCGCGAAAGAATTGTTCCACAGTGTAAGAGGGGCCAAACTTCTAATTTCAGGTATAATTCTATCAAGAATCCTTTTACTAAGTCTACCTAAATCGGACTTCGTAGGGTTAATAAACCGAATAGAAGGGTTGTTCGGAAAATTGTATTTGTGATCCTTCAGGGTAAAGTGGGGAGAAATAGGGTCCAGAGGTTCTGTCCGGTCCAGGATGTTGAGATCAGAGGTGATTTTTAACCCAGTATCGTTAACGTTTTTTGAAATATTCACTTCTGCGTTCACAGATTGACTTTATTAGTTTCAGAAGATCCCGTTAAGGGTGAAAGCAGCGATTCTTTGCTTAAACTTTAATCTGTTATTTTAATATATATATATATATATATATGTGTGTG
>OZ024742.1:138382637-138385137 GCA_964016885.1 Eledone cirrhosa | reverse complement strand
AAATTGTTGGTTATTTTCACGCAGCTGCCAAGCCTTGTCTGCGAGTGTTGTTACATAACGCTGGTTTTCATGTTTTATCGAATAACGATGTCTATAAAGGCGTGATTTAAAGGAGGTGGCTGTAGATCCCACATAGTACCACTTCTGTCTATCCGATTCGATAGTACATTTGTATACGATGTTGCGTTCAAGACACTGGTTGTTCAACGGACACATTCCTGGTTGGACACAGTTGCAATTACAATTTTGCGTTGTTGTATTGCCATGGATGGGTTGATGAGGTTGCTTATGTAGAACAGGATGTTGTTTGTTGTTTTGTGATGTTATAGCTAATGTTTTACGTGTATTGTTATGTCTTGGAAGGCGTTTATACAACCGTTTTGCGTTAAGCATTTTTATATGTTGTTCAATATTAGGGGCGGTTGAATATGAAAGTCGGATGGTGTTAGGGTTTAAGATTTTATTATATTTATGTGATGTTGGAAAGTGTTTTCTAACTAATCGAAAGAATTTTGAGGGTAGATTGGTTTTAATAGATTTGTTATAGACCGGGTTGTACCAGATATACTCCTTACATCGCCTACTGTTTGGTGGTGTGCGACTATTATTGTGTCTATTGCGGTAGTGTATGTATGGTGGTGATTCTGTGCTATTTCTACTCCTATGTGATTTATTTTGGGTGTTTTGGTGATCATTGACTATATACTCTATATTATCTAGGTGACCGGCTTTCCTAAGTGCATCATCATAATACTCGGCATGTTCTTTGAAGGTTTGTTGGTTGGACGATAGGCGGGAGATTCTAAGAGAAACATTTCTAGGGATGGATTTAATTATAGAGAGTGGATGGTTAGAACTCGTATTTACATATTTAAGGTTCTCATTTAGTTTATGGAACGGTTTAATCGTATCTGTATTGAGATTGAAAGTAACATCAAGGAAATTGACCTCTTTGAGGTTATATTCAAATGTAATATTTAATCCTAGTTCTTTAAAAAGTTTTCTGATATTTTTACGCATCCTTTCTAAATTCTGGTTATTCATATTCTTAACTAATAGGAGCGCATCGTCACGGTAAATTCCACCGTGGAGATCCTTGAATTTTCCTTGTAATCTGTGGGTGATATAAATTCCCACAAGATCTGTTACCTCCGCCGAATCATTAGAACCCATAGTGATATCAAAATTAGAAGGTCTATCTTTGCGAACCCAGTAGCTATCATCGAATTTAACTATAGTTTTTCTCGCTTCCATAATAATTTTAATTTCAGCATCCGTAAGGTCGGAATTATCCTTAGCGAACGAAAGAGCTTCATGTAGAGTATCAGGTGAAATTGAGGAATAATATTCATCAATATCAAACTGAATAAATTTTGATTTTTTCTTATCAGTAATGTTGTTAAACCATCTTATTGCTTCATGAGTGTTACCCCATAGTTTAATCTCTACTTTAACCTTAACTTGGGGGATAATTCTGTCTAGTATATATTTGCTAATTTTACCTATATCAGATTTAGAGGGGCATATAAGTCTAATATTAGGGTTAGTATCGAAGTTTACCTTGTGGTCCTTCAGGTTGAAGGATGGTATAGCTGGTGTTAAGGGTTGCGTTCTATCGTCAATACAAAGTTTTTTAACAATATCACATGCCGAGTTGTTGATGTTTTTAAGTGTGGCTTCATTAGTTTTCCTGTATTTTTTATGCAATTCCTTACGGATGAAGTTATTGTAAGTGTCCACATCCATGGTATATACGTTTGATGTTTTGTCTGCTCTAACAATAACTCCATTGGCGTTTTTTAGATTATTGAGCAGTGCCGTGATGTCATTCTGTAGTTTATTGTTCTTACGTTTTGTAAATTTGATCTCCATGATCATATCCATTAGGTCTTGTTCAAATGCATCCAAAAGTGGGTTTGAGGGTGGGTTCTTGTAAGATTTAAATCCAAATTTATCCTTGTTAAGATCCGATGTTTGGTTTATACGGCTTTTGTCAAAATGGAATGTTTTCCATCTGATTCGTCGAATAAAATCATTGGTCCTTCGTATCATACCTAGAATATATTCTCTTTTTGCCTGAATAGGTATGTTTTTTAACGACATATCCAATTGGTGCCTTTCCATTTTAGAAGCGTATGCTGAATTAGTTGCTCAACTGTATAGGAGATTAATAAAATTTCAGGTTATCAATAATGTAGTGATAATATATCGTTACGTTAGAGATGAACAGCGTACGTGCAGGTTTGCTCAACGAGTATAAATTATATTCCGGAGAAATGTAGAAAGGATGAATATAAAATGAAAGTGCTTTTGTTAAAAAAGGAATTTATTAGGTATTGACATATGTTTCTGTAACAGACCGAATACCTATGTATCGCTGCTTGCGTAATCATATAATGTTAGCAAGTATTCGATAGCAAATGTATAATCAGTTGTCACTTCTTCAGAGATTTTGGATAAACTGAATAAAATCAGAAAAATTGAAGTATTTATATTAGTA
>OZ024742.1:138370137-138377637 GCA_964016885.1 Eledone cirrhosa | reverse complement strand
CACCTGCCGTAGAGGTATAAATGGGTATTTTCCCTGCGAAGGGTTCCAGAGGGATGTCGTTGTTTGTGTTATAATGGATCAGCTAGTGTTGGGTATGTAGTATAGGGTGTGTCTCTGGTGTTTGATGCTAGATGTGGTGTTAGGTTCCAGTCCGACATTGCTATATATAGGGCTTAAAGTTTTGGAAGGAATGTCTGAGGCGGTGCTGGCAAGTTGCAAACACCTCAGATTTTTTGTTAAGTAGGTTACGGTTGGAGAAGATAATATTGTGTGTCTCTAATATACAGAGGTTACAGAATTTATTAGGTGGTTTGTACGAGGTCGCGCTGCCTATCACTTCCCATTTGAGTGTGTATGGTTTATTTTTAGATTTTAGATAGTGTATGTAGCTAGAAAGTGAGGTGGAGTTGGCTAGGCTGTGCTTTTTGAACGAGTGGATGTGCGAGTTATATCTGATTTTGAAGCAGTTAGAAGTGGAGCCTACATAGGTTTCTGAAGAGTTATTAGTCGTGACTGTGCATGAGTATATGACATCCTTGGTTAGGCATTTTTTATCTAAAGGGCAGGTTCTATTAGCTCTACAGTTACAATTATTCTGTGCGTTAGTCTGCTGGTTATAATGCAATGCGGAAGTCTGTGTGGTGGATATAGGATTTTGGGTTTTCGGGTTGACAACCCTGGTGTTATTACTTATACTAGTGTTATTTCTATTGTTACTGCCGTTGCTATTGTTGCTTGCTACAGTGGTATTTAGAGGGTTTGCATCCCGTTGTGATTTTGTTTGTTGGAAGTAAGAACTAATTTTACTATTATTGCTGCTAGCTATGTGGTATGCTAAGTTAGGCGTCGTAGAGTATGAGATTTTAATGGTGTTTTTGTTTAAGAGGTTGTGGTACTTGTGTCCTAGAGGGAAGTTTTTATCTAGTAGTGAGAAGAAAGCCCTAGGTATGTTGGTTGAGACATTTAGGTTGAAAGGAGGGTTGAAAAATGTATTATTTCTTCTTCTATTTTTGCTTTTAGTGTTTGGTGTGTTGCTTCCTCCTAAGGCCTCACAGTAGTTTCCATGGTAATGGTTACTTCCGGTGGCACCCTCCGCTTTGGTGTACTTGTGGTTGCTATTCCTATTATTAGATTTCCTCATGGACATGTTGTGCGAGATGATGTTGTAGCTATGTGTTTTCTTAGGTAGGAACTCAATTTCTATATTATGGCCGGAGCTAGCTAATGCTTGATTGTAATATTGTGAGTTTTTGCTAAATATGTTTGCGTCATAGGACAGACTAGAGATTCTATTGGACACCCCCTTAGAGATAGAGTTTAATATTGATCTAGGGTGATTAGACTTGGTATCTACGTAAATAAGTTTCTCATTAGGCTTATGGAAAGGTGTATATATTTTTGAGTCTAGGTATAGTGTGGCGTCTAGGAAGTTAACATTTTTAGTGTTTTTGTCCATGGTGATACTAAGGTTAAAGTTTTTGAATGTCTTATGCAGTTGTTTTCTAGTTCTTTCTATATTAAATTTTTTATATTCTATGAGTAGAAGTGCATCATCGCGGTACAAACCACCGTTGAGGTAAGGGAGGTCTTTATGGATTTCATTGAGGAGGTATAGGCCGACCAAATCAGTGACCTGCGCCGAGTCACTAGATCCCATGGTTATGTCGAAGTTGTTGTGCGTATCCTTGCGTGTCCATAGTTGGTCCTCGAAGGTGATTATGGTTTTACGGGCCGCAAGGATGACATCAACCTGGGCTCTAGTCAGGTCGCTATTGGTCATGGCCATGATAAGTGCCTTATTTAATAGGATATGGGAAATAGAGGTGTAGTATGAATTGATATCAAATTGAATAAATTTTTTGTTTTTATTATTCTTGATATCCTTAAACCATTCAATTACTTCACCCGTATTTCCCCATTGTTTAAGGTGTATCTTGTGTTTAATTTGTGGGATGATTTTATCCAAAATCTTCTTGCTGATAATACCAACCGTAACCTACTTAACAAAAAATCTGAGGTGTTTGCAACTTGCCAGCACCGCCTCAGACATTCCTTCCAAAACTTTAAGCCCTATATATAGCAATGTCGGACTGGAACCTAACACCACATCTAGCATCAAACACCAGAGACACACCCTATACTACATACCCAACACTAGCTGATCCATTATAACACAAACAACGACATCCCTCTGGAACCCTTCGCAGGGAAAATACCCATTTATACCTCTACGGCAGGTGTGACAACATCCACCCACTTGGACGGCACTACACCGCTCTAAGGGTAATTTGAACATGAATTGATCGGTTGGATGGTGTTGGGCAGAGGAAACACCTTCCTTAGACAGATGTAAAATGATTTAATCGAGTAGCGCTGTTGACCAGTAGGACCGGGCTGCTGAGCGCAGTGAGTGAATGCAATGCAACTGCCGTGCGGGTTGTACGTATATGGATGATCTGACGGTCAGAGAGGGGTCGCGAGGACTGCGGATTGACCTTTGGCATGCCTGGGGACGATTATCTTTCGACATCCAATGTAGCAAGCGATGACCCAGATCTTACCAGAGATCATTGGGTCCTGAAGCAATCCTGCAATCACCGCGCCTGGTCATATGAGCAGACTACAACCACAGAGATCATTAATTTAGAATCCTCGCTCATCATCTATAATTTCCATTTGTAGCACCTTAAGATGGGTTAATCCACCTTAATAATAATATGATCACCTTCAGCATAATTTAGTTAAACTACTCTATAGTTAGTACACTTTATGCTTTAAAAGTCTCTCTTGGAAGGTGCACCTCACCATAGAATTTAGGGTCTATATTGGGACACATTTTAATGGCTAGATATAGAAACCCCAGAGTTACCTCCCCGCATGCATTAACTCCCCTTAGCCACACACACACTTCCGGTATTCAATGGCGTTTCTCGAAACGTAACAACCTCCTGTATCGAACTAAAGAACACCAGACTACGATCTCTAACTGGATTGTCGTGGATTATGTGAAAGGCATATAATCGAAATATAAAATGCCGAAGTACATGAATTACTTGACATCCCTGCGCTGCGCATCTCCAATACTTATAACACTTTTAATGCTTGCACTATCTTTAATGCTTATAATATTTCTCCACACACAGACTATATCAATCATATAAAGACTTTGCCACCAGATCTACCAACCTAACACTCTTATTTACCTACCTAAGTGCCTCTACCACACATATCTCTCTGCCACACTATATAAACAAGACGCACATGCGTGCCACACATATAACATTTGCACTATATAACCACTTATCTTCATGTTGTACTTTAACCTATATCCTTGATTTTTGATTGTACCTATTAATATAAATGTAATCTCGAAGTGTGTACTGCCACTCTAAATTCTGTAATGAATGTTGACCCACAATGTTTGAATATGTATTGGTATGTCTCTCGGCTGAAAAGGAGGTCATATAACTGTCCATGCATTAATAAATTGCTCCGAAGAATCCAAACCTCGGTTTGGAGGAAACAGCTGTAAGCACAATAATGTTTTGAACAGTTCTTTGATTCTTATATTTCATATTTCATATATTTCATATATATACATATATATATATACATATATATATACATATATATATACATATATATATACATATATATATATACATATATATATATGTATATATATATACTTATATATATGTGTATATATATATATATATATATAATATATATATATATATATATATATATATATATATGTATATATATATACACTCACTCACACACACACACACACATATATATATATATACATGTATCTATACACACACACACACATATATATATATATATAAACAATCAGCCGGAATTTGCAGACGACATGGTTTTACTTATCTCAGCGGAAGGTGATCTACGACATGCATTTGATGCCGAGTGTTGCATGGTCGGAGTGAAAATCAGGGCTACGAAACTGAGACTGTCGTCCTCTCATGGTAGCTTGCGCAGTGCACGCTATATGTGAACGGATTTCCGCTAAAGCAGGTGTAAAAGTGCGAGTATCCAACAAGTGATGGAAGGCGGAGGGACTGAATTAAGTACAAGAATTACAGGAGCTGGTGCAGTAATTCGCAAGCTTCAGCATTCGTTAATCAGATGAAGGGAGGTAGATGTAAAAGCAAAAATCGCTATGTTCAATTCGGTAGTCATGCCAACGCTTAGCTATGGTCATGAATCTTGGCTAATGACCGAAAGATAACGATCACAAATAAAAGCGGTGGAAATGGGGTTCCCCAGAAGGATTGTTGGAGTAATGTTACTCGATAGAGTGCGTAACTCGGTGATGAGAGAGTCACTCTAGGAAGAGCCCCTACTTCTCACAATTGAGAGATCACAGCTCCGATACTATCGGTATGTGGTTAGAATGTCTGAGGAAAGAATAGCTGGACTTATTTTCTGAACAGGAGACCCAGGGTTAAACCGCGTGCAAGATGGCTGGATAGCATCCATGAGCTTGGTTAGCCTCAGTTGATCAGTTGGGGACGGTTTCTTCTTCTTCTTCTTCTTCTTCTTCTTCTTCTCAGCCGGGAGGAGGATGAGAAGAAAAAGAAGACTTTCTTTTTCCAAAATCTTGTATGTTGTTACCATTCGTATCGAACCAATATCTTTAATGTTTTTCTTCTGTGTCCTTAGACATCCACACACAATCCCCTACGTATATATATATATATATATATATATATATATATATATATATATGTATATATATATATACATGGAAACACTGGAAGAAGAAGACCAAGGTTAACGTATGATGATGCCCTAAGGACAGCCACTGGTCTGTTGGATACGCAGGACATGGCAGTGATAATGAGGGACAGAGACCGCTGGAGAGAACTCGTCCATGGATCTCGGGAATTTTACCCGCCCTAGAAATATATATTTAGAAATTTATATATATATATATAAAGGAGTTGACGGACCCAGCATATTCATCAATGCCAGTACCGGTTGTATCTCAGCGTACTCCATGGACAATATAAGATACATTCCCAGAGTATACACATAGTTATTTGCTTCAACACAACACACGTAAAACGGGTGCCTATAATGGTTTCCGGACTCGAGTTTCTGTCGCACTAATGCCACAGTAAGGTTCACTGGACCACCCGTCTGCATATATTATGCAACAATGTACAATCGGCTTATGCGACTTCATCAGCGTTATCGCCTATTCAATAACTAATCGATTGACAGAATCCGAACACCAGCCCATGCCGATCATGACTGTTTGTGACGACTAACATATATATACGAAAAGAAGCGGGAGAGTGAGAGTGAGAAAGCAAGTTTAGACAAGCTAGAGGAAAAGATGAGTAAATAAACACATACATATTTTCCAAGACATTAATTATATACAAGAAACACTCGACTATATATTCTGATTATTCCATATACACGAGAGAGATTAATCATAATCCATCACTAACATGGACTACCTGTAATTACTTATTTGTGAGCTTGTATGCAAAACCTCTTATCAGACTCTCTCTCACTCTCTCTCTCTCACACACACACACACACACACGCACACACACACACACACACACACACACATATATATATATATATATATGTCTATATGCGCGCACTTTTCAACATACATATGTATATTAATAATCGAGATGCTTGTTTCTATCAACGGAATAACTATCTCAGTGTATGTATGTCAACGATACCAATTATCCCTCTGAAAATTGGCAAATTTCCACACGTATATTCCGTTTATTGTTATTTATTACCTTTTCTCTCTTCTCTCTTCCCTCCCTCTCTCTCTCTCTCTCTCTCTCTCTCTCTCTCTCTCTCTCTCTCTCTCTCTCTCTCTCTCTATCTCTCTCTGTCTCTCTATCTCTATCTGTCTCTCTGTCTCTCTCTCTCTCTCTCTCTCTCTCTCTCTCTATATATATATATATATATATATATGTATATATATATATTTATATATATAGCAAAGAAAGTGTGGTAAGAAACCAGGTGGACCATAACGTACCAGAGTACTCGATACTTAGGGTAGTCGAGTGGGTAATAGGAAAAGAGTCAGGAACCCGACTTCGGCTGTTTCGACAGCTAGATCTAGCTGTCGAAACGGCCGGAGCTCAACCGTCGGGATCCTGACTCTTTTCTAATATATATATAATATAAAAAACTAAAAATCAGTGATGCATCTAGACTCAGTTTTTTGCGTGTTACAATTGTTTCGCCGGCAGATAGCTCGAGACATGATCATTGTATGGATCTGCCTGATTCTATAACTGCGGGTTCTTCGGACACATGCAATGCTTTCGGAGCAAATTTTCACACTGGGGTGTTAGCTTCAAAAAACACCTTCAAAAAACATCTTCCACTCTTGTCTTGCTGTTGTTTTTCTACGTCATCATAAATTCTGGTCAATATTTACTGCCACACTGGTCATCAGCTACTCTCCGTCCGATACACTTCAATGGACTCATGCTGGGTTTGGTATCTCACAAGCCCGCTCACACGCACAAATATATAGCCACACATACACACACACACATATAAATACACATATACATACACACACACGCAGACACATACATACATAAGCATACACATATGCACGCACACATATGAAGATATACACACCCATATACATATACACACACACACACACTCCCTCTCTTACACACACCCACACACACCCACCACATATACACACCAACACACACGTCCACTGGCGCCTGCCTATATACCCCCATACATCTGGTCACACACGCACGCACACACACACGTACACGCATACAAGGACACATATCAGCGTTCGCGTACATCTGCACATATACATAAACACACACAGACATATACATAGACACACACACACGCACACATACACGCCTGTCCTTATTGATAGGCACAGGGACAGTGTCGCTTCCAAATACACAAACACACATACACACATGTATATATATCTACACATATGTATATGTACACGCACATAAACATACAAACAAACCCTGCCCTATGTAGGTGCACATATACACACATACCCCCCCCCCATACCACACACACACTCACTGGCTCATATACATTCCAACAATTACGCGCCCAATTAACGTCCGTGTTCAGGTAGATCTACAAAGAAGATACACGCACGCATGTATATATCTCTGTCCGTACCCCAATGTGATATACTCACAGTCATATAAATCTGCACAAAAGGTCATACAGGGTCATCCATGGAAGGATGCATCCTGTTATACATGCACAAATATAAACTATGTAACCTTACACATATGTCCATACACATACATGCAAGCATACATACACACATATAAATAAATAAGTATGTAAGCAAATAGAAAAATAGAAAAATAGAAAAATAGAAAAATAAAAAAATAAGTGTGTGTATATATATATATATATATATACACATATACATAACACACATATATATATACACACATACATACACATACATATATA
>OZ024742.1:138347160-138352160 GCA_964016885.1 Eledone cirrhosa | reverse complement strand
TATGTGTGTGTGTGTGTCTGTGTGTGTGTGTGTAGCTCATCCGAATCTCATAGTTTTACGGCTTAATGTAATTTGTACTAATGATTACAAATGTGCCTTACTATCGAATACATTGCAAGATCAATCATAAAAGAATGAGTCAAAATATAACAACTACGAATGTAAAACAAACGTAATAAAAATACGAAATTTATACAGAGAAGTTCAGATTGCTGAATAATTGATTAATTTACCCGTTACTTAGCTAATTAAAGAAAGACATTTCAAAGTATCAGAGTTTCTTGTTTTCGATTTATGTCTACATCTGATTAAGGAATCCAATAATGTCGGACATCAATAACACGCACATTACGCTCTGGTCTAGAGGGTCACATCATTCCAAGGTAGTATAAGCCTTGTTCGTTTATCTCTTTTGCTAGCTTCTATGCGTGATATATGAATATTGCATGTATTCTTCAGTTAAAATATTCGATGTAATCTTGTCGCTTCTCTTATGATTGTTTCTGTTGTTATAATGAATGCTAACTATTTATGGCATACATTCAAATTTGGAAAATATGTCGTCGAATGAGTCGATCATCTTACGTGACTAGCGCTCATATTATTGGATCTTGAAGGACGAAAAGTAATATTGGCCTGATGAATATTTCGCGATAGAAGGAAAAGTGAGAGATATAATAAAGAATTTTGAATGTCGTACAGTTAAAAGACATAGAGTTTCTCTTTATCTCAAAGATAAAAACAAAACGTTATGGTTTAGGAAATGTAATATTTAGATATGCTGTGCCTCGTGAGTTTTTGAGGGACAATAATATTAATAAAATGATTTTTCTTTCAAATAGGATCGATTATGGGTGTCTGTTTTGAAGCCGTAATACCTTACAGATTGGACTTCCGAGCACAGATCTGACGTCCCAGACAAAGATAATCTTTGGATTCCATAGCTATTATGGTCAACGATGATACTCCCAGCTTTATGTAATTTCAGATTTAACCATTATTCAGATCAATGTAATTTTTAAGCAGTTCATATCATTAATATACTATATTTTGAAATGATCTCGTTAAAAAGAACATTGTTGTACTTCACATGGCAGTTATGTTCCGATTGGTTTTAACTGTGATCAAGCCCCCCCCCCCCACACACACACACTGAACCAAGAGCCTGCTATATTTTATTCAGATGTAGTGTACGCCGGAGCACATCTTCCAATCTGACCCGCCTCTAAGAACATATGGTATGATTTGATGGCAACTGCATTAATATTCTTAACAAATAGTTACCGCGTGCAGAGGCATCCGTTAGATTAGTAGTAAAGCATAGTTTCACATCACAGTGTTCAGTTGTAATCCTCTTGAATAATCCTGTTATGATATATGACATTAGCATAGGAGTAAAGCTTAAAGAGTGTAGGGCAGTAGGAATGCACTCATCGTTGTAAACATGTCCTAACTCACGAAGGTAATTATTTCAGATATTCCGTTAAATACGAAAGCGATAAAGCTGCATAACAGTACATAATTGCGGATTCTGTAAAGACAGAGAAGAGAGAAGACATTGCTTATGCCACATTGTAATTATTAGTCAACGAAAAAATGATCGAACAAATAACCAGTTTTCGCATTTCATTTGTGTTTCTTTTTGAAGTAGCGCACATAATATCTTACAGTGTATCCGAGACAGGTAAATATAAAGCAGAAAAAACACATGATTCATAGCTGTCTGCAGTATGAACTAGCACATTAAGCCAGGGCTCCTGACGAATTTTAACAGAAACAAATAGAAATAACATTGTAAAAGGCATCTTTTAAAGAAGTACATGCGATCACTCTAGTTCATTTATAGAGTACACTCATTTAATAATGATTATTTTCTGTATGAGTGTATATATATATAAGATCAAAAGATGGTTAAAAGAGTTCCATGTATTTTATTATGCGCATTTCAAAAACAAATATCATCATGGGATGATACATGCGTTCTCATCAGATAAAATAGGGAGACATGATATGAAGTTATAAATACACTTGCGAGCAGTGAAGTGTTAAATCTACATATGAAAAATAAAATAAGATGGATATATGAGATTGGGAAAAAAAGAAGAAACTGGGAAGGAAAAGGTAAGAAAGAGGAAGAAAGAAAATAAAGGATGACGGGGGAGGAGTATAAGAAGGAAGGATGAGAGAGGAGGAGAAATGAGTGAGAGAGAGAGAGATAGCCTTTAATACTGAGAAACACAGTCTTACAGAGAGAAATTTAAAAAACCGTTATAAGATAATACATAATTGAAACAAATTTGAAATTAGAAGTTAATGAGGTTTATGAATGGTGATGTTTATGATTGAATAAAAAGGAATTAAGAATAGTATTTATTTAATGTTTAGATATTGAAGGGTTTAATAATATGTGCGAAAAGGAATTTATTAATATGTGTTATTAAAATAAAAATATTAAGGAGATAAGGTGAATGAAGAAGAAATTAAATGAATTATGAACTTAGAGGAATTAGTTAGGGTCTAAGTTTGTTTCTATGTATTGTAATATGAAAAAGTAAATAATAGGTTTAATACGAGCACGGAAGGAGAGAAGAAAGAAGAAAATTTAAGGAAGAAAAAATATATAACGTCAAAAAAATATGTTTACAAAATTTACTAATGGTAATATTAGTATATATTCAAAATATAGTTTGTATGGCCAAGAATATAAGGAAAATGCTATAGTGAGTAATAATATGAATTAAGAAGTAATTGAGAAGTAAAAGTTACAGATTAAAGATTAGAAATTAAAAAAGAAAAAGGGAAAAAAGGAAAAAAAGGAAAAAAAAGGATAAAAAAGAAGAAAAATAGGGGACCGCTAACGACTAGAATGAGTAAATTGTATAATATAATATACTGAAATAAGGTAAAAAGATAGGTATATTTGTAAAAGATATAAAAGCGTTTGAGAAAAGAAGATTTTAAACTAATTAGGAATTGAGTTATGAGCTGTATACTTTATGGAATGTTCTATGGGATTTATGCAAGCAGAGCGAAAATAAATCCGTACGTCTATTTATTATAGAATTACAATTAGAGATAATTTCTCGGCTAGGCAGAGATTACATGTTCTGGATAGGGAAGAATTCTGGTAAGGATAGGCGTTGCAAACCTTCCTCCAAGAAATGTTGTAGTTAATATTTTTGTCTTTTAACGACCATATGAGTTCTGAGAGTGCCGTGTTAGTTCTTTTAAGTTGGTATTTAAGAAACGAATTGTGATTATAAAATCTTGCTTTAAACGAAGTGGAAGTGGAACCAAAATAGGTAAAAGAATTAGTACCAGTTATAACCTTACATTCATACACTAAATTTTTATCAAGACATTCGTTATTAAGAGGAAATTTAGTTCTAACAGGGCAATTACAATTACGATTAGAGAAATTACCAGAGTTATTAACGAGTAACCTTGTATTATTTATAGAAGGAATTGGATTGGAGAATTTATTTACGATAGGTGCTAAAGTTTCCTGATTTAGATTGGTGTTATGAACATTCGACAAAGTTACGTTTGACGTCGTATTTAAATTTACTGAATCTAGCCTAGAGTAAATATATATATATATATATATATAAGAACCGTAGTGCAAATATTTATTAAAATAACAGATTAAAGTTTGCGTTTCAGAAGATCCCGTTAAGGGTGAAAGCAACGGTTCTTTGCTTAAACTTTAATCTGTTATTTTAATAAATTTTTGCTCTACGGTTCTTATATATTTGATATATATTTTGGTGTAGGTATATTGTCACCAATTTAGCGGAGAGGTATATTTTAGAAGTTGGTAATGTCGCCACGAGGAACCAGGTTTGGTAGAAAGATATGATAGGAATATCGACAACGACTTTAGCTTGGTTTTACATTATTTATTAACAGAGGTTGAGCTGGCATGCCAAGAGAAATAAAACAAATCAATTAAGATTACAAGAGAAAATACTGTCGACTGGCTGAGGCGTTTAGCCAATTCCGTAGTAAAATTGTTGTGTCGTTACATATTGTTTGTGCTAGCGGAGCAAAAGAACAAGTGGTGTTTACCTTAGCACGGTCTAGCTGGAAGTGATAGCGTCCTCAAATCTTTGCGGGCTATTTCTCCCTCAGAACGCGTAGGGATACATCCTCTTCTACTGGCGCTGATTGGCTGACCTGAGCCAAATCACGCACAGAGAATGTATGTGAGCCCGCGGAATGTAGGTCACTACATCACATCCGAGCAGATTTTTAGCCGAAAATCGTTCACAATGAAGCCGAGGACCCACAGATTATTGAATCAGCAAGAACAAATTCTGAAAGAGCATATCAGTGAAAAAATAATTGAGCAGAAAGATGCATGCAAGAAAAAAAAATGAGGCGCGACGGGCCGTGTTGAGCCGCTGTCAAATGACTAGCTGTTTTGTAGTTTATACGTGACCACCAAAGGTCTACTAGAAAACAGATAAAGTCTGACATGGGCGAAGTTGCTGTTCTTGCATTAAATGTTAATGGTAAGTGTTGTACCAGTAGCTGTGGACGAAGCTATTATGGTAGTTTACCAATGCTGGCAAGAAGATGATGGGTAGGCGAAAAAATGTTGGCCTCCCAGATGTATTGCCGAATGTGCTAGGGAGCTAGGAAAAAATGGCTGGTTGCTTTGAAAAGAAAAAAAAGCAAGTTTAATCTGTAGGTGGGTTGCAGTTCCATAATTCGGGCGAATCCACAGAAGTGTTGAAAATGCTGACAAGTTCAGTTCTATTTGTTGTTTTCCCGGTGAGCTGGGTAAGATAACAAGATAGGTTGTTATGGACGATGAGTGTGCAACGAGATGCGAAACTGTTTGAGTTCAGCTGCAATTAGCATACTCGTGTTGCGGTGCAGGTGAATTAAGCTGCAAGTGTCGATAGCATGTTTTGGTACCTCCAGAAGGTGAAGAGGGATCTCGCAGAATATTACGACGCTTGAAGATCATATACCATAGACAACAACATGTTGGT
>OZ024742.1:138242160-138342160 GCA_964016885.1 Eledone cirrhosa | reverse complement strand
TTTGTCCAGCAGGACGGAAACCTTACGCCATTCAAATTCTGTATGTGTGTGTGAATGGATGAACATATTCGTTTCTGCATATATCTGTGGCATTTAGCTATTGTTTTGATGTCAGGCATCGTGTATATGTCCTTTGTTACTTCCTGGGACAAGATATTTACTTATGCTAGAAGCAACTTGCCCTTGTATAAGTGGTAGGAAGGAAACAAATTGGTACCTGATCTGTGCAGTTAATCGATGTTATTAAGTATTACTCAGTTTATCTCTTTCCATAGATATGTTTGGCTGCCTGCATTATTCTCTGAAAAGAAACGATCGCGTGCACGCCCCTCCCCCTGACAGATTAACAGGAAATGAAAACTGCAGCTGCCACCATGTTACGTCTTATTAATGAAGTTTCCATGGCAACTTTTGAAACGTTATACCGTTTCTTGTTCTAAAAGGAAAGCTAAAAGACAAGACATTGTTGATAGTTGGAGTGAGTAGATTGTGATGTTAGAGAATAGAGAAGAAATGAAAACAATGATAGCAGCAGAAGCAGCATTTAATAATAATAATAATAATAATCATTAGTATTATTTATATTAAAGTATTATTATTATTATTAGTAGTAGTAGTAGTAGTAGCAGTAGCAGTAGTAGTGGTAGTAGTAGTAGTAGTAGTAGTAGTAGTAGTAGTGCTGGTGGTGGTGTTGGTGGTAGTAGTAGTAGTAGTAGGAAGAAGAAGTAGAAGCCTTACTGTTAGTCGTATTATGTTATTCTGTTGTTAATGATGTTGATGCTGTTGGTCGTGTGAGTGCTCCTGTTATTGTAATTAGTTACGTGCTATTACCCGAACGAAGCTTGCTAGTACGAATTACACATTCTACAGGCGAGAGACCAATTGGACTGAAAATGGTTATTGCTTAAACAAGTTCAGAAATTCATCAATAGCTCAAAAACATATAATTGTTTCTACTTTTGGCACAAGGACAGCAATTACCCAGTGCATTACTGGTACTTTATTTTATCGACTCCGTAAGGATGAAAAGCAAAGTTAACCTCGGCGGGATTTGAACTCAGAATGGCAAGGGCCGTAACTCTATGAGTAAAAGCTTAATGACAAAAAGCAATTTTTCTTTCCTTTTGGGTTTCCTTTCACAAGTTTTAACAAAATATGAATAGAGAAATTCTGTGAAAATACAAATGAACGCACAATACAAAGGTGTGTTATGTATTGCATATATCTATCTTTAATATATATATATGTGTGTGTGTGTGGTGTGTGTGTGTACAACAAAGCTGCTCACGAAAAAGAAAATCCGTGGGACGAATGAATATATATATATATATATATATATATATATGTGTGTGTGTGTGTATGTGTGTGTGTGTGTTTGTGTGTACAATAAAGCAGCTCACGAAAAAGAAAATCCGTGGGACGAATGAATATATATATATATATGTGTGTGTGTGTGTGTGAAATGTGTGTGTGTGTGTGTGTGAATGTGTGTGTGTGAGGTATAATAAACACACGAGAGTTTCGTTATGAATATCTTAACCTGCTATCATTTCTCAGATATGTCAATAACAGTGTGAGAATACAAAGACGTGTTCTGGATTTTTAACCATAATCAATGAAAATTACTCCGTACTGAGACAAGAATTTGCATCTGCAGTCGCTGTTTCATATGCAAGAATGCATATAAGCTATAGCTTATACTTATCTCAGTACCGTTTGAATAAATATCCCTAATGAAAGATAAAAATACAGAAATATTTCTCTGACTTACTCACACGGCTTCTGAGATAGCTTTGACGTAATTACAGTTTAAAATATTTAAGCGACACACTTGAACGTTTATTTTATATATAAACAAACGTAATGTAAAACCTTTTAAATAACCTCCGTATTAAGTAATAGTAAATTGTAAGTTTAGTCATCAATGTGTTATTTTTACTGCCGCACGTTTTATATTTCAGATAAATGACACTGTAGATATTGCATTAAATTACAAATTCAGATGTTTCAAAATAATATTGATAATCAATACTTAGTGCTTTATTCGGGCCACTGATAATATATACACAGTTAGCTGTGCTAAATAGTTTCTGAAATAGTCTAAATTTTTAACGCCCAATAACTACTATATATCACGTGGAGAACAACTGGTGAATATAATCGACAAATATAGCAAATAGCCAAATATATATTAATGATACAATATTTTTGTAAGCAAGGTTTTACTCAAAGAAAAATGAGGGAAAAACTAAATATCTGGACATTAAAATTAATGAAATAAAATAATAGAATGTTTAGATCATAAACACATTTAATGAAAGCGAAACAGATCTATTTTGTGAAGAACGTGCCTAAAAATATTTAAAAATAGATTCAATGGAAATTATTAAGATAACAACATTGTATGATTGGAAATCACGATTGCAAGCAAATACAGCATTATGAGAAAATGGAAATCGTAGGTGGTTGAAAATATTCTGTATTAACAAAAATATTTTTCAAATTAACTGAATGGTTGATATTATTCTGATACTGACAATAACACTGTCATCGACTCACGGTTTAAAACGATTCCCCATTAAAAATATCCTCTGAACATCTTTCAATAGGAAAATGAAATGTTCTTGTGGGATACAATTTAGAAAGAAATGTAAGTGAAAAATGAAGAGCAACTCCTAAAAAGCCACGCAAGTCACATTTGTATTTTAGATTTTAAAAATTCTTATACATTTAAATGTTATTTGCTTCATATTTGTATAAAAATTATTGTTATTTATTTTTCAGTTCGTCCCTTATGTCTAATGTCAGGAGTTTCTGCCTTGAATGAGTGCGTTTTTATTAATAATCAAAAATACATTAGCTTAGAATATTAGTTTGTTTTCAGCAGCAAGCTAAGGGAAATATCATTATATTAACAAGGTTTGAAACATGAACAAATCAATTTCGTGTAACATATACTTGCATAACAAACTTGAATCGTTAACGATCTCTCCCCATTTAGTATCCAGCGTTATGCAATCCAACAACCATTACTAGTTGCTGGGATGATTAGTGTAAGTCATATTAGTCAGTATTAGATATCGTGTTAATCTTGAAAAGGAAAGACGCAATATAGTAAATAGTCAAGCATTTCGAATTCTATAGCGTCACCGTTCTTAATTTGTTTTAGAGAAAATAGATAATACAAAACGGAATTTACTTACAATAAATTTTGTTGCATTCCTGTGTCAACGTGTCAACGATAAATGATAAACGCGATGCTTTGCAGCATAGAGTTACGGCCCTTTATGATCTGAGTTCAAATCCTGCCGAGGTTAACTTTGCTTTTCATCCTTACTGGGTCGATAAAATAAAATACCAGTCACGCACTGGGGTCGGATTAATCGACTTTCCCTCCCTCAAAATTGCTGGCCTTGTGCCTATATAAGAAAACATTGGTATGTTTTATCAACAATAATGTTTCGCCTTATTTCAAGAATCTAAAGATGCTAAAAGGATTTATCCAACTATATATGCTTTTTTTGTGTGTATTTTCTTTCATCTAATATGTTTGAATAAAATCCGTTCTAGTAATATCGGGAAAACGATACATTTGTTTTTCAAAAAGCATCAGTAGCGTGATTTTGTATGTAACTAACAAATACAATTTCATAGTTCAAATTTAATCTTAAGCCTTGTTCACATCTATTAGTAAGGCATTTGACAAATATAGGAGATAAATCGATCCAATTGCAGGTGTTAATATTAAAACCTATCATTTCTAAAGAAGTGGTTAATAGTTTTAAAAAATTCAAAGCGTAAATGAACAGATTATCGAAACACAAGCAACTATCTCTACACATATATTCCAACAGTGCTCATTTTCTCAGTTTACAAAGATTCTTCCTGATATACTAACATATTCAACTTAAACTATTTATTACATTCACCAAAATAATTCTATAAAGTATTATTCTATAAAATAATTCTATTATGGGATTTAAATTTGTACATCAATGCTTGAAACGGAACGTCAATTCTTATGGTTTTGTTTTTCCCCTTTCATATATTTGAGCTGAGAAAATAAAACTAATTTAATTACATTGGCTATCGTACCTAATACATTTCGTGCTTTGCAATCCAATAAATACAACACAAATATGTTTTCTGAAATCAAGAAAAAAAAAAAGAAATATTTCATTATTTCTATTGCCTCCCCGATTTTGAATTTTTCTCTTATAGAAGATTTAAGAATATTTGTATAGAGCATGTATAATTAATTATAAATGCTAGTGAAATATTGGGATTGATCGTTCAACAGAATAAAAACAGATGTGACCAATTAAAACAGAAACAAGTAAATCTAATTTTTAAATTCAAAACGTGCGTTTTCCAAACATTAATCTTTAGTTTCAACAGATTTAGAAGAGCACCAATATATGCAATTAGAAGTAAATATACCACCAGTATGACAAAAATAAAACTTCCAAATATTTAACGATTTTCAACCGTAGAAAATTAACAAACCTTGCTAAAATAATGTCCGCTCTTCTTCGTAATCACAAAACTTTATCGACATTTAACGGTCTCTTATTCTGTCTCCTCTCTCCTCAACTCACATACACTTTCTCTCCCTCTATTGGGTATCTGTCTCTCTCCCTCTCTCACTCACACACACACACACACACACATGTATTCCCCCTCATTTCTTTTTCATACTGTTTGCTACACTCACGTTCTCTCAGTCACACAAACTATTACGCCGGCTCTGTATATAAAGATGGATGACCATAAAATTAATCTGTTTATCGTAAGAGCACACAATCAAAATATTTGAATGGCTTTAAAACATCAGATGCGGATAACTATATTAGATATTCAATTAGAATTATGAACTTTTTATGCAAGGAAATTTACTAGACAACAATTAGAACCGATAATTTTTGCACACTTCATTTGCTTGTTGTATTTCATGGTATCAAGGGTTGTGAAATCAAAGTTAACTCCGTGAATGTGCTTTATAAATATCGATATTAGTAATTAAATGAATTTGGTTTAATAATGTCTGGTTATAAATAATAGCTGAATTTTTTGACCAAATTTAACGAAAACATTTATTTCTCAATGAAAGAGAAATTAATTATGAATTATCATTAGCCTGTATTATAAATGCTTAGCTATTTTGATAACCACGAGAATGATGATTTTAATGTTCTTTTGTTGTTGTTGTTGTTGTTGTTGATGAGGCTCATTATGATGTTGAGGATGAGAATGATGATGATGGTGACGAAGTTGATGATGATGATACAAATAATTATAATAATACATCTAGCACAGACGAAAGGACATGAATTTTTTATGAATTTAGAACTTAAGGACGAGTGCCAAATACCATAAAGAGTTTTGTCTGAGACTCTAACAACACTGTTAATCCAACATAATAATAATACAGTGTTGCTCAGTTCTTTAGGGACCCGTCTTCTAATGGCTCTAACGTATTTCTAACCTATTCTGATAATCATTACTTTTCAGATAAATGATGTCAGACAAGAAAATTAACTCAGCAAATGAAGAAGAATGCTGTGATCGCTGCCTTATAGGCAGCTTAGTGATTTAGTGATTGCTTGCTTTCTTAATGCTACACAGTCATTTGCTGTCAACGTTTGTAAAGAGCTGGAAGCAGTTTACGGGGATTCTACAGCAGTAACCAAGCGTACAACGTATGCTAAGAGTCCTAGTTCCACCAGAACACCTAATGTTCTATGAATGGAACAGAATAAGTATGGATAAGAAAACCAGAAAGCCAATTAATGTAATTGCTAAGGAAATCAAATGTTCAAGGAACACTATCAGAATAATTATGCATGAAGCCCTATACAAGTCATATGTGGTGTGGGAAGCCCAATTTCTGTCTGTGAAGGTGAAACATAAATGCCTAAGCCACTCAAAGTGTATGTTGAGCAAGTTGAAACATCAAGAGTCTGGAATGCTTTGTTTTTTATTTGATGAGAAAAATTTTGTTTAGGACATATGATTATGTAGAGGCTCTAAAGACGTTACAACTGCCATGCATATAATGTTTCCATAAACTGTAATGATTCTGGGAATCATGCGTAATGGGGAGGTGTCATGCTTCCTCACTTTATTTCTCAGGGCTTGCGGGTCAATGCTACTGACTAAAATGAGGTTTTGAAGAGGGTTGTGAGGTCTTGGATAGAGAGCGTGAGCAAAGAAGACTGTATACCAACCAATATGATTCTTTTCTGTCTGTTAAGATCAAACCGACCAAAGAATGGATGAAGTACAAGCTCCACGATGACGTCAACCGAAACATATGACCCACTAGCTCTCCAGTCACGAATTCTTTTGACTGTTGCACATGGGTTGTAGTCGAGTGGGAAGCAAGGCATGTCAACGTTTCAGACATGTTATTGAACCAGTCACCTATGATAACGGCGGATTCACTAAATTGATACGTAAAAAGGGACACAAGATTACTCATGCCATTAAAGGAAGCTAGAATTAAATAAAAGGTAATTAATTATGAGGAAATTGCTCGGAATAAAATAAAATTCTGTTGAAAGGAAAGCTCCTGTGAGTAGGACATTGTGTGATTGATTAGTGTATCATATCGCCGATGATCTTTGAAGATAGAAGTTGTCGATAATAAAAAAAAAAACACTTGGAACAGCAGTTTAGAACAACATAAAAAGGTACGGATAGATACCTGTTTGAAATCACTAAAAGGGAGCTAGAGAAAACTTGTGAATTGAGCATATAAATTATACGACATTAAGAAATATAGTTCGAAAAATATGTATGTGAAAAGATTATGTGACACGAAGAAATAATTGTTTCTATTTTAGGTTCAAGGCCGCAATTACCCAGTACATTACAGGTACTTTATTTTATCGACCCCGTAAGGATGAAAGGCAAAGTTAACCTCGGCGGGATTTGAACTCAGAATGGCAAGGACCGTATCCTATGCGTCAAAGCATGGTGTCCGACTCTCTACCGATACTGCCAATCCACCGCCCTTTGACACGAAGAAATAATGAAAGTTCATGTTAACATATGCGAGGAGGGAAGAAAAGACTGGGAGTAGGGGATACAGGCGCTAAATTGATCACAAACTCCTTACAGAAACTCCTTACCTAAAAACAAATATAATAGAAGAATCCCTCTCAGATATAACATTGAAGATTATTAAACAGAATAAAAATATATATAATAAAGGATTTCATGAACATTTATGTATCAAGCTAAACACCTGCAGAGGTTTCGTTCAAAACTTTTTCCACACTACTCTCAAAATATTCACAAATTGAATTCTTCGATCTAACCAATAGCTACCGGTAGTAGATGTATACTGCATTTAAATATATGTTCTGTAGGCAAATTACTCAAAAGAAAAGTCAAAATATATGACAGATCTGGAGAACTTATCTGCACGTTGGAAATGAAGGACTTCTTCTTTGTGAAAAGGAAATAAATATCCAGTGAGATAACACCCTAACATATGAAGCAACACTGAATACATACTAGAATAAAATAAAAAACAAATACAAATTATATTAGTAGAGTACCAGCGAATAAGGCTCATTGGAAAACAGGAACACTCTATCACAGAAAACTATTTGCATGCAGTGCGAGATGATTGTAGAGTGGCATGAAATACATATAAGAAATGAGCGTACAAGGTTTTATTCATATACCCATACCATCTGAACCCAAACATTTCTCGACATTGTTGACAAATTATCAAATTTTAAAGATATTGAAAGTGACTTGAAAACGATATAGTGGAATATATATGTAAGTTAAATCAATACTAGAAATGAGTTGTGCATTAGGCGTGATAAATGAAATATTAAAATAAATCATTCACACAAAACCAGAGATTTTTAAAGATAACTCTTTTTGGCACCTTCAATAAAATAGCTCAACTGAAATATTACAATTTATACACACAAAAGTTTCCTATATTGTATTCACACAATAAAATAAGAGAGGTCACCGACAGGCTATACGGAACAGCCATCAATCTATTATAAATACGAGTTTATCTTCTATTAGCGTCTGAAGAAAGGTCACATATAATACAGTCCATGACTTAAATAGACAGATCATTACACACTGCAGAAAAACTTCATCTTCAGTAATGGCGTAGCCTCGACAAAACGTCAACTACCTCAGAACTATTCGATTTCTCAATGGGATCATTCGATAGTGCTGACGTATGGAATTTGGTTGGATTATGCATATTAGATACGTTACGATTCAGATTCCCGGACTTCCACAGGGGGTTATACCGCGACGACCGACTGTCCCTATAAAGCCATAAAGGCGGTCTCCACCGTCACCATTTTAGAAAAGACCTAATAGCCATGTTCAATGAGTTAAGATTTAAACTTACCGTAGCCATAAATCTGACTCGCGTAGATTATTTAGACATCAATTTAGATCTTCGCACACACACATTCAGATCTTTCTACAAATTTAATGAAAAGTTAACTTATATATACAAGGACTCATGTCACACACCTACAGTCTTTAAAAACTTCGTTAAAAACATTAGTGTTAGAAATTCTAATTTTTCTTCTAACAAGACCATCTCTGACAGAGCGGCAGCTAACTATAACACTACGTTAAACTAACATCGGCTTCTCCGATTAAATTTCATACTCCCCCTCCTATTCACACTATTAGTAGAAAGAGAAATAGAAATAGAAAAATAATTTGGTTCTGCCCACCCTTCTCACTCAGTATTAGAACCAATACAGGTAGGAAATGTTTCGCATTCGTAGACAAACACTTCTCCATAGGACATAAGTACAGACATATCTTCTATAGACACAGGATGAAACTGGGTAATTCCTGTGCTAAAAACATGAAAGCTCACATCACCACCAACCTCAAAAGCTCTTCCTCAATCGGATGCTCTTGCAGAAGGCCAGAAGCATGCCCTTTTCAACAACAGTGTAATATACCCGCAGTATTCTATGAGGCTGACGATACATCCACTCAACCAAACCAAAAGCAGAAGATCATAACATATGTAGGCATGGCGGAGGGCCGGTTTAAAGAACGATTCCTTAACCATCAGTCGGCCTAAAGACACTCTGATAAGCGATCGTCAGCTCATATACACCTCCGTAATAAAAACACAGCCACAAGGCACACAAGAACCACAGGACGCGCGCGCGCGCGCGCACACACACACACACACATATATATATATATATATATATATATATATATATATATAAGTTGATGGGAATTTGATTCCTTGATCGGGCGGCGAGTTGCATCCTTGAGAAAGACACTTATTTCCCGTTGCCACACACTCAACTCGCAATGCAAAAGTAAGTTCTACTCTGCCAGACTGAGTCTCCGTGAGGAGTATGTTATGTGTGCTAGTGACTGTAGAATGTTTAGCCACTTACAGGTTAAATTCACGAACATGCAGGTCCTTTGATTGAATCAAATGAACCACTCATCATCGAAAACGACGTCGGTTCAACAACCATCACATCATCTGTATTTGTGTGTGTGTGTGTGTGTGTGTGTGTGTGTGTGTGTGTGTGTGTGTGTGTGTGTAACACGTTTTTATAGACATTATAAAAATATCAGCTTTCACATCTTGCCTCGTATGAGGTTACTTCTTATTAAAGCACAGTACACACCAAGTACAGTTGACAACAACGTTTGGAAGCAAGACAAAATACAAACAATGGTTTAAAAAAAAAATAATGCAAATCACGTTGCATATATTGTAGTCAGACGCTGCCTATTATCTGACGTTACCATAATATATGTAAATAACTATCTTGCAAACGTTCTTAGACATGAACACTCGAACCATTCTATAACCAAGAGCACCCATTTGATAATTTGAACTGTTATCTTTAGTCGTCCAATTATAGTTGGCTTAATAGGAATTATTGATCAACTACCCCTCAAGGTATATCCAATTTGAAAAGCGGTTTCAATAGACTTCATTAAATTTCTATCAATATTCACTTTTACCGAACAGTGTTATAAGGAGATAATTTGTCCAGGAGACATATCAGTGAAATTTAAAATAAAACAATGAAACAATTTGCAAGATATTAAGAATAAAAGTATATTAATTCAACATATTAGTGTCCTGGAATCTAGACATTAAATATTATAACCATTTGACACTACAGTATTCATAAGTAGAAACAAGATGGAAAAATCTGGTGACACACAAGAACATTGATATTATATGTTTTGTCTCTAGGTGTGATCAAATTAGTATCTGTGATATAATAGTGTAGATTCGTCGACATAATGTTCCCTTCTGGATTAAATAAATTTCTCCCGGTATAAATATTCTGTTAAAAGTTTTCTCCTATCACCTGTAGCCATATCTATTATTTAGTCGTGCCGTTAGAGCGCTACGGAAGGTCACAGAGATCATAATGTACCCGCTCTAAGCGCAGGGTTGAAGAGAGAACCAAAGCAATTGTACTCATAGGCGAATAGACTCCACCTTCCCAATAAGCAAAACTTTCATCAAAATGTCCTTGTTAAAGGAGTACAACCATATCCGTCTACTCGCAGTTATTTTTTTACTGAATTGGATACTTGAATGAAATGTATAATACGTTTTGTCTGGTTTTATTAGGTTAAATGCAGTTAAAAGTGTTGGCTATTTTGTTAGCAGACAATACCACTTAATACTGTGACAAAAGAGAAATATCAAGTGAATTGAATTATATTTTAATCTGTATTATCGTGTCTCATATACAATATATATAACATATGGCCTAAAGCCTTGAATGTGAAACGTTATTTCCAAGGGAGGATGAAATAATTGAATTTAAAATTGCATATATATTTGCAAGAATATAAAACGCAAGAAATATTATAATCAGCTATCGGCTACAGTTAAAATTACGATGTCAATTGTAAAAAGAACACACACGCGCGCGCGCACGCATATATATATAGTATAATTAAAATTTCATAGACTAAACATGTTTGCGAGAACATAGGTTTCGGGATCCAGGACAACATTTTTCTGGCGCCCAGTGAGAGGCCAGTATTGAAACGGCTCTTCCATTATGCAGTGGTGAGCATAACTGGACCCCGAAATCTATGCTCACTTGCAATAGATTGAGTATTGTTTTCCTTGGCCTTTTGTCTACGGACTTCCTGCATACGAACATACACATACACATCTTCCAAAGGACTACCCTGTATTTAAATTGTCAATTGTAGTTTTTAATTTTGTTTATTCTAGTTCCATTTATTTATTGCTTGCAAGTCTGTCTTTGTTTTCTGTATGAAGGCACGTTGGTTGACTGCCTACGGCAGACCTCGATTATTCCATTCAATAAAAAGTTTTGACCAAATCTAAGCCATACGGAAATAGGAATTTGTCTTGTGCTGTGCATCGATTAACTAATAAATATCTTGCGTAGATTTCGTAATAGCACTTGTCTCAATACTAGAACTGATTTTTTTAAACGCTGCTCTCACGCCGCTAAAGACATGTTACGTATCTACAATGACGCAGACAATTTTTACCCAGAATGATCTCAATCGTCACCCTTCAACAGTCTCACTTGAGTTGTCACCCTTGTCGATGTCTATCTGCAAAAACCAGTCAGCTCATATACACTTCAATTTTTCAACACAACCTCACTCGAGTTGAAAATCCTTTGTGCGAAGCACGCGTCCTCGAGTATGGTTTGCTAATTTGTTGTGGAATTAATTTTCTCTCTATATATATGTTGTTTTTTTATTCATATTTAACTCCGTTCCTACATCAGATATAGAATACCACATCTACGATGGATGATTTGCATAACGTCGAGTGCTTTAATTTATGGCATCATCATTTAGTATTCGGAATCACCAGTTCTACAATTTGGTAAACAACAGAACATAAACGTTACATATACACACCCACCTAAACACGCTCCTATATATATATATATATATATATATATATATATATATATATATATATATATATATATATATATATATATATATATATATATATATATATATATATATATATATATATATATATATATATATATATATATATATATATATATATATATATATAATAAAACATGTCTTTAGAATCACTAGATAAAATATATACCGTTTCCTCTCCCAATTAGCATGATTAACCATATAAAAAATCAATTAGACCAAGCTATAAGAATAAAGCCTCCTATGAAGAAACCGCCGCGAAGGGGCTGCTTTCGGTTATTTGTCGGAGATTTCTTCATAGGAGCCTTTATTCTTATAGCTTGGTCTAATTAATTTTTCATATGGTTAATTATGCTAATTGGGAGAGGAAACGGTATATATTTTATCTAGTGATTCTAAAGACATGTTTTATGATATATAGCTCTGATTATTTAATTTATTAATTCTTCATTGAGCCACAACGTAACCCGTTGCAAAACACATTTATATCTATGAGTTATATATATGTATATATATATATATATATATATATATATATATATATATATATATATATATATATATATATATATATATATATACTTTCTCCTATTACCCACTCTACTACCCTAAGTATTGAGTATTCTGTATTCTGGTGCGTTATGGTCCATCTGGTTCCTTACCACAACTCCTTTGTTATATATATATAATGGAGGGTGTATATCTGTGGGTGTTCGAATATGTAGACCTATATATTAGCCATTTCTTGAATTTTATCGTTGTTTCCCGTATTGTCGTGTTTTATATTTTTTATTTCCATTTTTTCTCCCCCTGGGTTTTTTCCCCTCTTTTCTTTTCTTTATTCTAATTTAATTCTAACTTGTTTTAATTTAGTTCATATTTTATCTTATTGCTTTATCAGTTAATTTTTATTGATTTTATTTGTATTCTTATGTGTATTTAGTTTTCGCCATTTATTCGCCTATTTCCTAAATTTATTTATTATTTCTTTTTTTTTTAACAAAAAATCGTTTAAAACCAATTTTCCTTCTCTCTCTAAGTGTTACTATTTACCTGCTACTCTTCGCTCGTCCTTGTCTGGTTCTCAATTTTCTTAGTTTTTATTTTTCATATTCTAGTTATTAATTTCGTAAGATTTTTTTAATAATCTTATTAAACTTATTCTAATTTTTCATAACATATTTTGTTATATATTTTATAAAGTCCTATCAATGGGTTATATTGATCTGCAGCACAATTTAAAATTAAGGGGATTACAGAGAACCAATAATCTTATATATATTACGTTATTCTCTGTAGATAATAATTTTTCTCTAGACTAACCATGATCACCAACAAATTAGAAATATAATCTTATTTCCCTTTCCATGATTAGATACACCCTGGGGAACACTGTCCATGCAACAATAGTTAATATGTGAATCAAACTAACCTCCTCTGGTATGACTCCAAGATATGTGACAAACACTTTCTATTTAACTAGAACTGAAACGTAAATGTCGTGAAATGCAGAAAACTAGAGAAAACTGCGAATTATGTAATACATTTCTATTTGTCTTAAGGCATTCTGCCGCTATGTGAATCAGTACAATTGGCGTCATCGACGAATGATCATTTACTAAACCGGTTACCCCACGAGGTTCTAGTCTGGTGAGGAGCTTTTAAAAGGATAGTTGAACGTTTCACAGGCAACGGCCATCCACCCCAACTATCGGCTAAATTCCCCCCACAAACCTGCAGTTGGCCAAGTGTGGTAAGTTCGGCTACATCGCTGTAGACATGACGAAAACCAAACAGAAACAGTGAAGGTCACTTAGGGAGAGGTTCCTCCAACAGGACTGAGAAAACCCTCGATTGGATCGGATTCTTTTTACTACAATCTCTATGTAAGCAGAGTATTTTATGATACTGTATAAACAGGTTTGTTGGGCATGAATTCTATTTAAGTTACATTCGTTTAGTATGCAACTATTTAACCTCAGAAGCAAGTATACAGTAAGTAACATTCATTGAAAAAACTTTTCTATTGTATTAGAAATTATAGTTTTCTTCTTCAGACAATATATATTTTCGACACTTTCAGAAAACTATGAATTAAAATCTACCACTTCAAATACAAACAATAGAAATACAATCTATTATATTTTTGTTTGTGTGCCCTATACTTAGAAATACATACAGAACAAATAGTATTGTAATTAATACCTAGAGATATTTAAGCTATTTTCTGTCATTGAACATTGTCATGTTTTGTGTTAACTTACGCACGCACATATGTATGTGTATTTATAGGCACATATATATTTGTGTGCATAAAATAGATACATGTGTTTACAGAGGTATAGGTGTGTACGTACAGGTGAATGTATGGGTGTATGCATATGCGAGTGTACATCTATGTATGCAAGTATATATATGTGTGTATATATGTGAATATATGGATATATATATACAGGAATATATGCGTATGTTTAAGCGTGAGTATACGTGCATCATATATATATATATATATATATATATATAAATATATATATATATATATATACACATATATATATATATACATATATATATATATATATATATATGTGTGTATATATGTGTGTGTGTGTGTGTGTGTGTGTGTGTGTGTGTGTGTGTGTGTGTGTTTGTGTGTGTGTGTGTGTGTGTGTGTGTGTGCGTACGCGTGCGTCTGATGTATTTGTGTTTGTGTGTGAATAAGTAATCATTCTTTATGCACCCCGCGGACAACAGAAACTCTAAGAATAGCCTGCCTAAATTTTAACCTTTATCAAAATAATTGATCAAACGAAAAATGTTAAAAATTTTACTTCCTTCTCCTACTCTTCCACCATTGATGAAAATATCAGACGTGTGTTTCTGGATTTGTATCCGTCATCAGAGACATCTATTTACGCAGTACTGAAAAAGTGATGTCCTCTTTCGCATCTGGAGAAGATCAGTTGAATATAGTGTTGGTTAGGAGTAACTAGCAGTAACACTAACGTAGCCTGATTTACAAAAGTGTAATTCGAAATACTATATCCTTCTACAGAATACTGTCAGATTTATCTCAAACAAAAATCAAATATTTTTGTGTTTTCTGTTATCGTCAATAATCTTAGGAATGTTTAATAAATAGTAAGCTGGCTCATTGATCATTCAATTTCTATTTACTCAACTGTGGTTGTTAGTAGCAAGGATATTATATATATATTCCAATGCATTAAATGTTACTTTTCACAAATGTTATGTCCATGGCGTGCTGTCATTCTCCACAGAGCAGAGTTCTCTGCACGTTTGTTACTCACTGTATTTTGTTTTGCGCAAGTGTTGTTCATGATTAACAACGGTATACCTGTTTACTAATGCAATATATAATCTTGATATTCAGATTAACTTTATATCCATATTATTATACTTCAAAAATTGAAAAATTGCCCATATCATTTGGTGGTAGGTTATGGTTTGCTGGAAATGACATTTCAATCAGTAAACACTTTTATTCAAGGTTATTCTGTGAAACAACGCCTCCATCATCCATTTTACTGAATCAGTTTCGCAGTTTTGTTCACATGGCATTGTTAGAAAATAGCACCAAGGTCATGTTCTCTTTTGCCACTTCTGCCTTTCAAACTCTCTCTCTCACTCCCTCACTCTCTCTTTCTCTCTCTCCCTCTCTCTCTCATCATCTTTATACCTCAATAACTTCATTTCCTCAACCATGATGATTTGCAACCACGCTATGGACCTGTTGCATTTACATATAAGAACGGCTTGAAATATATGCTACTACACATTGCTACGACATATACATCCCAGACATCTAAACATGTACGACCGACGCATATTGCTATGATTAGTCTCTTACTCCAAATTTCTGTATTTAGATGTTGAAGTTTGTTCAAACCTTTTACATTGCATTTTATTATATAATATATTAATTTTAATCATTTGTACGCTGCCACGTTATTAGGTTCCATACCGCTTAAAATATGAATAAAATGAATGGAGAACTGCCAAAAGCTATATATAATTTGCTAATGTACTGTTATTGCTTAGCTGTAGTTCAGTCATTAATTTGTTGTTCTATGATAAAAGATATCCAAGCAAGGGCATCATGATTCTTTTGTGTATCAAAGTCTACATTTTACAGTGTGTCCATTTTTACAGAAAGTATGGCGTGTATTTAAAAAACATTTAGCTAGTATTTCTACCAAGATGGCCGACCAATTAGTCAATACGTTTCTGAATGGATTTCCGCTTAAATATTTTCTGATATGTTTTGACATTTTCGTCGTCTTTTCTAAATCATAAATTCCCCAGAATTCTTAATTACCATGTTCGATGAGATTATCATACATTCTGTTCTCTGGTTTGCTAATTTAATTTCACCTGTAAAAATTATATATTATTAGCGTTGCTGATATCGATTTTGCATAAACTTCTAGCAAGATTTTGTTTAAAAATATGATACTTTAATATTATTCTTATATATTGATCCTATCTAAAACTGTTACTTCAGGCTTGTTTTAAAGGTGATTCTATTATCAGTGATCAAGATTTGCCCATGCAAATTATTTCATAATCCTTAAACGTCTTCTCTTTTTATCTATATAATTCCAGTAACATTTCATGTAGAAAATTTGCTATTGTAATGTACAAATGAACTAGAATAACTTCTACATACATTTTACATGCAACTCTTCTGAGAATTCATTTCCATTGGATTGGATTTACTGGAGGGCTTCATCCAATCCAATATAATTTTATAAAAGGAATACTATTATTGGACAAAATAAATGCAATTAGCACGTGCCTATATATATATATATATATATATATATATATATATATATATTTATATATATATTATATTTATATATATATATATATATATATATATATATATATACATACATAAATATATATATATATATATATATATATATTTATATATATATATATATATTTATATTTATATATATATATTTATATATATATATATATATATATACATAAATATATATATATATATATTTATATATATATATATATTTATATTTATATATATATATAAATATATATATATATATATATATATATATATATATATATATATATATATATATATATATATATATATATATATATATTTATATATATATATATATATATATTTATATATATGTGTGTGTGTGTGTATATACATATAATTATATAAACGTATATAAATATACACACATAAATACGCGCACTATCTTTCTCCACCCCCTCTATATATATATATACTTATATTTATGTATATACAATATATTGTTTATGCAACTGCTAGAAAATTGTCACTAATTACAAAGTTTCATACAGAGGCTTCTTTTCTCGTCTTACTCATATTTTGTTTTATTTTCATACATGCGTGATCGATAATTTAAATATCACTTTTAAAAAGCAAATAGAAGAAAATAACAAACTTACTAACTACCACGGGCAGCATAATATTCCACACACAGTCAAAGTCAAATTTAACAACTGTACAAGTGTACAAGTACCTAATGATATTGAATCAATTTTATATCAATGTTGTCATGCCTCTCATATATACACCTACAAAAAAATTAAATAACGTAATTTGAAGCTTTAAAAGAAAGCATTTCAGCATTTGAAAAGATAATACTCTCTTAATTCGAATAAAGTATCACCAACAATTAAATGTACTTGCAACATGTGCAGAGATCCATCCCCTTCAACGGGCACTCACACTCGTATCCATATGTTTAGCCATTTATTTAGAAGTGATACATGGATGGTAAATACAGTAACAGCCATTCCTTAAAATATGCTATTGCCCTCACAGGTGAAAATTCTAATTTATCTTCTAAACCAATACCCGTCCTCATTTACATAAGCTGTCCACGTACTTCTTTCGGATATTTTTTACTCAATTTTTTTTCACTAATATTTTCGAGAAGAAATATCCTATGAGAGTTTACTCCCAGTTCATCGGAATAAAAGTTGAGTATTTCGCTTAAGACAGTGGTGTCGATTATAATGCCCATCTGCATTACAGATAAAATATTTTCAAACAATTAGCATTGTATATAATAGGGTAATATAACAGATGCAACGGCATATAACAAGATTCAGTTAATATGAATATGAAATCAGCAAGGTTTCTGTAAAGAGATGCAATTTAAAAATATCAAACGTAGTAGAATCGTGTAATCACTGAAAAAATTTAACTTGAAACGAAACGAAATAGATATAAAAATTGAAATATATCAGAGCAACTAAAATGCTTACACATAAGCGGAAGACATTTCTAGTAAAGTAACCAACATAATGTGAAGTAATAAAAAATAATAGCTGTCAGTGTTGTGCAATGCATAATTAGATTACTACTGATAGAATTGACGATTGTATATGTGCGATATATTCATGTTCAGTTGAAATGTAAAACATTGGAAATAGAAATAACCTATTAGAAGTTCATCTCACCGACTGACATTGCGTTACGTTTGTTCTAAAATCTCCACCTACGTCTTTAGGCCCATCTCTCTCACTCTCTTTCCCTCTTTATCACTCTATAGCCTGCAGTCCCTTTCTCATATATATATATATACATAAGAATAGATTTATGAAATCACACTATCACACTTTACGGTCTGAGTTCAAATCCCGTCGAGGTTTACTTTGTCTTTCATCCTTATGGGGTCGATCAAATAAAGAACCAGTAATGTACTGGGTAATTGCTGGCCTTGTGCCAAAAGTAGAAACAATTATTACCAATATCATCTTACTCCATTTTCACTTCAATATCATAAAAAAGCATATTATTTTATTTTTTCAATTTTAATTTTTATTATACCCTTCCAGTTTTACATACGCTCTTACACCACTATAGTCCCAGACCACAGACCTCCGTCTCTCTATATAATTATGTATGAATACATCTTCAACAAACACAACAGAGCAGCGAATGCGAGAAATGTCCCCAGAGAATTGACAAGGACTTGTCAGTTCTCCACATAAGTTGTCAAGTACCTACCAGAACTAATATCAATAACGACTTATTGTAAAGATTCGAATTATTAAAGAGCATCAACCAGCAATTAAGGCATTCTTCCCTTCTTTCATATATATATATATGCATACAAGTGTGTGTGTGTGTGTGTGTGTGTGCGTGTGAGTGTGTGTCTGCATATACATATATATATATATAAATATTAAAACAATTAAATTAAACAAAAACCGGTTAATTCATAGTAAAACTCATTATTTTACGATCGTTTCTGGGGGGTATTTCCCCGTATGTCCATTCTATTATTGATCTATGTAGAATATATTACAAAATATCATAGTAAGAAAATATACATACGTCTTCACTACCCGCCGTCTTCAGAAATAATGAGTTTTGTTTATTGAAGAATACAAAAAAACATACATATGAATAAGTAACGTTTTATAACCAAGTTGAGATTGACTAATAGTAAGAATAAGTTGGTAGTAGTAGATGAATAAATAAGCCGTCAGGGGATGAGGTATCAAAAGACTTTTAAGAAAAGAAATGAAAGTTGCTAGTGTAAATGAATTTAGACATATTGTATATAAAAGTGTTGATGGTCAAAGAAGATTACGGTTGGAGGAAAAGGGGTACTGAGATTAGTGTGTTACATCAAGTAGAATGGTATAGAATAATCTAAAAATGTTTGTTATTTCTTTGTTGAGAGGAATAATTTGTTCTAAAAATATATAATAATAAGTAGAGGAATATAAATGGAACCAAATGGAAGTAAAATTTAGATAAAATATTATATAGCTAAGAAAATACTAAAGTTTGTGTAAGTATTGTGTTAGAGTGGTTAGAATGAAGTTTTCCCTGTAGGGAATTATATTTTCGAATAAGAATCTACATTAATAATGCGTTTTTTTTTTAAAAAAAAAGGAGGTTTAAATGGATATCAATTAAAAATTTTTGTTAGATTATTGAAAATATTGTAATATATAGTGCTAAATTATAGTGAATTACTTAAAACAGCTATAGTGATGAGATATAGGATTTAATCCATGGATTAATACTAATAGCAGAAAAAAAAAAAAAATATATATATAGATATAGATACGCATATATATACACATATATATATACACACACGTACATACATACACATACACATATATATATACACGCACACACACATACACATACTATATACACACACACATATACATGTACACACACACACATGTATATATATAGGTATACACTTATGCATACACATACATATACACACACATATACATATTCACACACACACACATACTCACACATTTTTTCTCCTATATCATTTTCTATATTTCTTTAGTTGTATTTATAATATTTGAATGTCCTTCTAATTTTATGGTTACATACTATAATTAATTCTTGTCTTTTATTTAATAGAGTGTCCTTCGATTTAGTAATTTCAAAATTTCTTGGGAACACAGTCCACACTCCCTTCTATTGCCCTGATAAGAAATGGCTCTCTTAAGAATCCTCCAAGTTAGGTTATATTTAATATTCCTCGTTTTACAATTATTAACTGCTTCTGCTAAAGAAGTGGTATTAGCTAATTTTGTTTTTCGGAAACTGTGGGTGTGTGCATAAAATCTTGATTTAAACGGATTAGAAGTGGATCCAATATAGGATTGATTAGAGTCCTTAGTGGTGATTACACATTTATATACTATATTATTAATTAAGAAATTTCCTTTTAAGGGGCAATTATCTTTTATTCTACAATCACAACCGTTTGCATATAGGCTTTCAGATATGCTATCCATATTCTCAATAGTAGTGCTAGTATTTGTTTACCTTTTTATTTGGGAGAGAAGGGTTTACGGTTGGGTGGTCGCGGCCCGAAGCGTTGTTAGTTGGTGAAATTATACTGGATATAGCGTTTATAGACTCATGGTTGTTTTGGAAGCTATTGGTTATATTGGGTATGTAATTCTTAGTCCCTATTAAGGATGAGGAAGATGGTAGTTGGTTGTAGGCTGCTGTATTGTGCTGGTGAGGTGAGTGGGCGGATGTAGCAGGAGGGTATGTAGTAATATTATGGTTATGCGTTGTAGTAATACCATAGTTATCGTGTGTGTGGTATGCTATTGTGTGTGGTATACATGGAGCTTTTTTACATCTATAGATGTTATATGCACTTATTTTTTGTTGTATATTGCTCGATGGGAGTAAGAAAATTTTACTGTATTTCTGTTTAAGATTTGATGGTATTTGTGGTTAGGTGGGAAATGCTTATCGAGAATTGTAAACATTTTTTAGGGATTTGGCCCATAGTCTGCAAGTTGAATGGAGCGTTATATCATGTTACATTTCTTTTATGGTTTCTAAAAGGTTTCCTCTTATTATATTGGGTATGTATAGACGTTTGAGGGTAGATATTGTTATCAGATGAAATTATAATATTGTGATTGTTATTATGGGTGTGAACTAATTGTTTAGTAGATATATATTTTTAGAACAAATTAGTCCTCTCAACAAAGAAATAACAAACATTTTAAGATTGTTCCGTACCATTCTACTTGATGTAACACACTAATCCCAGTACCCCTTTTCCTCCAACCGTAATCTTCTTTGACCATCAACACTTTTATATACAATATGTCTTAATTCATTTACACTAGCAACTTTCATTTCTTTTCTTAAAAGTCTTTTGATACGTCATCCCCTGACGGCTTATTTATTCATCTACTACTACCAACTTAAGGATCTATACTGCCCCTTCCTATTCTTACTATTGGTCAACCTCAATTTGGTTATAAAACGTTACTTATTCATATGTATGTTTTTTTGTATTCTTCAATAAACAAAACTCATTATTTCTGAAGACGGCGGGTAGTGAAGACGTATGTATATTTTCTTACTATGATATTTTGTATTATATTTTACCTATATCAATAATAGAATGGACATACGGGGAACTACCCCCCAGAAACGATCGTAAAATAATGAGTTTTACTATTAATTAACAGTTTTTTGTTTAATTTCATTGTTTTAATATTTCTATTTTTGACTCTGTATCCAATGAATTATATCGTTGAAAATTTTGTATTTTAAACTTTGCTTCACGACATCTTCTACCTATGGATTACATTGAGCTCTTCATACGGTTTAGACTCTACCATTGATTGGTAGATTTATCTGTGTATATATATATATATATATATATATATATACATTCTTGTTCTTGACTGCTCTGCGTATTTATGTATATGTGTGCGCGTGTGTGTATGTATTTGCGTGGGATCCTGGGTGTATGCATGTTTGAGGTTTCTTTGTAGCATTGCAAGTTCAAATTGCACGTTAGTTATGAATATTCCTTAATATGAGAATATCTTTTCACTCACACTTTAATGGTTTTCACTATCAACTGACTATTTTTATGAATCCTTTGTTCAATGTTTTCTTTATGAATATCAAGCTATTTCTTTAAAGAGACCCGCACAGTAAATCTTTACGCTGATGCTATGCGTAAATTAACAAAAACATTTTTTCTTTGATAATTCTTAATTATACTTTGCAAAGAAGGATTAACACAATTTAATGTTCAAACCTTCAGGAGCATAGCATAATAATAGTACATTAAAACTTTTCAGCTTAATTAGAATAATTCATTCAATTCTTATTTTCCAGTTCACCTAGTTTTACATAACTGCTTAGTTTAAAAATCTGTAAGTCCAATCCAATCCCATCCAGGGCTGTCTCACTCCTGTTGGTGGAATCCTTCCTCGGTTGATATTCACCGCTTTTGCTTTTGGTAGTGTCTTTAAGGGTGTAGCCGTATGTACCCCGTTTGAACAATTGCATGTTGGTGTGGCTATTAAACCCATGGTTATATTGAATGGCTCTTGACTCCGAGAAGTTCATCCGCTCTTGAACAGCATTTGATTTTTGTCCTGCTGTGTTTCCACTTACACTTCTCACTAGACCATTGCCTGGTAGGATAGCCGGTTTATTCGCCGACCACTCGACCACTCGACCATGAATCGGGTGTTCCTGGGTTACCATGTACCAGTAGCAGGGTGAAACCTGACCTGACATATCTGTAAGTGGGACGTACGACTTAGTAGCCTTCATCAGTAAATGTATAAAATATCAAAAGAAATTGACGGGTTCAAATTACAATGATGCGAGATATATTCAATATATGTGTAGGGTGTGTATGGTCCCCTAATTCCCAATGGAGTCATAAGGGCACCGTACTAACATATGGCGTTTCTTTGTGTAAAACTCTATAAAGTTATCAGTCTCTAATACATAGGCATCTCAATGAAAGATCAAGATATATTAATAAATCAATCAATTAATAATCCACTCAGAGAAGTATTAAAATATATTGAACTTAAACCAAAATCTCTAAATCGGCTAAATTAATAAATTAATATATTACTAAATTACTAAATTAATATATTAATATATTAATAAATTGTGCTGGATAACTAATTTTTTTGCTGTATTTTTGACTAAAAAATGTTTATCCTGAAAGTGGTGTTTAGAACCCTCTAAGAAAATGGAAAAAAGATGAGTATTTCTCCATGAGAATTGACGTACATGTACGTCAATACTCATCTTTTTCCATTTTCTTAGAGGTTTCTAAACACCAATTTCAGGTTAAAACTTCTTCAGTAAAAAAATACGGCTAAAGCTTCTATTTCTCTCTCTCTCTGTGTCCATCTATCTGTCTCGCTTACACTCTCTCTCTCTCTTTCTCTCTTTCTCACTATATTTTAAGCTACCTTAAATAGCAACTACACAGCCATTTCTATTCTCCATATATTTCATCATGTTTTCACTGTGACCATTCTTCTCTCCCTTTCTACCTACCTATTTTGCTACTATCTACTCTCACCCCTCTTTCTTCCTCTCCCTTTCTCCCTCTCACTTTCTCTCATCCTCTCTACCAGTCTTCTCTCTTCTTCTACCTAACTATTTCGTTACTATCTACTCTCACCCCTCTTTCTTCCTCTCCCGTTCTACCTCTCACTTTCACTTCCTCGCCTGATCCTCTAGTAGTCCTTTTCTCACTTACAACAGCTGGGATCAGACGTATGTCTTTTTTCTCTCGTCCACACAGTCTTGAACTTAAGTTCGCTCATCGTGTGGTCTTGGATTTTCTTACCTTAAGTTGCTCGCACATTGTTTGTTGTTTTAATTCGCCGTTTTTTCACTGTTTTCTCTTTTCTTCCCTTTTGTTTTCCTTCCCTCCCACCTCCGTTTTCTCAATAACTGGATAAGTTATTGACGCTCTGGGCGGTAGATATATTGTCTTCAAAGCGTAGAAATATCCGAGACCCCCAGTAGACAACTGATGAGAAAAACTCCCCACGCGTTCTTGCTTTCTTCTTATTCCCAACCATTTTAAGCTACCTTAAATAGCAACTACGCAGACATTTCTATTCTCTCTATATATAAGTTTATATTTAAGTTTATCCCAGGTTCAATTGGGGGTAACCACAGTAAGTAGAGTACTCGATAGATAGCAGATGATTTCTCCCAAATGAAACAGTTCTAGTCCTGTAGAAGCCATTTCTATATTAGATACACCCCCCCCCCATATATATATATATATATATATATATATATATATATGAATATGTGTGTGTGTGTCTTCTATCTCTCAGTTGTGTGTTTGAGTGTATGGGTTTCTGTGTATATGTTACTGAAATTTGACGACACAAATCTGAATAGTATCCCCGGAATACTTGCAATTATATTGAATTTTGTATTGATTTCTCTCATGTTATCTCTGCCTCTCACATTCCTTCTTAATATAACCTTATTATGCCCTCATATAACTATGCTCTTTCTCCCCCCCCCCTCTTATTCTCTGATATAAACATACATTCTAAAGCCGTTATTGTTGAGAATATGGGAGATATATTTAATTGATTCGACTGCCAAATAAATATTGTATTAATCCTTGAGGGATAGATTGTAAGTTTGAGCACAGTGGGATTTGAAGTCTGTACGCAGGTGGCCGGAAGTAATTATTTCCAGTCTTTGGTATTCTGTATATTACCTGGTCTGACATCATAGAATGTTATAAAAATTAATGATGAGGAATAAAATGATTGGCTCAGTGGGAAAATGTCAGATTGTTGGTAAGATGAACTAATGATTTTTTTTCATAATATAATAAAATCTAAAATACGTAAAAATTATAATGATACGTAGAAACAAAAAGAAGAAAAGGATTGAACAAAGATTATAAAACAAATGAGTAAAAATAGGCAATGAACAAACACCTTTTGCTGGATATGCTTGTGTTAGTTACGTCCAAAAGAAAAGAAAGGGAAATCGTTACCTTGGAGAATAGCTAAAATTACCCACGGCATTATCCATACACATGGAACTCCTTCTCCGGATAAGATGATTTCATCTCGTGTAGGTGAAGAAACAGCAGTCTGGAAAAAGAGAACACCGATTGTTTCATTGTTCAAACATAACCGGATATTTTTCAAATTATTATTCAAATTAAAATAAATTCAAGACATAAAATACCCACTGAATTAGAGCACCAATACTTATATCAAGACCAGACGAAAGTATCAATGCGATTCCTTCATCCACTAAAAAAGCAGGAATCAGGTTATTTTGACTGCTAACGCTATCGCCTCCTCAGTAAGATATACGTGGTTTGGGTACTATTAATGGTCATATTCCCGCAATGCTTGCAGCCAGTCATTGGGGTTCACCTCTGGATGCTTTCGTAGTCAGCCATCTCCAATGGTCTATATTCTGTGCCATATGTAGAATGATCTCGGTGTTGTAACCTGTCCAGTCATTGGTGTTGTCGGATCAAGATTTTCATTGTCTTCCAATCATCTGCCATCCCTCGACGTTGGCCTGAAGGAGGGTTTTAGTATAGTTGTGGCTATTAACCAGAATCTTGTTTTTTTCTCAGCAGATCTCCACTCTGTATGCTCCTGAAAGATTTTTTCAATCTGGTGTTGAGCCCCTGGAATTCAACTGTACTGTTTCCTAATAGGTCAATAAGCGGTGTGGAAGTATTGAAGTGTCTTTTGCTTGATGTTCCCTAAGAAGATCCCGAAAAGCACTGGAGAGAGGTGATATTCTTTTCAAAGCCCAGAAATATCCTGATATATATATATATATATATATATATATATATATATATATATATATATATATATATATATATATATATATATATACTAGAGATCGCTATCCGCTTAATTTTGCGTTACTAGATCGCCAATACAGAATTATAACCAGTCAGATCTTCGGAGCATGCGAGAAATCATAGATATCGTGGGGCTATTCATAGCACACAACCTACATAATGAATTCAGTAACCTCCAAGGAGGAATTTATAGGGACGACACGTTACTTATAGCTAGGAACCTAAACAACCAGAGCATGGAAAGACTAAGGAAAAATATTAGAATATTCTTCAAAAAACTAGGCCTAAGTATTACCTACGAACTAAAATCTTAAGAAGGTAAATTTTCTAGATGTAACTCTAAATCGAAATACTGGATTAATAGAACCTTTCCACAAAAATAATGAAAATCTTGCCTACATTAGTTACAACTCAAATCACCCCAAATCCATAATTAAATCCATAGCACGTAGTATATCCCTCCGAATATCCCGCTTATCCTCAAACCTAGAAATCTTTAACGAGCATGCTGACTATTATAATGCAGCATTAAGTAGGGCCGGTCATAAAGATAAACTACAGTATATAGTGAATAAGGACAACATAAATAATCCTAGTAATTACTACTCCAACCGCTCACATAATAATAGGAATAGCTTGACTAGACATAGGGTTAGACATGTAACACCTGGAGTAAACGGCCAAAACACTAATAACGTAAACCCAAGAAACAATAGAAGAAACAGACAAAGAAAATACCTATGGTTCAACCCAATATTCAACTCCTCTATAAAAACTAGACTGCCCTCTACATTCTTTAAACTAATAGATAAACACTTCCATATCTCGCATAGATATCACAAAATACTTAATAGATCTACTATAAAACTCTCATTCTCAACAGCAGCTAACATAGAATCACACATACGCAAGTTCAACCACAGAAATATCTCTAGTAAATCAATTGCACCTATACATAAGCACAAACTCATCACAACATCACAACCACAAGCGCATACAAACGCGCAGCAGCAAAACCCCATTGGGCATATATCACAACCCACTTATAACAGAGTACTAAACAGGAATGTAAAAGCTGCACAAAATAGCGCCTCAAACTGTAACTGTCACCTCCCAGATAGGTGCCCATTGGCGAACGGATGTCTCGATTCGAGCCTGGTGTACATGTGCACCGTCATCTCGGGTAACTCCACCTGGAATTACATAGGATCCACCGCGGGTTCTTTTAAGAAAAGATGGTATGTGCACAGGCACTCAATGAAAAACCGTGCACTTATGGGTTCCACCACCCTCGCCAGAAAAATATGGGAATTGAAGGACAGCAACACTAACTACACTATCAACTGGTCGAAGTTGTCGGCTGCTAAAACCTATAGTACAGGGATGTCCTATTGCGGGCTGTGTGATCTTGAGCTATTGTATATCCTTAGAAATGTTAAAAGGCTACTTAATAATAAGTTAGAAAGATCTATCTTCTGCAGACATAGAATAGCCACTAAATTCATAAGATTCAAACCTCCGTGAATCGAACCAACATAACATAGCTTTAAATTAGGATACCTACTACCCACAGAAATATATTCATTAAGTATACTATTTCCTTCACAAGTCTATACCACACAATTGTCTGTAAGTACCTCATCTACCAACAATCTTACTCCTTCTCAGCTGCTGCAATCATTTGATCCTAGATCGTAGTTTTTCTCATTTCACTACTACAATGTTACTTTACCTTCTTTTTGCCATAATTACAATTAGCACGCTTTTCTCTTTGCATGTATGTATATTTTTGTACGAGTGTATATTGATGTGTATGTATGTGTCTATGTACACATGCATGTGTATATGTGTGTATATATATTTATATATATATATATGTGTGTGTGTGTGTATGTGTATGTGTGTGTGTGTGCGCGTAGATATATGCGTATATTAATTCGTTAACCTCTGTATTAACTCTACAACTATTGAGCTTTGACAGTGGTCCCACTCATGTATACTGTTGAAGATGAAGAGAAAGACTGTAAAAACTAGCTTATCTTTATAATTTAAAATTGATATACACTACGATACTTTGTACATGTCAACGCTTCATTTTGCCTTATGACAGCTAGTTTTACACGCCGTAACATTAGATACATTATATACCCCCCACCTAAGTAATGTCAGGGTCTCCTTAAATAATTTATTGATAGCATTGTTGTAATTGTTGTTATTGTTCTAATTGAATGCCATTACTACTTCATATAGTAGCCTGTATTTTCTTTTCTTTTCTTGCCTGTGTATTTTCTTCATTCTCGCATGCTCCGAAGATCTGACTGGTTATAATTCTGTATTGGCGATCGAGTAACGCAAAATTAAGCGGATAGCGATCTCTAGACATACCAGTTCAGTGAAACAAATGTAATCTATGTGATTAAAAACTTTTTTGTATAGCAAACCATGTAAACCTTCTTTCCTGATTTATATATATATATATATATATATATATATATATATATATATATATTATAATAATAATAATAGTAATAATAATAATAATTACATTGCTACCACTATCCCATCACCGCCGCCACCACTCCTTCATTGCTACCACCACTATTCCCCCATTACCTTCTGTTAACTTAAGAAAGGGGAAGGTGACGGTATCACTAGACAAGGGAGAGGCTAGCAAAAGATATAAATAGATTGAATTAGTGACCCGACCACCGGCCAAACGTCAGCGCCTATGGCACTGCTGGCTCCCCCTTCCCCACCAGCAGAACAAGCCCCGGCACAACCACCGACATAGCCAACAACAATAACAGGCAACTTCAGCAAAAAGTATATTATATTATTAATAATTTCATTCTTAAGCCACGCAATGCTCACATTAAGGAACCACTCATGATAATAACGATTTAAAAAAAACAACAAAAAAGAAAACCCCGTGACCCAGAAATACCGGGATGGCGGCCAGTGGGGAATAGCCGTATCTCTAGGGGAGGACGACCCCTCTAGTCTTGGTTGACACTCGTCTTAGAAGTGGTAACACGAAATGATTACCCCTTGGCGGATAAGGATAAAACGCGACAAAATAAAGTAAATGTCAAATGATAAAATCTCATACCGGATCGGCCGTCACCCGGTTCAAAAAGGGCCGCGTCCCTCAGAGAGGAACCAGACTGGGGTCGAAAAATCAGCTAATGGTTCAAACCTACCCATCATTTCGGAGCTGGAGACCTCCCATAACCGGAATACTCTTTCTGTTCGCCCTCCATGCTCACCACCTAGAAATCCAAAGAAAAAAAGAGAAAAATGGTCAAGGGAAGATAATAAAGAAGTCCTTGAGGCTTTCTACACTGCCATATACTACCCATCAAATACATCGAATAGAGAACAGACATATATCAATTGGAAAAAGAAACATCCCGAAAGCAGAGGCTATATTGACAGTAACAAACTAGCCAATATACGAAGAAATATTGTAAAAAAATAGTTACTAACTGATATAGAAATTGATCAGATCAAGCTATTAGCACAAAGTCAGCGAAGGGAAAATGAAACATGTGTCAGTGAAAACGAGGTAAATTGTAACACTTCGAATCCCAGGGTTGGGGCGGAATCACTGACAACAGAACAAATTAAAGAAAGGATCGAAAAAATGGAGGAAGTGCATGCTCAAGATGAAACTCAAAATGAAAACAATGAGATCGTAAATGATAAAGAAATGAATGAGAATGAACTTGCCAACTTGAAGGATGAAATTATGATCGAATGGATGAAAATGAAAGAATCTGACATGGGGGAATGAGACACCCTCCCTAAGATCCAGAACTCCAAACAGAACCAAAAGATAATACACAAGACTAACATAATTCTCAAAAACATTATCATCACAAACAAACTAAACATTACTGATTTAAATCATCTCTATTATGCATCGGCTAAAGTCACCACTCACTTATGTGGAGTGAAAATGAAAAAACAAAGGAATTCCCACAAGAAATCTACTTGGCAAGAGAACATCAATCGCCAAATAAACCTTCTCCGATCTGACATAGAAATTTTAACAAACTATAAAGTAGGTGAACATGTTAAACAAACTAAACTTAGAAAATTGGATAGAAAGTACAGTATAAAATCAACAAGTGACATAGACATGCTGATAGAAATAATCAAGCAAAAAGTGTCGGCCAAAGCTGCTCGTATAAGGCGCTTTGAAAAACGATCTAGATTCTATAAGGACAATAATATGTTAAAAAACAACCAAAGAAACTTCTACAGAAAAATTGGCAAGTTAACAATAACTGCTAAATCAATACCACCCAAGGAGGAAGTGCAAGAATTCTGGGAAAAGATCTGGGCAGAAGAAAAAGTTCATATTATACATGCCCCATGGATAGACAGACAAATAAAAGATACAGCTCACCTTGAGGAACAAATATGGGAAAATATAACAGTTGAACAGTTGCGTTTAGCTCTTAGAAAAATCAACAAATGGAAATCCCGAGAAAAGAAAAAATACAAAATTTTTGGATAAATGCCTTCACAGAGTCTCATGAGCTGTTAGCCCAACTTTACAATGACATAGTTAAGGTGCCAGAAAAGATACCATCATGGCTAGTTAACGGCATTACATTCCTGCTTCCGAAGAATAATGAGACAAACAATCCCCAAAATTACAGACCGATAACTTGCTTGACCACAATGTATAAAATTTTAACATCAGTCCTAACTGAATATACATATGACCACCTGATAACAAATGACCTATTTCCCATTGAGCACAAATGGTGTAAACGAGGCTCATATGGCTGTAAGGTTCAGCTTTTGGTTAACAAAATGATACTGGAAGATTGTCATAATAGACACAAAAATCTATCAATTGCTTGGATAGATTATAAAAAAGCACTCGATAGTTTGCCACAGTGGGATTGATAAATGTTAAGAGATTTTCAAAATATCCCCCATTGTCAGGAGGTTTTTGTCATTCAGTATGAAGACATGGAAAACGACGCTCCTTTTGAATAGTGAAACAAAATCACTGGAAGCTGGAGAAGTTAATATTAATTGTGGAATTTTTCAGGGTGACTCTTTATCACCGCTTTTATTCTGCATCGCGCTTATACCATTAAGTAAAATGCTCAATGAAGCAAAACATGGATATAAAGTCTATGACAAAACCATTAATCACTCATGGATGACCTGAAACTATTTGCAAAAAATGAACAATTGCAAAGGCTATTATCCACTGTGCAGCAGTTCAGTGATGACATTAAAATGGAGTTTGGACTAGATAAATGCGCCAAAGCAACGTTCACCAGAGGAAAGCTGCTGAAAAGTTCAGGCATTAATCTTGATCGGGGGAATGTGATAAGAGAACTTGATCAAGAAAAAACTTACAAATATCTAGGTGTTTGTGAAGGAGACGGAATCAAGCACTCGACAATGAGGGAAAGGATAAGGAAGGAATGTTACCACAGAGTAAGAGCAATCTTAAGAACGGAATTGAATGCAAGGAATAGGATCGATGCCATAAACACGCTTGCCATACCAGTAGTAACCTACAGTTACAATGTCATCAACTGGTCAAGCACAGAGATCCGTAGGCTCGATACAAAAATTCGAAAATTCTTAACCATGCACAGAATGTATCACCCTAAGGCAGATACAGATAGAATATATCTCCCTAGGAAAGAAGGAGGACGTGGGTTAATCCAGTTAGACATTGCGTTGAAAACTGCAACAATTGGATTATCTACATATCTAAGGGAATCACATGATTGGATGATCAAACGCGTTTTGAAACACGAAAGCATCAAAAGATCATACTCCATTACAAAAGATGCACAAAGATATAGTAATGGACTACAAATTTCAGAAGTCCCATTTACTGCTGAAATGGAAAACACAGAAAAAGCAAACCAGGTAAAAGTAACTGCAAAGAAAGAACTGCTACAGAAACTGGCTAAGAAATGGCAAGAAAAGCCTCTGTATGGAAAATACCCCAAAACGAGCTAACAATCCTGATGTGGACAAAACTTTAACCCATCAGTGGTTGGCTACCTCTGGACTGAAATCGGAGACTGAAGGACTGATTATATCAGCACAAGATCAGTGTCTGTCAACAAAAAATTACCAAGCCAACATAATAAAAAATGGATGCAGCCCATTATGCCGTGTATGTAAAAAACAACCAGAGACCATTGACCATATAATTTCAATGTGCAGTCCTATAGCTCCAACCGAATACCTAAACAGGCATGACAGAGTTGCACAATACATACATTGGATAATGTGTAAGCATTTTGACCTGCCCCATCAAAAGAATTGGTGGGAGCATCAACCACCTCCCATACTTGAAAAAGATCACATCTCAATCTTGTGGAACTTTAGCATGCAAACAGACCGAAAAATAGATGCAAATAGACCTGATATAATACTGAAGGACTTTAAAAAGAGAGTATGCCTGCTAATTGATATGTCCGTTCCAATAGACAAGAATGTATCTATAAAAACATTTTAAAAATTGAGCAAGTATAAGGACCTGGAGATAGAAATTGGAAAAATGTGGAAATTGAGAACTAAAACAATACCAGTGGTTGTAGGCGCTCTAGGAATGATACCTAAGGGGTCTAATGATTACTTATCGCAAATCCCAGGAAACCCGCGTATAGGAGAAATACAAAAGATAGTACTAATGGGAACTGCCCATATACTAAGGAAGATTCTGTCAATATAAGTACATCACAAGTCAAAACACCTAAAGCTGCATGTGTGAGTATGTATGTTCTTTCTTGAACATGGCGGACCTTGTTGTCTCTTGAGGTCACTGGTTGTGACTTGGTGATAACTCGTATGAACATAAAGCAAGATAAATGCAGCTGTAATAATAATAACGATAATAATAGAGCAGACCCTCAAAACAAAGTAGCTGAAACACCATATTTAGAAGGAGGAGGCTAGCCCACTGTGCAGGATCTGTGAAGAGAGAGAGAGAGAGAGAGGAGACTGTGGCTCACATTGTATCCGAGTGTAAACACCTAGCCCAGACACACTATAAAGGCTGGAGACATGATGTGATGGGCAGGGTGATCCACTGGCACCTATGCAAAGTAAACAATTTACCACATTCTGAGAAGTGGTATGAGCATATGCCAGAGTCGGTGAAGGTGCTGTGGCATTTTAGGATACAGACGGACAAGAAACTGGAACACAATAGACCTGACCTGGTGATTTTGGACAAGGAAAAAAGATCGTGCCTGATTGTGGATGTGGCCTGCCCATTCGACACGAGAGTGCAAGAGAAGGAGAGGGAGAAACCGATACCAGGACTTAAAATGGCAGGTAAAAAGGATTTGGAACTGCCATGAAGTCAAAGTGGTCCCGATTGTCATAGGCGCACTAGGTACTATCTCAAAGAGTTTCCAGGGATGGTTAAAGAAAATTGGCCCCGCCCCGCTTTTTGGAACACTTCAAAAGGCATGCTTGCTGGGAGCAGCAAGGACCCTCCGATACGTCCTGAATATCTGAGGCTGCAGGTAGTGGCTTCTTATTTATTTCAACAAACTTTCCAGTTAAATAACATCAATGACTGAGACTCAAAGAACAACAACAATAATAATAATAATAGCAAGGAAAGATACGCACACGGTGGATAGAGTGTTATGGAATCGTCCTGTATGTTTTTGATTTTTTACATATTTAAAACAAGTGTGATAGAATAATTCTTATTACAAATGGAACATAAGATATCAGGTTTTTACTCTCAGGAAGTGGCAACGCATCACATTATGGCATACGGCTCCAATATTTAATATTTAATTTTGTACCAGAAATTTTATAGTCAGAAAAGAAAATGGCTAGAAAACAACAGCCAAACAGCCAAATAACTTCAACACCAACACCACCACCGCCGCCGCCACCATCACCATCACCACTACCACAAAAAAATCTAGCCAAATACAAACCGGCACCATCCCTATAGTACTGCTATCCCATCACCACCGCCACCACTGCGTCATCGCTACCACCACTATTCCCTCACCACTTAAGAGAGGGATGGTGGTAGTGCCGCTACACATGAAAAGAAGCGAGGAAGGTATCAAAAGATATAAATAGACTGTGTTAGTGACTTGGTCAAACAGCAAACAACAACAACAACATCACCAAAATAATTATGTTGTATCTCTAAACTCTCTCAAAATATTTAGTTTAAACGATGTCAAATTTAAACTATAATATAATAATAATAATTGTTTCTGCTTTTGGCACGGAGCCAGCAATTGTCCCGGTGTGTTGCTGGTGTATTGTTTTGTCGGCCCCGTAAGGATGAAAGGAAAAATAAAAATAATAATTGTTTCTACTTTTGGCACAAGGCCATCAATTACCCAGTACATTACTGGTACTTTATTTTATCGACCCCGTAAGGATGAAAGGCAAAGTTAACCTCGGCAGGATTTGAACTCAGACCGCAAAGGGACGTAGCTATGCTGGGAAGCATGGCGTCCGACCCTCTACCGATACTGCCAAAGCAACAAGTCGAAAAATTATAGAACAGAACACAGACAGAAGGAAACGCAACAACAAACACAAATTTCAAAAGTTTTGAACACAACAACTCCTACTTCCCTTAGCAGCAGCAGCAGAAGCAGCAGCAACAGCAGCAGCAACAACAACACTAGTAACCGATGTTACTGGCCTTGAAAAACGAAAAACGCAAAGGAAAAAAACAAACAAACAAACAAAAAAACTAAGTCAGACATTCAAACATTACAATGAAACTTACCTTTATTTATTTTTTTTAGTTTTTATCTATTTTGTTGTTTATTTATTTATATTCGTCTACAGCGTGATGGTGCCACGCTAAAATCACCGGGGGTAATTAAATCACCCTTGGTTATGTAACCATACATTCACCAATACTCGATATGAGTGTTTAAATGTCGAACCTAAACAGTTCGAATAACGGTGAAGAGGAGACTGGAACGTTATGTGACAGACCGTCACCCAGAAGGTGCTCCCTGGCCCAGCAGCAGGGACCTGGCTGTCATCCAAATACTGCTTGTGTTGGAGGAAAAAGAAGAAGGAAAGGGACAAGAACCACCTGGACGAAAGATTTGAATAGAAATATTATGCAATGTTATCTGAAGAGTAACTCCAAGGAAAAAGGCTATAGGAAACGGATGCATAACATCTGGAACGAGATTGGTCTATTTAAATTAGATGAACAAAAATTGGCCTGGCAGGCCCGGGTAATAAGAACTGATGGATGGATAAGCGAGTTGGAACTGGAGGAACTGAGCAGAGAGATTAGGTTGAAAATGGAGAGTGGAGTATGCCAGGCAAACGAGCCAGTGGGAAATGAACGTGAAGAGGTTGAGAGACCGGAGGAAGCATCCGAACCAGACAATGATCTGAATGCTGACATAAATAACATGTGGAACAAGGATGCGGCTATTGAGAAAATGAATGCTGACGGGCTAGGACAAGATTTGGTTGATATCCAAAACTTAGTGGTAGATGAAATAGACAGGAAAAAGTTAAAAGAAACAACAGCTAAGGTAAAGAAAGACATCCCATACCTTGAGGCGAGCAACCTTCACCAATGCAACAATATCCTCAAAGCAACAGAAAATGCGCTGAGGAAATTACTTGGCATAAAAACGAGAGGAAACAACAAACAAGAAATATCAGAACCTTGATGGACGAAACAACTGAATGGTCAAATCAAGGAAATGAGAAATGACATTGGAAAGCTTGAGTACCTACAGAATGGGACACTACAAAACAGACGCTAAAAATAGACTGTAAATAAAGTACAAAACTAGGAGGAAAAAGCTAAATATCAGCATAGAAGAATTGAAGCAACGCATTGTAGCAAAGAGTGTAAAGATTAGGCGGTATGAGAGCAGAGTCAGTCAGTATAGACAGAACCGCATGTTAGACAACACCCAGAAGATATTGTTTGGGTAGATGTTGAAGGGAAAGAAAGAGGCAACGACTTGATCCCTGAGGCGGAACAGACTAAGACATTCTGGAGGAGAATATGGGAGCAGGATGTTGAACATAATGATCAGGCAGTGTGGATTGAGACAGTACAAACGGAGATTAGTGAACAGGTACACCAACAAACTGATTTGAGTATCACAGTTGAAATTCTTAAAGGGCAGGCCAAAAAAGTAACCAACTGGAAATCACCAGGTCCAGATGGTTTGCAGGGGTATTGGATCAACAATATAACACCCCTCCACCCGAAACTAACAACCATGTTCAATGACTGCTTGATGTCGGGTGAGGTACCAAAGTGGTTGACAAAAGGTACCACAGTTACGGTAATGAAAGGCCGAATCAAGGGTAAGGATGTTACCAACTATAGACCTATCACATATCTGTCTGTAATGTGGATACTGTTAATAAGCATTGTGTCTGAGGAAATCTACCATCACCTCCACATAAACAACTTGTTACCGGACGAATAGAAAGGATGCAGAAAGAAGTCCCGTGGTACAAAAGACCAGTTACTTATTGATAAGATGGTAATGTGGGAATTGCAAGAGGAGACAGACTGGTCTTGCAATGGGATGGATAAATTACAAAAAGGCATTCGAAATGGTACCTCATTCTTCGATAACCAAAAGCCTAGAGATCTTCAGGGCTGCAGATAACATCAGACAGTTGGAGGAGGAGTAAATTGAGCAGAGGCAACGGAATCCAGGTACCAACTGGTGAGATGATAAAGGATATTGACACTGAAGAAGAATAGAAATATTTAGGTGTTCTGGAGGCAGATGACATCAAGAAAAAAAAAAATGAAGGAATTGATAAGATCTGAGTACATTAGGAGAGTAAGGAGGATATTAAAATCACATCTAAATAGTAGGAATGTCATAAGTGCAGTGAATTCCCGAGCTGTGTCTATTATTAGGTACAGTGCGGGAATTCTGAAATGGAATGTTGCTGAACAAAATGAAATGGATAGGAAGACTAGGAAGCTATTGACTATCTACAACATGTTCCACAAGAGGAGTGATGTCGATAGACTCTACTTAAGGAGATCTGAAGGCGGAAGAGGTCTTATCAGCATAGAGGACTGTGTTCAGATGGAGAAAAACAACCTGCACAAATACGTGAGTGACAGTAGGAAGCCAATGCTCAGAATTGTACTGAAGGAGAGCACAATAGACCAGGGGATGTCCAAGGAGGAAATAACAGCAAGGAGGAAGAGCAACCTTTATGAAAAATCCCTTCATAGTACCATATTTGAGAAAACTGAATTTAGAGATCCACAGACATGGAACTGGTTAAAAAGAGGAGACCTTAAACAGGCTACAGAAGGAATGCTAATGGCTGCGCAAGAGCAGGCCCTCAGAACAAAGTGGGTGAAACACCAAGTTTACAAGAAGGAGGCTAGCCCACTGTGTAGGATCTGTGGAGAGAGAGAGGAGACTGTGGCTCACATTGTATCCAAGTGTAAACACCAAACCCAGACTCACTATAAAGGTTGGAGACATGATGTGATGGGCAGGGTAATCCACTGGCACCTATGCAAAGTAAACAATTTACCACATTCTAAGAAGTGGTATGTGCATAAGCCAGAGTCGGTGATAGAAAACGATCGGTTGAAGGTGCTATGGGATTTTATGATACAGACGGACTAGAAACTGGAACACAATAGGCCTGACCTGGTGGTTTTGGAGAAAAAAAAAAAAAGATCATGCCTGATTGTAGATGTAGCCTGCCCATTTGACACGAGAGTGCAAGAAAGGGAGAGGGAGAAAATTAACCGATAGCAGGACTTAAAGTGGGAGGTAAAAAGGATTTGTAACTGCCATGAAGTCAGAGTCGTCCCGATTGTCATAGGCGCACTAGGTACTATCTCAAAGAGTTTCCAAGGATGGTTAAAGAAAATTTGTCCAGCCCCGCATTTTGGAACACTTCAAAAAGCATGCTTGCTGGTAACAGCAAGAACCCTCCGATACGTCCTGAATATCTGAGGCTGCTGGTAGTGGCTCGATATTTATTTCAACAAACATTCCAGTTAAATAACATCAATGACTGAGACTCATAGAATAATAATAATAATAATAATAATAATAATAATAATAATAATAATAATAATAATGATTTCATTTATTAGCCACTAGGACCGACATGTAGGGGACAATACAAAGACACGGACAGTGGAGGTTTACAATAAGGTCGAGTAAAAGTGCACAATGGCAAGACTAATTTAACAATGAAAATATAAAAATATAAAATAAACTATGCATAAATATAACAAGATAAATTCCCCGATAGGGGGAGGACGACCCTGGGGTGATTCGGGTACCCCACCAATCCTGAACCACCCTGCGCTTCTAGGGCACCCAGGGAGAGCACCCCTCTCCTCAAGTTATCTAGCTTATAGGCGCATGGTCAGAGTAGGCCCATTCACACCCACAATGGTTTACACAAAGTAGACATTAAGGACAGTACAAGACAATACAGGACGGTACAAATGGGCATTTCTTCGTGTAAAAAAACAAATACAGAGGATGTAAAAAAAAAATAACAATGAAAAATTCCCCAATAGGGGGGAGACTTCCGAGGGACATTTGTGGAGAAAGCCCATTAAAAGGCCACAGTGACCCTGACCACCAGGGCAAATGCCCTCTCCCAGTTTTCCACCTTTAATTTACAGACACATACTCAGAGTAGGCCCATTCACTCGGGCCATACTTGCTTCTCTCACCCATCTTTCAACAAAATGCTGGGAAGAGAGCACTTCCCTCTCTACCCTGATTTTCCTTTTCAAATTTCATTTGAAAAAGTTAATCAGGACATCACCGAAGAGGTAAATGCTCATCTTCAGCCCTTTCAAACGTGTCCACCATACTATCTCTTTCGCCATGGCCACCAGACAGATAAAAACTGCCTGCCCTTCCCGGCTAAATGAAGAGAGCGGGGCAATCCTCACGATCGACTCAGCTGATAGCTGGATCCGTCCTACACGTGACAGCAGGTGTTCGACATAAACCCACAAGTCAGCAATGATCGGACACTGGACAAGTGCGTGAGGTACGGTTTCGTCGCTTTGCGCGCATCTCGGACATGCCCGGCTAACGCCACCTCCATGCCTTTAGAGTTTATCCCGAACTGGCAAAGCTCCTCGGTAGCACTGCCAGGCCAGGGATTTCTGGAAGTTGTCCATAGGCCCCGGCCCGAAAATTCTTCCAAAGAGATTGGCTAGTTGATTTTCGTCGACGCCTAGAGTTTCTCCAAGTACGTCGTCGCTCTTCCCCTCCACTAATCCTCTATAGAACGCCAAGGTGGAGTTTCCACCGATCACATTGCCCGATTGGTCGAGAGTTGTGAGCGCCTGAAGACATTCCAGTCTCCAATAGGTCCTTCTCGGTCTTCGCTTGACCCAGGACTGCAGCTCCGTCAAGGAGACGAGCTGGGGAAAGACGCGTCTAGCAAACAGCGACCACACCTGATCACTGTCGAGGAAGAGGTGAAGATGTCGTAGCCTGAGCGCGTGTCTGCGCATTATCAGCCACAGCATGCCCAGCCGACCACGTAGCGGGTGTTGACAGCAGATGGACCACCTGACCATCGGAGCACGTCCCTTCCACAAAAAGCGAAAGAGCAAACGCTCCAGTGCAGTCTGGTGGAGGGGGGGCTCTTAGGACAAGGTACGACGGTCAGGTGGTAGTAGATGACGGACGCGATGTACGCGTTAGCCACCTCCGCTCGACCTTTCAGCGATAGCTTTCTGGGTTAGAAAAACCACCCTACTCGTCATCTCGTCCTAGTTTTTGACCGTCTGAAGGTCCGGACCGAACCATACCCCTAGCAATTTAACCGGTCCGTCCGTCCAGCGCCCGACGACGCTGTTGGACCGCATGGGCCTGCCTCCCCAGGTGCCGAGCTGCAGGCCCACTGACTTTTCCTGGTTGATCATTGCTCCTGTCACCGCTTCGTATTCTCTTATTGTAGTGCCGATCGCCTCGATGTGTTTGGCGTTCGACACCACTACGGTGACATCGTCCGCATATGCTGACACGGATCTTCCGCATCCTAGTTCGAGCGGGAACCCTCTCAACGTCTCCAGTTTGTGCAGTAATGGCTCGAGAGTCAATACGTACAAGAGGGACGAGAGGGGACATCCTTGGCGGACCGAGCGCATGAAGTTGAACGGTTCCGAAAGGTGACCGTTCACTCTCACCACGGAGCAGATGTCGCTGTGCATGGCAGCGATCCAGCCTCTGAAGACAGGCCCAAAGCCAGCCGCGCTCAGGACTGCCGCTAGGTAACGATGGTCGACCCTATCGAAAGCTTTTGACTCATCTAAATTGATCAAGGACCCACCCGTGCCAGGTTCCCTAGCTACCCTCTCTACGATGTATCGCATGAGGTGGAGGTTGTCGTGGATGGATCTGTCAGGAATTGCGAATGTCAGCGCCTCTCCCACCAGACCACCAACGACAAGCGCCAACCTCTTTGCTAGCACCTTGGCCAAATCTTGAACTCTGTCTTTAGCAGAGTTATGGGACTGAAATTATCTATGTTATCCCCCTTGTTCGGATCCTTTCTCAGCAGTGCCACAGCTCCTCGGCTCACAGAGCTGGGAATTATTTCGGTCTGTTGCCAGTTGCAGTAGACGTCCACCAAGAGGCCTCCGAACAAGTCTGGCATCTGTACGTAAAGTTCATAGGGCAGACCATCCAAAAAAGGCGATTTACCTCTTGTGCAGCCAGTCATTGCCTCCCGTACTTCAGCGGCTGTTATCGGCTTTTCGTAATACTCCGCCTCAGTGGCCGAGAGCCGCGGAACTCCGTCGAGGTAGACACTAAAGTCCATCCCTCGATCCGGCCCAGCCTGCCCCCGAACAGCTGAGCGAAGTGTCGCTTCACACATTTGCCTAGGATCCAGTAGCATGGGCCCGTTGTGGTCCACCAAAGACCGGATCGTGGCTTTGTTGCCACGACGCGCCTCCGCCACTCGGGCCCATTGAACGGCTTTCGTTCCCTCGTGTCTGAGAGCACACACCCTAGCTCTGACAACGCAGCCTTCGTGCTTAGCATTGAAGAATTGGGCAATGGCCAATTTCGCTGCAAGCACTTGTTTTTGACGATGGCCCCCGTCAACGCCCGCTTGACTAGTTCGCTAATCCGGTCTCTGTAGGCCTTGCGCGCTGGTAAGGACGCGTTTAGCTTCCAGTAGCCGGGTCCTCGTCTATGAAGCCTATCTAAGTCAAGCACACAGATCACGAATTTGTGGTCCGTGTAGCTGACTATCTTGAATTGCGGACAGCCTATGCTAGACTTATCTATTTCCCTACAAAATACTCTATCTAGATATGATCTTGATGACCCGACGCGGTTTGTCCAAGTCCACATTGGTACATTCGGGAAATCCAATCGGTACCTGTCAGACAGTTCAAAACACCTGTGCAGGTTGGTGAGGCTCTTGCACCCTCCTCCCCTATCCGCTAATCCCACACAGTCTCCCGATCCAGGACGGCTGGGAGATGCGTACACATCGTAGCCGCCGAAGATCGGCGCGAAGGCCCGTGCCTCGGAGATTCTGGTCTCGCTGATGGCCACCACATCGATGTTTAGCGACCTGAGATCGTTCAGCAGGTGCCCCTTTCCAAGACGATCCCAGGCCACGTACATTTATGCTACCTATTCTGAGAGTAGACATGTTGGCTAGGATAGGAGGAAAACAAGTTGGGAGAGGTACAAAAAAAAATTACATGTGGCTCTTCTTTAGGAAGGGTGTGGGTGATCCGTCCCTCCGACCATTAGTAGTGTAGTACTCTGCTTAGTACTACACCTCTATACTTACTGGAACTACGCACCGAGTGCTCACCCTGGTGAATCTACAGTAACTGGACGTTAGAATCCCTATGCATACACACATACACACGCACACACACACATATATATATATATATATATATATATATATATATATATATATATATATATATATATTTATATATATGTGTGTGTGTGTAAAAGGGAAACAGAAATAACAACACTATCGGTACAGTATTAGAATGATTGAAGGGACAGGCAGGGCAGAATAGGAAAAAATGGTTTTAAATGTTGCCATATCTTGGAAAACTGTTGATGCTGACTTTTTGTGTATGATATACTTTTTTAGAAAAGTGGATGATGGAGTGCTTCTACCTGAAATGGAAAAGAAACCTTTTTGTATATCGAGCTATACATATGCGCGTGTGTATGCGTGTGTATGCGTGTGAGAGTGTGTGTGTTATTTTACGTTCGTACAGCGTATATTGTATATTTAATTGATCGACATATGATTCGCCAGGCTAAATAAACACTTTCTCATTAAGCCCAGCTCATCCAGATCTATAAACGTTTAAATTAACATTAAGAAAATACTACTTTCAAACGTAATAGTCCAACGCAGCCGTTGTAAATGTCATAACGACCTAACGACGACCTAATATTTTTTTAATGTTAATTTAAAGTTTTATAGATTCCGGGCTGGGTTTAATGAGAATGTTTTACTTAGCCTGGCGAAAGATGTCGATCAATAAAATGTGTAATTAACAGCTTTGGTTGTTCGCTTATATATATATACATATATATATATGCTATGTGAATAATATAACCATGCAATGAGTGGGCCGTAAACATTGGATCAAACCTGCAGATTACACCGTGTAACATATTTTTTGTTCCCCGGTTCTAAGTGTCATTTACTGGTTTGTTATATCCCATTATTACAAAAATACACTATTATTTAATCAGAAGTTTGGGCTTGTGGTCGGGAGTTTGATATCTGGAAATGTTCATATTTTTCAAGAAAAAACACATTTAAAAAAAAATGTATCACTTCATATAATTAAATCAACAGAGTATATATTTATTTTATTACACAAGTTTATCAAAAGCCAACAAGTAAAAATAAATAACACTTATAAAGCAACTTATACACGTTAGAAATGACTGGATTTCCTAGATTTGCGGTTGTGGTCCAGGTCGCATTCCCGCACTATCCCCCAGATATAGTCCTCCATCATTTTTTATTGTAGTGGCTCTGGTACCTCCGCTCTGTCTTTTTCACATCTTGGTGGAATCGTTCACCTTGGTCTTCTGAGTAGGTGCCCTTATTGTCCTTGAATTCTTCCAGCTGAGCTTCCAGCATATGGAGTTTAAGCGATCCTGCATCCCATGGCGCCAAAAGCCTTTATCAGATCCTTCGCCAGTTGCTGGTAATTTTCAGCTCTGTAGTTGCCCAGGAAGACCTTAACAACTGCCTTGAAACAGTTCCATGCTATTCTCTCAATCCTATTGAGCTTATTGGAGAAGTCGGTAGACTCAAACACCTTCTTTATCTGAGGTCCCACAAAAATTCCATCTTTGATTTTGGCCTCAGATAACTTCGGGAAGAACTCAAGAAGGTAGTTAAAAGCGGCTGATTCTTGGTTGAGAGCCTTCACAAACTGCTTCATCAAACCCAACATAATGTGCAGTGGCGGCATGAGCACAATCCTGGGATCAACCAGCGGCTCCCACATGACGTTCAGGGTCCCAACTACAAATTCTGTTCGCTGCTCCCAGTTCTTTCTTTTGTAGTGGTCAGAGGTGGCTCTGCTGTCCCAAAGGCAGAGGAAGCATTGGAATTTGATAAAGCCTCCTTGGAGTCCAAGTAGGAAAGCCACCGTCTTGAAGTCTCCAATGATTTCCCAATTGTACAGGTTGTATTGCAGAGCTTCCAAGAGGACTTTCACACTGTCGTAATCTTCCTTCGGGCAGACTGAATGAGCTAGGGACAGTGTCGGGAACTTGTTTATATTGTGGAGGAGGACAGCCTTCAAACTTGTGGTGAAGCTGTCTATAAATAGCCGCCACTCTTTGGGCACAAACGGCACCCCAATAACGTCAAACAGTCCAGGCACGTCATGGCAGAAGCAGAGGCGATCCCTAAGAGTGTAAAAGCCTGGTATAGGTTTGTCGACTTCTCTGACTTGTCACCTGCACTTCCACCTTGACCAAGTTCCACTGCTTCATTCTGGAGACAAATAGCTCTGCATTGGACTTGGTCAGACCCATATCCCTGACCAAATCATTGACTTCTTTTTGGTTTGGGAAATGAGGAACTTTTTCTGGTACCCTAGTATCAATAAATCTCTTTACTCCACTTTTTAACAATTTTATACTTTATTGCACTTTTATAATTTTCTTTAGGTATTACTCTTTATTTAATAATTTTAATTTAACCTGAAACATACATTAAAAAATCATTTAATACAAGCAAATTAAACTTACATACAAAGTAAAATCCAGCATACAAATAATTCTAGTGAATAGCTTAGAACTTTTACAAACCCAAACTTTTAACTGTTTAATAGTACTTTTTTTTTATTTGGGACCTAAGCAACACAAACAAAGTGATTACAAGCCAGGTACTGAGAAATTATTTTTTTTGTTACACGGTGTCATCTCGCCATGAGCTTAAACCGTTGTTAAACAGTTGTTTTCTTAACACAAATGCATATGTAAATTCATGAATGTATGTATATATATATATATATATTATGTCAGGTCACCAGTTGGTGCTACTGGTAACATGTATCCCAGTACAACCTGTCTCATGGTCGGGTCGTTGGCGACTAAACTGGCAACCCCACCAAGGTTTCTTGGTGAGGAGGGTGACTTTGGACATCCTGCAGGACTAAAAACAAAACCTGTCAAAGGGCAAAAAAGCTCTTAAGAGTCAATGGCCATCCAAAATCACCGGGAGAGATGACCACCTTAGCCTTTGTCAACTCTGATATAACACCTGCAACCCTGATGGTATCCAATGATGTTGACTTCTTATTCTTTTTGGTAAATATCATCTTGGTTAAGAGAGTGGGACTGGCTTTGTGCAGTGCCTTTGCTCACCATAAAAGCTTCACGGCACAGGCATTGCTTTATATCTGGAGATCTCTCTGCACTTGTCGTTACATAGTACCATGGGCCCAGCACTATGTGTCAATAATTGTCACAAGTGTAGTGTTTGTACCAGAGTTTTCAAGTCGCTGGCTGGACTAAAAAGTCACACTCGTTCAGCGCATCGGTAGGGGTTCTCCTACATGGATATAAAGTAGTGGCCGTACTCGAAAACGAGTTGGCAGTCACCATGTATATATATATCCGGGAGAGATGACCCCTTAGCTTTTGTCAAGGCAGAATTCTAGGAGAAGGAAAACTCTGATATAACACCTGCAACCCTGATGGTATCCAATGATGTTGACTTGTTCTTCTTTTTGGTAAATATCATCTTGGTTAAGAGAGTGGGACTGGCTTTGTGCAGTGCTTTTGCTCACTATAAAAGCTTCACGGCACAGCCATTGCTTTATATCTGGAGATCTCTCTTCACTTGTCGTCTCATGGTGCCATGGGCCCAGCACTATGTGTCAATAATTGTCACAGGTGTAGTGTTTGTACCAGAGTTTTCAAGTCGCTGGCTGGACTAAAAGGTCACACTTGTTTAGCGCATCGGTAGGATATAAAGTAGTGGCCGTACATGGATATAAAGTAGTGGCCGTACTCGAAAACGAGTTGGCAGCCACCATATATATATATATATATATATATTTGCTCTATGGTTTTTATATATTTGATATATATTTATCCTCATCGAGCCCTCTTCGAATTTTAGTCTTCACATTTATTATTATTACTCTCTCTCTCTCTGTATATATATATATATATATATATATATATATATATATATATATATATATATATATATACATATATGTGTGTGTGTGTGTGTATGAGTGAGTGGTGAAGTATAACATACTTTTTTTATTATATTACTGAAATTTACGTTAGATTGCTACTCTAAAATTCGAGACTGCATGTAGATCACGCAAATGAAATCGATATTGCATGACACAGTATAAAAGGCAGTTATTATGGGTGTTGCCGTTGTCTATGATAAGGTGATGTAAGCAGACTTTATGAAGAAAAATTATGAAAGCGGAAAAGTACTATCTAAGAGACAGAGGTAGACGTCTCTTCTGACAAATAATATTTTTAATGTAACAATTCATACTTCTACACTCACACGCACAGATGTCGTATGTACACATACATGAATACTTTAATTTATCAAGCAAATATTCATATATATACGTAAAATTACGCACAGAAAGTATATTCACTTGGTTATTGAAATATAACATCACAGTACCCATTGTATGTTTTTATATGCACTGAAATATAAAATCATGCAATTTACTCGTCTCAATACAGCAATATATCGTACTTAAGTGTACGATATGACACTCAAGAAATTTACAACATGTTTGCATAACAATATGTGTATAATCGAATGTAATACGTACTCTGGTTGCGGAATTTGTGGTTTTGTGTTGTGAAAAATATATATAATTATAATTGTTTCTACTTTTAGCACAAGGACAGCAATTATCTAGTACATTACTGGTACTTTATTTTATCGACTCCGTATGGATGAAAGGCAAAATCAACCTCGGCGGGATTTAAATTATAATAATGATTTCTTAGGCACAAAGCTAACAATTTTGCGGGGGAGGGGGCAGTCTATTAAATCGACCCCATTGCGTTACTGGTACATTATATTATCGACCCCGTAAAGGCTGAAAGGGAAAGCTAATCTTGGTGAGATTTGAACTCAGAACGTATAGGGACGCAACTATATGCCACAAAGAGTGTTGTCCGAGTATAGAATATAAATCAGATAAATCTGGATACGCTTAGACACTGAAGATGACACGTTGGCGTAATTTGTGATACACACTGTACCTGACGGATCGTAGACAGGTTTTGCCTACTCTAATTCATTCAACATATTTGAAGTTAAGAGGACCATTCAATCTATCTTATGGTGTATTTACCCTGTAGTAGGAGCGAAATTCGAATTGTATGATAGCAAGTCGATCTTTCTCACCATTAACCCATTTTAAGTTACACAGTACTTGGATATTAGATCTTCGTCAGTTTCGACAACAAGTGTAGCACTTCCTGATCATAAAATTGGTAATTAACTTGCAAGTGCCTGAGCATTCAATAACCAATTTCCACATAATGTAATTGACTCATTGCGAAAAACAACTGCAGAACCGAACACCCTAACTACTAAGCAAATGAACTCCACACATGAAATCAGCAGACACTTTAGACAATGTCTCACAATCTTTTCGTATCCGTATGCTTCCCCAGCCTCTCCACCTCTTTTCTAGATGTTCACTATGTCGTTATCTTTTGTTTCATCTAACATATAACGGGAAATCTTGAGAAGATATTTATTTTCTAAATTTGTTCTCGTATATACGGTGTAATTCTATTTTTCTTTTTTTTTTCCATTCCTTTGATTACTTCACATTGTCATGGTTTCCATCAAATTACCAATATAATAATAACGTGTGTTCCTCTATCTACTACCAATACAAAAGCAAGAAAGAGAACACTAAATTTATAACATTCTCCTTATAAGTATCTACATCCACCTTCACTCAATTCATTGCTATGTACTCCGTGTCTTACTCCCATCCTATCTATCTCTCTCGCTCTATCTTTGACTTGTTATTCAACATGAATGAATTTAACTCTGACACTGTATGCCACAATAAAATTTCTATGAGGTGAGTAAATATTATCGTTAATCATAGTAGTCAGAAGAATGTATCTGATTATAGTTAGTATTGCAGTGTGAAATTTCAGATTGGCCAATATTACAACTCATATTTTTTTATCGTACATACTCATAATGTTTTATTCTACTGTTTTTCATTCTTTTAACTTGAACTTTTGTAACCTTGTATTTATTTTTTCACATCTTTATTAATTTACATAAAGAATGCCATGTTTAGCAATACGAACGAAAACAGGAAGCGCCCAGCGTATTCAAAGAGTAAAAAAGTAAAAAGGATAATAAATACTTTGCTGATTAAGTGGTTTTTACCTTCTTTCACTTCTACATGTTTACCTCTCTTTACATGATTTCCCGCAATTTCAGCTTTTCTGTATCACTATATCCTGGCACGCACACACCAATACACACACACACACACACAAACGCACACGCACAAACACACACACACTCACACACACACACACACGCATGCACTCTCTCTCTCTCTCTCTCTCTCTCTCTCTCTCTCTCTCTCTCACACACAGACACACACACACAGACACATATATATATACTAGCGACCTCCCGGATTTCGACCCGGTCTGTACTTTGCTTAAATCTATTTATAAGGCACCTGTAGGCATCACTCATAATGCCAATTTTCCTTGATATAAAATATGTTAAAAGGTAATTAAATACTGCATAACATAACTTTAAAAATGTATTTAGAATACAGAAATGTATTTAGAGTACAGAAAATAATAAACAAAAATCATAGAAAAATGTATTCTACGAAACTTATAAAGCATTTACAGAACTTCAGTATATATAATGTTTTTAACATCTTTTTAGGATATATGAAGAGTTTGCGGGGGTTTCCTACACATGAGCCACTGCCATACAATTGACTATGTGAGAAACAGACTTCTTCTAGATGGAGACCAAAAACCTGCAGTGTTTGACCTTGAGATTTATCAATTGTCATTGCGTAACTGACTCTCACAAGGAATTGCAATCGTTTGAAAGGAAAATGGACATCTGTTGATATTAGAAGTATTCTAGGTATAAATACGATGTCTCCCTTACCACATCCAGTGAAGATATTGGTTTCGATAATGGGAGGTTGGAGCTCAGTCGCAACCATATGCGTCCTACTGCATAATCATGGCTGTGACCTTTTTGTGTGGCAATATACTGGACGGTTTCAGAGTGTTTAGAAATTGTGATGTTTAGGTGGGCAAGCATTGCTCTTTCACACAGTCACTCCTTGTTGGAATGGTCGAATTCGAATTATGGGAATACTTAAGTTTACAACGCTTTCCACAACAGTAGATAAAGATGACGGATCAAAATATCTTTCAGTATCAAGGGATTGCTTTTCTATAAATGTAAACAACTGAGAGGTGCTTATCTGTAACTCTGAGAGCCCCATTCACTCCCTCCTTCCGTTTACGGAAAAAGAAGTTGTTGGCGATTGAGTGGATGTAGATCAATCAAAAACAAACCGTAAAACCTAACAAAGAAAAAATTCCCACAGAAGAAATCCCTAGGCTGGGAAAATCGGTGGGTCAACTCCTGTTCACCTCCTTTCTACTGATATATAAGCTGGGCTGGAATTTGGTCACCTCGTGGAACATATTCCACTTTTGTAGTGCAAACATGGCAGCATCAGAACCATTGTTGATTTACACACATACTTTATAGGTAGCCCCTCGTCCCTCCCATCCTATTTTGGGGGAGAAAGGTGATTGTGAGCATGTTGGACGTCACATTAGTTGATACCAGGAAAAAACCTCGGATAAAAGTCTTCTTTGCGATCTCAATCGGTGTTTTTCTATTAATTTAAAAGGCCGAGAAGCGCTTATCTCTAACCCAAGGGCCTCCCTCGCTCAAAGCCTTCATTTTCAGAAAAAGGAGTCGTTGGCGAGTGAGTCAGCTTAACAACAACATTCACCTGTCAGAATGAAAGGTTTTTTTAAAGTCTGTTGCGTTGTTGGATATACAGAAACACACACACACTGAAACATATACATATATACACACAGACAGAAATACACATATTACGTTTTAGTTAGAGAGAGGTGGATGTAGTGAGTCTTTACCTTATATAGATAGCATGATAGACGAACAAAAAGTACCTGGGTGCTGGAAAGGAGACTTCAAAGACGAAATGCTGATTTGTGCATGTCAAAGGTCATTTTAATTACACCCCATCTAAAAAAATGTTAAAAGATTGTAGGAGAAATAATCGATTAAAGTCGATTAAAATTTACGAAAATTCCGAGATAAAAATGAAAGACACAGTGATGTAGATCAGGAGAGTGCGGTTTCAGTCAATACTTTAATTATTATCAATGTATTCAGAAACAAACACACAAAGAAACTTGTTTTATATATATATATATATATATATATATATATATATATATATATATATATATAGAGAGAGAGAGAGAAATGTATGCGAAATGTGAACGGAGAAATGCACGGCAAAACGAGACAGTACAGTGAATATATATATTAGTTTAATACTTGATACAATAGGAAAAGTGTCTTAAGGTTTCGAACGCTAGTCCTTCATCAGAAGATACAATGATAAATAAAAGCAGAAACGTAAAGATAGAGAAGGATGTAATGAGGAATAACTTTTTTTTAGAGAAAACATGACTTTATTCCGTGCACCAACAGACGAAGTTTATGGCAAAGCTATATCTGTATAAATAAACAATAAACAGTGCATCACTGAGACTGCAGCAACGTGTATTCATATCTCATATGTAGGGATGTAAACATGCCAGAAAATACGAATTTTCTTGCAAATTGAAAAAATGATGATCACATTTCATCAATTTTCGGATCTAATTGGACCCTCATCAGAAGGTCTTTATATCAGCCAATCCATCGTAAGAAAACATGTAATTGATTGGTATATATACCCATTCCCTCTTAATATTATTCTAAAATTCACTCATTTACATATAATTAGCGATCATTTTGTATTCTGGCATGTTTATACACGAATCTTCGTGTGAGACTGAAATGCAATCTCGTGTCATTGAAAATAATGTCATATAGAATAGAAGAGAATTCATTAATTCGGATCAAATGAGAGTCAGCTTATCACGTTCACTTCAAAAGAAAAATACAGACTGTTCTATAAAATACGAATATGTAAAAGAGAATATTCGGCCTTTTTTAATCAACTTTAAAACTCTTTTATTTGAACATGTGTCAGGATGTTGATATCACGATGTCAACTAGGTTAGAAATAATGAAACTCTCCCCTAAAAATATAAATAAATCTAAAATCAACAAAAAATGAAAGCAAATCTAGTTTTAATTTCATTTTCATATGTAGCTAAAATTCATCATTAATAAATATAATATAATATGATATAATATAATATAATATAATATAATATAATATAATATAATGTTATAGAAATAGTATGATAATGTAATCGATTTAAAATAAGTTATATTCAATTTTTATCGATATATATTTTGTCGAGGAAAAAAGAATAAAATGTGCTATTGAATACATAAAATCAAATATTTATGTAAATTAAATCTATTATAATATGGTTCAAAGAAAACAAATAATATTGGAAAATTTTTCTCATTCTTTCGTCAATATATTGATAAAAATTATTCGAAATCTATTAGTCTAAATTCATGCACGTTTAATGTTTAATTCTTTCGAGAAAGATATTTTTCTATTACATCTGTCTTCTCTGTTTACATATTCTTCCCTAAAGTGTACTGTACCAGAAAATATCGATAGATGTGTTATATCAATTTGCTAAGCATAGAAAAATTATCTTATGGTGAAATTGATTTCATGTGATGTATAAAAGGCTTATTAATTAAGTAATTGATTTATTTATTTACACATTTTATACTAAAATTTGTTTACAACGTTTTAAACACTGGTTAACTGTTTATTGGACATCAAAAGTAACAAAATATGAGTCTGTAACTGAGGCCAGAACAAATGACGCCCAACACATTGCTTACAAAAAATCGGTGTTCCGGTTCTGTCCAAAGGTTATTTTCTTTGCAAATATATATTCATAAGTTTCACTGGCAGGAACAAACGCACACCTGAAAATGCATATATACTCACTTAGCTACTAAATTTACGGGTTCATCTTTTAACGTGAATAATGGCTCACTGGATTCAGTATAATGTCATTGGGTGGTGTGGAAAATGTGTCCCTAGCTGCGAGTTTAGGACACTTTATCGGCAGTTGAACAGCTGATAATCATTATACATAATTGTTTCTACTTTTGGCACAAGGCCAATAATCATTATACATGATGGTTACTGGTTATCTTTGATCGTATACTGCTCGGCCATAACATGGTGCAATGATAAGACTATATTTACTCTCGATTAAGTTAGAATTTCCAGTAAATTAGCAATGATATTTCAATACATATCCAGGGAAATGTATCAACATTTTTTGCCAAATAATGTTATCTTAAATGAGCTGAAAGTGACTATCCAAGAGACATCTAAAATGAAAACATACATTGCAAACATGCACTTCCCCGACGCCGTCAATTCTGATACCATATTATAGTATATGTACTGAAGATAGATGGAAAAACAGATAGATGTGTTCGTTATATGTTTTTATGTTTTATAATGGTAAAGCATTACCTTCATATTACATCCGACACTCTTATATATTTAGAGAGTACATTGACCTATCGATCCATCCGTATAAAGACGGTGAATGCTGGCAATAATGTGAACATAGGTCGACCAAATCATAAATTAAATCGAAAGAGAAACACCAACAGTTTTTAATGAAACGAGATGCTATAGCGTTTTCACAGTCATAGGCCGAAACCAGTAAAATAGTATAGATTACAAAATAATGATTTAAACAATTTATTATACAGACTCCGAGTCTCATCATCTGTTGCTATTCCTGACAATGCTGATTACATTGTTCAACGGCTTCTTTCGATGTAATTAATTTACAGTAATTCATTCTGATAATATAAATTCTGTTTGTTGACAACAGCAAGAATTATTTAGCAATATGTTTTATTCCTTCCTCCAATTAATCTTACACTTATTTGTCTATTCTTTGAATAAACTTGCTTGCAGTATTCATTATTTGTTCATAGCTTCCTTTCCTTTTTTTTTTTGATTCAATCATTTCTATTTACTTATTCTTTCAACGACATTTAAAAATTTGTTTACTTAGTTTCCTTAAATCTTTCTTCTTCTTCATTAACTTCTTACTGTGTTTCAATTATCCAAGCAAGCGCTTCTTCTTAAATACTCTATTTCGTTGTTTTTTTTCATGTCTATTGTTATCCCACCTGCACGCCGTTGCATGTTTCCACATTTTACCTTTAATTATTCATCAATTTTTATTTCTATTCTCTTTTCGGTACTCTTCGCTATAATAAACATGGAAATGTGAAATAAAAGTAAAGTACAAAACATGACGCAAGCAAAAAGTAAATAAACCAACAATCCTCTGGATTGATTTCACAAGGATTGTAAAATTGAATTTCTTTAATGCAGCCGGGATCCATTAATACTATTTTCAGCTACCATTCGGCAACATTCAGGAATCAATATTTTGCATTTATATAAGGTATATCATTATTCTTAAGCTCATGCGATTAGTGTAAATTAACTGCGAAGATAAAGCACATGCACTCAAGTATACAAACATTTAAATTTAATTTTTCTTATACCTGCTTAACACCCACTGCACAAAGTTTTTCCTTTTTAGATTCTGATAATTAAATAACTTCCATTAAAACGGTGATAGAGAAAAATTGTTCAACCCAGACACAAATACGTAGAAGAATACACACAAATACACAAGAGGAAAATGGCCGCTCTTTGCACACATTTGTGCGGGTGTGTATAAATGCTTTATGAAAAGTGTGTCACCAACAAAAGTTACTGGATTTCATAGAAAATTTGAAGTTCAGTATATCATTGAAAAACTGTTTTCATTCCTCTAATAACTAGTTTTAAGAATGGACTTCGAGCTAATATATCTTCATTTCTATTACGAGAATCATGAATGTAATACTATAAATGTTCCATCTAATGTTTTAAATCTTCCGAAATGCATACTGTATTCTACAAAATAATGCATTCCAATTCTTAATTCAGTTTCTCTGTTTTACATAGAATTGTTTGAGATGATTTAACAACGTAAATATAGTGTCAGTCAAAAAAATTAGAAATCGTAACATCACTACAAAATGTTTGAAAATGCTAAATATCTATAGTCCTTATTAAAATAGTTTGTACTATGGATGTATTGTTCTTCCATAGGAATTATATGCTCAGTATATATTTCATTTTATTTAAAAAAAAACAGTCGGTGCCAACAATTGTCTCCTGAGTAGTGGTTGTTCAGTCCTCCAACCAAAACTACGGATACAAAGCCTCGGAATTTGATGAGGAAACTCTGACTATACCTAGCCGGTAACATCTGGCTTCCTTTACTGGTTTACTCCCTACCTGTATGAGTTTTAACGTTGTAGTTGGCAATCGTTAAGTTTGCTCCACGGGGTTTCGTGTTATAAAATGTCTGTGTGTCCAACTCATGCCTCCCAGGGCAGGCGGTAGTGTCATTGCCAATATTCCCGACGATATATGGAGACGACAATATACATTTCGCACGGGACCCACTACCTGTGGGTTCAAAGTCACTGTTGCAGACGGAACTCCTAACTGCATCGTCGAGGGTTTCGAACGGGCACCCCGCCTGGAACTGTAGTTACGCACACGTGTTGGTGTGTGTGTGTGTGTGTGTGTGTGTGTCTGTGTGTGTGTGTGTGTGTGTGTGTGTGTGTGTATGGGGTGTATGTGTGTGTGTGTGTGTGTGTGTGTGTGTGTGTGTGTGTGCAAGTGTATGTTAGTTAAGCGTGTAACTACATTCCCAGGCAGTTTGAAGCCCTTGATGCTAGTACGAGGATCGTCTCCAACAGTGACTTGAATCCCACATACTTTATATATAAATAGTCAAAAACAGTACGAAAGCTTCTATTTCTAACACACACACACACATATATATATATATATACACACACACACACACATATATATATATAAAATAAGTAAATCAAACATGTTAATTTACCCTTATGTTCTATTATAGCATGTTGGTAGAGTACAGATGATTCTTTACTATCTTGAAGGTCTCACCAGTGTTCATTTAGGTAAATTAGAGAACATAGAAATAAAAATAGAATCTACACACAGAAAAGACGCAATGTTTAGACAAATCACAGAGGCAATAAACATAAATGAATTACTACCAAAATTAAATAGAAAACGTGAGTGGAACAGCAACATCACAACTTACAATTAAGGACAAAATGAAAACACACACGCACATAGAACAAACAACCAACCAGTAACATGTAAATAAACAAATAAATAAACGAATATAAACACACACAGACACCCGGATGTAACACATGCGCAAACTAAGCACACAACACACACACAAAAACAAGATGGCAGAACAAAGGAGAGGCACAAAAAACAAAGAAAAGAATCCCCAGTCACTGGAGAGGTCACAGAATGTGTGACGAAAGAACTTTGACAATATATAAACAACCATCTGGTTGTGGAACCAACCAACCAACCGGAAATTTATAAATTCCTAAATTTATAAATTTATTATAATAAATTGAAGTGAAAGCTACTGGTGCGTGTGTTTCTTATTGGCAACATGATCCTCCCAAAGTATAACAATATCGGTTTCAACACACGTTTTCAGATAAAGAATCTTGCTAAACAAATTCAGAAAGGATATATATATATATATATATATGTCCCACTGCGAACTTTGCAATATGGAGCTATTCCACATTTTAAAATATAATAAGATGCTGCTTAACAGCAAAATAGAAGGATCAATTTTCTGTAGGCACAAAGCTGCTACCAAGTTCACAAATTTCAAAGCAACATGATTCGACCCAGCAATCTCAAAATTTGAACTGAACCACCAGGATTTTAATGTACTGAGTACATACCCCCCACACTGTTATTAGCTGTCAACTGACCGACTGGTCACTAGATCAACATCATAAATCTCCTAACCTTTCTTTCCCTCTCTCTCCCTAAAGCCACATCCACCCCATTAAGATAAGACAATCAGCTTGATAAACATTTCCCACACACACATACAAATTCTTCTGCTCCGTCCTTAGCACTACCTCTTATGTCTCATCCTCGTATCGCTCACTTAATATTTAATTTATTATTTTTTATCGTTTATCTGTTATTTGTTACTACCTTTTATTCTCTACTTCTAACCCTCTGAGATTTGACCACCACGTATGTATGTATGTATCTAATATTGCTTTTCATGTTAGTATTATCTCCACCCTCACATCTTTATACATTCAATTGCTCACTACCACCACTATTATCAGCACTCGTATTCTGTACTTATATTTTTTTTACTTATCTTTTACATCTGTAACTTATTTACATCTTTATCATTATATTTTATTATTGATGTTATTGTTTTGATTCTACGTTGTATCTATATATACCATTTCCATATGTGAAATCTCTATTATTCTAATGATTTGATCAGAGGTAAACACTGTACTTAAGGTTGAGTGACGCAACTTCGAGTGACTAGCGGCCTTTAGACATACCTGGTCAATAAAACAATTGTTAATACTTGAAATAAAACCCCTTGTTGTGCAGCCGACCATATTATTCTTCAATCTTTCACTATATATATATATATATATATATATATATATATAACGAAGGAGATGTGGTAAGGAACGAGATGAACCATAAGAACGAACCATGATGGAGTCCAGAAATAGCCGTCGAAACGGCTTGAGCTCTGCCGTCGGGGTTAAACATTTTCCTATATATATATATATATATATATATATATATATATATATATATATATATATATATATATATATATATATATATATATATATATATATATATAGCGGCGATGAATTAGTTTTGCGAGGTTTTTTATATGAAATCGTGTGTCGAAACAGATATTGTTATATTTGGGGAGGGTCATATTTGCGTAATATTGCCAGAATTAATAACAGAACACACTCACTGTTTGGTTGGTTTTCGCTTCTCGCTGTCTTTTATATATATATATCTGCGATCTAACTTACTCGGTCCTCAATGTTGCCATTGACTGACCGGCGGTCAAAAATAATACAGATACAATATAGACAAACACATATATATATAGTTTACATAATTTACATAAATCTTTCGTTGCACATCTGCAACATCGTCAGTGGTGTTATATTCATTGTTCCTCCTGTTGTGTTGTATGTCTACGCCATTTTTTTTTTCGTTCAGTCTGTCTATATATTTATATAAATAAATATATAGACAGACTGAAGCGCTAGTTTCGGTTATTTGTCGAAGATTCCTTCATAGAAGCCTCATTCGTATAGCCTGGTTTATTCGATTTTTTATATAGCTAATTATGCTAATTGGGAGAGGAAATAGTATATATTTTATCTTGTGATTCTATAGACATGTTTTATGATATATAGCTCTGATTGTTTAATTTATTAATTTTTCATTGAGCCACAAAGTGACCAGTTGCAAAACACGTATATATATGTGTATGTATATATATATGTAAACTTTTATATGTAATAATCTCCCACTAGGTTGAGATACAAATTTGGCTGTATTGTGCTGTGCTTTCTAGCAAAAATGCCACCAGTCGTAAGCAACTACCACACCTCTTCCAACTTGACCGCGACTAAGTCACGATTTTTAGCCATTTTGAAATGAATTTTGGCGCGATCGCTTTGGAAAATTTAATGTCTAGATATGAGCGAGCTTCCTGAAGAATCCGGCGCTCGAGTTTATATAATTATTACATAATTATTGGAAAAAAACTCAAAACACGGACGAAACCATGATAGAGGTATTTAAATGTATTCTATTTTCTCCTAGTTTATTTTAAACATAATTCTGTTTAGTTGACTATATCTAGGCGATTACGCTGTCGAAATATTCGATAAATATTCCGCTACGGCCAACGCGAAGCGCTAGTTTCGGTTATTTGTCGGAGATTCCTTCATAGAAGCCTCATTCGTATAGCCTGGTCTATTCGATTTTTTATATAGTTAATTATGCTAATTGGGAGAGGAAATAGTATATATTTTATCTTGTGATTCTATAGACATGTTTTATGATATATATATATATAGTTATACTTGGGAGGGTCCTATTCGTGTAATATTATTGCCAGAATTAATAATATATATATATATATATATATATATATATATATATATATATATACCGGGTAACAAATAATAGTTATATGCAGTCCACTTAGGTGTTATCCAGTTATGGTATTCCGGGTAGTGGATGATATCAACGCTTGGCTTGGTTTGACTCAACAAGGCGTTTTCATAGTGATGTTGCGAGTATTCTGTAATTCCTATGTTGTAAACACTTGGAGTAATAATAAATCAGGAAAGAGGATTGACATGGTTTGCTATACAAAAAAGGTTTTTAATCTCATTGCTGACAGTTGTTTCTCTGAACTGGTAGGTCTAGAGATCGCTATTCGCTTGTTTTCACGTTACTCGATCGCCAATACAAAATTATAACCAGTCAGTTCTTCGGAGCATGCGAGAGTGAAGAGAATATACAGGCATGAAAGGAATATACAGGCTACTATATGAAGTAGTAATGGCATTCAGTTAGAACAATAACAACAATTACAACAATGCTAGTAATAAATTATTTGAGGAGTTCCTCAAATAATTTATTATTAGCATTGTTGTAATTGTTGTTATTGTTCTAACTGAATGCCATTACTACTTCATATAGTAGCCTGTATATTCCTTTCATGCCTGTATATCCTCTTCATTCTCGCATGCTCCGAAGAACTGACTGGTTATAATTTTGTATTGGCGATCGAGTAACGTGAAAACAAGCAAATAGCGATCTCTAGACCAACCAGTTCAGAGAAACAATTGTCAGCAATGAGATTAAAAACCTTTTTTGTATAGCAAACCATGTCAATCCTCTTTCCTGATTTATTATATATATATATATGATTTATACATATATGCATGCGTGTGTGTGTGTGTGTGTGTGTGTGTGTGTGTGTGTGTGTGTGTGTGTGTGTGTGTGTGTGTGTGTGTGTGTGTGTGTGTGTGTGTGTGTGTGTGTGTGTGTGTGTGTGTGTGTGTGTGTGTGTGTGTGTGTGTGTGAGTATTTATGCATATTTCGAGTCTTTGAAACTTTTCTAATGCAACCCCAATCATATTATGCTGGTATGACAATGTCGTCCAAATGAGCGACAATCGACTAGCTAAGGACACTCGTGTTCAGTCAGCTTCATAGTACTAAAAAGATTATAGGACTTGTAGGTGATGCCATACCAATTAAGATGTATGACAATGGTAATCTGGGTGGAAGTGAGTTGTTATAGAGTCATTAAAAGTTTCGAATCTAGCACTCTCCCACAGATGATGGAAGTAAGAGTGAGGGCAAACGTGTCTGCACTCGTAGCAAATATCTTATTTCATAATACACATTATTGTAGCTTATGTGACCACGTTTGCAATTTTTTGTTAGCTAGTCAATTTCTACGGGCTATTAGAAATACTAGGTAAATCTTCTGTGGCTGTGAATCGCGGATAAAATAGCTATCATTTGTTTATCTATTGTTTCTTCATAGGTACATTTTAAACTTATAGCCTCGTTTAATTGATTTTTATGTGGTTGATTATGCTGATTGGGAGGAGAAATATTGTATATATTTTATCAAATGATTCTATGGACTTAATTTCTTATATATATATATATATATATTATAAAAGTAAAACAAAGAAGCCTTCAATACATCAAAAGTTTTTATTAGCCAACAATGTTTCGTCCTGTTAAGGACTCATCAGGGCAATTAAAACAACAAGAAGTATTATCGGCCAATACAAGCCGAAAACTCCGAAGAATATGGAGTGTACATACACTAAAGTATTGCAAGATTATGGGTAAAAATATATAATAAAAATCACTAAGGAGGTATATAACATTTAGAACCATATTACAAATATAGTCCAAAGCAAGAAAAAAAAAAAAAAAAAAAAAAACCTAGAGCTAAACAAAGGTGGTTATAAAGCGGGAATTATATATAATACCATATAATTGTTTAATACCATATAATATAATATAATATACCTGCAACAACACTAAAATTACAATAAAAATTAAAAGGTACAATATACATATGTATATATGTACGCACACGTACGCACACATACACATACATCAATACACATATCCATCTTCAACAGCACAAATTAAACCTTATTAAGAGTTTAAATATAAATAAGCATGATAGGAATAAAAATAATAATAATAATAATAATAATAATACGTATATCTAATATACATGAGGTAATAATATGATATGATTATAAGTATAAGTAGCACATATAATATATAATAAACTATACAATTATATACTATATAATATAATATAATAGATAATCTCCGGTTAATTTACACAAACAATATAGGTGTCACAATAATACTATAATAATAATATAATAACATATATAATATATAATATATAATGGCATGCAAATTAACAAATCAATTCATATAGAGTTACAGAGTAGGTGAGAAAAAATATAAATTGTAAAATACCCAAAATTATGATGGTACAAAAATATAAACATCTTACATGATATATAAAGTTTAACATATCACAATGGTACATATAATCAACGGTAAGTAATAAGGATCGATAGTACAATAACAAATACAATATAAAATAATTAACATAATATAATATATAATTACTTATAATTACAAGGTTGGTAAACAGACATATATGTGGATGAGTGAGTAAGGGCCAGACAGTAAATAGAATGCACAGTAGTATTAATAAATAAAAAAATAGAATCAACCGGAAATTAAAAACAAAAACAAAAGTATGTACTTAGGTCTCACATGCAGTTAAGTAAAAACTTAGGAAACAACCCCGGTAAATGACTCGAAAACCCTATTTGATAAATTAATATTAAAAATATTTAAAATATCTAATAAGACATTACAATATTAGCTATGGATTAAGTAATCAAAATTTATAAACGTTAATATTTCACTACAAATACATATATAAAGGGATGAGATTTTCTACTATCATTTACATAACGATATCTAAAAAAACTGACTTAAGCAGAATTATGGTAGGCTGATAGGGACAGAAAAAAGAAATGTATGTAGGATACAAAGGAGCATAAAATCATAGTCAATATACTATATTAAATAATAGAAAGGAGCGTAAAAGAGGGGGGGGGGTTAAATATAATCATAATCTATTTGGAGGGGTTGACAATAAGTTTATGTGCGCATGGGGGGAGTGGGGAGTGTGTGTGTGTGTGTGGGGGGGGGGGGGTTATCCAAAGAAGAATCCAAATAAAATAAAATAAAATAAAATGAAATAAAATAAAATAATGTAAAATATATAATCAGATATATACTCATAAGGTGTTAATAGTGAAAATTTAATGCGTAAGAAGATAGATATGGTATAGTAGCCAAAAGATTGTGAGAGCTAGAATAAAAAGTTGTCAAAAACCAATGATAATAATGATGATAATAATAGTGGTAAACAAAAAGAACCTAAACTAAAAAATAAGTAATGGAATATATCAGCTAATGGATACAATTTATACTACTGGAATCTTTAGGTTTATAATAAAAGTAAGAATTAGAAATAGCGTGGGGGCAAGAAGAGAATATCTCAGACTTTCTATTAAGTAAGGATTCACTAGAGAAAATTATAGAGTGTGTCCCGAGGATACAGAGATTACAAAATTTAGTATGTGTAGAAAGGTTATTAGAGCGTGCTACTAAACGCCAATTAAGGCTATATGGTATATTAGCCCCCTTAAGATCCCAGATATAGTGTGCTAAAGAAGTAGAATTCTTAAACTTAACATGTTTGAAATTAGAGATATGAGAATTAAACCTAGTCTTAAAAGTGTTAGATGTAGAGCCTATATAAGTTCTATTAGAGGAATTAGTTATAACTACGCAAGCATAGACGATGTTCTTAAAGAGGCAGTTACCGTTTAAAGGGCAGTTAGCACTCACTCTACAGTTACACTTCTGGGTGCTATTGGTTGGCTGAAGTGGTGATGCATTGCACGTAGTATTGCTATTAGATAAGGTCTGTTCTGGTGGTAAAGCATTTCCAGATCTGCTCAGACTAGTAGTATGTAGAGAGGAGAATGCGTCCCTAATTTTCCTATTGTTAGTGCTAGCTAAATGAGAACTAATATTAGGGGTGGTAGAGAATGAAAGTTTAATAACATTTTTATTAAAAATACTATGGTATTTATGAGAAGGGGGGACATTTTTCTCTAAGATAGAAAAGAAAAAACATAGGGATATTAGTTAATACTTCCTGATTATATGGCGGGTTAAAATAAGTATTTAGTCCCCTTCTATTTTTATCCTTACCGACTCTACCATTATCTAATATCCCACTATCAAGACTAGGGTTACTACAAGGATTAGTTAAAACCGCATTATTAGAATCAGCCAAAATTCCATTAAGTCTCCCACTGTTTCTACCTCCAGTAGATCTGCTGTCGTCTGGAATCCCATCAGAAGGATTAGGGCCAATAATAGGGTCAGTAGAAGCGACATTATTAGAATTAGATCTAGCAAAATTATCACCAATGAGTGAGCGCTCAGAGGGTTCGACTTGTTTCCTAGAGGTATTATATTCCCTATTACGAGTCCCGTGGGTTAACTTATGGATGGGTTCAGATACACCTATGTAATTTTTACGGTTATTATGCTTCCTACTCCCATTCATGGCCATGTTATGTGATATTATGTTATTATTATTATAAATAAGTGGAGATTTTCTAAGGTTACTATTATTATAATGTATTTTACTAGAGTAAATGGAATTTGCTAGGGCATTATTATAGTACTCTGCATGTTCATTAAATGTTCCTACGTCCTTAGAGAGTGTGGAAATCCTATTAGATACACCCTTAATTATAGAGCTTATCATAGATTTGGGGTGGTTAGAATTGGGACTAACATAAGAAAGTATTTCATTAGGCTTATGGAAGGGTTTAAAACTATTAGTGACCAAGTCCAAAGTCACATCTAAAAAGTTAACCGCTCTATCGTTTCTATCTATCGTGATCGAAAGGTTATAGCTTTTAAAAAACTTATAAAGCTTCTTCTTATTATGCTCGACCTTGTTGGTGATAGAGTTAATTACAAACAATGCATCATCACGATATAGTCCGCCTTTAAGGTGCGGAAAGGTAACATATAGTTCATTTAGGAGGAACAACCCAACAAGATCAGTTACCTGGGCCGAATCACTCGAACCCATTGTAACGTCGAAATTGTTGGGCGTGTTTTTACGGGTCAAAAATGTGTCCTCAAATTTAATAATAGTTCTACGGGCTGCTAGTATAATATCTACTTGTGATCGTGTAAGGCTGGACACTCTCATGGCCAACATTAAAGCTTTATTGAGGAGGAAGGTTGAAATCGATGTGTAGTAGGCATCAATATCGAATTGGATAAACTTATTAGATTCAAGTTTATTAATCCCAGAGAACCAATCTATAACTTCCTTAGTGTTCCCCCATAGGTTAAAATTAACTTTATCCCTAACATCTGGTATAATAAGATCAAGGATTTTTTTACTGATTATGGCTATATCGGACTTAGAAGGACAGAGAGTCTAACAGAGGGGTTACTAATAAAATCTACCTTATGATCCTTAAGAGTGAATCTCGGTTCTCGAGGGTAATATGGCTGGGTATACTTATCGAGGCCGAGTTCAGAGACAATTTTAAGACCCTCACTATTGATGTGGTTCAAATTATCAAGCGTAATTTTTTTATAATTTCTATGTAGCTCCTTATAAATAAAGTCACGGTAAGCACTGTAATCCATGGAGTATAGATTCTTAGTCCTATCCGCCGGGACAAGAATGGACTTATTCGCACCAAACCCTTAACAATATTTTTAAGTCTAGACTGGAACTTATCAAATTTATTATAATTTCTATGTCTATTATTTGGCCTATACTTAATATTTTTGACAAGAGCGAGTAAGTCACTTTCAAAACTATCTAATAGAATATTATGTGGTGGGCTCTTATAAGTTTTCAAGCCATAGTTATTAAAATTTGTTCTATTCCTGGGGTCCTTCCTATTCTTACTATTATCATAGTGGAAAGCACGCCATCTAATCCTTTTTACAAAGGAGTTAACACTAGCTATCAATAGTTTTTCGTAAGTATTCTTAGAGGGGGTGGGAATATTCTTCAGAGATAAAGGCAGGTAACTCTTTGTTAGCATACTGTCATATATATATAAAGGCCAAAATACCAGTATATAGGAGGAAGCTCAACCAATCGGGAGCAGTGACAAGGATTAAAATACTGGAGCGTGTTGGAGTTAAACACCCTCTTCGTATTATAGAAATGACAGTAAAAGGTATAGCTCAATGTAATTAAACAGAGCCGAAGAATTATGAAAGTAAAACAAAGAAGCCTTCAATACATCAAAAGTCTTTATTAGCCAACAATGTTTCGTCCTATTAAGGACTCATCAGGGCAATTAAAACAACAAGAAGTATTATCGGCCAATACAAGCCGAAAACTCCGAAGAATATGGAGTGTACATACACTAAGGTATTGCAAGATTATGGGTAAAAATATATAATAAAAATCACTAAGGAGGTATATAACATTTAGAACCATATTACAAATATAGTCCAAAGCAAAAAAAAAAAACCTAGAGCTAAACAAAGGTGGTTATAAAGCGGGAATTATATATAATACCATATAATATAATATAATATACCTGCAACAACACTAAAATTACAATAAAAATTAAAAGGTACAATATACATATGTATATATGTACGCACACGTACGCACACATACACATACATCAATACACATATCCATCTTCAACAGCACAAATTAAACCTTATTAAGAGTTTAAATATAAATAAGCATGATAGGAATAAAAATAATAATAATAATAATAATAATAATACGTATATCTAATATACATGAGGTAATAATATGATATGATTATAAGTATAAGTAGCACATATAATATATAATAAACTATACAATTATATACTATATAATATAATATAATAGATAATCTCCGGTTAATTTACACAAACAATATAGGTGTCACAATAATACTATAATAATAATATAATAACATATATAATATATAATATATAATGGCATATATATATATATATATATATATATATATATATATATATATATATATATAGAGAGAGAGAGAGAGAGAGAGAGAGAGAGACGGAGAGAGAGAGAGAGAGAGAGAGAGAGAGAGAGAGAGAGAGATAAGCAAAATGGATATTTAATTTGTTGGTAATTCAACAAATATAAATGTTTATAACTGATTCAGAGAACTCGACAAGTTTTCACTATCCAAGAAAAACTTCAATCGTTAAGGTATCTTTTCTTGGTTATGTCAACATTTATAAAATAAACTTTGTATTTTATATGATTATATTATATATATATATATATATATATATATATATATATATATATATATATATATATATATATATTAGAATGTGAGGTTTTTTTACAAAATGAAAAAAACCGAGGTGTCCTACACGAGTGAAAGTATAAGGAAAAAAGATGAAATCGAAAATACAACTGGAGTCTTTTTTTTTTAAATATATTTATTTGGTTCCTTTACCTGTTTCGCAGTTCTTGTGCTTTTCAAAAGTAGAATTGAGATGGAGGGTTTGTGTTTTTTTCTCACATCTGGTTGGTGTTCGAATTTTACTTGTGTTATATATGGACAAAAGTGGCTCGAAATGCTAGGTTTTTAGAGAAGTAATTTTGTTGGTTGGTGAATACGTATAATAAATTTCGCGCCAGTTCGCGTTACAAAAAAAGGAGGCTCAGGTTGTTTTTTCATATATGATTGAAGTTTGGTTGGTAGATGCACATCAGCTTTCGCGCCAGTATGTGTTTGAATTTCTTTTTACTTTAAACAAAGTGGCCACGAAGGCTTGTTTTTATAAATGTAATTTGATTGGTTATAAATGAAATTATGACTATCACGTGAACAAGTACATTAAATTTCGTGCCCGTATTTTGGATTTTTTTTGTAGCCATTTAGAGAATGTTGTGCGAAACAAAAGATAATGGTCAAGAAAAAGGGATGGAGAGAGTTGTTCTGAGTATGACTGATGTGCTGAAATGTAATTTGATTGGTTGACTTAATTGGTTAATTTCATTGGTTAATTTGAAATTATGACTGTCACGTGAACAAGTACATTAAATGTCGCACCCGTATTTGGGAATTTCTTTTGTAGCCTTTTAGAGAATCTTGTGCCAAACAAAAGATAATGGTCAAGAAAAACGGGATGGGGAGAATTGTTCTGGTTCAGTGAATATGGCTGGTGTGCTGGGGTGTCAAAATTCAGGCTTTCTATTGAAATCAAGAAAGTAGAGATATGTATGTTTATTCGTGTGCTTGTGTGTGTGTAGGAAGATGATTCTATTAGTAGAAATGGGGGAGGGAGTTGTGTGTGTGTGTGTGGTGTTATGTGTGTGTTTGTATGTGTGTGTGGGAGTATGGTTAGCATGTTAAGATGGAGAGAATATATATTTTTTGTGTGTATGTAGGAAAATGATTCCGTTAGTAGAAATGGGGGAGGGAGTTATGTGTGTGTGTGTGGGGGGGGTTTAGCATGTTAAGGTGTTAGAGTATTAACGCATGTTAAGGTTTATTTAGTTCTGGTTTTTATTTTCTAAAATAGAAGGTGTAATGTGTGTGTGTATGTATGTGTCTGTTTGGATGGTTAGCAAGTTATGGTGTTGACATAATGTATATTAAACTATATTTAATGCTGGTCTATATTTTTGAATAAACATATTTTCCTTATTTATTCGTATTTGTTCCGTTTTATTGTCAGCGCAAAGATAAAATGGGAAGACTTAGAATTTGGGTGTCTTATTACTTGCGCATATGTCTAGATGTGCACTGAGTGGTATCTATCTTGTGGTAGGGGCTCGTAATTGTTGGCTGTCATTCTGTTTCTGAGTGTGAGTTTAGTTTGTGCTATATAATCTTCATTGCATCCTTTACATTTAATGGCATAAAGCAGACTTTTTGATGAGCAACTGAAGTGATTTTTTACAGTAACATTTTGTCCTGATTGAAATGTAAACGTGTTGCCTTCAATGAGGTGAGTGCAGGTTCCACAATTAGAACGACCACATTTTTTGACAGTTGGTTGTGGGTTTGTGGTGAGTAATGGTTTTAGTGATTTCGGTTGTCTTTTGGTTTTGATTATTTTGTGTGTTTCAAGGGCTTTTTTCATTCTTGGTTGGGTCTTGTTTCAGTAGTTGGATGTTCTTGTGAATAATGTTGTAAGCTTCCGCATTTCTTGGGTTGTGTGTTGAGATATATGATAGAATATTGGACGTAACTTGAATTTGTTTCTATTTTCGTAATTCTTCAATGCCTTGATCAAAGCGAGATCTTCCTAAGTGTGCCGCAAAATTTTATTTTCGCCATGTTTTAATTTTTTAAAATCCAACTATTTGTCATGTACATTTAGCCAGGTGTGCCGCTATTTTTTCATGTGTTCCAATGTGGGCCTTTGGCAAAAGAAAGGTTGAAAACCACTGTTCTAGAATAAATGTGCTGAACCATTTCATTAGATTCACTCCATCAGACTATTCTAAATTATTTTTTATTCTTAATAAATGATTTTGAGTAAGCATTTTAATTAATCCTCACCCACCTATTGATATATGTCCATTCATGATCAGCACCATAATCATCCGAATTTTCACTTCTATTGGTAATTCCTACCATCATCATTACACACACCTTATTCACACCTTCGCCTTTTTTTTGCATAACACCCTCCTCTCCACCCTCACACACCCATTTAAAAATACCTTTCCACCCATTATACCCCCTTCCCTTGAATATTTCTCTATTTACATTGTCTCTGTTATTGAAACATTTCACCTTATCAGATGTTCCTATGAGACTCTAGAGTAACAAGGCTAACTACTTAGCCATATTAAGAGAATAATTAAACTATACTTCGGAATTGAGTATTTTTTCTTACGTTCGTTAATAACATACGGATATATGTATATGAAGAGAAATAGAGAGAGAGAGAGAGAGAGAGAGGGGAAGGGAGAGAAATCTAGTCGGCCCGACACAGATATGAGCTAGAATGCAATACCCGATTCCACGCCGTCGCATCTGTTCATGTTTTCCTTCCTCCATAGAATATTACACTTTATTCTTCACGATTTTTATAGTGATCGACAACTATTATGATCCTTACTGCCTTTGGATGACTACATGTCAATTTTCAAACTTTTACAATGTTTTTCAACTCAAGTTTTGTTTACAATTCTGTGCCCATATAGAATTTAACCGCCAATCGTGTATTTTGTCCTAGTGAGGAAGTCTAACTCTTTAGCAGGTCACGTGATGCAGCCACAACGTAAAACTTCTCCCACTACTATAGTGTAGTTAAGAACGGGTCTGCTGTTATCATGGACAGATTCCACCACTAGAATTCGTTAGTTCGTCAAAGTTCTTGCGTCACACATCCTGTATCCGTTCAGTGTCTCTGTAATTCCAACCGCCCACCTAGGTCAATTTTACCTCTCATAATTTCGAAGTTGACAAAATAGTACCAGTCTAGTACTGGGGTTGATTCTTCCTCTATATCTCTTTCTCACTTCCTTTCTCTCATTCTCTATCGTTCCATGGCAGAAATCCGCTGTGTTCACATCAGGAGAGGAGATGGGCTCTACCAGGCTTTTAAAATGTCCAACAAACCCTGTTCGTGAATATGCTACCGCTATAACTCCATCATATTTTATGGGTCCATACATATATACAGCAAGAGAGAGAGAGAGAGAGAGAGAGAGAGAGAGAGAGAGAGAGAGAGAGAGAGAGAGAGAGAGAGAGAGAGAGAGAATGTGTGTGTGTGTGTGTGTGTGTGAAACAAAACATAATATATATATATATGCGACTGTGTATGTGAGTCTGCCTGCATGTATGTGTATGTGTAAATATCAACGAAATACTGTTATAAATATATAACTGACAATGTATTGAAACACATAAATTTAAGATTTAAATATCACAGATAAAACATTAGAAAGCAGACATACTGGGCGGCTAAAGCATGTTTTTTAATGTATATGTATAAATACTTGAAACATTATCTCTATCTTACTTTTCTTTCAACCTATTAGCTTAATAGTCAACTTTGTTTTTTCCCGTCTGTCCAGACTTCAATAATCTTTTTTCCATTTTAAATTATTCATGAAAGTATCTTGGTTAATGTGTCATGTATTTATGGAAACATTCTTTCAATCTTTTTTTCTTTTTATTATTTTTGTAGAACAAACTAAGAATAAACTTTTAATATTCAATTAATTAACTTGTTTATAGGCAAAATTCGGCATCATTTATTTAAGTCGACTGTCTTCATCAACATTTATTTTAATTTTCTTTTATTTATTTTTTTTTGTCTATGTAAATTATTGAACTTTTCTCTCATCAATGCCAATGGCGTTGCTTATGTGTGTCTCTCGATGAGAGGAAACTTGGCAATAAAGCTAGTATCTGGTAGAAATGTGGAAATGATTTAACTAAGAAAAAAAAATGAAAAGTAAAAACATAAATATAGCATTTTACATAAGGTGAGTTATTTCTGAAGAGAAAACAACTCTTGTTCTTTTATAGGAAAAATCACTTGCCATCGTCTACATTAAATCTAAACAAAAAAGCAAAATTAAAACACAACCCGTTTGATTTATTATTTAATAGAATTCTTATATTGAACTATAATTTGTATCTAGAATGCTTTGCATACGGAGAGGTAAGAATCAGAAAATAAATACTATGCTAATTGTTAGATTTTATGAAAAGTGGTCTCCGTTAATCTTTTATATTTGTAACGCTCGTTCTCGCCTTAGATTTATTTATCAAGGTTGAGTTGCTGGCGAATATCTTTGGTTTCTATTCTACAATATTAGTGAATCAATAGTCTAATGTTTCCATAATATTATCAGAGAAGCCTAAATATTCGTTAGGTGTGCCAATAATTACAACCAAATGTCTTAAAAAAAAACACTACATGCACTCATACTTCGCATACCATACCAGTTAGTTGGTGGATATGTTGTGCGTGCGAGTTTTAAATCATTACTGAAAATCACAAATATCTGTATAACATATATTATTATGCGTAATCATTCCGACCTACGATAGATATGTCAAAGTTAAATGGATACTGTTGTGAGCTAGGAGGTTCAGAGACTACGAATGAGTCGCTGTCTATCTAGCAAACTTTTGTAATATATCAATTCCGACTTTATGGTTCCAAATCAAACCTAAAAGATTAACGACGGCATGTTAGATTCAAGCCTGTGATGACATCATGTTTAAAATATTTTGCGTAAAACTTAGAAATAAAGCTATAACATGTTTAATCCTGTTATAAACAGGTTTCAGCACACGCTTTGTGCGATAAGTAAAAGAACTCACCATATTAGTCACATAATTATAAACATGAAATCTTCGTGATCATATTTCATATATTTCATCTGACAAAAGTTTTGAATATAAATCATTTATTTCATACATGATATCAATTTAAGTTCAACGTCAGAAGATGAATCAAGATGTGTTTAATTTCCTGTGAATTAAAATTATAATTATTGTTTGATTTTAATACTATCGTCTATATGCTCAGTCTAAATCTATGAACGGGCATTTATCGGAACTCATAAGAGTGTGTCTATATGAATCCATCATACATATCCAAAAGAAACGAAACGCTGCAAGGAAATGTGTTTTACAAATTTAAATCGACGCGAAGTGTAACGGATTTAAATTTAAATACTTTCATTAATGTAAAATCAGAAGAATCGATTGGAACAATTCCAGATTGGGGACATTTTAATGTATGATATAACCTTGAGAAAGAAACGCATTGAAAATGTTAAAGTGCTGATATAAACACTAAAAGAAAAACAATAATAATTTCTTTATAATTTATTTATTGAAATATAATAATTTCTTCTTAAAAATAATAAAAACGGAATATATGATTGTTTTTAGATTAAATAACAGAAATAATGATGTAAATCAAATCAATAAATTACATGTGGTTAAGGATGTATGGTATGTTCGTGTTTGCCTGTTAGAGTTTCCAATCTTTTCTTTTTTAGGAATATTCTTTTTTTTAAATTTATAACTTAATGTTATAATGTGTAATGTGTAAAAGAAATTCTGTTTTATTTTAACACCATATTAATCGAACGTGTGAAATGCCAACATTCTGTTTCTTTATTTACCGGAACACAATTCTGAATCAGGATCGTAAAGGAAAAATGGAAAAGCAAATTCACGAGTATCATGACAGAAATCGTAAATTTCATGCTCGTCTTCGCTATGTCTTAAAGGAAAGAAGTCTCCTGTTTCAAATTGTCGATAACTGAAAGGTGTACATGTGTGTGTGACTAATATAAGAATTATGTGATGGAAAATAAAGAAAAATAAGAGGTTAGTTACTATATATATACGAATATAAACTAAGTTCGTATAGTTTGGAGAGATTAACTCGCAGATATGAAACTTAGCGTTAGGTGTGATACGTTAGTATATTATACTTATAACACGATAGTAGATACGCTTTCACTATCATTATTATTTATTTTTTAATAAAATCATATTGCGACAAATACAAAAAAAAATCTCCAAAACGAAGACATTTACAACTTTTTTTCACAGCTGCACTAGTACAAAGATAACACTTACAGTAATTAATTCTTGTGAAGAGACATTGATCAATATATTTTTAGTTTGGGGGACAAATATAGAAATTTTAATTTCATTTCAGGCTTAATTAAAATTTCCATCGTTATTGCAAATTCGATGCAATGAAGAAATTAAGATCAAAGAGTAGAAGAAAACCATAAATGAAAATTGAGATTGGTGATGGAGATGGGTGAGATGTATAATTTAAATTATGTAGTTAAAAGACATTTCGCTAATATGCTAGTTTTCCCCATGTACGCAGAATTCAAGTTGGTTTGCATCTCTAAGAGAGATATTTTGATGTGTCTATGGACGGTTATTTTCAAATCTTTTTCCTTCAGTATATCAAGCTATAGGAAGTATCATACAGACAGCTTAAAATACGAAGATTATTATTTCATCATGTAAGGCATCTACAATTCGTTAAATCAATCTTCTGTACTCAAACAAAAAATGCATTAATAAGTGATCATTGAAAATATCACTATATTTCTATGCCTATTTATTTATTTATTCATTGAACTCCCCATCTCCACACACACACACAGACACAATCATACAGACACACACGCACACACACGTACACACATGCACACACACACACACACACACATATATATATGACTTTCTACTTGTTTTGTCGACCTTGAAAAGGCATATGACCAGGTGCCTCGGGACCTGATGTGAAGGTTCTGCATGATTATGGGATCGATGTTCAGCTTCTTGTTGGCTGCCCTAATGTCTCTATGGGAATGCCCGAATATTCGAATAAATGCGAGTGTTCAGATAAACGATGCTAAATCGAAACCATTCAATGTGGGAGTCGGACTCCACCAAAGGTGCGTACTGTTCCCTCTTCTGTTCATTATTTACAGCCGGGTTGGGAGTGGTATCCTGATTGGTGGGTGCAAAATCAGTGGGCTGGAATTTGCAAATGGCATGGTGTTACTTAATTCGACAGAAGGAGGTCTCGACTTGCACTCGATAGGTTTGATGCCGAGTGCTGCATGTCTGGAATGAAATTCAGTGCAGCGAAAACTGAGACAATATTCCTCCCAAGCAAGCCTGCGCAGTGCACACTATATGTAAATGGAGTTCCACTGAAGCAGGTAGAGTAGGTCAAATGTCTCGGGACCGTGTTTACGAGTGATGGAAGGCAATGAGCTGAATTACGTGCAAGAATTGCAGGAGTTGATGCAGTAATGCACCAGCTTCAGCATTTGGTAATCCCAAAGAATACGATCGGGAATACAAGTGGCCAAAATGGGGTTCGCGCAAAGGGTCTTTGGAGTAACGTTACTCAATAGAGGGCGTAGCTCGGAGATCAGGGCGTCACTACAGGCAGAGCTGCTAGTCCTCCGAATTGAAAGATCACAGTTCCGTTACTATGAGCATGTGATTAGAATGTCCCAAGAAAGAATCGGTAGACAGATTTTATGGGTAAAACCAACCGGCAGTAGACCCAAGGGTAGACCCTGAGCAAGATAGTTGGATAACATCGATGAGCCGGATCGTTTGAAGACGGTTGCTTCTGACAGGACTCGCTGGAAGGAGTGTTTGAGGACTCTGCTTCCACGACCCCAGGAATAAGTGGGCGAAGAAGAAGAAGAAGAAGAAGAAGAAGAAGAAGAAGAAGAAGAAGAAGAAGAAGAAGAAGAAGAAGAAGAAGAAGAAGAAGAAGAAGAAGAAGAAGAAGAAGAGTTTCTCCTTCCTTATCTACCTTTCTACCTTACACACACACAGACACACACACTCTCTCTCTCTCCCTCTCTCTCTCGCTCTCTCTCTCTCTCTCTCTTAGTCAATTATAATATATAACGGCTTACAAAACAATTATGACGCACACATTTCAAATTTCTCCAATGCTTCTTAACATCAACGGCCAACAACGACTGCAAAGAATCGAATTCTTTAACTCTGATATTTCTTTATGCCAAATGGCAGCTAACAACAGTTTCTCCCCAAAATTCATTGTAGTATTTACTGTCCCTTTATTCTGTGTCCCAAAGGGGAATTTTGCCCTATTTTTTAACGTTATTTTAATAGTAGTGAATCTTTCTTTGGATTACAAATCATCCAAACACCTCGATAAGCCGTAACATTTGTTTTCCTCCGGCTGAATCCACTAAATCTAATATATATAGTTCCTAATTTGGACAGGCATTGTTGTCAGCTGTCATTTGGCATTAAAAAGGTAACGCACGTCCCCAGAATTCAAGATCTACAGAGTTCGATTCTGTGTAGGGAATGCTGGCCATTTATTTTCTATTCCTATGTGCATTTCACATGCTTTTCTATGATATGGTAATAAATCGATATTTGGATTTCAACTTTTCTAAATTCAAATTGCCCGACCAACTCGGAATATATATATATATATATATATATATATATATATATATATATATATATATATATATATGTATATATATATGTGTGTGTGTGTGTGTGTGTGTATGTGTGTGTGTGTGTGTGTGTGTGTGTGTGTAGGTATCTGTGTATGATGTACGTACATATAAATATATAAATATATATATATATATATATGGTCATTTTGGAAGCCTCAACAATGCAGGTGGGTAATTCTCTGGGTAACAAGATCCGGTGGTGGAGAGAGAGATGTAAGTGAATGTAGATTGAGATGTATAGTGTGTAGAAGAACGTAGGAAAGAGCGTAAAAAATAAAAATAATAACACGAGATAGAGTTACCTAGGGAGAAATTTAATTGTTCCTATATATTTAGGATTCACATCCATCAACTGGGGAGGTTTTCCGGGGGGAAGGGGGGAGGGAAAGGTTGTCTGTCGGAAAGGTGCGAAACGTGTCCACCGCTGTTCGTGGTTTTGAATATCTGAGGTATTCAGCAGAGTGCGCGTGCGCGTGAAATGGTGACTGACCCCCATTTATCGCGCACGCGCGCTCTGGTGAATACCTCAGATATTCAAAGCAACGAACAGCGGAGGACACGTTTCGCACCTTTCCGACAGACAACCTCGCCCCCCCCCCAGTTGATGGATGTGAATCCGAAATATATAGGGACAATTAAATTTCTCCCAAGGTAACTCTATCTCGTGTTATTATTTTTATTTTTTACGCTCTTTCCTACGTTCTTCTACACACTATACATCTCAATCTACATTTACTTACATCTCTCTCTCCACCACCGGATCTTGCTACCCGGAGAATTACCCATCTGCATTGTTGAGGCTTCCAAAACAACCTAAAGAAAATATATCTTATTATTCCACAATGCTTCAAGCAAACTTCAATACTCTCTTATATATATATATATATATATATATATATATATATATATATATATATATATATATGTATATATATATATATATATATATATATATATATATATATATATATAGTATGTACGTATATATATATATAGTATGTATGTATATAAGTATGTGGGGGAGTATGAACGGGTATGTTTATGTGAATCCTTGTAGTTTTGTGGTTAGAAAAACGGAGAAGATTAAACTTCACCACCAGACAAACAATACCAACCCGCTGCAATAACAATCAAACATACACACAGAAACATATATAAATAGTAAAAAATAAATAGCAAATTAAACAAAAAGCCGTCGGCAAGTGATTAGGAAAATGTAAGAAGAAATGAGGAAAGTTAAGAAGACAAAATATCGTAAAAGAAATATACATCAAAAACTTAAATAATCAATACGAAATAAATGAAATATAAAGACGCATCATACTTCTAAAGAAATGAATAAATAAACCGAAAAAAGACAACAGGGCTCGAACAAGCAGAAATCAATATTCGAAACAAAAGAGCAAAATAATGAAGGTTCCCCCCAAACCGATTGAAAATAAGGTAATGCGCTTTGAATTTAATACAATAAAAATAAAAGAGAAACTGATTGTTTAAAAGTAGATCGTTCCAATTCAAGTTTACAATATATCCTTCGCATAGTGAGTCGATGTGGCGAGGGTGTATATGTAGATTACATATACTTATATAAACACAGATATACAAGTATAGATATATCTTTATATATATACATATATATATGTATATATATATATATATATATATATATATATATATATATATATATATATATATATATATATATATATATATATGTTTATATATATATATATATATATATATATATATATAAATTTTGAGTATATGTTGGTTGTATACCAACACCTCAGTATGCAGATTAGAGCACTCGACGAAGTGCGCAGGTTGGTTTGGTTACTCCGGAGTAATGTAAAATAAAATAAAATAAATAAGTCAAATGTTTAAAATTTAGCTTCGTTTATTACTGCTATATATATTTCGGTGACAGCCATCTTTGGCTGTGACCTCTTCAGGCAGTCCGAATTAGTGTGGTATAGACAAGTACATATGTTGTTATTTCACTGAGGAACTGGAATCATATGATATGATTCCAGTTCCTCAGTGAAATAACAACCCAACCAGGAACTGGGCATATCAGAGTATTGACAAAGTTATACACCTCAACAACATATGTACTTGTCTATACCACACTAATTCGGACTGCCTGAATAGGTCACAGCCAAAGATGGCTGTCACCGAAATATATATATAGCAGTAATAAACGAAGCTAAATTTTAAACATTTGACTTATTTATTTTATTTTATTTTATATATATATATATATATAGTTATATTTGGAGAGGGGTCATATTGTTATAATATTGCCAGAAATAATAATTGTTTCTACTTTAGGCACAAGGCCAGCAATTACCCAGTGCATTACTGGTACTTTATTTTATCGACCCCGTGAGGATGAAAGGCAAAGTCAACCTCGGCGGGATTTGAACTCAGATCATAAAGGGACGTAACTATGCTGGAAAGCATGGCGTCCGACCCTCTACCGATACTGCCAATCCACCGCCAAATAATAATACACCCCACTCACTGTTTGGTGTGGATTGGTTTTTGCTTCTGTATACTTTTATCCCCATAGTTAATTTAGCTGGTAATGAATGTTTATCATTGATTGACCTTCGGTTAAAAAAAAAATATATATATATATATACAAATTTTAGTACAGCATAAACGAAGCTGTAGCCAAGCTAACGAATGAAAATTCGGTATGTAGCTTTAGCACTCGGATGGGGTTAGTACCCCAGAGTAATAACAATACGTTTAGACAGCTTAGCAAATCAAATATAGCGATCGGCAGTCCAGCCGCATTACCACAGCAACGAAAATACAGGACTGAGGAAAAGATTTTAGACTGACCTGGAGAAAACGATGGGACTGAATGGAATATATAATGCATATCGGATAACACACGACATACATCAGATACAGCACACAATATCAGCGCTAGGTTTCTGCAAATCCAAGATCGACAAATTCCGCTTGCAGGTGTCTGCTAGTTAATGGTTTTTGGCGACAGAACAAAGGATTTACTTCTTCAGCAAGTCTTGTGTTCTTTAGCCTCTGCGGGTATGTTCTAGCAGTGAATTTCGCTGTAGACACGTGGTTTTCTTCAAGAGAGGTAACCCCCGCTTTGGTGGTGGATTCAAATTTGAGACAAAGGAAGGAAATTCCTTTAGACAAACTGAATTAAGCACTCAACCAGAAATTATCAAACAAACATAAACAATTAATCAATCAATAGATTCATCTAATTAAATTAATCAGTTAATCGTTAATTCACTGAGTTAAAATACAAATTTTAGTGCAGCATAAACGAAGCTTTAGTTTGCGGCCACGCTAACGAATGCAAATTCGGTATGTAGCTTTAGCACTCGTATGGGGGTAGTACCCCAGAGTAATAACAATACGTTTAGACAGCTTAGCAAATCAAATATAGCGATCGGCAGTTCAGCCGCATTACCACAGCAACGAAAATACAGGACTCAGGAAAAGATTTTTTATATATATATATAGTCTATATAGTACCCTCTGTACATCTTATGCTATAGACTACACCTCTAGTTTTAAAATTTATTTGCGGATTTATTCTACATATAACACATTTCTTATTAGTACAGTGGGTTTTCTTAAAGGGGTAAGTTTTGCTGATCAGGGATTTATGGTAGTTCCTGGCTTTTCTACCAATTTAATCTTTAAATGCGTCTTTCCTGGTGCCTTTCTCAATTGGTTAGCTAATTCACCTCCAGAGGTTGCATCCATAAAAATGACACTCTCGTATCTCTGGTTGTTGTACCATGAAGTGGATTTCCCTATCTAATGTTTAGTCCTATCTATGCTATTCCATGATTTGCTCCGGTACGATGGGCAAATCCCTTTCATGTCCATCTCTATGAGGGTCTTATATTTCTCCGTCGCTCCTATAACACCCTGATTCTGTTTTTTTGGTTGTAGCCAGAGAGCTGCATGCGATTGATGAAGTGTTGTATGTTTCTTTCCAGTGAAATGGGACACATTCTTTATCATTCATACCAGGTCTGCGATCAGAATATTAAACTTAGCTCTATTGGACATCGCTCAGGTTTTGTGAATGTATTTAGAGGCCTTGGGTTTAGCATAATGTGATTGGAGAATTTGGGTCTTCTCGTTTATAGCGTTTAACCAGTGTTCAGTGCCTAAAACTGGTAGTCTATTGTTAGGGTGTTTAGAATGGTAGTCAATAGTTACTGTTATGCTCTGGTGTATGGAATTAGCTATCTACTGGATGCTCTTCATTTGTTAGTTTCTAATTTAGCTTTATTGGTACTCTTTTGTGGGGATGTTTTTATTACTATATTGATATCATCTACATAACGAAAGTACATGACGAGGGCTATGGAGTTCTTTTCTAGGAGTTCTTTGGATCTTCTTTCCCACCATAGCATAAATAGGTTAGCAACATCGCCAGGTATGTTGACACTAATGGTCGCTCCCTGATGCTGGTGTAAATTATTTCATTAAATTTAAACATGTGGCCCTTTAGGGTAGTTTTAATACTTGGCCCTACCGCATGTGCGATCATTTCTCTCACCTGATCATTGTTCTTGGGTGTCCGTATGGCTTTGGTCCACCTATTCCATCTTCCTGAGGGAATCTTTTTAGCTATTGAAATTATGGTGGGGAGGTGGGGTCTACCTCTTATTGGTCTACTGGGACAGAAACTGCTAAGGTCATAATTATTTAAGTATTTCACTGTCACATGTAAGTCTAAGTAGGAGGCCCAGTTCATCAATGTTAACATCACAGAACTCTACCTCACTTTCACTGATTATTTCCACACATTTTCGAAAGCAAAATCAATGTCAATGGATAGGTACAAGGACACTACATCCATACTGCCGATTTAGCAGTTTGTTAAGTCTTCGTTGTTGTTGCGTTCATTGATTCTGTTGAGGAGGTCCTCTGTACTGTCACATACATCTGGGGAATGTTAATTGTGTGTGTGTGGGGGGGGGGATCATGGAGCGGAAGTAGGAGATCCTGTAGTTGCTAGCAATATTGGTTCCGCATCCTTATAACAACATGACCCTCCCCAAATATAACAATATTTGTTTCAACACACGATTTCACATCAAAAACCTGGTAAAGCAAATTCACCTATATATATATATATATATATATATATATACCAAATTAAGATAAATTGAATTAAATTAAATTAAATCAAATTAAATTAAGTGTGTCATGTCAGATAGACATGCGCCATATCATCCGTAAAATATGCTCCAAGATTCTAATGAGTAGATCCGAGCATTTTATATCAACTAGAAATTGATTGACATATAATTAAACATATGAAACAATCACAAGGGAAAATTTGTAAAAGTGTGTAGGCACACATAGCTAGGTAGGTAACTAAATAAAGTTTTACTAGAACTTCAAAAATAGATACCTTATAATTTGATTAATCTTCCTCGTATATATTCCATTAAAGAAATATATTTCACCAAATAATCGATTGGTAAACGACAGTAGCCGGGTCCTGGATTTTCAACAAGGAAGAGGTCGAGCGATCTGTGTTTACACATCAAGTTCAAATGAGCAACTGGCCAGTAACACGTGCTGTATCCACTAAAAATACACACATCATACCAGCTTTGTCCCAGTGGCGTGAATAGGGTTATCGACAACTAGAAACAGCAGTCCTTTCAACTGAGTTAGCTCTACAATTAAGGGACCGTATTTATATATATAAAAAATTAAGATAAATTGAATTAAATTAAATTAAATCAAATTAAATTAATCAAATTATAAGGTATCTATTTTTGAAGTTCTAGTTAAACTTTATTTAGTTACCTACCTAGCTATGTGTGCCTACACACTTTTACAAATTATCCCCTGTGATTGTTTCATATGTTTAATTATATGTCAATCAATTTCTAGTTGATATATATATATATAAATTTCGTATTTCTTTCGAAATACGATTTTAGGAAGACGTAGCTATACGAACACCGGGGTGCTAACGCCCTCTGGTGTTGTCCAGCAGAAGCAATGGGGACAACCGTCTATGCATTTCAGGCTTGATTGGCCATCGTCAGAGGGCGTTAGCCCCTCGGTGTTCGCACGGCTACGGCTTCCTAAAATCGAATTTCTTTCGAAATACGAAATTTCAATACATGTATAAAGCTATGATTGTAGCGAAATCCTATTTCTTTTCTATTATAAGTTGAGCCAACTTATGCAGCTTCATATGCAAATGAGATTAATCACCTCATTTATACAGACGAGAAAACTATATATTCTCGACTGTTTTCAAGTCCAGCAGTCGCAGAGCAATGGGAGGAATCGTCCTGACGATGGCCAGTCAAGCCTGAAAAGTATAGGCTGTTGTCCCCCTCGCTTCTCCTGGACAACACCAGGGGGCGTTAGCCCCCGGTGTTCGCATAGCTATGGCTTCATAAAATCGTATTTCTTTCGAAATACGAAATTTCTGTACATATTGAAGCGAAATCGTATTTCTTATATATATATATATATATATATATATATATATATATATATATATATATATATATATATATATATATATGTGTGTGTGTGTATATATATATATATATATATATACAGTATTATATATAAATATACTGTATATATATATATGTATATATATATTTATATATATATATATATATATATATATATATATATATATATATATATATATATGATGGTAGCTAAGATGCTTCCATAGGCGGTATGCCGGTTGAGCAATGTATGCTCTTACAGAGCAGAGTATGATAGTATAGAAAACGAAAAATCAGATGCATCTGAAATCAATTTATTGTGTGTTACAATTGTTTCGCCGCCGGACAGCTAGATTCGCGATCATTGCGTGGATCTGTCTGATTCTGGACCCGCAGGTTCGACGGACACGTCTAATCATTTCAGAGCATATTCTCTCACTCTGACAGATCCACACAATGATCACGTCTCGAACTGTCCGCCGGCGAAATAATTGTAACACACAATAAATTGAGTTCAGCTGCATCACTGATTTGTCGTTTTCTATTCTCTCTCTCTCTCTCTCTCTCTCTCTATATATATATATATATATATATATATATATATATATATATATATATATATATATATATATATATATATATGTGTGTGTGTGTGTGTGTGTGTGTGTGTGAGAGAGTGTGCGTATATCAATAACAATCCGTAATGTACATTTCGTATATCCTCGTTCGGCTAACTCCTTTCTATATGTATATAAATATATATATATATATATATATATATATATATATATATATATATATATATATATATATATATATATATATATATATATATATATATATATATATATATATATAAATATATATATATATATATATATATATATATATATATATATATATATATATATATATATATATATATATATATTGAGTGTGTTTTATACAAACACATATCTCATAGATAGGAATATACAAAATCGGCATGTTTATGAAATGTAACCACCATACATTTTCTGACCGTTATACATTCTGTTACTTTTGATAAATTTGGCTCTTAAGAATGAATGAACATTGCAGTAGCACACTATCTACTTAAGCTTACATAACTATTTGATTGAGCCGATGGTTATTTCATGAGAGCAAAGCAGGATCCAACTGTTTGATACTAAGTACACCACATTTCTCGTCTTGAATAACATCGCAATGAATTTTCTATGAAGCCAGCCTAAGCAGTTATATTCAGCATGGTATAATGGTAGACATTATATATTTAAGGTCAGAATTCTTCACACCGGATCGGGTGTATACTATAATATCTAGAAGCTGAAAGAAAAAAGTTATGAAACTAATAAACGAGAGATGGGCAAAGATCATATTGAATGAGGTTTCAATAATTAATGGCTATCTAGGTGGCAACCCTGTTATCATTGGAATATATACCCGTTCCTTATTATGTTACATCGTGTTAGAACCTGTTCTTACTTAGTCACAGAAACTCGTAGAATATCAGCCAGTAATATATATTTGTCCTAGTATATATAACTTTTGTATACACATTCATATAATTTTATGTGTCTAATATATAGAATGTGTATATTAATTTATATTCATATAAAACATATTTCATCATTGATTATTATGCATACATTTAAATGCACATACATACACACATACTAATACACACGGACATTCATACATATATGCATTCATTTTTCTCATGAGAAACATGCAGTGCATAAGTTATTAAACCAACTTTGTGAGACATTTAAAATATATTCCTTGCAAGTGTGTTTCGATGCTGCGATAAATGAATGATCGTGTGGTTTAATTGGTAACACTGAACACTGAATTGGTTATAAGTGGTAATTAATGCTAAAAAATATGGCGGTAGAATTTTAAGTAAGCCCAAACACCAGCAATAAAAAATTATAACAAAGACACGGAATGAAATTAAAATAAATCTTTCAGCATTCTGCGAAGATGTTAAAACCTTTCTCTTGCATGACTTGAAAACGTAAAGAGGTACCAAAAAAGAAATAATAATTAAAATTATAATAATATTAGAAAATAATAATGAAACATCAACGAAATTTAAGAATGATTGCAGAGGAGAATTGGAATGAATCTTTCTATAAAATGGTAATTTCAAAAACAAAGACGAGAGAGAATATAAAATTAAACAACCAAATTAAACATTTCAAGAAACATATATCAATGTTCTCATGAGGTTCATATTTTTATTTTCGTATTTCATCATTCACAGAACAACAGAATCTATTTCTATATCATATAAACAATATCTTTAACAAGAATGTTTATAATATGGACGAAGGCATCGATATATATTTCGTTTTTGAATTTGTTTTGCCAGATTTCTTCTCTGCATACGTGTGTTGAAACAGATATTGTTATACTTTGGGAGGGTCATTCTGCCAATAAAAACACACGCACCTGTTGGTTTTCATTTTAATTTATTATAAATTTCCGTTTGGCTGGTTGGTGGGTTCGGTAACCGGATGGTTGTTTATATATTGTCAAAGCTCTTTTGTCACACATTCTGTGACCTCCTCAGTGACTGGTTTTTATTTTGTGTTTCGCCCCTGTTCTGTACTAAACCATCTTGAAACGGATAACTTTTACTAATTAGCGTTTTTATGGAAATACCTGGTCTTTCAACTATCTTAATATTCAATTTTACCTTGTCTAGAGCTCTTCTAAATCTGTAAGCTAATTCGCCTCTGGAGGTTGGATTGACTAACATTACACTCTGGTAATTATTGCTATCATAACATGAGTTGATTTTATTTGTCTTTTCCTTAATCCTTTCTATTTTATTCCAATATTTGTTCCTCTACATGGGGCAAGTCCCATTTGCATCATTTTCTACAATCTTTGCCTATTTGCTCCTGGTCCCTTTATATACCCTGATCTTGTCTCTCTGATTGTAGCCAAAGAACTGTATGCGGTGGATGAAGTGTTGTATGTGCCTCTATAATTCTTTAAGATTGCACATCACTCTTATTAAATCCGCAATCAGTATATTGATTTTCATGTTATCTGAAACAGCTGATTTACGGTGGATCAGGTACTTGAAGGTCATGTGCTTGGCATAATGCGAATGAAGTTAACTATTTTTTGGATGCTTTCCGTGGTGTTCTTCTCTAATTCCTGACTGTTCTCCTTTGGGGTGTTTTCACTACGATGTTTATGTCATCTACATAGGAGGAGTACATAGTGAGGGTTATAAATTTATCATCTAAGCATTCCTTAAAACACTCACACACACACACACACGCGCGCGCACCCCCGCACCCCCACCCCCACACCACACACACCACACACACACATATACATATATACATACACACATATATATATACATAATTGCAAAAGTGTTCAATACGAGCTTAGTTAAGTATGAGGAAAGTATCAAATATTCTTAGCAAACTCTTATGAAATTTACTAAGACATTTCGAAGGAAAATTCGTCGCTGCAGTATCAACTGTTAAATTACAACCAATAAAGTATAATTGTATAAATAAATATATTTATAAATGTACACATATGAACGGGTGTGTATTTATAAGCACAGACGAATATACATATTATAATAAGGGTTTAGAATTATCCAGTGATTTCGATGCTATAGTTTAGAATTTGTTCCACAAATTCATTTGGAGCATACATACGCATAAGATAATAAAACATTCTCAGGTAGAAACCCAAGCTATGAAAATATTGTAATTATTCAATCAACAGATTAACATATGAAAACATTAAAGTACTCAGAATTTCATCAATTGAAACAGGCTATTTTACCACACAAAAATCCGCCGGAGTACAAACATCCAGGTCTAAGCTGGTTCAGTATTGCTTCAAATCCGCTGGTCATCGATTAATAATAAATATATAACCAGCAAATACCGGACAAGGAAATTCTCATTGATCAGCAATCCTATGAAGGGTTTCCGAAAACCGACCTTACTACAACATTTTCAAGTTGGTGCCGGTATCCCACGTGTGACTTCAACTGCTAGTCGGTCAGAAAATGACAGCAGCCGCGGCTAACTGGCTGGCGTTGGCGGTAATAATCAATATAGCAGTATGACTTCACCTATATATATATATATGTAAATATGATAATAATGGAGCTGCGGCGTTGCAAATGGGTTACATATGAAAAAGTTTGTCCTTCATCAGTGATCTTCCAACCATCATAGGCATTTCATCGCTTTAAAGACCATATACCTCCGGTTGGTGCGAGCAACGGCTAAAAAAAGTCGTTGGGACACGTAAATAAAGGGGACGCGAAGGTAAACAAACAAAATGGTTTAAGCAACAGAAAGTGATGAAGAAAGAGACAAGTCCCAGATTTCTATGAATTTAAATTCGGTGAAATCGTGAACGAGAGAATAATGACCATCAAACCTGGTTGAAATGTGAGCAAGGAAGGAATTTCGCACAGGTCTAACGGGGGGAAGAAGGGGTCTATATATATAGGAACGAGTAGGACAGAATTAGCCGTCGAAACGGCTTGAGCTCAGCCGTCGGGGTCCTACTCGTTCCTATTACCTACTCTACTACCCTAAGTATTAAGTACTTTGGTACGTTATGGTCCACCTGGTTCCTTACCACATTTCCTTCGTTATATATATATATATATATATATATATATATATATATATATATATATATATATATATATGTATGGGGTGAGTGGGAACGTCTGTGTGTCAAATAAATATTTAGTTGTTGAGTAAATGTTCCTAGAAAACAAGTTTGAATAATTTACTGGTAGAGAATTCATATATCTTTAGGTACCGGTTACATATTTAACCTAGAATTGTGTGTAAACATACACGCAAATATCAAAATCTCATATTCCAATCATATGAAATCATCATAATATTATTAGTGATTTCATACGAATGAAACAGTTATAATCCCATAAAAGTCATTTCTATAAAAAATGAAGCAGCTTATACTCTACCAACGTGTTGAGTACTTTCTTTAACTGTAGGCACCTCCCAATCCATTTCTCACTCTCTCTTTCTTTATATAAATATATTGTTCATAGCATTGTCAGTATCTTATTCACCATAGCGGTTTAGGTCCCTTATGATTTACACGTATATATGTATGTATCTCTGTTAGTCTCTCTTTATTATATATATATTATATATTATATATTATATATTATATATATATATATATTATATATATATATTGGGAGAGAGAGAGCGAGAGAGAGAGGAAGAGGGAGTAAGACAGGGAGAAAGAAAGAGATAGGGGTGTTTAAAAGAAATAGATAACTATATGATAGATTGATACACACATTTATGCAGACACATATACATACATATGTGCATATATACATAAATTAAGGAAAATCTTGTACAGTTGATACAAAGAATCGAAAGATGGCCAAAATCCTCCCCTGCATCTCAAAGACAAGAAAACAAACACACATACACACGTAAACATACCCGCATATAATGAGATAATCATATATACTGAGACATACAGAATAGCAATGTAAATAAATATTCCATAATTCCCTAAACACATATGGCAAAAAACAAAAATACAAAAAAGCGAAAAACGAACAGCGTACATATCTCTAAACACTTATGAACACATACATACCTGATCTCATTAAAACACATGTATAAACGCATACAATCCCAGTTCCGTGCACACACTCACCTACATACGCACATATATCTACATCTATATCTATCTATCTATACATACATACATATATATATATATATATATATATATATATATATATATATATATATATATATAAAACGAAGGAAATGTGGTAAGGAACCAGGTGGACCATAACGCACCAAAGTACTCAATACTTAGGGTAGTAGAGTGGGTAATAGGACCCCGACGGCTGAGCTCAAGCCGTTTCGACGGCTAATTCTGGACTAGAATTAGCCGTCGAAACGGCTTGAGCTCAGCCGTCGGGGTCCTACTCGTTCCTATATATATATATATATACTATACCCACACACACACATGCAACACACAAATACACATACATATACATATATCTATCTATCTATATATATATATATATTTTTTTTTTTTTTTTTCTAAAGAAAAAAATGATGACAACATAATCATAAGCAACATCAACTATTATAAAAGCAAGCAGGCAAGTAAACCAGGATTTCATAGATAGAGGAAGAACAAAACATGAATTGATATTCAAATTTTGTAGTAATTCAATTTTCCTCTGGTCCGGCAGTTGGTAGCTTTGTGGAATATTAATAGCTGCATCCGTAGACCGAAATCTATATTTACAACAGCAAAATGACAATTTCATAGAATGTAAAAAAAGATAAAGCTAGCATATTTAATTTATTTCTGTAGTTTATGAATTTCAATTTCATGCTTTTTTTTTTTTGTACACAGATAAATATACACATACGCTTTATACATAACTTACTCAATCCCCCGTCCACATAAATCGCACGTACGCAGACACACTCACTCACGCGCATATACACACTTACACATACATACATATATATGTATGCATATATATATATATATATATATATATATATATATATATATATATATATATATATATGTATATATATACATATATATATACATATATCTATACATATATCTACATATATCTATACATATATCTACATATATATATACATATATCTATGTATGTATACATATATATATATATGTATACATATATCTATACATATATCTACATATATATATACATATATCTATGTATGTATACATATATATATATATGTATGTCATGTCACCAGTTGGTGCTACTGGTAACATGTATCCCAGTACAATCTGTCTCATGGTCGGGTCGTTGGAGACTAAACTGGCAACCACACCAAGGTTTCTTGGTGAGGAGGGTGACTTTGGACATCCTGCAGGACTAAATACAAAAACCTGTCAAAGGGCAAATGAGCTCTTAAGAGTAAATGGCCATCCAAAATCACCGCATATACACACTCAAGGCAGAATTCTAGGAGAAGGAAAACTCTTGGTGGGGTTGCCAATTTAGTCTCCAACGACCCGACCATGAGACAGGTTGTACTGGGATACATGTTACCAGTAGCACCAACTGGTGACCTGACATATATATATATATATATATATATATATATATATATATATATATATATATATATATATATATATATATATATATATATATATATATATATATGCATACATATATATATAATAAAGAGAGACTAACAGAGATACATACATATATACGTGAAAATCATAAGGGACGTAAACTGCTACGGTGAATAAGATACTGACTATGCTATGAACAATATATTTATATATATAAAGAGAGAGTGAGAGGTTGATTACCGAAATGGATTGGGAGGTGCCTGCAACCCTGATGGTATCCAATTATGTTGACTTGTTCTTCTTTTTGGTAAAGATCATCTTGGTTAAGAGAGTGGGACTGGCTTTGTGCAGTGCCTTTGCTCACTATAAAAGCTTCACGGCACAGGCATTGCTTTATATCTAGAGATCTCTCTGCACTTGTCGTCACATGGTACCATGGGCCCAGCACTATGTGTCAATAATTGTCACAAGTGTAGTGTTTGTACCAGAGTTTTCAAGTCGCTGGCTGGACTAAAAAGTCACACTCGTTCAGCGCATCGGTAGGGGTTCTCCTACATGGATATAAAGTAGTGGCCGTACTCGAAAACGAGTTGGCAGCCACCATATATATATATATATATATATATATACAGACATGCATACATATATATATATATACATATGCATATATATATACATATATACATATATATATACACACACACATATATATATACACACATATATATATATATATATATATATATACATATATATATATATATATACACATACATACACACACACATATACACATACATATAAATATGAACATTGAGAAATGGCGGTTGGGAAATGGACGCGGTGGAGCATTTAGCTTATAACCACCATGATTAGAAATGTTAGCTTCAAGATTCATACAATTCTTAGGAATATTTCGCTAATGTCACTTTTTAGCTTGAAATACACCATTCACATAACGAGAACATTTTTTCTTGAATATATTTCCTCTGTTAGAACATTATATATATTTAATAAAATTTCTATTTTATCCAATATATATAAAGTTGGCTGTATATATGCCTGCACACATAAATGTAAACATACACGATTAGGTTACATATATACATAATTACATACGTACAAACAAATATAGATGCATACATCTATACACATACGTATGAGTTGAGATGTTCAGCTTAATCAGTCTAAGTCCTTGACAATCCAGGAAGAAATATGTAATCAAATGTACTACAAGCCTATCAAATATTGTACAAAGAGAAAAATAGGACCTTTTACAATCTGAGTTTATTATACATTATATGTGACCTATTTCAAACTACCTCATGAACTGTAACTTTTTAACGCCATACCTACTAATTTGATGCTAAAATCACGCGGTGTTTATAATATAAGCGTGTCTTGTTTTGCTGTGAGGGAGTTTGTTGTCTAGATGTTGTAAACTAACACAAGATAATTTATTTGAATTCTCTTGAAAAAGCTTTAAGTATGTTTTTTCATGCTTACTGATGTGTAATGACCTAATTTACTAATTAACCAAAATAATTATGTTAATTGTTATTTTTTTCTTAGTCGTACGAAACCGCAGTTTGTAAATAAAATTATTATTAATGTATTCTTTGCTTGCAATGATATCTTTTAACACATTATATATAAATATATTTTGTACAAATGAAATACTGCAATTCTTTTTCAACTTTATAATCATTAAGCTGTTTATGGTGTAATATGGTTAAAATAATTTTACTTTTATCTATATTTATGACATAATCTGTAGACGCAGAGCTAGATTTTCAATTTAAAAAAATACGATTAAATATTGCCTTTAGAAAACAGGAAGACATAACGGTAGTGCGTGGGGACATTCTCTTGAGATGAGTGAAATGTATGCAAGGAGAATTATGTCATTGTGTGGAGCGAGAATAACAAATTCTTGCTATGGAAAATGTATAATTCTCTATGAAAGTTAATGATAAGTGTATTAATATATCATATTTGTGTGCGTGTGTATCCGTATGTATGTGTACGTGTATGGATGTATGTGCGAGTGTGTTGTGTTTACGTGTGGATATGTGTATATGTGTGTAAGGGGTTGTCGATGTGAGTTGATGTGTGTGTGTGTTTTCACCTTTCCTTCCAAATTTCCATCATGATACCCTCCTCTCATTTATAAGTAAACCCCTAATCCCCAACACACAACGCTTTATAGTTTTTTCAAATATAACTTATCGTTAACTTTCTTTTAGTCTTGTATCCACTGCAACAAGGTTTAATCAACCTTGCCTCTCATAAAACATTTGTAAATCATACAAATATGTTATTGCTGTCTCAACGTTATCACTTTAATTCCCAATGTCACTTAGGTTATTTCTATTTGACCATCACAACAAAATCCCCAATATTATTTTCACACCATCACCGTTTTCACTTCACTATCATAAAAAATTGACATATGCCCTATTTTGGTTTACACCTAAATTGTTCAGACATTCTCACACGTTTACCTCTCCCTCTAAATGTTCATGATTCTCACTACTCGTTTGTTATTATACCCTTAACACCTACCCACCTTTTTACAGTTTTTGTTTCAACAATATAAAATAGAAATACACTTATCTCATTAACTTCCTTTTGGTCTTGCATCCATTACAATAAGGTGCCATCACTTACCAACCTCAGCTATCATTAAAAATATACCTTATTTGTAAAATACACAACAGTTTTATTGCTTTTTCAACTCTATCACTTTAGTCCCCGATGTCACTTAGGTAATCTCTATCTGACCATCACAACAACATTCTCAATATCATACTCACTCTATTTTCATTTCCCTATCATTTAAAAAAATGACAAAGACATTTTAATTTTAATTTAATTTTATTCTATTTTTATTACAAAGTTTCATCTATACATACACTCTTACACCACTCTACTTCCAGACCCTCAGACCTCCAATCTTCTTCTTCTCTTTCTCTCTCTCTCTATCTCTCTCTCTCTCTCAGAGATATTTAATTTGCTGGTAATTCAACAAATGTATTTATTATAACAGATTCGAAGCACACTACCAGATTTTCCTGGGGTATAATATCAATGATATTAATAAATGGAAACTATATTCATAAAACCATATTTATTTTATTATAAATATTTCAAGGGTACCAAAAAAATTTTGGAACTCTCTCACCTATCCAAATGGAACCTGAACCGATAAGGCCTGGTTCATCGGGTATGCCACTATTTAAAAAAAACAATTTATATTTTATCTGATGAGAGAGTACCAAAGGTTTTTTGGTACCCTGGAAATATATATATAATAACATGAATATGGATTTATAAATATAGTTTCCATTTATTAATATCATTGATATATATATATATGTATATATCTTAAACATAACTCAAAAGATCAGTTTGAAAATCGCACCGCATGCGAGAAAGTTCTCCAGAGAGTTCCAAGACTTACCAAAACTAACATCAATAACGACTTATTTGAAAGATTTGTATTGTTAAAGAACATCAACCACCAGTGAAGACATTATTACCTTTTTTTTCAAATATATATACATACATATATATATATATATATATATATATATATATATATATATATATATATATATATATATATATATATATATATATATATATATATATATATATATATATATATATATATCATAATAGAATATAAAAGAAAAACGAACACAGATATATAGACATATGTGTTCAAATCGTAAGGGACCTGATTCGCTAAGGTGAAAAGAATACTAACTATAGACAATTGGGTTCGCTAGTCTCAATTTAAGAAAAGATTAAGAAAATAAATACAAACCGGAATTGTGGTAACTAACAATGACCCAGACAACTTCTTGTTGTTTCACAAAGTTAATTGTGAATAGAAATACTAATCCAAGCTCATCAGTTGGTGATGAATTAGTGTCCTAGACGCATCCATGTATGCTCTATACATAATATAAAACAGCGCACATGGCATCCTAGCGAGTCTCTCAAACCAACACCACTAAAAATACCAACCAGGTTTACTCGACATTTGAAATAGCTCAACAAATTAACAGAGCCGAATGTATTAAAGGTATATATTGAGTTAGGAACTCAAAATAGTCTATTACAACAAAATAGCTCGAAGAAAGAGATATTTCTGAGCCGTATATTATAATAGAATATAAAAGAAACACGAACACAGATATATATATATATATATATATATATATATATATATATATATATATATATATATATATATATATATATATATATATATATAATATACGGCTCAGAAATATCTCTTTCTTAGAGCTATTTTGTTGTAAGAGACTATTTTGAGTTCCTAGATCAATATATACCTTTGATATATATATATATATATATATATATATATATATATATATATATATATATATATATATATATATATATATATATATATACATATACATATATATATATATATATATATATATATATATATATATATATATATATATATATATATAGATGTATATATATATATAAATATACTATAAGTATTGAGTACTGTGGTGCGTTATGGTCCATCTGGTTCCTTACCACATTTCCTTTGTTATATATATATATATTTATATCTATATACAATAAAGTATGTCCATAGAATCATTTGATAAAATATATACACCATTTCAACTCCCAATTAGCATAATCAGCCACACACAAAAAAAAACAATTAAACCAGGCTATAAGATTAAAAGGCACCATCTATTCGCTATCAACAGCTATAGAATATTTACCCAACATTTCAATAGCACGTGGAAATCGATTAAATATACCGTCAACCATAGACAATGAGGTATAAAATTAAAGTTACAAGAAAAAATGCATATACACATACCAGGATTACGTTTCTACCCTTTAGAGTTTCGATCACTTTCGGAAATATCTTATCAGGGATAAATTCTCGAGCTTCGAACTCATCAGGAAACAAACTCACTTGGACAAAGAATTTTCTTAAATGATCCCCGCCAGAAACGAATTCAAAATGGCTAAGAACTGTGACGTGGCAGTGGTCAAGTCAGAAAGAATGTGATTGGTACCTTACGGCGAGTGGGCTGATTGCTAGAAAGCGCAGCCCAATATTGCCTAAATTGCATCTGAACCTTATGGGAGATTTTACATTTATTGGTAGGTGACGCGTATTTCGCCACTGATCAATTCAAGGTTCGATCTGTATCAATACAGATCGAACCTTGAGCTGATCAGTAGCGAAACGCGCGTCACCTACCAATAAATTTAATGAAAGAGTAACCAATCGTCCTTGTTATCTTTTCAATATAACACACTCTGTATAGCTCTACACTTCGACACAGAAGTGAACCTAAACATCGAGTGCTCACCCGGGTGAACCTGCAGTAACTCCAAGTTACACTCCCTATATATATATAGATTAGAGCAAACATCATGGGCGTTCTATCTCAAAATTATTTTTGAAAAGCATTAGAAATGCGCATCCGGTAAAACTTAAAACCAAAACTCAATACTAACCAATACTATTACTAATTTTTACTTATTCCTAATTAAACTATTTTTCACTGGGAACAATTTGTCAGCATTTTCTTTTCCTTTTACCTATATATATATATATGTCTAGTTATTTTTGTCTAGTTAATTTCTACGGGCTAAGAAGAAAGACTAGGTAAATTTTATCTCACTGTTCCTCGCGGGGAATAGTGTGTGTCATTTATCTTTTCTTCGAAGTTACATTTTGAACCTAGCTCTGTTTAAATGATTATTTATCTAGTTAATTTCTACGGACTAAGAGGAAGAAAAATTGGATATATTTTATCTGACTATTCTTCAAACTTACAATTTTATATAGCTCTGATTAATAATTATTTGATTAATTAATTTTTTCCTTGAGTCACACCGTGAAAGGTAGCCACACTCATATATGTATCTGTGACTATGTCTAAATATATACATATATATCCCTATGAATTTATTCTATACCCCCGTTCGGTCGAGTAAACCTTAGGCCGTAACTAACTGCTCCTTTTAGCAGCCAATCTACCTGCCATCCGGCCTGCCCTTCACAACCTTCTACTTTGACCGCTGGCCACGTGATAATTCTTGCCTATTTTGTATTCATTTCTGGCGGCGATCACTGTAGAAATTTTAGTCCTAACTGAGGGGTCACTTGAGAAGGTCGAAACCTCATGGAAAATACGAGGATTGGACATATCCACAAAGTAGTAGGAGCGAAACTACCGATAGGCGAGTCTAGAAGAATTTTGGTAAAGTTTATATACATTGTTTCTTCAAACATACATTCTAGACTTAATTGATTATTTGTCCAGTTAATTTCTACGGGCTGAGAAGAAAGACTAGGTAAATTTTATCTGACTGTTCCTCGCGGGGGGGGGGGGGATAGTCTGTGTCATTTATCTGCTATTTCTTCGAAGATAGATTTTAAACTTAGCTGCATTTAAATGATTAATTATCTAGTTAATTTCTACGGACTAAGGGAAGAAAAATTGGATATATTTTATCTGACTGTTCTTCAAACTTACAATTTTATATATATGTATTTAGAAACACACAGATACATGCGGACACACACATATACATGAATGCATCCGCACCCAACCGTGAGTTAAGGGTGCCAACTTCACCGATGTTGCTCAATGAATGACTGGGACAGACCAATCCGGTTGAACTAGACTGAACCAGTATCAGAGTTAAAAATACATTATGAAGAGAGAAGAAACATTTAGATATAATTAGTAATAAAATGTATCATACCTAAACTGCTCCTAGATTCCTCGACTACGTAGTTTCGTGGCATAAACAAAAACAATACATCATAAAGATATAGAGTCCTTGCGAGGTCTGCCGACTTATCAAGAGGATACCTCATTTTACTAGTCTCAAGAACGCGTCTACACGACGTGAGAAAGAATCCCAAAAGGCGGAGGGGGAGACAGTCACGCGATATAACGGTCGAGCTGGAAAGCTTCCATTACTCATACTTCTCGCCTCCTTCACCACCTCTTCTACGGCTTCGATATAAATACCCCCTCCGCCTCCGTGGTATTTTCTTCGGGGTTATAAGAGGCTTAGCTCTGTTTCTCGACCGTTATATCGCGTGACTGTCTCCCCCTCCGCCTTTTGGGATTCTTTCTCACGTCGTGTAGACGCGTTCTTGAGACTAGTAAAATGAGGTATCCTCTTGATAAGTCGGCAGACCTCGCAAGGACTCTATATCTTTATGATGTATTGTTTTTGTTTATGCCACGAAACTACGTAGTCGAGGAATCTAGGAGCAGTTTAGGTATGATACATTTTATTACTAATTATATCTAAATGTTTCTTCTCTCTTCATAATGTATTCATAATGTATTTTTAACTCTGATACTGGTTCAGTCTAGTTCAACCGGATTGGTCTGTCCCAGTCATTCATTGAGCAACATCGGTGAAGTTGGCACCCTTAACTCACGGTTGGGTGCGGATGCATTCATGTATATGTGTGTGTCCGCATGTATCTGTGTGTTTCTAAATATATTGTTAATAACTCCCTCTGGTCGAGCAATCTTTGAAGTGTGGGGACTGCTGGAAAGCTTCCATTACTCATACTTCTCGCCTCCTTCACCACCTCTTCTACGGCTTCGACATAAATACCCCCTCCGCCTCCGTGGTATTTTCTTCGGGGTTATAAGAGGCTTAGCTCTGTTTCTCGACCATTATATCGCGTGACTGTCTCCCCCTCTGCCTTTTGGGATTCTTTCTCACGTGTAGACGCGTTCTTGAGACTAGTAAAATGAGGTATCCTCTTGATAAGTCAGCAGACCTCGCAAGGACTCTATATCTTTATGATGTATTGTTTTTGTTTATGCCACGAAACTACGTAGTCGAGGAATCTAGGAGCAGTTTAGGTATGATACATGTTATTACTAATTATATCTAAATGTTTCTTCTCTCTTCATAATGTATTTTTAACTCTGATACTGGTTCAGTCTAGTTCAACCGGATTGGTCTGTCCCAGTCATTCATTGAGCAACATCGGTGAAGTTGGCACCCTTAACTCACGGTTGGGTGCGGATGCATTCATGTATATGTGTGTGTCCGCATGTATCTGTGTGTTTCTAAATATATTGTTAATAACTCCCTCTGGTCGAGCAATCTTTGAAGTGTGGGGACTGCTGGAAAGCTTCCATTACTCATACTACTCGCCTCCTTCACCACCTCTTCTACGGCTTCGATATAAATACCCCCTCCGCCTCCGTGGTATTTTCTTCGGGGTTATAAGAGGCTTAGCTCTGTTTCTCGACCGTTATATCGCGTGACTGTCTCCCCCTCCGCCTTTTGGGATTCTTTCTCACGTCGTGTAGACGCGTTCTTGAGACTAGTAAAATGAGGTATCCTCTTGATAAGTCGGCAGACCTCGCAAGGGCTCTATATCTTTATGATGTATTGTTTTTGTTTATGCCACGAAACTACGTAGTCGAGGAATCTAGGAGCAGTTTAGGTATGATACATTTTATTACTAATTATATCTAAATGTTTCTTCTCTCTTCATAATGTATATATATATATATATATATATATATATATATATATATATATAATGTAGGATATATATATATATATTATAGAATATATATTTCTTTAGAAATACGAAATTTCTATACATATTGTATAAAGCTATGCTTGAAGGGAACTCTTATTTCTTATATATATATATACGTATCCTACCCCCCACTCTCCTGAGCGTGAATTTAATAAACATTTATCGTACTGCCTCTCTGTTCTGTCCCTGTTCAATTTTTCATTATATATATATATATATATATATATATATATATATATATATATATATATATATATATATATATATATATATATATATATAATTGAAAAAGTGGAGAATAACAACATGGTCAACAGGGAATTTATTTATAGTCTAACAATTGTTTCACTGATAGAGTTCTCTAAAAATTGCTAAACACTGAAAGTAGTGCCACTCAATTTAAATCGTCATCTACGTAAACCTCTTGTGGAGTCAAACAACGCCGTACGCTAAAATTATCCATAAGAAGAAGTATTCACAACCTCTAACGATATCTTGTTATCCTTTATATATATATATATATATATATATATATATATATATATATATATATATATATATATAGAGAGAGAGAGAGAGAGAGAGAGAGAGAGAGAGAGAGAGACAGAGAGAGAGAGAGAGGGAGAGAGAGAGTTTTGATTGTTCTTAGCTACCACATCATGACTTATATCATCAGTGTTGTGTCCATACTATCCATTACGATATAATGTTGGGCTGTAATACATAAATGTTTTATGCAGTTTATGTCCTTACGGACTACGGTTATGTTTTCCTGTTTTCGAAAGTCAATTTTTTAATATATACTTCTGACATTGATTTTTCTCGCATCCATATGATACCGTTTAGGGTGAAAGCAAACATGTCTGACTTAAACTTTTAAATTGTACTAATAATAAATATTTGCTCCATGGGTTTACATATAATTATATAGATACAACCCTTATCGAGTCCGGGTTGTATAGCATAAGAACTGTGAAACCGATAAAGTAAAATAAATAAATATACTTAAAAAGACTCCAGTTGCATCTTCGACTTCTTTTCCTTATATATATAGAGGGAAAAGAAGTCGAAAATGCAACTGGAGTCTTTTTAAGTATATTTATTTATTTTACATTACCGGTTTCACAGTTCTTATGCTTTATATATATACATAAACATATATATAGATATATATATATAATATGAAAACGAAGAATCAGTGGTGCGTGATGCATCGAAACACAATTTATCAACGTATAACAATTATTTCTCCGGCGAACAGCTCGAGGTACGATGTATTTGTGGATCGAACCTGACTCTGAATTCGCAAGTTCCTCAGATACGTCTAGCGACTTCGTTTTCCATATTATTAAACTCTGCTCTGATTGAGCATAGAGTGCTCAACCGGCATACCGCCTATGGACGCATCCAAGCAACCTTACTACAAATCTCTCTCTCTCTCTCTCTCTCTCTCTCTCTCTCTCTATATATATATATATATATATATATATATATATATATATATACATTTCCGGTGTTTTACTTCCGCCTTTGCCGTTCCGTCACGTGTATTGAAATAATTGATCAAGGAGACAGACTACCTATGAAATTAGTTGACTATTGCACATACACGTGCACTGTTAACGTAAAACTCACGAATATCTAACTTAATTCAATGTGTAACAAAAATCAGAATGAAATGTCTCATTTTTTTCTAGTTGACTTTTCAGGTTTCCATGAAATAAAGAGTCTTGCTGAAGTTGAATAAAAGGTAACAATCTAATATACATGCTAATATTATTATCGACGTACTCGTTCTTTTGGAAGTACCACAACAAATCAAACTAAGTAACTGTCCGTCTCCTGGTCCCGGCAGACAGGATGGAGAAGACATTGCCCCGGAGGATGAAAGAGAATCGCACTGGAACATATACTCCATCTCACAAGGCTCGCTCTTGTTGATATCCTGCAGCCGCCCATATACTGTTGCAACTGAACAGAAGCTATCATACCTACTACATGGCAAACATGCTTAGAAATCTCTCGTTTGCAAGTAAGTATTGCTGTAAAGTTCTATGTAGAGGGTGACAATGTATCCAAATTTTATATCCCATCCCTATCGATACTATAATAATATATTTATTCATTTAATTATATGTTAATATGCGTGAAAATAGAATATTATTCTTGTTGCTTAGCTCCTGATCAATCCAGTAAATCTTTTATAGGCCATTTTAGCAGCACATCATTAATATGGCAGAGGTTGATCTGAGGCCTCAGCAACCAGGTCTATGTATTCTAGTGGCTCTTGATTTTTGCATATATCCCTTCCATTGTTATGTACTCTATATTACAGCAGCCCACAAAGCTGTCAGAATGTATGAACTCCTCAGACAATGTCCTTTGACATACTTTCATTTATTCAGGAGAAGCTGTGTGTGACACATTTATACTGTTACAGAAACAAAGGTTCTCTCTCTCTCTCTCTATATATATATATATATATATATATATATATATATATATATATATATATATATATATATATATATATAAATACGTATAACACACACACACACACACACACACACACACACACACACACACATATATATATATATATATATATATATATATATATATATATATATATATATATATATATATATATATATATATATATATATATATGAAAGACGTAAAATAAGAAAATTATAAAAATTAACTTACTTACTAAAATTTCACTCCAACTAATTAGTTTCTGAAAGGGAATAAACATGATTTCCGAATGGAACGCATGGAGAAAGCCTTTCGTCATCAGGAAGTCTATTCTCAGCTAAGTTCCTGGGAACTTAGCTGAGAATAGATGCGTTCCATTCGGAAACCATTTTTATTCCCTTTCAGAAACTAATTAGTTGGAGTGAAATTTTAGTAAGTTAATTTTTATAATTTTCTTATTTTACGTCTTTCATATAATTGTTCTGCATCCCCTTGCATTGAACCACAAAGTTACTAAGACAAAACCTATATATTTGCTAGCATAGGTATGCAGCTGTATATATATGTTGGTAGATATACTAATTCTTTATATATATAATAGGAACCAGTAAGACCCCGACAGCTGAGCTCAAGCCGTTTCGACGGCTAATTCTGGACTGAGTCCAGAATTAGCCGTCGAAACGGCTTGAGCTCAGCTGTCGGGGTCTTACTGGTTCCTATTACATACTCTACTACCTCAAGTATTGAGTACTTTGGTGCGTTATGGTCCACCTGGTTCCTTACCACATTTCCTTCGTTATATATATATATATATATATATATATATATATATAGAGAGAGAGAGAGAGAGAGATAGATAGAGAAGATATAAACACACACACACACACACACACACACACACACACACACACACACACACACATATATATATATATATATATATATATATATATATATATATATATATATATATATATATATACATACATTAGTTACTGGACTTTAAAAATGATTAACTACTGAGAATATGTGATGTGTAGGTACAGAAATATAAATCTAATTTGTAACTTTTTCTCAAAGATTATGCCAGATATCTATAAGATTATTTCACTGTTCTTTCATTCCTAATAACATAGATTATTTATGTAAATGTATTTAACCTAGTCACCGAAACAC